>CADCWY010000013.1:0-600000 GCA_902806535.1 Hypoxylon rickii
TTATTTCTGAAGAAACCGCGCCCACAGATGCTTCAAACACGAGGAAGCTAGACGCGATTGAGATGAAACGCTACGTGAACATCTCGAATGACGCGGGATCAACAGCATTAACAATCGCCTGTCAGTTCTCAGGATCGGCGGACATTGTCGGTGAGCTTATACAACGGCAAGCCAATGTAAATGCTCAAGATAAGGACGGAGATACTCCTCTCATCTTAGCTTCTCGTTACGGGAATCCGATCATGGTGGAATGTGTCTTACACCATAGCCCTGATATCCATTATGACCCGCTGTAATAATAGCACAGCATTGCACGAAGCTATTTTGGGTGATAAGGACGAGAATCGATGCCAGATAATAAAAAGCTCCTTGAAGCAGACTTACGAGCTAACGCCACGGACAACAAGGGACGAACACCTCTTCATATAGCCAGCGAGAAAGGTTATGTCGAGGTAGTTCAACTTCTGCTCGGCCGGAAAAGATTCGACATTGACGCTCTCGATAGTCGGGGTCAGACACCCCTTCATATGGCTACTAAGTCAGGCCACGTTGGTGTGGTGAATGAGTTGCTTAAATACGATGCCAATCCGCCTAATCAGGATGGCGTTGACGTTAATGCTCAAGATCATCAAGGCCGAACGCCTCTACTTATGGCTAGTGAGGGAGGCTACATCGAGATAGCTAAGTTGCTGCTTGGAAAAGATGGAATTGACATCAATCTCCGGGATTACTTGGACCCAACACCTCTCCACATAGCCTGCAAGAAGGGCCACGTTGAGTTGGTACATATGTTGCTCGCCCGGAGTGGTATTCGCATCAACCCCCAGGATGCCGGGGGTTACACGCCTCTTCATATGGCTAGTGAACAAGGCTATGTTGAAATTGTTCGGAGTTTGCTTGAAATAGAGGGGTTGGAACCTAATACCGAGGACTACTTCGGATTAACAGCTTTGCATCTTGCTTGCCAGAAAGGCCATACTAATATTGCCGAGATCCTTCTTAATAAGGGAGCACAGAGCAGGATAATTGGCAGAGAAGCGGACCGGAGTGCTTGGGTATTTTACGTCGGATTCTTTCTCAAATGCCGAAACCCAACAGCTGACGGCGCCCCAGATCCAGTGGAAGTGAACGCAAAATTCATCATGGAATGTGCCGGCGAAGAGGAAAGGGCGGTTGCGGCATTGTTAGCCGCCACCGACCAAGATCTCAAACTCCTCGCCGCCATAACGGAGACACAGGTGGACATAATGAAGTGCTACAAACTTGCCGGGTTAGCTAGGGCGTCCCGTGAAGAAGAGCTCAGAGCAATATTAAAAAAAGAAACTGGAAATATCAAGTTCAACCCCTCGCCCAATACAGCTTTGCAGCTGGCTGCGTATAGCGGGCTGTATACCGTCGTGTGGTGGTTTCTGAAAAACAGTCTGCTGAGTATAGATATGGAAAACGACCGAAGGACGGCACAGATGATAGCGAAAAGACGGTGGGCCGTAAGAACTAAACTGCTAAACCGTTAAAACTTTTTAACATATATTTATCTGATTTTACGTAAGTATATTATATATTAATATAATATTAAATAATAATTTAATCATTATTTAATTATTGTTTAATTATTATTTAACTATTATTTAATTATTATTTAATTATTATTTAATTATTATTAAATTATTATTAAATTATTATTAAATAATAATTAAATAATAATTAAATAATAATTAAATAATAATTTAATTAAAAATATTATAATATATAAATTAATAATTAACGTATTATTATTTAAAACTTAATAAAATAAAATTAATATTAATTTATAATAATTTAAAAATTTTAAATAAATTATTAATTTAATTAAATATATAATATTATTTTTATAAATAATAATTATAATTATATATTAAATTAATTTATTAATTTAAAACTATTAATTATTAATTAAATTTAAATATATAATTACATATAAAATTATTTTTTAAAGCTTTTAAAGCTTAAAAACTTAATTTTTATTTATATTAATATTTTTTATAAATAATAATTAAATAATTATAAAAAATTATTTTATTATTTTTAATTAATTTTTAACATATATATTTTAATAATATTAATATATAACTTTTTTTTTTATTAATATTTATTTTAATTATTATTAATAATAAATATTAAATTTTTATTTAATTTTTTAATAAAAATTAAAAAAATTTTAAAAAGCTTATTTTATTAATAATTAAATTATTATTATATTATAATATTAATTTAAATAAATTTTATTAAAATTAATATTTAATAACCGTAAAATTATTATAAATTTAAAAATTTTAATTAATTTTTTAACAAGTTTTTATTAAATATTAATTAAATTAATATTATTATTTACGTTTATCGTAATAAAATTTTTATTATTATAATTATTATTATTAATATTAAAATTTATTAAATTTAAATTAAATAATTTATTTAATAATTTATTTAATAATAAATTAATTATTATTTTATTAAAATTTATATTATTTATAATTATATTTAATATATTTTAATTATTATTATTTTATTTTTTAAAAATAAAATTATTATAAAAAAACGTAATAAAATTATTTAATATATAATTAAAAAATTATTAATTAAATTATAAAATATAAATTAAAATAATAATAAATTAATTATTAATAAAATAATTAATATTATTAAAAATAATAACATTTTATTTTATTATTTAATCGAAAAAACAATTTATTATAATTAATAATTAATATTTAATAAATTTTTAATAAAATATTATCTTTAATTTTATAATATTTAATGCCATTATTTTATTTATATTTTAAAAGTTAAATATTATTATATATTATTTTAATAATTTTTTAATTATTTTAATTTTAATATATTTTTTAAAAATTTAATATAAAATATTATTATATTTTAAAATATAATAAATTTATTTTTAATAAAATACCACCTTTTATTTTTAATAAATCTTTTATTTTTTTTTAAAAATAAATTAATAAAAACTTAAAATAATGTTTTAAAAGTATTTAATTTATATAATTTTTTTAATTTATTTATTATAAAATTAAATTTTATTATATTATTTAAATAAAACTTATAATTAATAAATTTTAATATTATAATTTTTATAATAATAATATTTTAAATAAAATTTATCGGATTTATAAAAAATATAATATTTTTTAAATATTAATTAAAATAAAATTTTAAAATATTTTATAAATAATTAATTAATTATAATTTAATAATAATTATATAATTATTTAATAAAAGTTAATTTATAAGTTTTTATTATAAATTTTATTATAAATATTACTTTTATTATTAATGTTTTAATTATTTAATATTTATTAATAATTAATTATATATATATTTAATAAATATATTTATTCGTTTTTATATAAAAGTTTTATTAATAATATTAAAATTAATTATTTATTAATATGTTAATTATTAATTAAATATTTTTAAATTTATATTTAAACTTTTAAAATTACATTATATATAATATTAAAATTAAAAATGTTTTTATTATATATTTATTTTACATTAATAATTATTAAACGTTAATTATTTATATATAATAAATATAATAAATATTTTTCCATTAATTTTTAAAATTTAAATTTTTTATTAAATAATTTTATAATAAATTATTAATATATAATTAATTATTATTATTAAAATATTAATTTTATTAATATTTTATATAATTATAATATTTTTTAACATTTAATTTTTTTAACATATTTTTTATTTTATATAATATATTAAATATAATTAAATAATTATTAAACATTAATTATATTTAAAAAACTTAATTATTAATATTTAAATTAAAAATTAACTTTATATTTAAATTAATTAATATTTAATAATAATTTAATAAAACTTTAAATATAAAATAATTAATTTTAAATAAATAATTATTATTTTTTTATTATAAAAATAACCTTAAATTAAATATAAATTAAACGTTATTATAACCGTTATAAAATTTAATATTATTATTAATATAATTTTAATAATTATAATAAAATTTTAAATTTATTATAAACATTTATTTTAATTTAAAATTATTATATTATAATTAATAATATTTAATATAATAATTATATTTAAACTTATTTTTAAAATAAATAAATTAAATATAATAATAATAATAAATTATATATTATTATATAAAAAAAATAATATAATAAGTTTAATTAATTTATTTTTAAACTTTTTATATATAAATAATTAATTAATAATATATATTATAATTAAAATATTATTAAACCATTATTTTATTATTATTAAATTATTATTAAATTATAATTAAATTATTATTTAATTATTATTATATTTTTAATATTATTTATTTATGTTTTATTATAATATTTATAATATTTTAATATATTTATTTATAACTTTTTTTATTATATTTATTTTTAATATATATTTTAAAAATATATAATTTAATTTATTTAAATTTATATATTAAATATATGTTAAATAAATAAGTTTAAATTTATAATTAATTTTTATACTTATAAATTTTATAAAAAAAATTTAAAATATTTAAAACATTTAAAATATTTCCTTATTTATAATAATTATAAATTAAACTTAATAAGTTAAACCTTAAAATAAATTATAATATAAAATTTTAAACTTAAATAAAAATTTAAAAATAATAAAATAATTTAAAATTATTAAATATATATAAAAAGTATAAAAAAATAAAAAGTTTAATTATATAAATAAATAAAATAATAACATATAAATAAAAATATAAATAATAAATATTATAATATTAATTAAATTATATAATTAATTAAACCTTTAATATTTTTTTTTATAAATTTAATAATAAAAATAAAAATAATTTCTTTTATAATAAAATTATATATTAAAATTAAATTAATTAATATTTTTATTTTAAAGTTTCGGTTATAATCGTTATTAATAATATTATTAATAAATTAAAATAAATTAAACATTAAAACATTATTTAATATATTAAAATATTAAAGTTTTTAACTTTTATAAAATTTTTATTATTATATATTTTTCTAATTATTTAATTAATATAATTAATTTTATTATTATTATTAATATTAAAAAATATTTTATATTATTATATATTTTTTAATTATATAATTATATTAATTAATTTTATTAATATTATTAATATTAAAAAAAATATATACCATTTCTAAAAATTAAATAATATTTAAAAAGTGTTAATTTTTAATAAAATATGTTCGTTTTTTATTTTAACTTTAATTATTTTTATAAAATTTCTTAAATAAAATGGAAAAAAAAAAAATTAAATAATAAAATTAATTTAATAATTTTACCACTACTTTTATTTTTATAAATTTATGAAAAATGTTTTAATAAGATTAATTTTATTATTAAATATTTATATTATTTTATTACTAAAAATTAATTAAGTAAAATGTAAAAAAAATTTAAAAATTAAATTAAAAACTTTTAAAGTTTTAATTATAATATAAATTTATTAATTTAAATAAGTTAAAAAGTTGGAATTAAATATAAATAATATTAATTTATATTTTTTAAAATTAAGCTATTTTTTAATAAAAAAAATTAAAAATTTATAATTAAATAAAAGTGGATATTTTTTAAATTATTAAAATATTATTTAATTTATTTAATTTAAAAACGGTTTATAAATTAAATAAATAATTTATTATATAATTATATAAAAATTATTAATTATAAAATTATAAGATTAAATAAAATTATTTAAAAATATTATAAATTAAATTTATATAATAAATTTTATTATAAATAAAAATATAATTTAATATTTTATTTAAAAAGCCGGTGTTTTAAAATAAAAATAAAAAAATATATATTAACCGTTATAAATTAAAAATAATTTTATAAGAAAATATTTAATAATTAAATATAAATATAATAAAATATAAATTTATAATAAATAAATTTTTAATAATTTAAAAAAAAAGGAAAAGGAAAAAAAAGGAAAATATATTTATAAATATGGTAATAATATAAAAAAATATATATTTTACATTTTTTTTATTTTTAAAATAATATAAAAACAAAAAAATTATTTTTAAAACGTATAAACCTTAAAATAAAAAATCTTTTAATATAAAAAAATATAATCGATATATTATAAGTAATATTAATATTTATTTAAAAATTAAACTAATATTTTTAATAATAATATAATAAATATAATAAATTAAATTATAATAAACCCCGTTATTTAAAATAAATAAATTTAATAAAAGTGGATAATAATTAAAATATTTAAAATAATAAATATTAATATAAAAATATTTTTAAATAAATTAAATTAAAAAAATAATAATAAAATTAAATATAAATTTTAATATTATATTAATATATTTATATTTATTAAATATAAATTAAAATTCGAAAATTTAAAATAATTATTTAAATATTTAAATATTAAATAAATAAAAATAAAACAAAAAATATAAAAAAAGCCAGTAAAAACTTCGGAAATATATTATATATAATATAAAAATAAATTAAATAAAATTTTTTCAACTTATATATTAACATATATATATATTAATATTTACTTATATAACTCATTTATTTAAATATTTAATTATTATATAAATAAAAATTTTTACTTATTTATATATTATAATAATTAATATTATTTTTATATTTTATTAATTTTTATTTATTATTTATACATTAAATTTTAATGTTATTAACAAGTTTTATATAAATAAATTAACGTTAAAATTTTTTATTAATTATAATACCCGTTTTTTAAAATAATGGAAATTATAAATTATAATATTATTTTTATTAATTTTATTAATAAATTAAATTAATAATTAACTTATTTTTACTTTTTAATAAACATAATAAATAATATAATATAATTAATAATAAATAATATAAAAATCCATTTTAAATAAATAAAAAAGTTATAATTAAAATTTTTAAAATAATATAAAATATATTAATATCATTAATATTAAAAAATATAAATTTTATTAAATTTTTTTATATATTTATAAAATTTATAAAATTTTACTTTTTAATTATTTATATTATTTTATTAAAATTATAACCATTATTTTTAATATATTAATATTATACACATTATTAATTAATAATATAATTAATTAAACCTTTAAAACGTTTAATTTAATTAAATTTTCGTTAAAAATATACCATTTCCTTTTTATAATTAAATTTATTTCGTTAAATTTAAATAATTTTCTTTAATAATTAAATTTTTCCTTTTCGGTTAATTATTACTAATAATTCACTTAATTTTTATACCATTTTAACATATACTTAAATTTAATTAAAAAAATAAAATTAATTATTTTAAACTTTAATAACATTAAAATTTAAATAATAAAACATATTATATTTTATTTAACATAAGCTAAAATTTAATTACCTACGTTTTAATAAAACTTACCATTATATTATTACCTTAAATATTAACATTTAATTTCCTTAATTTTAATATAAAAAAAACGCTTTATATAAAATTAAATTTTAAACTTTTTTCTTAAATTTCATTATAAATTTTTATTTCTAATTATCCTTTCCTCCGCTAAATAAAATAAAAACAAATTTAAAATTTATAAAACATTATTACTTAAAACATAAAATTATTTAACATAAAAATTACATATTTAAAAAAATCATTTCTAATTTACACCTTTAATAAAAAATACCTTAACACGAAATAAAAAACTATTTCCTACATTTTTAATTAAAAATAAAACCTTTTATTAATATATAATTATATAAATAATATAAATTTTAAACTTCGTTATATTTTCTAATAATTTTAAAATATTTTTTATTATTATATAAATCGTTTATTATTATTAATTCGTAATTAATTATTTAAATTACGCTTACTTTAAATTAAGCTTTTATTATTATTTTTTAATAAATTTTATATTAAAATTAACCATTTTATATACTTTTTATTAATATATTTTTAACATATATATAATATTAATAAATAATTAATTATATAATTTCTAAATTTATTTATAAATAAAAACTAATATATTTATTAATTTTATACCGTAAATATTAATTTAAATTTTAAATTAAATATCGATTTAATTTATATTTATTTATTTTATTAAAAAAAACCATATATAACTTTTCCGCTTTTTTCGTTAACATAATATTTATATAAAAATAAAATAATTTTTAACATAATATTATTTATATTTTACTTATAATATATTTATTTAAACATTTATAAAATAATAAACCCTTATTTTACATTTTTAAACTTTTTACTTATATTTTTAATTATTTTATTAAAATTAAAAAATAATAATTATTTTAATATAAAGCCTTTATATGTTATTTTTTACCTTTTATAAAATTAATTTAAACTTATATATTATAAATTTTAATATTTATCCTAATTAAATAAATATAGATAATATTTATTAAATTATAAAAATAGTAAATTAAGATATAAAATAAAATTTTATATTAAACGGTTCGTTAAATATCTTATATTTTTTTAAATTTATTTAATATAATTTTATAATATAATTAATAATAAATAATGTAAAATTTAATATATTTAATATTAAATTATTAAATAATTGTTTTATGTGTTAAATATAAAATTTTATTATATAAATTTAATAATATAATAAAAATGTTATAATAGTAATTATATTTAAATAAATAATAAATAAATAATTTTAATATTTAAAATTAATAATAAACTAAATATATTATTTTTAAATATAATATTTAAAATTACTTATATATATACGTAAAAATTTAATTTTTAAATTAACTTTATTTCTTACGTAATTATAAAACATTAAAAACTTTTAATAATTTTATAATTAAAATATTTTTTATTTAATTAAATAATTTTAAGGGTTAAAAAATATATATATTTAATAATATTAATAATTAATATTATATGTTATTTAAATTTAATAATTAAAAATTTTAATAAATAAAATAAAATGTAAATTATTATAATTTATTAATAATAATAGTTTTATTAACTTAAATTTATTAATAAAATCTTATGTTTTATTTATGTTTTATTTAATATAATAAAATATTATTAATTAATTAAATAAATTTAAACATTAAAATTAATATATTTAATAAATAAATATTTTTAAAATTAAACTTAATTAAATTTATTCTTACTTAATTATTTTAAAAATTAAAAAATTAATTAAATATATTTAATAATTAAGAAATTAATATTAAAAAATAATATAATTATAAAAATAAAATAATATATATATACGATTTAATTTTTATTTAATCGTAATTTATTATTAATAATTTTAATAATTTATAAAATAACTTTATTTTATGTTATAATAATAAAATTATATAAATTTTAACGTTTTAATAAATTATATTTTCGGCATATATTATATATATTAACATTATATTTAAAGATTTAAAAAAAGGAAAAATAAAACCTTTTAAATTATTTATTTAAATAATAAGTAATTTTAATATTAAATAAAAGTTTATAAAATAAATATATAAAAAATTTATTTAAAATATAAATTTTATTAAATATTTAAGATAAATTATAAAATTTAAATATATTAATATTTCCGGTAATAATTAATACTGAAAAAAAGATAAATTTTAATAACTTTAATTTATATAAACCCTTTTTAATTAACTAATATATTTATATACTTAAAAATTAATTTAAAACTTTTTAACAAGTTTTTATAATAATTAACTTTTAAAAATTTAAAGTTTTATAAATATTATATCGCTTTATTAATATTTAACATTTAATTTTTAATAATAAAACCTTTTATTTTTATAACTTTATTATTAATTATTTTATTAATAAAAGTTAAAAGTATAATTAATGGTTAATTAATTTAATCCTTTATTTTAAATATATATTATAAAACGTTATTAAAAATTAAATAATTATATAAAAATCTAAGAATATATTATATTAATTATAATTAATTAATAAAAAGCTTATAATAAAATCTTAATATTTTTAATAATATTTAATTTATCTTTTTTATTATTAAAATTACTTTTTTAAGCTTTTAAAAAAGGGTTATATATTTTATAAAAATAATTAAATTTAAATTAATTAAGTTTTAGCTTTTATTAACCGTTAATAATATATTAATTTTTATATTTTCTTTTATAATTATATTTTTTTTGGAATTATATTAATTTTTTAAAATAAAATTTATAATATATATTTTTAAATAATTTCCTAATATTAAAAAATTAAAGTTATTATTAAAATTTCTTATAAAATATTAATTATTTATATATTATAAAAGATATTTTAAATATTTTTTAAGTTTATTTTTATAATTATTATATTATTTAAAATTTAAACTTTAAATTTATATGCCGTTTTTAATAATTATAATATTATTTTAAGTAAAATAATAAGGTATTAATATTAATGGAATTTTTAAGTTGATTTTTTTAGTAAAAAAATTATTTTAAAATAAATGTGTTATATTATAATAAAGTTTTAAAAATATTTTTATTAAATAAATTAATTATAATAAATATAAGTGAAATATTATATTAAAATAATTTTATTATAATTTTATAAAGTTTTATTATATAATAAATAATTAATAAATAATTATTAAATAAATTATTATTTAATTAATTAAATTAATTTAATTTATATTATTTATTAAAATATATTATTAAATAATGTTATAAATATTTTCTTTATAATTATTATTAAGAAATAAAATAAGTTAATATATTAGTAAAATTATAAAAGCCTTTTATTTCTTTATTTTTTTTTAAAAATTTAATTTAATAATTATAAATAAAATGGTAAAAAGGTGATTAAACATTTATTAATTTTTATATAACTTATATTATTTTTATGTATAAAAAGGTTTTAATATTTAAACATTTATTAAGTAATATTAAATTAATTTTATTTTAATATATATCATTTATAATTATAATAAAATTAAATTAAATAATTTTAAAGTTATAAAAAATTAAAAATAATATATAAATTAATAAAAAAGTAATAAAATAATTAATTATTAAAAAGGAAAAATAATCGTAAAAATAATATAAAAATATTAAAGGTTAAAAATATTAAAAGTATTTATTTTTAAGAAATTACTTAAAATAATGTAAATTAATTATATATAATCTTTTATAATTATTATCTTTTATTTATTAAGTAATTTTTATTTTATTAATTATTTAAAAATATTTAAAATATAATTTATTATAATATTTTAAATGTTAATTAATAATATATTAAGTTACATATTTTTAATAATTAAAAGTTTTAAATTATTTAATAAAGTTTATATTATATAACCCTTATTATTTAAAAAAAGCTTTTAATTATTTATTATTAATTTAATAATAGTTTTAAGTTATATAAAAATCTTTAAACTTTTAAAATAATATTATTAAAAAGACATAATATTATAATATTTTATCTTAAAATAATAATAATTTATTATAACATATATAAACATTTTTTTTATTTTATTAAAAAAAAGGGATAATAATTAAGTTAAACTATATTTATATTAAACAACTTTAATAAAATAATATTAAATTTTTAATACCTTTTCTAATTTTAATTATTTATTATATATTTACTTATAATACTTAAATATTTATAAATAAATTAATAATAATAAAAATATTATCTTTTAATTTATTTATTAATAATTAATAGTTTAACTTTTATATATTAAAATATTATAATTATTTATTTTTATTTATAACTTTATATATTAATCTTAATATTTATTTTTTAACATTATTTATTTAATTTAAATATAAATAACTTAAATTTAATAAAAATAACATATTATTAATATTAAAACTTAAATAAATAACCTTATTAATTAATAAATAATTAATAAATAAAACTAATATTAAATATGTATTAAGTTTTTAAAAAACTAATTATTATATAATAATATATTATTTTATAATTTATAATATAAATATAAAAATTAAAATAAAATATAATATATATATAAGTTAAAGCATATTTTTATTATTAATTTTAATAAAATTATTTTATTATTTTATATAAATATAACACATACATTTTTTAATATTTAATAATATATTTAAATAAATAAATTTATAAATTAAAAGTAAAAATAATTATTATATAAATATTTAATTTTTAAAAATTTTACATTAACTTTTAAAAAGAAAAGGATATTAATACTTAATAAAAGTAAATTTAATATAAATAAAAATAAAAATGTTATTATAATTATAAATTTAATTTTTAATAATTTATACCATTCCTTTATAATTAACTTTTAATAACTTATAAAAAATTAACTATTAATTATAATTAAAATAATTATTATATGTAATATTATTAAAAAATTTCTTAAATAATTTTACTAATAATAAAATAAATAATAAATAATAACCATTTATTAAAACTTAAAAACTCATATATTTTAATAAATAATAAATAGTAAAAATGTTTTACATATTTTAATTTAATTATTAAAATTTTATATAATATAATATATATATTTTTTAAAAATATAAAAGCTGTTTTATATTAAACAAAGTTAATTATTTAATTATTTAAAAACTTAATTAATAAGTAATTAAATTTTAAATATTTAAATAATTTAACTTAAAATTTATATATATTAAAAAAATATAAAAGCATTTAATAATAAAACCGAAGTTTTTAATAAAACGCTTAACATTATTTAATAATGTAATAAAACATTTTAAACTATTTTATAACTTAAAAAATAAAAGACTTAAAAATAACATAAATAAAATTTATTTTAAATATAATATAAATAATATTATTTTATATTTTAAGTTATGGATTATATCGATTATATTAAATAAAACTTATCCTAACTTTTATAATTTATTAAAAAAAAACATAATAAATTTTATATGTTTAAATATTATATTTTTATTATATTTATTAATAAAAAGTAAATTTAAACTAGTTTTTATAATATTAAAAATTATAATAAATAATTAGTTATTACTTATTTAATTATTTAAAGATAATACCATTTTTAAATATAAATAATTTAATATTTATATATTAATAATAAAACTAATAATAATAAAATAAAGCTAATAATAATAATAAAAATAGTAATAATAATAATGGTAATAATAATAATATATAAAAATAAAATATATTTATTAAATATTAATAATATAACTAATAAATAAAAGTATTTATAATTAAAGGAAATATTTTTATTTTTATAATCACTTATATAATAAATAAAATAATGCCTTTAATAAATTTAAACTTAAATTATATATAATATAATATTAATTATAATTATAAATATTATTTTAAATATTTTATATTTAATTAAATAACTTTATATAAACGGGTTTAATATGTTATAAAGTTATAATATAATTTATTTATAATTATATTTTAAATAACTTTAATTATTATAAATTAATTTATTATTTAATAAATTTTTATAAATATTATAAATTTGTTAATATTAAATATCTTAAATATTTCCTTTCCTTTTATAATAAATATAAGCCCGAAAATGTTAAATATTAATAAACATAAAATATAAATATTTAAAAATAATTTAAAAATAATTAAATATAAAACTTTATAATATTATATGTAAATAATAACTTTTATTATTTTACACTTTAAATATTAATAATGTTTAAGCTTAAAATTGTTAAGATATAATTTAATGTTATATTTAATAAATAATAAAATATTATTTATTAATATTTTTCTTTAAGGATAAATAAGTTTTTATTTTAAAGTTTTTAATTAAATAAATTAATGGCTTAAGTTTTTTAATGATTATATTATTAATTATAAATTAAAATAGTTTTAATTTAAAGTTTTTATTAATGGTAAAAAATTACTTATTTATATAATAAAATTAATTTTCTTATATTATATTATAATTAATAATAAATAAAATAAGTAAATAATAAAATAAGTATTTATAAAACTAATATATGTTTAATAAAAGCATTAAATTAAATATTAATTTAAGCTTTAAAACATTAAATTAAGTTTTAAAAGCATTAAATTAAGTTTTAAAAATATTAAACTAAATTTTAAAAATACTTAACTAAGTTTTAAAAATATTTATATAAATATTAATAATAATTATATTATTTTTAAAATATTAATATTAAATTAATTAATATATATAATTAAAAAATTATTTAAAATTTATTTTTAATGGTAAAAATATTAATATTAATCTTAATTAAAATAGCTAAAATTTATTTATTATTTTAAATAATAAGAAAGTTATTATATTATATAAATTTTTATAAAAATCGGTTATATTTTATGTTATTATTAAAAATTAAGTTATGCATTAAATTTTATGGTAAATAAATAATACTTAACAAATATTTAAAAATATATAATAATTAATAAAATATTTAAAAATAAAATAAGTTTTAAAACCTTTAAAAATTTAAAAATAAAATTAAATTAAAAGCTTAAAATTTTAAAAGCTAATTTATATATATGTTTTCGTAAAATAACGTTAAAAAACTAGATATTTTTTTAACATTAATTTATTTTAACTTTTTTTATAATTATATAAAATTATTTAAATTTATTAAAAATAAAATAATAAAATATAAATTTTAAAGAATATTTATAATTAATTTTTAA
This sequence comes from Hypoxylon rickii, assembly GCA_902806535.1. NCBI lineage: Eukaryota > Fungi > Ascomycota > Sordariomycetes > Xylariales > Hypoxylaceae > Hypoxylon > Hypoxylon rickii. The sequence goes on from CADCWY010000013.1 coordinate 14,681, forward strand.
TGATAATTTTTATATATATTAAAATTATATTTTATAAAAATATTATAATTATTAAATATTTAAGTTTATAAAAAATGTTTAATTTTTTAATATTATTTTATTTTATTAAAATAATAAATTTTAATGGCCTTTATTAAATAAAATAATTAAAATAAATATTTAAAAATAATAGAATTTTAATTATTTACAGATTTTTTATTTATATTTTTTATATAAAAATAATAAAATTAATATATGTTAATAATAATAGATTTAATAAAAGTTATTAAAGTTTATTATTTTAACGGAAGTATATTATATAATAAACATTATTTAATTTAAATTTAAAATTAATATATATTTAATATAATTTACTTTATATTTTAAATTATATATATTATTAATATGTTTTATTATATAATATAATAAAATAAAATTTTAATAATAAATATATTATTTAATATTATTATTATTATTTTTAATTAAATTATTAATTTTCCTATTATTTTTAATAATTTAAAATATATAAATTAAATCTTTAATTTTATTTAATTAAAATATTTAATTTATATAAATTTTAAATAAATATAACATTAATTTTTAAATAATTATTATAAAATAATAGTTAAAAATATTTAATATTAGCTTTAAAAAGTTATATAATATTTTTAATTTATAATATAAATATTTATTTAATATATATTAAAATAATTTAATAATTAAACGTTATATTAATTTAAAATTTATATAAATTAAATACGTTTAATTAAATAAAATTAAAAATTAAAATTATATATTTTAAGTTATAAATAATGATAAATATAATAAAAAATAAATAATTAAATTAATAATAATTATTAAAAGGTATTTACTTTAAATAAATAATTATATATAAATATTTATATAATTAAATATAAAAATATAAATTAAAAAATCATATAAATATAAATTTTAAATTTAAATTAAATAATATTAAGTTAAAATAATGTCTTAAAAAAAATAAAAAACATATATATAATAATTATCTTATTATATAATTTTTTATGTTTTTATCGTTTTATAGTTTATTATGATCGAAAGTTATAAGTTGGATTTTAAATAATTTAAATGCGTATTATATAATATATTAAAATATTAAAAAACGTTTTAATTTTTTTATTTTATAAAAACCTTTCAATATTATATAATTATTTTATAAATTTTTAATTTTTATTTTATATTAACTTATTTTTTTAAAGTTAATATAAATATTTTTAAAATATTATCTTTTAATTTTTAACCGTAAATTATTAAATTACTTTATTTCTGTTATTTTAACTTTCCTTTTTATTAAGTTAAAATAATTAACTAAATTATTTCAACTTTTAATTAGTTATATTTTTTAGAATTTATCCTGGTTTTTTTTATTTAACTTTTCTAAATTTTTAATTTACTTTTAATAAATATTCCATTTTAACTAATTTTAAATTATAATTAGTTATGGTTGTTATTTTAGTTTTTTTAATTATTATATACTTATATATATAAAATTAAAAACGTTTCCTTTATATAAGTTTATCTTTTTATGTTTAAAATTTATATATTTTCTAAATGTATTAATTAAGTTTAAATATAATAATTTAAGTATTTTAGTATTAAAATTTGTTAGTTTAGATTTTTTTTTTTTTTAAATATTATTATTTTAGTTCCGGGTTTATTAATTGTTTTAAATCCGGTTAAAAGGGTTAATTTTATTATATTTTAATATTAATATATTAAAAGATTTATTTAATAAAATCTTTTAATAATTTATACGTTTTATTTTAATTAAAGTTTAAATATATTTTAAATAACGTAATAAAATTTTAAATAAGTAAATTTAAAATTAAAATAGCTTAATAATTATATGATTAATTGTTTTATTAGTTAATTAATTATATATGGATGATTTTACTTAAAAATAATACTCCTTTTTATTAAAGTTTTTTACGTATGTATAATTTATTAAAAATTTTTAACACCGATTATTAGCTTTATTAAAAATAATATTAAAATTATATACTTATTTAACCTTAATATTTTATATTAATAAAATTTAATAAAAAACTTTAAAATTTATAAACTTTTAAAATTTTTCCTTTTTAAATCAGTTAAATTAATATAAACGATTAAAATAAAAACTTAAGTTATTTATTTTAAAGTATAACTTTTGTTTTAAAATTAAAACTTTTTAGGAATAATATTATAAAAATTATAATATATTAACTTTATAATTAATTAAAATCTAATTTATATTTTATAAAAATATTATTTATAAAACTTTTATTTAATTTAAACTTAAATATTTTTCCTAAAAAATTTATTAAAGCGTTAATAACATTTATAACTAATATTTCTTTTTATTTCATTAAATTTAATTTTAGAAAAATTTCCTTATTTTTTATAATTTTTATAATAATTTAAGATTTATAAATAAACTTTTAATTTTTAATATATTTTTTATAAAATATTTAACTTTTAAACTAAAATTTCCTTAATAATTTTCCATAATTACTAATTTTATAAAATTAAAATATAAACTTTAAAATAATAAATTTATTCCTAAAATATATTTAATAAATTTTAATAAATTAATTAAATAACGGTATAAAAGGTAAATTTTTCTTAAATCTTATAATAAATTATTAATTTAAAACTTTTATTAATATAAAAGGTAAAATTAAAGGTTTTTAAATATAATTTTCAGGAAATTAAATGATTTTTTTAAAAATTATTTCCAAGTAATTAATTTTATATAAAATACTTTTTCCGGTAATAAATTTATTATTTTAAACCGTATTTAAAATTTACAATTATTTTTAATTAATTAAAAACATATAAATTTTATAATTAAATTTAACCTTTTATCTTAATTTTTAAAATAAATTCAAATTTTTATTAACCTTTTTAATAAAAATAATCACTAATTATTATTACTTTTTAATTTTAATAATTTCTTAATTATATTTTTCTGAAAATTTTTAAGTTAAACGAAACGAAATAAGTTATTAGTTTTATTTTACTTAAGAATACACTTATTAAAAAAATCTTAAATATAAAAACCTTTTATTTAATTTTTAAGTATATTTTTAATTAAGGATTTATTTTATAAAGTTTTTAATATTATGGTAATTAAATGTAATTAATAATTTATTAATCTTTAAAATATTTTAAAATTAATTTAAAGATATAATAATTAATTTTTTAAACCGTATAAAAATTAAACTTTTTCTTATTAATATTTTTCGTTTAAATATAAATCTTATATATTAAAAATAAATTCGAAAAAATAATAATTTTTAATTAAATATAAGACTTTCTTTTAAAACCTTAAATTATAAGGGCTAATTATCACTTTTATATATCCATATAAATTTTATCATAAATTTAAATATTCCTATAAAAAGTATTAAAAGCTAACTTAAAACCTTTAAAAACATTAAAAAATTTAAATCGGATTAAAAAAATCTTTTAAACATTTAAAACTATATTTCCAACCTTTTAATTTATATATATTATTAAAACCTATTTATATCATTTTTAAAAATTAAATAAATTAAACATTTACTATAAGTAATTTAACGATTCGTTTATAAAAAACCTTTATTATAACAAAGCATATTTAAATAAATATTAATAAAAACACTAAAACTTTTATTTTAACATTTTATTAAATTTTCTAATATATAAATATTTTAATCTTAAATAAAATAGCTAAAAATTAATACGTTCGCTAATAAATATACTTTAAAAACTTTTAAATTATTATTAAACTTTTAATAACTTATTTTAACTTTTTAAATTAACACACTTTAAACCGTAATCATTTTATTTACATTAAATTAATTTAAAAATCTTATTAACACATATTTTATAATAATACTTTAAAATAATCATTATATTATTATATTATTTTTTAAATGTTTAAATTATTAAATAAAATACCTTATAATTTTATAAAAACATTTTAAAAAATTTAACATAAAAATTATTTCGAAATATAGCCTTTTTTAATTACCATTTAATCCCTTATAAATTTAAATATTTTTATAAAAATTACGTTTATAAAACGATAAGCAAAAATTATAAATTTCGGAAAAAAACATGCATATTTTAAAACTAAAAATAATTATAAGTCATTTTAATTAAAAATATTACAAAAATAATTTTTAAAATTATATCATATAAAATTTAAAAACTAATAAATTAAATTAAAATAAAAAGAAAATTAATAAAAAATAATATAATAAACAAATAATAATATTAAAAATATATAATTAAAACATTAAAACTTAATATAAATAAAAATCGTATAATTAAAAAATAAAATAACTTTAAGTATTAATTAATATAATAATAATTTTAAATAAAATAATTCTAAACTTTTTTCCCATTTTACCGTTAATTCTTTTTAAATATTTTAAAATTATAAATCATTATATAATTAATAATATAAAAATAAAATATAATTATATTTTTAATTTAAGTTTTTTAAAAATTACCTTATAACTTTACTTTAATTTAAATAATATAACCACTTTTATAAGTTTTTAAATAAATTCGTAATTTTTTCTTTTAATTTAATATTAGTTCGTTATATATTTAAAAACCTTTTTTAATAATATCAGTTTTTTTAAAAGTTTAATTATTTTCTTTTAAATTCTTTAGTTTTTAATATTTTTTTTATTTTAAATAAACCGTTTTAACTTATTACCGAAAAACGTTTTAACTAAAATTTTATTATCGGCCTTTTAAAATGTGTGTTTTCTTCCCTTAATAATTTAATTAATGAAATAAAATCTTAGTTAATTATACTTTAACTTATTTTATTATAATATATTAATATGCCGTAAATTATTATAAAAAAACTAAATTTCCTTTTTTAAAAATCTTTTCGTAATTTATAAAAGTTTTATTAATTATTAAACGTGATATGTTTTTCTTTTTTCGGTAATAATTTTAACTATTTTTCGATGTTAATAAGTTTCTTTTAAAATATTTAAGCTTATATCGTTAATAAATTAAAACGGTTTATTACGGCATTTTAATCTAATATTTTTAAGTAAAAAATTATTTTTATCGAAAAATTAATTTTTATTAAATAACGTTTTAAAAGGAAAAATTTTATATTTTTAATTAAAATATAATTAATTTATAAGATAGTTTTAAAATTATTAATTTAATCGTTTTAATTTTATTAATGATTTTTCCAATCTTTTTTATTATTTTATGTTTAATTTTAATTTGTTTTAATTTTATAAATAATATATTAATTTAATTTTTCGTTATATAAATATAATTTTATACATTATTTTAACTTTTTTTAAATTTAAAGCTACCGTTAATTTTAATTATTAATAAAATGTTATATTTTATTATAATATCTTTTTCAAAAATTAATTATTTTATTTAAACTAACCTTTTTAAAGTTTTTATTTTAAATTAATAAATTAATTCTTTATAAACTTCTAAAATTATTTTATATTTAAAGTTATTTAACATATATTAAACATTTAAAATTTAATATTTAAAAATATCTATTAATATAATATAAAAATTAAATCATATATTTAAATTATATCGTTTTTTAACATTATAAATAAGATTTTAAAGTGTTTAAAATTTTACCATATATACTTTTTAAAAATAAAATCTATTAATTTTTAATAAGTTAAATCTTTACCTTAATATTTATAATCTTAATAATATTACTTAATAATTTTTTACATTAACTTTTAAAATTAATTATCTTATATTAAAAAAATTTTTTCTAATTTTAATTAAAAATACCATCCTAAATAATATATTTAAAAGTTTATAACTTAAAACTTAATTTAAGTTTATACCTATATAATAATCGATTATTTTTAAACCTTTTAAAAGCCTTAAAATAAATAAATATTTAATAATATTTTAAAAATCTTTAAACTAATCGTTTAATAATTATAAAATAAAGCTGTTTTAAAGTGATTATTATTAAAATTATTAAATTTAATTAAATATTAATAAAATCATTTATATTTCCCTTTTTAATTATTTAATTAATTTAATAATCTTAATAATTTTCTTAAAAATACATTAACAATTGTATTTTTTTTTAAAAATATACCATATTTTAAAATTAAACATTTTAATATACACTATTTATTTAATTAGAATTATACATAAAAACTAGAAAAATTATTGTTTAATTAAGCGATTAATATTTTTATGTTTATTTCCAAAATAAATTACATTTTATAAAAATAATTTTAAAGTTTTTTAAGGTTTTTAATATTATTAAACATTTTTATTTTAACGTATTATAATTTAATTTTGTTTTTTTTAAATACTTAATTTATAATAAGCTAATTTAAATTATTTATCCTTATTTAATTAATTAAAAATAGCTTCTTATTTTTATTAAAATGTTAATTTTAAAATTATACGTTAATTAACGATATAATTTATTTTATAAAATATAAAAATATAGTTAAAACTTTTAAAAAATTTTTATTACATATTTTTAAACATTTTTCATTTAAAAATTAATTTTTCCTTAATAATTTAATTAAGGGTAAAACTATTGAGCTGGAGTAGTGCCCCAGGGGAAAGAGACAGAAGAACACATATATAGCAATTATCTCACTATATAGCCTTCCGCGCTTCTCGCCGCTTTGTAGTTCATTATGATCGAAAGTTATAAGCCGGATTTTGAATAGTCTGAATGCGTACTACGTAATGTGTTGGAATACTGAAAGAGCGTTCTGGTTTCCTTTATCCTGTAAAGTCCTTTCCGATATCACGTGATTACCCTGTAAACCCCTCAACCTCCACCCTGCACCAACTCACTATTATAAAATATTTTTTATCTAAATTTTAAAATAAATCATTAAATTTAAAATGATTAAATTTTTAAAATTATTTTATAAGCCTATTATTTTAATATCTTTTATACTTTAATTAAACTTAATTTCCAACCATTAATTTTACATAAATATTTAATTAATTTTATAAATAGCTAATAAAAATAATCTTTTAATATTAACTATAATTTCAATTAATTTAATGTTTAAAAATATTTTTAATAAATTTTCTAAATACTTTAAAATAAATTGTTAAATTTTTAGAAATATTTTTTATTATTATATTAAATTTTAAAGCCTTTAATTTTAATGTTATTAAAAAAATTTATATTTATATAAAATTAAATTATATAAAATTTAAATGGTTACCTTAAAAATTAGGTCATTAAATTTATAACATTTATAAGTAATAAAGTTTAATGTAATAAATTAATAAAAGTCATAAAAATAATTATATCTTTATAATATAATAATAAAAAACTTAATTATAACCTAAAAAAATCTAAGATAATAAAAATAATATATATAAAAATTTTTAATAAACATATTAACGTTTAATAAAAAAAATATCTTATATGATTTTAATATTAAATTTTATCATTAAATTAATTAATTATAAACCACCATTTTTTTTAATTATAAATTAAACATTTTTATAAAATATATAATTTTCCTTTAAAACTTCATTATTAATTTATTTTTATAATTTAGCTATAACTTAATTTTTTAAAAATGTTGGAATAAGTATATTTTAACTTATTAAACGTTATAAAATATGATTTTAATCATATATTTAAAAATTACTTCGTTTTATATACATTTTATTTTATTAAAATCTTAAGTAAAAACCTTTTATAATATATTATAATTTTAATTAGCATATCTTTTTCCGCTTTTATAAATTTTATATTTTATAAAATAACTTAAATTTTTTAATCTTTTAAAAATAATTTTAAACCTTTAAAATTCATTTATATATTTAAGCATTATATTCGCATATAAACCATTTATTTTAAAAACTTAAAACTTTCCTAATGTTTTTAAGCTTTAACAAAGGTTTTTCCTTTTAATTTATCGTTTTAACTAATGTAAAACTATCCGAAAAATATTATTTACAAGGTAAATTTTTTTTATTTTAGTTTATATATAATATTAACTTAAATATAATTTTTATCTTTATAATTTTATCGTTTTTAATTTATTTCCTTCCAAAAACTTTAAAACGTTTAATATATAACTAATTTTATAACTTTTATAAAGTTTTTATTTATAAGCATAATTAATATTTTATTACTTTTTCTAAGTTATAAAATAATTTAAATTTATTATTATCTTTTTTAAATCTTTAATTAATAATAAATATATATTATTAACTTAAAATAACAAGTAATTATTACTTAATTTATAAGTAATATTATTTTTCGTAAAATTATTATTTCCATTATTAATTTAACCCTTTCTTTTAACGATAATTAATTTCTTTAATTATATAAACTTATTACGTTATTTAACATTTTTTAATCATATTTTTATAAGTAAATAAAACCTTAATTTTAATATTATTAAACGTGAAATATTTTATTAAAACTTTATTATTAAAATATAAGTTTATTCGTAAAAAAACGAAATTAATTTTTAATAAAAGTTTTAAAATATTTAAGAAATTTTTACCACATAAATTAAAATTAATAAATTTTAGCCAACTAATTAAATTAGTTTTTTATCATTTTAATATATTACATTTAAAAAAACTTTATATCCATTTTATATAAATTTAATTTTTTTATAAGTAAATTATATTAAATAATATAAAACCTAATAATTATAAAAGTTTAAGTTTTAATATTAATTATTCTTAAAATAAGTTTTTATCACTTTAAAAGTTTATTTTAATAATAAGTTTTAAGAAAAGTTATATATAAACGAATATATTATTAAAAAAGTGGTATCCGTAAAAATCTAAGTTAACATTTTTATATTATATAAATTTATATAATTTATTAATTAACTATTTTAAAACTTTTTAATTATTAAAATATTTAAACGTTTTTTTTAAATTTATTAAATTAACATTTTAATAAATTTTATAAATGCCACGATTTTTTTAAACTTTATATTATTATATTATATATAAAGTTTATAAATTTAAACATAAATTTTATCAGCTTATCCCAATTAATTTTAAAGCATTTACAATTATTATTATTAATTTTAACCTTTTAAAATTTAAGTACTTTTATATTAAAAAATCCTTAGCTTTTAATATTTTTTAAAATATGTTTTTTTAAAATAAGCTTTTATATAAATCTTTTTTAGTAATTTTTAATTAATAATATTATGGTTAATATATGTAATAAAATTATCCACTATTTTTTATAACATTTATAAATATAATTTCGGTTTTTTAATTTTTCTTTAAATTAAATTTTTAATATATTAAACTTATTTTTATTATAAAATTACTTTAATTAGGAATAATTTAAAATTTAAATTCGTTGTATTTTTATTTAAATTTATATGTTTAAATTATATTTATTAATAATTAAATATTTTAATTTTAAAGGGTAAAAATATTATTATTTTATATAAAATAAAGGAAATTTAAATTAATTAAATTAGTTTTTATTAATTTATAATAAGCTTTTTAATTAATATAAAATTTCCTTTAAAAATAATATTATAAATATATTTTAAAATATAATAAATGTATGATTATTTAAATTTTTAACTTAGTTAATAACCTAATTAAACATAAAAATTAACATATAAAAGTTAATAATTTATCTTTTTATTTTATATTATTTATTTATAAAATTGTAAAATAATATATTATTTTAACTTAAAATTATATTAAAAAGTAAATATAAAAATTATATCTTTAATTTTTATATGTTTAACATTAATGTAATTAATAATTAAATAAAAATCTTAATTTTTTTATTTATTTATGTTAAAAAATTTAATAAGTTTAATAATAGTTTTTTAAAATAAGATTATAATTATTTATAATTAAATTAAATAGGTGTTTATTAATAAATTATTATATTAAAAATTTTATTATAATAATGTTAATATGACTTATAAAATTTTATTTTTAATAATATTCCCTTTTAATCTTTTAATTAATAAATTTAAATAAAATTAAAACTTTTATATTTAAATTTTTTTTAATATTAAATTTATCTATTATTTCCTTTTTAAATTAAGTTATAAATTACTTATTTAATTAATAAACTTTTAATACTTAAAATTATTTTTTTAATAAATTCCTAGTATTTTAAGATAAATTTAAATAACTTTTATTTAAAAAACATTTTTCGTTATTCTTAAAATAAAAGTATTATTATAGTTTATAATTATTTTTCTTAAATTTATACCTTATAAAATCGATATTTTATTATTAATTTAAATGTTTTTCATATAATTTATTATAAAAGTTAATTTAATTACGCACTTATTTTTTATAATATTAATAATTTTAAGGTATAATTTCTTTTTAAAATATTTTATCTTAATTTTATATAAATTAAAATACTTTTAATAATTTGTTGTAAAATTTAATTTAAAAAGGTATAATATTAAAATTTAAATTCTTTAATTTTTACTTTTTAAGCTTTATTAATTAAAATAATATGTTTTTATCATTTTATAAATATTAAATAAATTTTAAAAGATTTTTCGATTTAAAATTTTATAATTATTAAATAATTAAACATTGTTAATAAAGGTTATAAATTTTATATTTTTATTAATCGCTTTTTTACCGATTTTAAAACCTTTTTTAGCAACTAATTTTTAATAATTTTTTTATATTTTTACTTTTTATTTAATAATAAATCTTTTAATTATTTTATTATTAAGCATTTTATAACATTTGAAAAAATAACTAATATCTTAAAACTAATTTATAACGTTATATCCATTAAATAATAAATAAAAATTTTTTAAATTTAAAAGTATTAAGTTATTACTTTTAAAACTTAAAAAATATTAATTTCTTTTCTTATGTTATTACTTATACTTTTTATCAAAAATATCAAAAATATTAAAAATGTTAAAAATATTAAAAATATCAAATTTAAAAGCTTAAATAAACTTTTAAACAAATATTACTTATAAATAAAAGTAATAAAAGTTAAAAAAGTTATTTAAGATTAAAAATTTAATTTTAATATTATTAAAATTCTATAATAATATTTTAAGTAAAAAAGTAATAAAAATTTTAAAATATAAACTTTTTAACCTTTTTTTCCTTTAATATAAAGTGTTTTAATTTATAAGTATTTTTCTAACATTTCTCATATTTTTTAAACCTTTTTTTTAAATTATACCTTATAAGCAGATTTTTCTAAATTTAAGGTAAAGTTTAATTACCATAATTTCATATTTAACCGTTAACATAATATTAATTAAAATTTTATAAAATAAACCCTAAAAATTTTATTTAATAATATTAATTAAAGTTATATTTAATATTTTAAAAATTAAAAATAAAAATTCGGAATAAGCGCATATTTTAAACCTTAAAATATTACCTTTAAATTTTTTTAAACCATTTTCTTTTTAAATTATAATAATTTTTTTCTTATTAACTTTTATTAATGTTAACTTTTCCCATTATAATTAACTATAAATTTTTAAATAATATGAAATATTTTTTATTTTTTTATTTTTAATATTAAATTATTTTCTTAGCTTTTAAATTAATATTTTTATTATTATATTAAATAATTCATTTATAAATCCATTTTTAAATTAAATTAATAGATTTTTACTAAATTAATATATTATTATAAGTTTTAATACCTTTTTTCCAACCTTTTAAATAAACGTTTAAGCCAGTTTAATTTTTTAAAATCATTTAAAATTCTATATTAATTTTTTCTATTAATTTTTAATAATACCTTTTAAATCTTAATATTTATTAATAATTAAATGTATAAATAATAACATAAAAAGTAATAATTAATCCTTTTAAAACTAAGGTTATAAATTTAAATCTTATGGTAATTACTAATTAAATTAAAATAATACCTTAGGAAAAAAGACAAAAAATATATATATAGTAATTATTTTACTATATAACCTTTCACACTTTTACTGCTTTATAATTTATCATAATCAAAAATTATAAACTGGATTTTAAATAATTTAAATATATATTATATAATATATTAAAATATTAAAAAATGTTTTAATTTTCTTTATCTTATAAAAACCTTTCCGGTATTATGTAATTACCCTATAAATCCCTTAACTTTTACCTTGCATTAACTTAATATTTATTATAAATAAAATGATATTTATTATATAAATTTATAAACTTTAAAAATTTACAATATTTTTAATTAAATTTTAAATTTAAGAAATAATATTTTTATATTTTATTAATTTAAAATATATTTATTTTATAACCCGGATTAAAAATAATATAAAAATTTAAAATTTTTAAATATTAAAATAAAAAAAGTAAATGTATAAATATTTTAATAAATATTAATTAATAAAGTTAAAAAGTTAATAAAATTAAAAAGGTTAAAAAGGTTAAAAAATTAATAAAATTAAAAAGATTAAAAAATTAATAAGATTAAAAAATTAATAAAATTAAAAAGTTAAAAAGGTTAATAAAGTTAAGGAAATTTTATTATTTTAAAATTATTAATAATATTAAAAATTATTTATTTATACTTTTATATTTAATAAAAAATTTAATAAAATACCGAAATAATATAATAAATATTTTAGTTATATTTGTTTAAAACTTAAGTAAATAATTTTATAAAATATAAGGATATTTTTAATAATATTTATTAAAAATAGTTATTTAAATATATTATAAAAATTAAAAATTTTATTAAGGAAATTATTTATAATTTTATTATAATTAATTATTAAAAATAATTTGTATTATTATTATTAATGTTATTATTATTTATAAAGGTGTGATTATTATAAATATATTAATTAATATTAAAAGAATAAAAGGTTAATAATAAAAGGTATTTTTTATTTTATATTAAAAATTTTTATTTTAAAAATATATTAATATATTTAAAATTAAATTAATATATTTTATTATTAAAATTTTATAATAAATTAATTATTATTATTAAAGTTTTTAATATATAATTAATATTTATTTTTCTTAAATTTATTATGTAATTTAATAATAATATAAATAAGGTTTTTTAATGTTAATAATTTTAATTTTAATGTTTTTTTATGTTTTTAATTTTATATTTAATTATTATAGTTTATTATATAAATTATTAAAATTAATTAATATAATAATAAATTTAAGAATTTTATTATTTAAGGTTTTAGAAAATTAAATATATTTTTATATTAAATAAGTTAAATAATAAGTTTTAACTTATAAATATTATAATAAAATAAATAAATATATATAAATATTAAAAATTAGGAAAACGGATTTAATTTTTTAAAGGTAAGGAAAATTAAATAAGTTTAATAAAATCTTAAATTTTAATTAATAAAATGTAAAGAAATAACTTTAAAATAATAAATAAAAATATTAAATAAAAATGTTAAATAAATAAAAAAAAGATGAAATAAAGGATTTTTTAATTATAAAATTTTACCTTATAAAATTTTAAATAAATTATAATTAATAAGTTAAATCAAATAAAATTTTATATTTAAAAACATAAATTCTTTTTAATTTTAAGTATTTATAATTTTTTAATAATTAACGTTTTTTTATAAATAATATACACGTTATATTTAATAATTGCTTAAAAAATATGATATTATAAAAACTAATATTTTAATATTTCTTATATATATTTTTCATTTATAAAATATGTCTTTAAAATATATATATTGGTTTTTATTAATTAAATGTTTCGATTTTAATTATTATTATATAAATTAATTTATTTGTAATTTTGGTATGTTATAAATTTAATAAATAATTAAAGTTAAATATAATTTTATTATTACCTTTATTTTACTTTTTTATTTAAATATTAATTTTATATAAAAATTTTAAAATATATTATATTAATAAATAATATATAATAATATATATATTATTTATATAATAATAAGCCTTTAATTTATAATATAATATAATGGTAAAAATGATACATTAAAAATTTAAATATAATAATATAAATGTTACTTATATTAATATTTATTTTTAGTTTTAAATAAATATTTATTTCCTTTTTACTTTAAAAAGTAAAAAGTTTATTATATAATAATATTATTAAAAATAAAAAATATTATATTTTATATTTTTTATTTTAATAAAATATATTAATAAATATTTTATATTTAAAGATAAATATTATTTAAATAACTTTATAAAAATAAAAAGGTAATATATATATAATATTATATTTTTATAAATTATTAAAAATAAATATTAATTTATTAAATATTATAATTATAAATAAGCTTTTTAAATTATATTTAATATAAATTAAATCGAAATTAACATTATTACATTTTAATAAATAAAATTATTTATAACATTTTTTAAAACAAACCCATTTAAATTAAAAAATAAAATATATTTATAATGTATATTAATTAAAAAATTAATATATAAATTTAATAAAAATATAAAATAAATTATTATAAAAATATTTATTATTTTAATTATTTATTTTATATAATTAATTAAAGTTATAAACTAATATAATATTTTAATTTTAAATAATTGTTTTATGGTTTTATATGTTTTTACTTTTTTTTATGTTATTAAAGATTATATTTAATAAATTAATAATTATAAATAAGTTTTTAATTAAATTTATATTTGTAAATTAAATATATAAAAGCTATTTTAAGGAATTATATTTATAATAACTTTTATATATATTATTAATTATATATAATATAAAAATAGTTATTAAAATAATTTATTATATCTTATAATTTTATTTAATAAGTTTTATATAAACAGCTTTAATATATATTTTAACTTAATTTTTAATTATAAAATATTTACTATTTTAACTTTAAACTAATATATGTTAATTTAAATAAAAGCATATTTATTTATGTTCGTTTAAATTAATATATTTAATTTACCATAATATCTTATAAAATAATTTATACTTTAAATTTTAAATATTTATTTAAGTAAAATAATATAATAATATTATTTGTTAAAAGTTTACCTTATTTTATTATTATTACTTTTTTAATATAAAATAGAAATATTTTAAATAATAAAAATAATAATAATCCTTTATTTAATTTATTTATTTAATTAAAACATATATATATAAATAAATAAATAATGTATTATATTAAATTAAATAAATTAATTACTTAATTTATATCATTTATTAATAAATAAAAAACTTTCTTTAAATTAAAAATGATATTTAATTTAATATAATTATATTAAAATTATTTTAATATTAAACATTAAAAGATTTTAATTTAATATAATGATTAAATTAAATATATTTACTTATACTTTTAAATTTAATATATTATTTTAAGTTTTAATAATACCCTTTTATTAATAACTTTAAATAACTACCATTTAAAAGTTATACCTTTTTTAATAAATGGCATTTATAAGGTTTTATAATATCTTTAATTATTAAAAAACTTTTTAAATAACATTAAAAAATATAAATAAAAATAATAAAATTAAACATTATAAAATATTATATTAATTAACGATTAATAAAAAATATAAAAAGGAAAATAAAAAAAATTAAGATATAATAATAAAAATAAGTATATTTAATAATATTAATAAATATAATTTAATATTTAATTATAAAATAGTAAATAAATTATTAATTAAATAATAAATTATATAAAAATATTAAAAAAGAAATAAAAGGCATAATTATTTATAAAAATAATAAAACATTTAAATATTTATTCTAAAATTAACATTTTTTTAATTTATTAAATATAATATAAAAACAAAAGTGGTAAAAGGAAAAAATTAAAAACACGATTATAACTTTATATTTAATCCTAAAAATTTAAAAAGGAAATAATATTTTAATGTATTAACATCCGAAATTAATTTTATTAATAATAATATTACTTATATTTTATAACTTTTAATATATTAAGTTATATAATATATTTAAATTAATTTTAACTTATTTATTATTTATATTTTTAAGGATAAATTTTATTTACTTAATAAAGTATATATGTTTAAAATAAGATAAAAGTTAATTTTTAAAAGAAATTTTTACTTTATCATAAAATTTAAAAAGTTAATAATAAAATTACTAAATTAATAAATCTTAAAAATTTAACTTAAATTAATTATTATTTATAAATAATATTAAATATTTTTTAATGGTTAAAATATTATAAAAATTTAAACTTAAATAATAAAAATAGGAAAAAATTTAAAACATAATTAAAAATTAATTATTAAATAAGTAAAAAAATAAAAAACTAAAATAAAGAAAAAAGGAAATAAGGAAAAGATTTTTATAATATTATTTAATATTATAATAATTTTTAAGTGGGTAATAAGAAATTTATTATAATTTATAATTTTTATTTATGTAAATACTTAAAATTATTTTTAATTTAAATTTAAGGAAAGATATAATTAATTTTATATTTTTTAATTACTATTTTTATAAGTTTTAAAAACTATAATATATCTTTTTATATTTTACCTTTCGTTTAATAAAACTTATTATTTATATTTATAAATAAAAGATTATATATAAATATTTATTTAAAAATTTTTATTATTTTTCTTATATTTTAAAATCTTATTATATATGTATAAATATATTTAATTATATATTATATTATACATAAATAATTATATAATTTAATATTATATATTTATTAATTAAGTTATTTATTTAATTAATATTTTATTTTATATTTAATAATGTTAAATTAAGTAAATAATATATATTATTTTAACATATAAAAACGATTTTATAAAAAAATAAATAAGATTTATAAAATTTATTTGTTTTTAAAGTTTTAATTTATATAAAATAAAATATAAATACATGTATTTATATAAATTTAAATATATAAATATAGTTTATATATTTATTAATATCGGATAAATGTTTTAATTATTATATTATTATATTTAATTTATTAAGCTTATTTATTTAATATATTTTTAATATATTTATATACTTAAATTATTAAATATACCATTATTAAAATAATAAAAATTAATAATTTTACCATATTTATTTTAAATAACTAAAAATATATAACCATTTTATTTATTAAAAATGTTATTTTATAATTATTATATTTAAGCTTATATATTTATTATATATAATTTACTTATTTATATTTTTTATATAAAAAGTAAAAAAATATATAAATAATAATAAGTTAAATAAAAGCTATTAATATTTATTATTTTAATAAAAGTATATATATATTAAAAAATTTGATTTTTATAAAACTAATAATTTTATAATATTTATTTTATAAAATTTAATGGTTTCTTAAATTTGATTTTTAAAAGGGATAAAATATTAAATATTAAATAATTTTTATATTTTTAATATTTAATTTATTTTATTTTTTTCTTATTATTATATATTTTAAATATAAGGGTTAAAAATAAATAAATATTAAGGAAAAGCCGATTTTTAAGTTATAATTTTAATAAATACATATTAAATATTTATTATATAAATAATAAATAAATTAATATATTTATATTTATTTAATTTCCTTATATTTTTTTAATTTTAACATTAATTAAAATACATTAAATATTTACATATTTTAATTATTTTAAACTTTATCTTATTTATAGCTTTTCTTTAAAACCTAATATTTTTATAAGTGAAAAAAAATTTAATTAAGTAAAATAAAAGGTTTTTATTATTTTAAATATAAAATTAAGGGCTTTAAATTTTTATATTAATGGTTTAAGCTTTAATTAACGTTAGGAAAAATGTTTTAAGTAAAGTTTTATAGAAGATAATAATATTTTAATTTAATTTAAACTTTTATTAATATTATTTATATTAAGGATAATAATAATAAATTAAATTTAATAAATAATATAAATTTAAATAAGTATATTATTTAGGTTTTAATTAAAGTATAAAAGATATATATAAATAATATTATTATTTTAATATTTAAAAATTTAAAGGTATAATAATTTAATAATTTAAGTTAATAATAAAAGGTTAATTATTATTTAATTTTAGTTTTAAGTAAAATAAAATTTTATTTTACGTAAATAATTATTTTATTTAAGATTTTTAAGAAATTAAGTTTATATATACATTTATTAATAATTATAAAAACAAGTTATTATTATTAATTTTTTTATTATAATTTTTATTTTTAATAATATTATATTATAACCGTTTATATAATATTAATTAATATAATCTTATTTTTAAAAAACCTATAAAATTATAAGGTAAATAAAAGCAAGTTTTAATATTATATTATCTTATTAAATTATTTAAATAATAATTATATTAATTATTATTATTAAAATAACAATAATAAATATTTTTATAAATTTAATATATATTTTATTTTATAATATTTATTTTATTAAAGTTATTATTTTAATATTTATAAATATAAATAAACAGATAAAAATAATTAATTTATTTATAACTTTTTATATCATTTTTACTTTTTTATAAAATTAATAATATATTATTAATATATATTTTTATAATTATAAATAATATTAAAATATATTTATATTTTTAAAAATATTAATAAAAAGTTTATTAAACTTTTTATTATTTTATATTTTAATAAATGTTTAATATTATAAATAAAGTTTATATAAAAAGATATAATTTATTTTAAAAATAAAAAGGTAATATATTTTTAATGGAAATATTATATTATTTTATACATAGAAAATATATTTATATATATAATATTATATGTATTTATTTACTTTATAAAATTAAATAATTTTTAAATAAAAATAGCGGTAATATAATTAAATTAATATAATATATTAAATAAGTAAATAAGAAATATTAAAGGATAAATATTTACCATTTTATAAAAATAAAATTAAAATATTTATAAATTATTAATATAAGGTTATTTTTATTTTATAAAATAAAAATTAATAAAACTTATTATATTAAACTTATATTTAAAAGGGAATTATTTTAAATTAGTTTTTCTATTTTTATTAGTTTTAAATTTTTATGCTTTAATAAATTATTAAATTTATTATTAAATATTATAATATTAAAATTTAAACTAAGATTAGTTTAAAATTAATTTTATTTAAGTTTAATATTTTATTAGTTAATTTCTTTTAATTAATAATAAACTTAAAGTTTTTTAATTAAGTATATAATTTACATGTTTTTTTTATTTAGCAAACTTTTTTACGGGTTAAAGTTATTAGGAAATTAATAGATTTTAACTTATATAAAAGTTTTTAATGATTTAAAAAAATAAGTTATTATTATTATTATTATTAAAGTTGTTTAAATTATTATTTTATAAGATGTTTTAATTTAAGTTTAAATTTATTTATATATATTTATAATATTAAAATATTTCTTTTTATTTTTTATTAAATAAATAATAAAATATTTATTAATATCTTTTTACTTTTAAATAATAGATTTTTAAATTTAATGTTTATTTTTATATTAAAAGTTATAATATTAATTTTAATATAAAATATTAAAGTATTTAATTAAATTAATAATCGTTTAATAATTATTAATTTAAGTTATTATTAAAATATATATATATATATTATTTTTATAAAAATTAATTGCTTTATAAATTAAAGTTATTTTTAATATTTATATAAAATAAAATAAATTATTATTATTTAAAATAAAAGAAAAATAATAAGGACTTATAAAAATTCCTTTAAATTTAATATAATAAATAAATTATAATCTTATTTATTTAATATTTAAATTAATCATTTATTAACTTATTTATTTACTTATATAATCACATAAAATATATATTAATAAAAAGTTTATTTAAGTTTAAAAATTAATATAAAAATTAGTTAATTATATATAAAAAAATATATATAAAAATTATTAAAGTTAATATATTTTATAAATAAATAAATTATAATATTTCTTAAAAATTTTTACAAGTTTTATTAATTATTAATTATTTTAATTTTTTAAATAATTTTATAGATTATAAACTTTTTATATTTAAAATATATATAATATTTAATATTATTTGTTTTTATAATTAACATTAAAGCTTAAATTATTTTTAATTAATAATTAAAATTATTATTATAATTAAATTAAAAAAATATTAAAATTATATTAAAATTATATATAAAAAAAATAAAATAATTTATATAATAAAGTAAATAATTAAGTTTTATATAAATTTAAGTTATTTAAGAAATTTAATAAATTTAAGAAAAATTTATTTAAGTTATTTAAAAAGTATTATTAATTATTTTTTATTTAAAAACTTTTTAAATATTTTAAATTTAAAAAATGTTAATATTACTTATTTTATTTTAATTAAAAATTAAATTAAAATTAATTATAATTTTCGACTATATTTTTAATTATTTTATAAGCTTTTAATGATTTTAAGTTAAAACTTTATATAGTTTTTTATTTTATTATTAAAAGATTTTTAGTTAATTATTAAAAGTAGTTTTATTATATTATTTCTTATTTTATACTTTTATTAAAATATTATTTAATTTTTTTATTTTTTTCTTAAAAAAGGTTTTAAATTTAATAAATACTTAAAAATAAATAAGGTTTTAAATATTTTAAATAATAAAATTATTATTAATAAAGGTTAAAATTATAGATATTTATATAAACATTAAAATTAATTATATTTTCTTAAAATAAATAAGATTATTATAATTTTTTTCTTA
Source organism: Hypoxylon rickii (assembly GCA_902806535.1). NCBI lineage: Eukaryota > Fungi > Ascomycota > Sordariomycetes > Xylariales > Hypoxylaceae > Hypoxylon > Hypoxylon rickii. The sequence goes on from CADCWY010000013.1 coordinate 35,363, forward strand.
ATATTTTAATAATATTAATTATTTAAGTATTTAATTAATATCGTTTTACTTTAATAAATTTATAAATATTATAAAAAAATAAAATTATAATTTAACATATAATAAATAATTACATAATATTTAAGTATATAATATACTTAAATAAATAATTTATATATTAAAACCTTTAAAAAGTTTTATAAAAGCTTTATAATAATATAATTATTAATATTTTTAAAAGATTTAAAAGATTTTTAAGGTTAGTTAAACCTTTTAAAATAAAGGTTTTTAATAATAACATAATAATTTCTGAAAATTAAAAATTTAAGCATATAATAAATTTAAAACCTTTTTTTTCTTATTTTATATTTAAGATTAAAATTTAAAAAATGTAAAAAATTATTTAAATTAAGGAATAAATTTTATATTTTATAGTTTAAATTATTTAGAAATATTATAAATTTAACTTTAAATATTTTTATTAATAATTTAAATATTTAATATAATATTAATATTTAATACCATAAATTAATTATTTAATTAACTTTTATATTTAATATATTATAAACGTTAATTTTATTTATAATATTATATTAATTTTTTATTTTATATTTATTAAATAAAATAAAATATTAATATAATAAATAGTTGTAAATATTAATATAAAATCTTTATATTTTTATTAAATTATTTTATATGTTTATTATTATTTAATTATATATGTTTTTATGTGGCTTTTAAATTGTTAATATTTTATTATAATTAAATGAGGTTATATTATAACTTATTAAATTTATTATAATATTATTTAATATTACCTTTAAATATTTTATTTAATATAAGCCTTAGTTTTTATAATTATTTTTATGCCGTTATAAATATTTTTTAAAATAAAATAATTATTTAAATATAATTAGATTTAATTAAAAAGCGGAATAAGTGTTATATTAATTATTAATTATAAAGTATTTTCGTTTTTAAGGTTAAAAAGCTTTTTAAGTTAAATTTTTAAATAATTTTTAAGTTTATTTATTAAATATATTAAAATGGTATTATCGTTATAAATTAAATTTATTATATAATTATATATGTTATTATTATTTATATTAAATTATATATAATTTATATAATTAAATTAAACATGGTTTATACGTATATAAAATTTAATATAATAGTTATTTTATTATTTTATAAATTTAATACATTTTTTTAATTATATTATTATATATAATATATATTATTACTTAATTAACGATGATATTTTTATCGAATATACACTTATTAATTATTACTTTAAAATAGTTTTAATAATATTAATTAAGTTTAAATTAACTTTTATTAATATAATATTATTTATAATTTAACATTTTATTATACTTTTAAATAATTATGTTTATTATTATTTTATTTTTTATTTAACTTATTAAATTTTTATTTATATAATTAATAAATGTAATAATTTTATTATTTTATAATTTTTATGTTATTAAAATTAATAAAATTATCTTTAATTTAATAAATATAATTAAATAATATTATATATATATTAAAAAAGTGGTTTTAATTTTATAATTAATTTAAGTTTATTATAATTATATTTAATAATAAATAATAATATTAAAATATTATTTTATTACGTTTATATTTAATGTGATTTTTTATTTATATTAATTTATAATATTTTCTAAAAATATATATTAATATTAATATAAATTTTAAATTTTATAAAATATAATTTATAATATTTATTTATATTTTATATATAATTAAAACTTAAAACCGTAAACTTTTTTCCCGTCTTTTTTTAATAAAAGGTTTTTATATTAATATTATTTTATAATTTTAAAATATTATTAATAATATATTTATTATATTATTTTTTTATAATATTTAACTTTAAATGTTTTTAAGTAATACTTTAAATTTAGTTTTTTTTATATTTTTAAACATATTAAACGTTTATAAATATTAATTAAAAACTAATATAATTAATCCTTTAAAAATAATTACTTATTTAAATTATTTATTTTTCGCTTTATATTATATTTACGTTAAATATAAATAAAAATTATAATGTTAATATTAATATTTTATATATTATAAAATTACTTAAAAATTTTTTATCGCATAAGTTTTAATAGTAAAAAAGTATTATATATGTTTAATAAATTTAAAATTATACGTTAATTATTTATAACATTTTTTTCTTTATTTTTATAACTTATATTTTAAAACCGTTATAATAATTTAATATTAAATTATTTATTACCGATATATTTAATAATTTAATAATATAATAACCCCGTTTTAAATAATTAAAATATATTATTTTTAAAAGCATTTATATTTTATATATTTTAATAAATTTTTTAAAAATATAAGATCCGTTATAAAATTTATTAACTAATATAAATATTATAATTATATTTAAATTTATTAACAATTTCCTTTTACAAAATTTTATCGTTTAAATATTATTAAATAATTTAACCTTAATATAATTTAATAACATTAATAATAATAAATTATAACATATTATATTTTTAATCGTAATAAATATTTTTAAGCATAAAAATTAAACATTTTTTATTTAATTAAACATTTTAAATTAATATAAATTTTATATATATATAATAAATAATTATTAAATAATTAAAAGTTTAAAATAATAAAACCTTAAAAATTAATTAAATTTAAGCGGTATTAACTTTTAAAAATATTAAATAATACCCTTTAAAATTATTATAAATTATATTTAATTATTATATTTAACTTATAATTATTTAATAATTATTTATTAAATATATATAAAATTTATATTAATTTAAAGCGTTTAATTAAGTAAAAAGGGATTTAATTTTTATATTTTAAATGTTTTTATTTAATTAAAAAGTATAAAAAAAATCTAGAAAATTATATATTTAAAAAAGATTAAACGTTTAAAATTAATAATATAACATTTTTAATTTATAATATACGCATTAAAATAATTTAATAATTAAGTATTATATTTATTTAAAATTTATTTTATAAGATATATAAATTTTATAAAATTATTATTAATATATAAATATATAATTTATTTAACGTTAAAAATATGGTTAATTAATATAATATATTAAATGTTAAATTTAAAATTTTAAATAAGTGATTATAATATTAATTTTAAATAATTAAGTTATTTATTTTAATGCTTATAAATATTAATATTATATTATAATATAAATAATAATATTAATATATATTTTAAGCTTTTTAATATTATAAATATTTTTACTTAAAATAATAAGTTATTAATGTTATTATGTTTTAAATTATTAAATATTAAAATACTTAATAAATATATATATATATATATATATATGTTAAGTTTTTATAGTTTATTTTTAAATATTTTTAATTAAATTTTTAAATATTTTACCTTTTTTTATTTTTTTAATCTTAATTTATAAGATTTTTTAATTTTAATAAGTTATATACTTATTTATTATAACTTAATTAATTTAATAAAATATTTATATATGGTTAATATAATTAAATAATTATTTTATAAATAAAATACGTAGGGTTTAATAAAAATTAAAATATTATTATTAAAAATTATTAAATTAATTAAATATGTAAGTTTAAAATATGTATATATTATTTAATTTAATATTTATATTTATTTTAATTATTAATAAGTTATAATAATATTAATAATAATATTTATAAAGTTAATGTTTTATTATTTAATAAAATAAATATATTAAAATTTATTTATATAAATAAAAAGTTTATAAATATTTTATAAAATTTACCTTATTTTATAATAAACCGTTAATAATAAAAACTTTAAAATGTTTAATTAATATAATTTTTTCTTTTATTTTTATTACTTTTTATAATATATTTAATTTATATTTATTAATTGTTAAATTAAATAAAATTATAAAACTTATAATATTATAATTATTAAAAATATTTAAAAGAAAAAATTAATATATTATTAATTTATTTTAAGGCTTTAAAAATAGTAATAAAAATTTAATTATTTATATTTATTAATAATAGTTTTTAATTAAATTTGATTTTTATTAATATTATTTAATTTAGTTTTTAATTAATAATTTAGTTTTTATTTATAAATCTTTTATTAAAAAATATTTAAATAATTAAAAATAATTATTAATTACCGAAATTTTTTATTATTAATAAATATGTTAATGTTATAAATAATAATAATAATTTTATAATTATATTACTTATTATTAATAATTATATTATTTTTTATTTTTATTAATATAATAATAATTATTTTTATTAATATTAATATATATTTTAAAATATAATTTATAAGTTTTTAAGTTTTTAATTTAATATATTTTTAATAATTTTTAATAATAATATACCTTAATTATAATATTTATTTTAATATTAATAATAAAACCTTTAATATAAAATTAAATTTAAAAGTTAAAAATTAAAAAATATTAAATTATAAATATAAATATATATATATATTAAAAATAAAAATAATATATGTTTACCCTTTTAATTTATTACATTAAAACTATTTTTCCTTATATAAGTAAATAACTTTTTATTTATATTTAAAAGCTTATATTTAATAAATTTTAAGATTATTATTAAATTATTATTTAACCGTTATTTAATAATTATTTAATTATTATTTAATTATTATTTAATTATTATTTAATTATTATTTAATTATTATTTAGCTATTATTTAACATTGTATAAATATATATATAATGCTTACATAAGATTTAATAAATATATGTTAAAAAAGTTTTAGCGGTTTAACAGTTTAAGTGTTATGGCCCGCCTTAGAAAAAGAGATTAGATGAGCAGCGCAAAGAGCGAGCTGGGAAAGGGGCAGACAAGGGGATATAATACCGGGCCCACTCGAAAGGAACATCAAAATTTATACGAGCTTTAGAAGCTACGGTAGACACGCTGATGGACCCTCCTCAGGCTGAGAGCGCACCAGCCGATTTATATACCGAGCCCTTTGATCGAATCCATTCGAATAAAGAAAAGCTAACTCGACGAAACTAAGCCTCTATTGTGGATTTTTATCAACATAACGGACAGGTCTGTTTGCTACGGGAGTCGAGCCGTATTTACGACACGATTTACGCCGAGTCCAGGGGGGGCAGCCCGGCGGGCCCCGAGGAGATAATGCAAAATGCTAAGCCAAAGTTAGAAGAAATAAGTCCAAAGGATGCGAGTAAGAAGGCATATAATCAAACCCAGCGCTGCATGAGATGGATTCACCTCCCCGCGAATAACGTAAGTCCACTCTCTTCATTTTAACTACAACTATGACTGACTCCCGTGCTAGATGGAATGGATGAAGGTAGCTGTTTTTTGCTTTCGCGAGGGTAATCAGTAAACTGAGGGTCTATCACAGCATCTAGCCATGCGGATCTACAAAGATAAAGGGATGAGTACCAAGAATTGGCTATCGCTACATGATAGGATTCAGGGTAGTACACGTGAACTTCCAACAAGCGCGTCCGAAGTCAGGTATATGAAACCTGTATGCCTGGTAAGTCAATATAGACACTTCCGGGAGCGTACCTAGTATCTAACATCCTCCCAGAAAGAACTTCCGCCGGTACGGGGCACGGACAAGGAAGTAGAAAGTACACGACAGTCCGAATTACACGAAGTCAACATCGCAAACACCAACATAAAGGACAGAGGAGCTAGTCGTAGAGATCCAAAACCCGATGGTCCGCTTGTCGAGAAGTCTAGTGTGTCCAGACGAGCCGCAACAGGGACCTGACGCTAATATGCCTTCCTAGATAAACATACAAGAGTTATGCTCTATGTGAGTGGACCTAAATTTTAGGGATCCCGCACTAACGTGATAGATGCCTTTTGTTCGGTTTGGGAGTTGTTTTATGAAACCGAATCACTCGCCGATTTCCCTGGAGCAAGATAAGTTACAAAAAAGCTACAAATTTCTCGCCCAGGTATATAAGAAGAGCATCCACGGGACGAGATCTCTAGACCAATTTTACTATGACACACTACAAGACACTACGATAAGGGATCAAGAGCAGGATGCGATTATTCCGGTTCCAAAAATGGAAAGCGGTATGCCTAAGTATTGGCCCTTCCTCGCTGTGGACCAGCTTTGGCTATGGGTGATCGATGAGGGTGAGTCCTTTCCTCCAGTTTTTTATTGGAAGATGTGCTTAAGGATTATGGAATCTAGAGACTATCATCACCTCCTCTACGCATAGGTCAGATGGTTTTGGAGACCCCATTGGCGAGAGATTATTCCGTCAATTGAGAGAGTGGAAAACCCCCGTAAAGGGAAAACCCCAGCCATCTTCCGTGGAGGAGCTGAGCCAGTTTCTAGTCTCGTCCTGCATTGATTTCATGAACAATCTAGGATGGAGAGACTTGGCGCCTATTTCAGAAGGAAAGTTATTTCCCAAAGAGGAGGATAACTCGAAGTCAATACAGTCGTTGTATGTGGACAGAATTAATCAAGCGGTAAGTCCAGGAATGGATCTTCCATCATTACTTCGCACTCTGTACCTAATCCGACCACAATCAGCTTCCCAGCTACTGTCAATTCCTGCTAAGGAACCATGCGTTCTAATTGAATATAGGATACCAACGAGAAAATGCTATATGATGATTTCAGGAAGAGGATGAAGGGAAAATTCGAGGACAAGGGAGGGTACCCTACCGATGAGGCCAAGAACTGGGAACCAGTCAGAGGGGCTGCCTTCCTGCTTAGCGAAGCCAAAGACATCCATTACGAGCTTAAAGTTTTGAAGGAGCTTGTTACGCAACAGCAACATGTCCGGCAAGGCCTTGTGGGCGAGGACACTGAGGAAGACGACAGCCACGGGCCTGCTTATATACTTCATGAAATCACGGAAATGATCTCCAGGGCGGAGTTGACCCAATCATCGGTAACATGGATCTGAATTCCTTATTTCAATTTGAATTAACATTGAACAGGCAAATGGAATACTCAATATTGAACAAAATGAAATCAACATCATAGAAGCGGAGCTCGCTCGTAGGCAAACTGACGAGAATGGCCGACAGGGCAAGACACTCATGGCATTTACGGTCGTCACGGTTGTTTTCGTATGATTCGCCTTCAAATCTACCCAACTGGGCTCCAGATTGACCCTTATTTATAGACACCTCTGTCTTTCCTGACATCACTCTTCGCGTTGAACATTACGGTATTCCAACATAACCGTGAGGGCGATATCGAATACGAGCCAGGCTGGATTTTCCCAATCATTAGTGAGTTTTTACCCGTTAACTAACTGGATATCTTCTCAATAGATGAGCAAAAGCTAATAATAGATGCACAGTTTGTGTTTCAGCTGTAGTCATCATTCCTGTTATGTTCTACGCTGCCTTCGACGACGTAAAGCACGGAGTGGAAATTCTCAACAAGTATTGGGGGCTCAAAAAAGGGGGAGATATGCCCCAGGAAAAATCTATGCCCAAGAAAAAGTTGAGGCCTACACACAAGTGGGGGAAGTGGCTCAGTACCTAGGTTTAAGATATCTGACGAGGAAATGGGACAGACAAAAAACAAGAAGGATGCGTGATATCTGAGATTCCAGAAGCCAGGCTCGCCTTGTTTTTTTTTTCATTGCCATTTTTGGACCATTCCATCCGTGTTGTGTTTGTAGGATAGATTTTCCTATCTTCGCTGGCAGCGGATTCATTTTACCTAATTCTTTATTGGTGGATTCTAACAAGACTGTCTAACACTTTGTTACCGCCATTTAAGACGCGACGTGCCTGACAAAATATCCCTTCATTGACTAATGGCTTACCACGAGTCAGTTCACCAGATCCGATCTCAGCCTCAGAAGCGGCCCGCCTCAACCATATGTTCGGAACGTAACATAACAGTCGATCCCGGCGGATTCCACCCTCGGCGTATCACCGCCATTGAGGGACCGGCGACAGGAACCAGCTCTTCGACAGCCCCGCCCGTCGACTCCGATGCCATCCCGATACCGCCGGAATTTAATGAGAGCCCATAGCTGTGCCCGCCCAACGGACACCGCATTTGGCGTATCGAACCGATCTGACAACTACAAGCCGGTTGCGCTGCGGCGAGACGGTATAGGGACGGACGGACGGACGGGCGTCTGGCGCGGTTCGGGATGCCTGGCTGGCATCGTCGGCACTGGGGAGGGCGTACCTGTCGGGCCGGTGTCCGGTGTGCTGCGGAGCGCAGGGCCAGACCAGGTTAGGCCGGGGAGCAAGGGCACATACACATGCGCCCGCACCGACACTACCCGGACCCGTTTTCGGACTAGGAAGTGTCAGCGTCTGGAACCGTAGCCCTATGGTAAACGCGGGGGTTGGCAAGGGCTTGTGCTGCGTGGAAGCATCGCGCTGCAAACTGGCATGGAAGGGCGAGGGTGGGCAGAGCGGCCATCGACCAGGACGGTGGTTCTTGGACTTGGGTTCAGGGGGGAAGAGAGACGCAGAGGCTTACCTGGCATTTTCCCAGAAGCTTAACGATTGGTTTAAATAGGGTCCGTTTCAGGGGAGACAGGCGGGGACCGCGAACTGGGAATGATGAGGCTACATGAGGACTTAAAGAAAATATTGAGGAGAGTGTGCCCTCGGTTGTTGTAGGTTATGATATATATAAGCGACAAAGGAAATTAGCCGAGTTATGTCGAATATTAGAAAGACATTAAGAGGGGACGGACTCCTATTTAGGGACAGATCGGCTCCTTACTGAAGGCCGCAAGCCCGTCCAGATAGAGGGGTATGTACTGGATAGTATTCATGTATGTAGACTCAACCATAGCTCGGAGATCCCGATGCCAACTCGTGCGGCGGCTCCCGCTGCTTCTCCGTTTGCTACCAGCCCAAGTCCGGGCAAGCGAGGACGTAAATTACATGCAGGGCGCCGACCGACTCTTCACGACGCGGTGGCCGCAGACGAGTATCCAAGCGCTGCTCCCAGCCCCCTGTATCACACACGAAGATGGTGAATCATCGCTTTCTATTTTCCAACGACAGCTGCAACTCCTGGTCTCCATGCAACCGAATCTGCAGATATCTTTGACGCGTCTATACCTATTGGGTGCCAAAAAGCTTACCTACCCAGAATGCCCCGAAACATATCTAGATCAGCATCTACGTGTGTAGCTAAACCGCCGGGTGCCGAGTGCCATGTTTGCCCGGATGCAAAGCCCCCAAAATCAAAATGCGTGCTCCCGCCTGTACCACCGTAGAGTGTCCATGCCCGTTTGGACGCGCATGCCAATGCGGGCGTCGAGCACGAATGCCTCCCACCTGGCCACCTTGTCGAGCCAGGACTGGCACTCCTCCACCTTTTCCCGTAACCAATCCCTCTCGTCCTCCCCGTTTGCCGTGGTGCCTCGGACTTCGGGCTTCTGCACTTCGACCCACGCCAGCGCCGCCATCTCGTAATGGGCCGCGGGGAGCGGGTAGTCGTCCTTGGTCGGGCCCTTGAACGCCAGCCTATTGTCCACATTAGCTATGACCTGGCCAGCCGATAGAAATGGAAATTACTCACTTATCCATGGCCAGGACGGAATCCAGCAGCTCTCGCGCCTCGTCGTACCGCCCCAACGACCGTGCGACCGAGGCGCGGCACACGTCCCGCACTGCCTGCTCGTCGATCTCGCTCTTTATCTTGTCACGCGCCTCCTTGGGGGCCGTCAGTCGATCCCAGGCCAAGGTTCGGTCTGCCAGCTCGAGTTCCGGCGATTGCATCTTCTTGGTCCCGTTCCAGAGATATATCATTTCTTCTATCGGACTGACACCAACCGCGTCCACCAGGTCGACGCCGAGTGCCTTTGATCTCTCTTCCCATTTCTGTATCTTTCGCGACACGAACTGCTCAAACGGCAGCGGCTTCGCCATGAATCGTTTCTTGCCAGCGACGGTGGGTGCCTTTCGGAAGAGTTCGTTCGTCTTCTTCTTGTGGAGCTTGATGCTTTTTTCGTCCTTCTTCTCGTTGTGAAACGCATTTCTATAGATCTCCAGCTCAGCACATCCGGCAATGTAGTAATACAAGGAGGGACTCCAGTCGTTGAGCTCAACGCAGCGGATGAAGTTGTCGCGCATGTCGGGGTAGTCGTGTATGTACATGGAGCACAGCGCGATTTCGAAATTGTTCAGTGCGGCAACCTGACGCATCTTCGACTTTGTATTGCTCTTCAGGACCTTGAGAGATCCATGCAAGTCCTTGCTAATACTCAGGACGCGAGCCTCCTCAAAGCGCCACAGCCCACTATCCGGGTATCGAGAACGCATGAGAGCTAATAGTGCACTACACCTAGCCCTCGGGTATCCAACGACGGCGCCCCTTTCGACGTCCTTTTCGGACGGGAGGATGTCGGCACAGCTGAGAAGACCGTTGTAGTAAGAGAGGAGCATAAGCCCTGCCACGGCCCCGTTGATGTTGTCGAACTTGGAGCTTTGCCAAAGCATGTGAATGCCACGCTCACGGTCGCCCCTGAACCCGATTATGGATAGAAGGCGTGAAAATGCGGGAGGTACCATAGAAAGAATGAGCAAGAGACAACCGAAACACATGTTTACGCCGCTGTGGATAAAGATGTCGACGGGATTCTTGAAGATTTCCGAATCGAGGTCACCGTTAACGCCGTTGAGCTTGGGTGGGCTTGCAGGCCTGCCCTTTGCTCCATTGGCTGGTTTTGACGTCGAGCCGGAATTTATAGATAATTGACTCAATCTCTTCCCGGCGGAATCGACACCCTTGGATAGGTGGCCTTCATAACTCAAGGGGGTTTGGGATCCCGTATGTGTCTCGTCCGCATCTACGAACTCAAGGTCGGTGTCGTCGGTGTCGTTGGCGCTAGCACGTCCACCAGATGTTGAGCTGGAAGACGACGCGACCTCTTCTTTGGACGAATTAGGATGTAGGCCTTTCCTTTTCAGATACGCCGTCTCAGCCTGCATGATTCCGTCCAGCGTCATGAAGGCTTTCCGTAACTTATAAAACCCCTTCAGGCCTTCCGTCAAGCTCTCATGCAGGACAGCTACGATTGCTGACATAAGCTGGGCGTCGGCAATAACCAACGCGTACTCACTCCCGGGGGGATAAATCCTATCTTCGGCCCCATTGACGGTTCCGGCCTCCTTCTGGGCCTTTTTCATCTCATTCCAGGCAACCGTCTCACACTCGACGAGACGCGAGCCAGCCTCGACCATGATTGCCTTTTCAAAACCAAGAATGCTCTTCATGAAGATACATACACTTAATCCGAGCTGATGAAAAGCTGAATCACCTTTTCGTAACCCTTCTTCGGCGCCATCGATGTCGTCATTCATGATCATGGCGGTACTAAACATGGCCTCTTCCATCGCAGCCAGCTCGCGGGCACGAAGGTCCGCTTGCGATGTTGCCGGACTCGATCCCGCACTAGATTTGGGGGCCGAGCCCCGAAACCACGCCCCGAGCCGACTCATAGCGTAAGGTGCCGGGACGTATGGTTTTGACTAGAACGGAGCGTAAATGTTGTCCTAGTCTCGGATGCTGCTAAGTATTATTTTTTGGGCCCGAGGTTATAAAATGTTGAGGAATCCGTCCTTGATCGGCAATGTGGCCGGGCTGTCAGACGGGGAGCCTTGAATTCCTTAGGCGCCGAAGTAAGGCGTGGAAAGGTCGAGATTTCAAGAATTTGAGGGCATGTGAAAGAAGCTGGAGGAATGGAATTTGTACCTGAGCAGGCCCCTTTCAAAGGAAAGTCAAGAATAGCTTGAGCTTATGTAAAAATACCTAGTAATACCTAGTAGCGACCTGAAGATCCGGATAGACACAATGCATGCAGGTGCTCGGGTAGCATCCATAGATTGACTCGTGCGTCGGAGCTGAAATTCTTATCCACCGAGTTGTCCTTTGACCCTATTTTAAGGGACTACCGGAATGACGTCTTGTAGTGTGGTAGGCTAGAGAAAGGGTAATGTCTCCGCCGATGCTAAGCTGGATCGAGTGACTTAAGAGTCGGTTAACGAGTGGCGGCTACGGGAAAAGTAGAGCTAGGTTGGTAACTGTTCGGTATGGAGTTCGTCAAATAGCAAATAAATGCGAGCGAATCGCGAGTGGGCACGAAAACAAAGGGTGAGATTGTCACTATGCTAGCAGCTGAGTTGTTTGCCTAGTATCAATGATATAGAAAAGACGGCTTCCAAGGTTGTCACGCAACGGGGAACTCGGGAAGAAAGTAAGGGAGAATCATAAGTTCTTCGTTCCGGCTTCTAGGAAATAAGTATAGACTTCAAGGAGAATAAGTCAGAATCTAGTAACATTAACAGTAACAGTCTGAGTCAAATTAAAAATGACCGCAGCAGACAGAGGCTCAGCTTGTGAGATACGTAATGGACGAGAAGATCAGCAATTTAAGCAGTGTCACGGAGCTGCTAGGCTTCAGGGGCCGGCTGCCAGGCACCATGGCACTGTTGGTGGAGAACCTTGGAACTCCTCGTTGGCTGAGTACCCGGTATTTGGCATTTGCTTGCAGTTTGCAGGAGAATTGACACAGTACGAAGATACGACGTATTTGCGCCTAATTCGTGACAGTACGAGGCCTCGAGAAGTTGATCAATCGATCAAATCTTGGTAACATTGTTTGGGTTTCTGTCTGCAGCTTGCCAGCTTGGAACTCGGAAACCAAAAAGATTGGCCCCGGTCGAGTCGGGGATAAGCCCTGGAAAATTCCAGCTGCTAGACCTATCAGTTGATGATAGCACCTAGAGCACCTAGAGGTATGATGATAGGGCTTACCTTCAGGGCAGTAAGGCTAAACGTACTGGTCAAATGCTTGACGTGATATTAGTACGCCATGTTTACCCACACCTGATTTATATGAGACTAGCCATACACCTCTATCAAATCCAGATTTACACCACCCCATCTACTATGCAGCAGGTCAATCAACACCAGGTCAATTAATACCAGGTCAATCAACCTGGTCAGCCGCATTATTATTATCAAATATATCTATATTATTTTGAAGCTAAATTGATCAATCTCGCAATCTCTGTTTTTTTTCTAATTTAATCAACACATTTTATTCAATATTGGTGGTTTTGTAAGGAGGGTTTTAGCAGGTGGTGCGCTATAGTTTAGTGAATGGTGCCCTGTAATTTAGTGGGCTTACCACTGTAATCCGACGAGATTTAGTGCGCCATAACCATTATCAAAATTATTTTAGGTGGTGTGTTTTAGATGAATTATTCTATCAATAAGGTGGTGTAAATCTGGATTTGATAGAGGTGTATGGCTAGTCTCATATAAATCAGGTGTGGGTAAACATGGCGTACTAATATCACGTGAAGCATTTGACCAGTACGTTTAGCCGATTTGACCAGTACGTTTAGCCTTACTGCCTTCAGGGCTACTAGGTGTGGCCTTGAATTGCTGGAACGGGCCACCTGAACGGGTTTAAGGGCAATTTAGACAGTCATTGACGTTAGGTACAAGATACAAGATACACCGTATGCGATAAAGAAGCTTACTAATCGCATACTATGTACATACCCAGAGCTTGTATTACCTAAGAGAGTGGACAGGGTTCCAAGGTTGACGGATAACTTCGATTCTTGCTACTCCCAACCAAAAAACGAAGCCTCGTCACTACATATTCAGCCTCGCCACAATCCACGATATATCAACAGAGTACCCCCTGGCGAAGAGTGATCAGAAATCCCCATCGCCCAAAAACCTCTAGCAGTCTGATCAAACCCAAGCAATTCGAACATAGACAAATCATGGCAGCACCCACGGAAAAGCAAGGAGGCGACAAGCCCGCAGCCGAAGCAGCCAAGCCCGAGCAACCCCAGCAGAAGTCGACCGCCGCCTTGGAGGAGGACGACGAGTTTGAAGACTTCCCCGTCGAAGGTGCGTGCATCTGCCATCCCAACCACCCCATCCTCAACCTGCACTCAAGACCTCCGCGGCATATTCCTCATCCCTTCCTAGTAATTACCACAACCCGTTAACATGACATCACCACGCAACAGACTGGCCCGCGGAAGAGACCGAAGCGGCAACGACAACAACGACAGCCGCCGGCGACGGCACCACGACGCAGCACCTGTGGGAGGAGAGCTGGGACGACGACGACACCACGGATGACTTCTCCACGCAGCTGAGGTACGTCCATTTCTACCTACCCGCTCACTTGATGCCTCCCTTTGCTAACACGATTCTCCCCACGTGCAGAGAAGAACTCAAGAAAGTCGAAGCCTCCAAGCGGCGATAGACGCACCAACCGCGTACCCGCGGGCGCGTAGCTAGCGAGATCGCCGTCCCTACGCTCTGGGCCTCCGGTATCCATCTGTCTGTCCCGATACCGCCTACCAGTCCGGTCTGGATAAAAGCCACCGCCTCGGGTGTCCAGCGTGAAGCAAGGGGCCGGATTACATTGTATTTACCAATCTCGTCCAGAAGCATCCCCCACATAAAACCACACGGGGAAAGGGAAGGGCGTGGGGGCAGCTGGGCACACAAGCAAGAAAGGAGGGCGGCAGGGTTTCGTGAATAGACATCAATATACGCAGGTTGGCAGGAGAGTGATGAGCCGAGCCGTCTCACATGCCTCTACAATCTATCGTTCATATGTATACGTGATGATGATGCCTTGATATCGTTTTCAATACTAACATATCCCACACTGGATCGTATAGGGATCCAAATATTCCAGACGTGACTCTCAACATCTACGCACACAACATTAATACATAGCATGCAAATCCCATAAATCGTACTTCTAAGCTTATATTTTGGTATATGGTAAATAGTATCTATTCGTCGCATCGCACAAGTTCAACGCGCATTCCACACGTTTAAATCCTCGTTTTAGTCATCAATAGCAACGAAAAGGGATAGCACCCGGTTACCGCACCAGCATCCCGAATCCCGACTGACCATCTAGTATCCCGTTGCACCCGTGCAGCCCACTTATCTCGTTGATCTGGCGGGCCAGCTACGCACCCGCGCAAGCGACGCATCTCACAGACGCGTCGACAGCCGCAACCCTCATTTCGTGCTGAGCGCCACGACGCCAGGCAGCTCCTTGCCCTCGAGCAGCTCGAGCGACGCGCCGCCGCCGGTGGACACGTGGGAGCACTTGCTCTCGGCGCCGTACTTGGCGGCAACGGTGGCCGTGTCGCCACCACCGATGATGCCGATCTTGCCCGCGGCGACGGCCGCGGTGAAAGCGTCGAGGGTAGCCTTGGTGCCGTTGGCGAACTTCTCGAACTCGAAGACGCCGGGGGGCCCGTTCCACAGGATGGTCTGGGCGGCGTCGATAGCCTGGCGGTAGAGCTTGATGGACTCGGGGCCGCAGTCGAGGCCCATCCAGCCGTCGGGGATGCCGTCCTTATCGGTGGCCGTGGCCGTGTTGGCGTCCTTGTCGAACTTGTCCGCCGTGACGTAGTCGACCGGCAGCACGACCTGGACGTTGTTGGCCTTGGCCTTTTCCAGGAGCTGCGCCACGTTCTTCGACCCCGCCTCGTCGAACAGCGAGTTGCCGATGCGCACGCCCTCCACCGTCTTCTTGAACGTGAACGCCATCCCCCCGCAGATCACTATGCTGTTCACCTTGTCCAGCAGGTTGTCGATCAGCTGGATCTTGTCTGATACCTTGGCGCCCCCCAGGATGGCAAGGAACGGCCGCTTCGGCGACTCTAGCGCCTGCGCGAAGTAGTCCAGCTCCTTCTTCATGAGGAAGCCGGCGGCCTTCTGGGGTAGGTCGACGCCGACCATGGAGGAGTGTGCTCGGTGGGCGGTTCCGAAAGCATCGTCTTTAAGAGTATTCATTAGCCGTAGTTGCAATATCATCTATTGCATACGAGATACTCACTGATGTAGACGTCACCAAGAGCGGTCAACCCCTTACGGAACTCTTCAACTTTGGCTTTGTCCGCCTTGACCTTCTTGCCCTCAGCATCCTTAGAGGAGCCTTCCTCCTCGGCGTGGAAACGCAAGTTCTCGAGTAGGACGACCTGGCCGTTATCTGCCTTGTTGACGATAGCCTCAACCTCGGGGCCAACGCAATCAGGCGCAAACTCTACGCTCTTTCCAAGCAGCTTCTCAAGCTCGGGGACGACGGGCTTTAAACTGTACTTGGGGTTGACCTTGCCGTCAGGACGGCCGAGGTGGGACATCAGCACAACGGCCTTGGCGCCGTTGTCGATGGCATACTTGATGGTGGGGACGGCCCCAGCAATTCGTTGGTTGTTTGTGACATTCTTGTCGGCGTCGAGAGGGACGTTGAAGTCGACCTTTTACGACAAAACATTGTTAGTAGAGGAAGCAAGGCAAAGAAATGAAGTTTATTTGATTCCTTTGCAGGTTTAAGCAAGACGAGGATTTGGACATGTTCTAAGGTGGATCACATACACGAATGAGCACCCGCTTGCCCTTGAGGTCGACGTCCGTGATGGACAGCTTGCTGGACAAAGACATTTTGAGGAATTGGACTTTTTCGATTCAATTGAGCTTTGAGTTTAGGGAATATTTAGGGCAAGTGAATAGTAATACTTTGAGAGAAAATGAAGAATTGCGGTATTTCAAAGGTGTAAGTTTTTTTATGGAATGTCCGGTAGAAAAGCACGCAGCTGATACAGGAGGAAGACCGGACTAATAGTACTTGAACTTGCAGTTTGTTTCGTTGGAGGGGTTAGAGCATTGAAGAATTGGAGGGGTAACAGTCGCGCATCAGCTTCCCCCCTAAAAAAAAATTGGTGGGGTGAGGTCAATGAGCTTGACGGGTGACGTCCTACGCATTTGATTCGATTCTATTGGTATCTGGCGTGGTGCTGGTGCTGCTGGTGCTGCTGGTGCTAATCCACCCGTCCATTGGTGTCCGACAACGCCAAGATGATAGGTACCCGCGCTACCGAAACCGGGTGGATGAGTACTTTCGTCCAACAAGGTAAAGATCTCTTATAGGAGGTTTCCGACACCTAAGACGAAGAGACCCGCGATTGTCCGTGAAATGCAAAGCATCGATATCCGTAAGTGGTTCGACGATCCTCGGCCCATACTTACTACCGTATCCCGCCGTGATGATCCGTGTATCCTGTGCAAAACTCTTTTCGATGAGACATGCCATGACTGCGGTCTCTCACCTTGTCGATGTATTGGTAGCAGTAGTCGCTTCGGAATCAGCCAATGGTATCCCCTTACTAAGGCATACTCATTCGTATAGAAAACTCACTCATCCGATCTGGTTACTACGCAGCAAACTAGATATTTCGTAAAGTAGAAGTAGATCATCTATGGATAAGTCGTGGTCAAAGGCTCGATATACTCATGTGTAGATAAGCTGCTTCTGATTTCTTGCATCTAGGTACACACGGCCGTACCAAGCTTGGTGTTGGTTCCAAGATTTTCGTCCCTCCAAGAACAATGCGCCCCTTAAATCAAGTTGACTGCCTACGTCAACATGGAAGACCACATGTATGCGACGCCGCAACACCAACCAGTACTGTTTCCAAGGAAAGGTAAGATACAACTGGGGAATTATCTAGCGATCTTGAACTGTCGGCAGCGCTAGGTCACAAACGGAGTTACTGAAGACGGATGTTGGGAGAGTAAGGGGCCGTCTTCGCCGGCTCGGCATCCTCGGAGGCGTTGGTAAGAGAGAGGTATGCCGTCCAGGCAATACCAATAGTGGAGACAAAAGGCTGAAATATATTGTTAATATTTGGGAATAGAAAAAAACCAACGGAAGAACTCACGAGTTGGAACTGAACTGGCATCAACCGAAAGTTGATGATCTGCACCGCGGGCCAGACCATGAAGTTGGCCTTTAGAGTGGGAATGTACATGTCCCTAAGCTTGTGTGCAACAGCCCTGCGACCACCACCTTCGGCAACGGTCATGACGGAAAAGAAACACGCGATACCGAAGGGTGCGAAGATCAGCTGGTCGAAAGCCACGCGCTTCATCGCCGGGACAAAAGCACTCGTCTTCGTGATCGGGAATGCACGCGAGAGGAAGCTAAACCACTTGTATTGCAGAGGCGCCATCCCAAAACCATACGCCATGAACCTCGTCAATCTCTCGAAATCGAAGGGGGGCGGGAGGTCTTTCGAATCGGGAATCAGCTCTCGGTCATTCCAAGGGTTCTTCCGGTCGAGCTCGTGAATTTCGATCGCTGCGGTGTCATCCTTGGTAACGCCGCCGGGCTTTCGCAGTGCTCGCTCCCGGACGGATGTGATCGTCTGTGCGACGGTGTCTGCGATGCCTCCGAGAACAGCGTTCGTCACCATCATGGTGAGGACTGGACGGGCGTCTGGTCAGCTTCGTCTACAACACAGTGGCAATGTCTAGGCGACGGGACAATTACCTGGCCGCTCATCGTAGTAAGCGTTGAAGCGCGACACCAAGCGCGCAACGATAACCATCTCGATGAAGAATATGACAGCATGAAGGAGAGGCTAGATGAAAAAAAAGAGCATTTAAGTTAGTAAACGGCATAGTCGGACTTGAAATTTGATGGTGGCGATGGGGATGGGATACGGATGATAATCATGGCGTTGCTGATGATGACGTTGACGATGCAGATGAGGATCGTGAATGGAGGGAGACACAGTGTGGCTGGATTTCTTCGTGGGGTTGGTTAACCTACAAGACGGTCGAAGATGAATTTACTATTAACAGCACGAACGAGACGACGCCGTGTAAGTTCCCAAGACATTTTGCAATGCGTGGAAGGAGGCGACTAGAGATGAGATAATAAAATGGGATAGGTTGCTTCGTCGAATCTGGGGCCTAAAAACTGGGCTCGTTCGTCACGAAAGTTCGTAGCGTTCCGAAGCCTTCCAAGGCTTGCACCGGGGTGTCTTGGGAGGGTCTTTTACGATCGATGACGACAGATTGACACCGATAAGAAGCAGCCCCGTTCAGTCCACGGGCTATTAGCAAACAGTTTTAATGACCCAAGTTCGAATAAATACCACCAAGACCACCTTTAGAAAGACCACCTGGGCACTTGGGTAGGTAGTTTTAAGAGGAAGAAGAAGAAAAAATAGGGAGATCCAATCGCTTATGTACTAGGTAAAAGGTGTTTTTTCTGTAGGTGTCCGTCCGCCTGGTCTTTGTAGGTGTCTTCTGTACACAAGTAGGTGCTAAAAAGATCGCCTAGTCAATTCGACATCCGCCAATCTCTAAGATTCAAATGTTTAGAGTTCGACTTTCCAGGGGAATGGCACAAAATAAATCTGTATTTTTAGATTCAAGCTATTGATGAAGTTGACTTTGCTAAAATCTGTGATAATGTGCAAAAAGGCAAAGAGATGAGAGATGAAGAAGGATAAAAAAGACAGAATCAATGATGATTGAACCGACCAAACGTATTGAGCAGTTTCAATTGTTGGAGAAATTGGAATTGGCCGCGTTTGCACCGCCAGGATTCTGATTATCAATTTCCACCTCCAGCTGGTTCGGTCGAGTGCCAAGGGCGTGACTGGCCTGATGGTATAAATAGCACCGATCGGCACTTGCTCCTTAGCATCCTCCGCATCTGCCCAGGTACCTTACGGAACCCCTTATTGCATTTGAATATCTAAATTATCACAAAATAAATTCTTGTAAGTTAGCATTTCATAAAAGTGTTCATGTATCTATTAGAGAATCAATGAATGTGTGTGTGTTATGACCCAGATGAACTACATAAGTCCCGAGATCAACACCTCCGTAGCTCAAGTACCCATTAAGCACTCACCCGTTGCTTACAAGAAGGTACCGCTTCGCAAGCGCCATAGGTCATCCAAGCGACAATGAAGATGATGAATAGCAATGAATTATTAGATGAAGAATTCAATTGTTGGTCAATTTCTGAATTGCAGGTTTTGAATGAACCCATTGGTCTGTTAGCAGTTACAGTTTTCTAATATTGCGACGAAACAAAACGGCGAAGACTTCAACTCACAAGTACATACAGTGCAAGTCATAATCAAAGGTAAACAATCAAGAGATAGAATACTCTTAGTATAAGATTCTCTTTACGACGTATGACAGTGAGTCAATTTTAAATCACATACACTTTGTAGTCTCCATGCAGTACTAATTGATTCCAGTATAGGATGTACAGCGCAGTGATTCACTTGCTTCGACGAGCCCTTCTACTACCAACGTGAACTTTGATAAGTTTGAAAAGGAGGAATCACCATCTTATACGTATATTAGACATATATATGCGTATAGTTTAATAAGGCCCATTGTGGTAAGTCAGTGGCGTTGTTGTTTCCCAAGGCATCCATACACCTATTGAGGTGCGAAAAGGGGGACGAAAAGGGGCGACGCACGAGATGTTACAGAGCAACACAATATGGCTCAACGACTTGTAAAAATATCGTCAGACATCTCGAGATACGAGGTACTATTATATTTGAGTGCAATTTCAATTTTGGAAAAACATTCGTAGTTATGTACTTCCAATTCAAACACCAAGGACTCGGATTCTACCCACTTCACGATTCCATCAAAGTACCAGAACGCTTCCCACTGCAAACACCATACTTTCTGCCTGTAACATCCTTATTCATCAAAGAATAACCAGGCAGAATCCCACTCCTGGTTATCATCCGATCCTGAGGCATTCTGGGCCATATTTAATCACCTCTGCTTCCTCAAATCCAGGTCCCAACCTCATTCATAGATGCAAGCCATTCCAATCATAACCAGCACACTCACCAGCCAGCAAACACAAACCCAATACTCGAACTAGCCCATCATGGTGTCCAACAAGAAGCGCCTCTACCTCGCTCTCTATCCCACCGTCCGCAAGGAAGACACGTAGGTCCCTTCCCATACCACCGACAACGCCTGGCCTCGCTTCGTCTATGCTAACATCCACACCCCTCCGCAGGTACCACTTCGCCTTCCTGATCGGCCCCAAGCTCGAAAACGACTTCGTCGTGCCCGGCACGCGCTGCCACGTGACGCAGCACACGACGGACGGGTGGCGGTACAAGGAGACGGCGGTGGACGACGTGCGCGCGACGGTGAAGCTGCTCGCGCGGGTCGTGGTGGCCAAGATCACGGACGAGCAGCGGCTGCTGGAGATCCTGCGCAGCACGCCGGCGCTGGGGCGGGAGGGCGGCAACACCTCGCGCACGTGGGCCATCGACGCGCTGCTGCGCGTCGCCAACGACGGCAAGGCCGTCGGCACCGCCCAGCTCAACTGGGTCGCCGTCGAGGAGAAGGCTCTGCAGTACGTCGCTGACAAGAAGGCCGCTGGACGCTACGACTCCGGCCAGGATATGACCATGCCTAAGCCCACGTTCGATCTGCTGCAGGGGAAGGAGATCGTGCCGTGAAGGATGGGGTGTGGCGGGCTTGCGTGAGTTGGGGTGCGATATTATACCGATGCCGGTTCTGCTGCTCCGCTCGCGAGGATGCGGTTTCCTCGATACGCGTCGTTTCGTATACTACTAGGTAGCTAGGACGGAAACAAACATTAATCGTAATTCTCAGGCGATGTCGTCGGGGATCCTCCAATATTTCTTCTGCCATGTGTATCCCATGGGTCCAACACATCATTCCTCAAAGCAAAGATCGAATAATTCGACACAATGCTGTCTGTCAGGGCTAGGATCGGCATTCCCATAAACCTCGCATGGTTTTAGGCTCCTCACGCAACAATGACGTTGTTTCCGTATCTTCTAGGCTCGCTTCGTGGCACTGTCTTGCAAATCCAGATGAGGCACAGTTACACACGTGTCTTCCTAGTGCAGTTCCATCAGTTTGCTCGATATCCTTGGGTAATGCCCGTCGTCTTCATCTCCAGAGCCAAACATTTGACGATTTAATTACCCATATGTAAGTTGATATGTTGCCCTGTTTTATATATGCCTCTCTCTCGTTTATTTGTCAGGAACCCCCCTATTCCCCATAAGGAGCTGGAGATCTACACGGAGGACATGAGGCCTAAGAAGAAGCGTTGCGGCCGTAAAAGGTAAACGGGGGTTAGAGGTTAAATGTTGTCACTGACTCGAATATGTCCTCATGCCAGTCCTGCCTCCCTCTCAGATCATGGTGATTACTTACTGCCATTCTCTCCGCTTTGCCATATATCGCGGGGCTGTCGCTCCTGACTGTATTAGACTAGTGATACCATATGCGTAGCCAGTAATACGCAATAGAATAGGAGGAAAGATTTCTTACTACTAAAGGATAAGGACGGGGCGAACCGTTCTTAGTTGATAGTGCAAGCCTTCGCGCCGACGACCGCGCAGCCCTCTCAGGACGTTTGCTAATTGTTTCCTCACAATCCAGAAAGAGTATGACCAAGCGAGGTTTCAAGGATTCCAGAGACTGCATCCGGCTGGTAATATAGGAGGAGCCTTTATAGTATTATAGTACGTTGGACATAATTTTACGAATCTATCCACTCCAACTGTGTCGGATTGCGACAAAATCAACGGTTACGTCCGTAGCAGCTCACTCCAAACCATCGAAGGTCTCGTCGGGTTCGGTAGTGACCTGATATAAAAGGTAGGTCGAGACTGGTCTTCGGCCACGACGGAATGGCTGTATTGAGCATTCATCCGGTCTTTCTAAGTGGTTGCGACTCTCGACTTACGCCTCTCATCGAAACCCGTCACAGATATCAACCTTACAGCAGTATTAGTTCCAATTGAAAGATGTTTTTCGGAATATTCCTCATATCCCTCTTGACGTTCACCAGCAACGTCTCCGCCACAGACTTCGGAACATGGTATTACGTAAGATTATTCGCGCCGTTGGGCGAGAACTTCATCTCCTTCTCGGGCGATATCACGATCCCGCACCTGCAAAACGCCGGGCCGTATTATGTATGGGCCGGGCTAGAAACTGAGGGCGGTGTCGGCAAATACAAAACCGAGCTTGACGGAACAAGCGGAACATGGTGGATCGGAGCTGGCTGGTGCTGTGAAGCACCTACACTGCCGTGGGGGGCTGGCTTGTTCACGGAAGAATTCCAGAAAATCAATTTCAGCAGTAGCCTGGACAAAGGGGGCTTGAATTGGACGTCGTCGCTCTATCGCCCAGTTACTGACGGCTTGGTAATGAATAGTTTCCCTTTAGGTGAGGGTTGGGTCGTTTCTTAGACTGATATCCACATGCCGTTTCGAGCCCACATTGTTGACGTCGTATAGCTAGCAAATCATTCGTCAGGACAGAGTTTGCCATCGAACTGTAGGTGGTCTTAACCCCCATCCAGGAGGGAAAAACTCATATGAATCTAGTTATGGAGGAGTCCAGTGGGACTTCGGCCCAGTTGAGTTCACAAATATTGCGATCGTGAGTGCCGCCCAGATTATCCACATCCAGGGGTAAAAGAAGCTATGCTGATTGTTGCAGACGAGCACCGGCAGTGATTATTCATGGTGCAAAGAGACACCAGAGGCCTTCAACACGACATTCTCCATGGCAGGCACGCACTTCTATGTCCTCGATGATACAGTGACATGTATGATTGATTCTCTAGTTCTTGAGAAGCCGTTTTAACCTAGCTGCTAAGCCCCGCTGCTTGGCATTATACACGCGTTCACTGAGCATATTGGATCAGATCATGGCGATATATCAGGGGAAGGACTGGACAGGCTTCCAGTTTGCCAGTATTGTTTGAGACGAAGTTGGGTTATGTTCGCGTAGGGGGCTATACACTTTTTTTCATTTCCACCTAGTAGCTTTAGATTTAGACATCTACCAATCCCTTTCAGATTTTTCTCTTTGATTAAGTTACATACCTAAGGTACCTAGTATCTATGGAGATTGAGACAGACCCTGTCCGGTTGTGAACTACCTAGTAATTCAATGGTATGGTCCCGATGTCGCCTGGATGACCCTTCGCATGAGATTTGGGAGGATATCGGTCCACATGTACTAGGCGAAGTAGGTATCTTCCAGTTTAATACGGTCAATTCGTAGCTATTGCCGTTGCTACTGGTATAGTGCCATAGAAATTACAACAGTGGCCTACCTACGGAGGTAATTACCTGCCTAGGATAGTATCTATTAAGCATCGATAGTAGGTAATTCGTGATCCATTATCATTACTTGAAATAGACTGGAGAGTGGTCCTAAGGTCGTGCCTCGGTCAGCAAAAAAGGGCCAGGTGACGTGACAATACCTACCACGTATTTAGTAGCCACGAATATTATTCAAAGGCAGCGCGTAGATATTCAATCGCCAAAATAGGACCCCAGAGGAAAATAGACCCTTTGGAAACACTTCGCCATAAGTCAACTGATCTTGCAATATTGCTACTGGAAGGGGCGTCGTCCCTCCAATCCGTCAGCATTATTGCCCCTGAGCTTACGTTACGCTTGGCAATGATATTGGCTTTGGAATGTAATAGTTCTGAGGTCAGACAGGACTTAGGACTTGGAAGGTGAGCAGACTTCGCGAATATTGATATTCTCTTGCCTTCTAACGGCTGTGTGATTCTAAAGATAGGTCCAAGTCGCGAACAGAGTCCGTACATCGTCTCGGTATGAGAGATCCTTGTGAAGACGGCTTCTAGTAGTTTCGTACTTAGTATTCTTGAGCATAATCTATTAGCTGTCACTCCAATAACAGCAATCATAGCTTCGTGTAATTTCATCAGTAATAGAACGAGCATGCCCATCAGTCTACGATCTGGGTTTCCATGTGCTTGAGGCAACCTCCTCACATGTGTTAGTTATAGAGTGCCGCTTAAATAGATATCGATGAGAAAATATAAATGATTATTATTTTGCGAGTTGTACACTATAGGAAACAAGCCAGAATCGAGGACTCGCATCAATTCCTACCCTCTATCGCTCCCATGGCAACTTCCTCTAGGGGTATCATAGTAGTTTCCATATCCGATCCAGCCATTTTGAATGAATGTTGGAACGAAAGTCTCTATGTCCGGACTCTTACAAAGCAAACACGTCCATAGCCATCATAGGGCGCCGTAGTAGAAACCGATTCCCATGCGCGACGTGTAGATAACAAAATGAAGTTGGGTCTCTGATCAAGCTCGAATCGCCCTCAGGGGCTTCCCAGCAGCGTCCGCCGAGTCATCTCCCATATCTGGTTGGTTGGCGTAGTAGTCCGGGCTGTTGTTCTCCACGCTCGTCTTCGCGGCGTTGTAGCGCTTGAAGGCGCTCTCCACGAGGAGCCCGACTTCCTTCCTGTTCCGACCGATCACGCCCACCGCGAGAAGGGCCTCCGTCTCTTCGATCCAGTCCTGCAATCTTCGGAACCCGACACGGTCTTTCTCGATCCTTTGTGGTTGCCCCGAACCCTTGATCAGAGCCAAGACGCCCGCTATGACGGTGTTCAAGGCACCTAGAATCGTGACGAGGACCTGGTACCGTGCGGACATGGGGCCGATGGCTGTGAGCACTGCGCCGATGACAACTTGCGCGAAGTAGCAGAAATACAGGAATACGGTGAGCAAGACTTGATGAATGGCTTTGGTGCGCTGAGCAACCAGTACGGATCGGTAGATTCCAATTGCGGACTTTCGTCCCTCTTCAAGGGTACCGCTGTCGGTGGCCTCGCGGTGGTAGTTAATTCCAAGGGCTCTCCTAAAGATAACAAGGTTCTCGTCATTTGGCCCGCGGGGAGAAAGGCCAGCCGGGGCTCCCCAAGTAAGGTTAGTAATTGCTTTCAAAGGAGGCGGCTCGATAGGCGTTGGGTTAGACTTTTGAGGTGGAGCAGATGCTTTAGATGGTTTTGTGGTAGAAGGTGAGCTCCTCTGCGGAGCGGTTCTCGCTTCCGGAGAAAGGAGTGGAGAGTGGTCATCTGTGATATCAGACATGATTGAAGCCTACGAAAGTGACTAGAGGAGAGATAATAATATTCACTTGTCTTCAAGCTTGATACAAATAGCGAGGCTCGATGCCAAGGAGAGAGGTTCTGAAATTGGAAGATATCGGATTCTCAAGTATTTATACCATTACGTACCTACAATAGCCATGGCATGTTTAGCTGTCTCAGAGGTTAGCTGGTAACACACCTACGTAGGAACCTGCTCACTGGATCGGAAGGTCATCCTCCCTTACGTCGTGTAGGGAGCATATTCATTGCTTCGACGAGGCACGGTAGTCTCACATGCCATTCCAGTCACGCTGGCTATGAGCATCGCTAGAAGCTCACATAATTGTATAGGCACCATTTGTGGCTAAAAGAGGAAGTTGAGACGTGGATCGTCGTTCTGGGGATCCTCCTAAAGGGGGAATTTCGAAATCCGATAAACAAAACCTGTCCTGATAAGAATGGAGGCGCTGTAAGGTGGTCGTAGGGCTACGATGCCGAGTGCCAGGAGCAACCAACCGCGTCCAAGCCCCACTAGAATAGACGATAAGGAGAGGTCAGCGGGCATTTTCAATGTAACTGTAACCCCAACATGCATAATATGGGCGTCTTCCAACAACAGTGTGTGTTCCCCTGGCTCGCGCTACCATGAGATCGTTATAAGATATTTCCTTTCCCGCCGTAGGTCGTAGGTACCTACTTGTCGCTCCCTTCTTACATAAGCCAGGGATCTATTGCCCCTTTGTGAAACCCCTCCCCCCTTTACAAGTCGAGTGGCTGGTACGCTTACAACAGTGACGAGTCAGACTTTCCAATTGAGCAACGGTATAGGTTGCAATATTAGTATTTTCTTACTTGATCATATCAATATTACTAGCGATCTTGATTTAAACTGTTTTTAACACGATGTCTCGTTAAACCAACACCGGGCAGATATAAACGTAGATCGTCTCATCGCTGAATGATTCCATATCGCAGCAAAAGTTATGTGATAGAGGTACCAAGGCGCATGATGATACTCAAAGAGCACAAAGTCCTACCTAGTAGTTACTACCTACCGGGGGTACGGCGCAATAGGACTGGTGTACCAATATGAAGCCTGGGAAAATCTTTGAAAATCAGATGGTTCATCCTTTCATTTTCACGGTGGTCCTGGAATTAACAACCTTTCAATGGTAAGCCTCAATATCGCCTTTTAGTGCTCACGTTGGGTAGAAAGATAACTGCCGAACCCCGAAATCTACGGCATATTGCGTGGGATTATCAGGTTTGACATCAGAGGGAAACAACCCCGTATGATTCCATATAAGCCGATGACTTAAAGGTCCAAGGTAGTGGTTAGGGGTGCTTATCCCCCCTTATTTTCTAAACCCTACAATAGATTATGTGCTCATGTAGACACCTTTCCAATATAATACTAATGAAGATATAGATAAACTCTAGCCATATCAAAATTCTTCCTTATGATATGTCTATCAGTCTAAGTTATGGTTTACCTAGTATAGTCGAGCCTACGAATTGTGGGTAGTTGATAGTCGGCTTTTATGTAGGTATTCTTCTCCATTATGTACTGGCCAGATTGCCCAATAAGTTGTTCCTTATACCAACAGCCCCTAGCAACAGGTACACAACATTAAAACTCCATATTACTCCATATATGTACCCAATAGCCAAGGAAGAACGTCCGTCGTTTAATCAATTTATGTCCAAGGCTGCTGCTGCTGAGTGTTAAGTTCAGTCCTCGCTTCTTTCCATCACATAAACCCAGAAATCCTCGATCAAAAAGCTCGAATAACCCCAGCATTTCCAAGGGTTTTGTGGGTTTACCACCTGAAAGTCAAAGTTTCGCAGAAGCTAAGTATCTCGAATTAGCAATCCAACCCAACGGGTATGGCTAAGGACCTCGGGGATCAACCCGTGTCAAAGCGATCGTTGTACGTACCTCGACGAAGATCTTGTTCATCTCGAGCCAAGCGACCGTCTTCCCCGGGCACATCCAACGGCCATGTCCAAAGGCAAGATCGATATTCCTGATCAACTGTGCCTTTTTAGCTTCGTCGCATTCTAGGAAGCGTTCGGGACGAAATATCTCCGCGTCCTCGCCGAACACTTCCTTATTTCGCAGCATGCTCCAGATGTTCACGAAGATATCTGTACCGGCCGGCACGAACTTTCCATCCAGCTTATCGCCTCCCTTGGGAACCCTTTTGGGAAACCCAGTAACAGCGGGAGGTACCATTCTAAGACCTTCATGTATAACAGCCTAGGACCAATTTAGCGCAAGTATCCACCTAGGAGAATGTCATTGACTGCTTACTTGCAAATACGGAAGTTTCCTAGCTTCCTCTTGCGAGATGGGGCTTGAGATGCGGCCATCTCGGATGCCTGATGTGATTTCCTCTTGAAGTTTCCGATATACGTTCGGCGCCGATATGATGTGAAGCATGATGCTTCGAAGTGCTGTCGTCGTGGTCTCAGACCCTGCTGGCACCTGAATGGCGAGCTCCAGTTCGCATTCTCGAGGAGTTAGTCCGTTCTTGATCCATTGGTCCTGAGCACACGTCAATACCATTGATATTTTTTTTCAGGCGCTAATATATCCGGCTATTGAAGATTCGCGCTACTTACCAACATATCTCCACCCTCTGGTCGATCCTGGTTACTGGTCAAACGTCTCTCGACTATCTTCTTGATGGTTCTATCACGGCAGATTCGTCAGCCACGATGGATAGCGTACCGATTCTGCTCTCACCGTATGTCCTTACCCTAAGAATTTTCCCATTCCCTTTTCATCCGTTGGCTTCGGTCCAGCTAAGCTCAGAAAGAAACTAGACGAAAAGAAGTCTCGAAATAGGGGTATCATCATCAGACAGTGTAAGGTGGGGACGTAACTATCTGCAATGGAAATGAAATCGAAATGGTCCGTCTCGTCCTTGAGGTCGCCCCATGGTTGTCCGGAGCCGACTAGAGTAACGAGGTCAACCTGAAAGAATCGCAAAAGACGACCAAGATCCACGACACTCGCACCGCCGTTCTTAAGGTATTTGGACTTCAGGATGTCTACCAGGATGGCCAGCTGCGAGTCTACCTTTTTCTCCAAGTTCATGTTTCCCTTTCCGACATAACCAGCCATTATCTTCGATTTCCGATCGTCATGCTTCACCGTGTCCCGCTCGGATAGGACATTTTGCCCATACGGATCGAATTGAATACTGGCGTACCAGTCACCGCGCCCGTACGTCGAACGAACACCATTGATTTGCCAAAGTACGTTCGGGTCATAGACCAGGAGCTCCTTAGGGCCTATACGCACGATCTTTCCATATTTCTTGTGTTCTTCCGCAAGTATGTGATGCAAACGAGCTGTCCTCATATTGAAGTACCCCCAGAGATAGGAAAATTTGGCCAACTTAGGTCCAGGGAACTGCCTCAGGCCATGCCAGGCGATTGCCGATGAAATACCATACCAGACAGCGAATCCGAGAAAAATGGTTGAGATTACAAGCCCCATTGAGGGAACTGAGGACAAATCGAGCCATGAAGACATTTCCATAGCCAACTGGGATTCCCGACGAAGTGATAAAATATCACTCGAAGAATAGGATAAAAAGAGTATAAGGATTAGTATCAGAGCAGAGAGATAGGTGGCAAGACTTTATTTATTCTATACTATTAACAGACAGGGTCCTATCCCCCCTACCAGGTACCCAGCTAATATGGGTTGTCCTTATAGACTAACGCTCTTCTCCTCATGGCAACCCTGGCCGGACCATCTTAAACAAGTAATGTCATCCATTCGTCCCGTTCCGAACCTATCTATCCACCTTGCGCCCAATCTATCAGTTCGCCTTACATTGTCTTACAGTCATATGCGGGGTGGTTTATGTCCGGTTGAGTCTTGCTCCTATAAGATAGGGTAGATAAAGGCAATGCGACGGTAGGTCCATAGTAAGAAATCCTCTGCTACGCTTACGTCCCGTAGGAAGCCGGCTCTGTAGCCGATTGTATGCCTACTACGTAGTATCTATGCGAGACGTGCGTATATAGCATACCCATGTAAGAAAAGTCATGGGCCGGGCGAATCTCGTATTATGGGATATCTCCCCTTGTTTGTTTTTCATCACGATGAGGCAACTTCAATTGTCAGATCGGGGAGCTTTTACCGCGATCCACGCCCAGACTGCTCGACTTAGCCAAGCGGCCTGGGTCAAATGCGACGCATGACATGCCTTTCAGTCCATTTCGGTAAGGCTTAGCTTGACACGGACGAGTCCCGAGTGATCGGATTTTGTTACTATAACAGAACGAGACTAGCCGCTGTGCGAACCACATCGCCATCAGTAATCCCCCAACTTCCAACAGTCTTTGGTTGACGCTTAGTGACATGATGGAAAGCAAAACTCGGCTCACGAGATAAAGGGGCCTACATCTAGGAAAGAAAAAAAAAATAGGGCAAACGTCCACATGGAACTATTGAGCAGATCCAATTATCAACCAGCCAATGGTCATTTCACCCGAGACACCTCTCAGCCCGCACCAGAAAAAGAAATGCTGACACGAAAACGGTCGACGCTACCACCGGTCTAGAGGCGCACAGGGGTATTTCATTCCACGCCTCAGAGCTGCATCTGACCCGGCCAGGTGGCTCGCTGAATGCACCATTCCACAAGCGACGCAACCTCCGCCAATTCCTTCCCACTGGGGGGCATCTCACGCTTCCCCGAATGCAAGCCAATCTTCCTTAGGTACGGATCGCAGAGGCCCGCCAGCTGCACGGAAGACGGGAGCAGAGGGTCGTTCTCGCCCCAGACGTGGACAGTCGGGATCCGTATCTTGAGCTCCAGCGGGACGCGATTGAGATTGAGCCCGAAGCAGTCGTCCGAGGTGAACAGGGCGCGGCGCGCCGCCGCCGCCGCGACCTCCTCTGCCGCTTTCGACACCGGCACCCCGAGATCCCTGAGGGTCGCCAGCGGGAGCGCCCCGCACACGAAGATCGCGAACTGGAAGGCGGGCCCCGTCTGCTCGGCCGCTGAGTGCCACTGCTGGTGCAGGAAGAAGCTCGACACGACCGCTGCGCCCTGCGCGAATGCTAGCACCCCGTCGTAGGGCCCGTCGCGCGAGATCTTCTGGGCTAGCCACTCGTGAGCTCTGCGGGCGTCTTTTACTTCTTTTGCTTCGAAGTGGCGAGGATGATGATCGTCTGCGGTAGGTGTGTCCAGGTACTTTGAGGGAACTTCGGCGACGTCGAATGATATGTCGAGGCCTGAACCTTGCAGTATGGATAGCAATGGGGCTGAAGACCTAGCCTATTAGGGATCGCCTTAGGGGTTGGTTTGGCGCGTGGGCACTCACCTAGACCGGAGTAGAAGGTTTCGCCATTGAGACCGCTTCCACCAAGGCAGAGCGTCTTCATTCTGGAAACAGGTATTAACACAATCGACATGGGCAGGTAGGTGTGCTCCAGAGGTTGCTAAGCGTCCTGTCAATTGAAGGATTTACTAGGTACGTACCTCTGGACGATCGTAAGCCACGGATCTCCGATTCAGTCGGAGATCCGGTTAGCGTAAGCCCTGGGGTGATTCTCACACCGAATGACATTCGTGCTATAGTAAGCCTTTTATATCAGCAACTGGGTCGGGATGATTCCACGGGGTATAAATAGATGGCGGTAGAGCTCGATCGAATCTAGATCGGAGAATTACCGAACGAGTATAGTCCTGCCCTCACCGAGGCTACCTGCTAGGCAGATTACCCAACACAGCGTCAGTTCACAACAAACGAATCAAAAGGGGCGCGATTTTCATAACGTGGGCTTTCGTAAGATGGATACAAAATATATGATTGGACGTGTTGATATTTGCACTTGCAGCGGCGTAGTTACGAATGAAGTCGTCACGATTCTGTGCTGGGCATGCAGACCACACACCCAAACCATTAGAGCACTTGTACGTGTCAATCGGAAACCCATTCTACGCTATACAAGAACCAGTCGCATATTTGATGTCTTGAAGCAATTAATCTTCACCTCCATCATACCCCTATCTGTCGCTAGGAGTATGACTCGTTACCAACGGTACCTTAATACTAATAGTCGACCCCTTTTCCGTCCACCGCCCCGCTTTTACCCCTTTTACCCCTTTCAAGCCACTCGCCTGGGCGGTTTTGTCTCATCTACAACCTGTCTATCATGGTTTGGCATGATACATAGGTGTTTTTCCACTATTCTCCTATATAGGTGATTTAAATAAGTCTCACCAAGAGGCAATGAGTTACCCATTACTCTTCCTAGGAACATACCTAGGTAGGTAGATGACTAAATATAATAGGTGGGATGTGGTGATATAACTATACCGAGATCTTAATCTAATGTTTACTAAAAAGCGAAATGATGGAGTTGACAATTTGGTATGGCAGTTCGACTCCCCATAGAGATCCTTGTATAGCATAACTTGAGCATTTGCTGTGAACAGATCGCGTGAGTTTCTTCATTCGCCTTTGTTTTCTAATTAACTCATTTGACAGGATCAGAATGCCCAGACGAACGAATGAGCCTCGAACTGCGATCTGAGTCGTCTCCCTTTGCTGTAGCCTAACGATCATGGTCGCCGTGATGTAGCAATGTAGGGCGCCTGGCGCTGGAGCCGCACGATACAGGCAGCTTCACAAGTTCCCTCATATTAAGGAAGTCGCCCGCAGCTCTCAAAGCAGCAACCGCCGGTATCGTCTTCATGCCAAAAAGCAGGCAGAATATCTAACCGGACAGTCGATTAGCAAATATGGTCCCATAGCTCAGTTGGTCAGAGCGTCGTACTAATGTTGTGAGATGCTCTCTTTCATGATTATGCGAAAGTGGGGAGTTCGAGCCTCCCTGGGACCATCTGTTCTTTTTTTAAGAAAAAAAAGGCCGCCAAGGCTGCAATCACCACACTTTTTATGAGCTTCTTATCAATATAGATATATTAGTATTCTCTTTCTAGAACATGAATTGTTCGAGAATGAAGGCATTCCTGCGTGCTGGTCATTTCGGTAGCAGGCATCTTGCGAATACTAAAGGGTATTTACCCTATCAAATCTTTGAACTAAATAACTTCCTTGACTTTCCTAAAGTCAACGATGTGTTCGGGTGTACATTACCCATGAAAATGTGATCCTTTCATATCACGAACACCAGGCCCTCGTCGGGTTTCACCTTGCCTTTCGCCAGGTCATCCCACCCTTTCTCGACGTCCCCCATGCCCGTCCCCCAACGAATCTTCAGGCCTCTAATGCCTTTCTGGCGAAACGACTCCCAGGCACGTTGTAGGTTCTCGTAATACTTGACCTCGCCGTCGACCCGGAAAGCATCATCGAGCATATCCATAAAGTTAATCATCTTAGCCATGCTGCTGTAATCCCGTAATTCGGCATGCGCCTCAGCCTCCGAGGTCTCCGAGATTTCCATGCCAACGTTGAGCAGCGCGAAATCCGGGTACACCGGCTTCAGCGCCGTCGCCCACGTAATCCCGGCGCGGGCACGTCCTCCGAAGTCCTACGATTCACGGCAAACGTTAGCAGAGCAGCGACACGCAAAATGAAGCAAATAGCGTACCACAAGCACGACCTTCTCCGACTCCGAAACGCCCAGTCGGGCGAGCACTTCCACGGGTGATGCCCCGGCCGTAGATACCACCGCGTCGTACAGCCCGGTGCCTTCTACGAATGCCTTGGAATACTCGCTCGCCACCCCGACCACCCGCGCTACCTGCTCGCCCACCCCACGCTTGCGCAGCTCGTGCGCAAAACACAGTCCAACCTTAGACCCAGGCGCAAGCACTAGCACCGTCGCGCCACGAACATCAATGCCCTTCACCGGGGGCGCGGTACCCGGGCCACGCAGTGCATACCGGTCCATCAAGTACGCCGTCTCGAACATGACGCGCACAAGCGCCTCGTACGCCGGGCCAAGCGCGCGGTCCTCAATCCCCCTCCCCACCCCATCGTCCGCAACAACAAAATACCGGTTGTACAAGGGCATGAGCTGCTGGCGGAACGCGTCCGTGACGACGAGCTGGCCGGGCACGGGGCCGTCGCGCACGGCGAGGTCCTGCGGCAGCGTGCCGATGGGCTGGTAGCCCCAGAGCAGGGCGCCGGCGGGGACGCCGGGGTGCGTGGACTCGAGGACCGCGGCGAAGCCCCACGCGTTGAGGCGCCCGTACCGCGAGGCGTCGTTGTAGGGCGCTGGTGTGGAGGGTGGGAGTGGGTGCACGTCCCACCAGTGTGCGAAGGAGCCTAGGCGGGCATAGGTGAAGTTGTTGACGGTCAGGGAGAGTAGCTTGGTGCGGAGGCGTAGGGAGGAGGGTGCGAGTGGTGGGGGTGGTGAGGTGGAAGGGATGGGGACCAAGGCTTGTGTGAAGTACTGTTCCTTTTTCAGGATCTGGATCACGGGGACTTCGGTGGTGGATGTCATGGCTGCTGTAGATGGTATTGAGAAAGGAGTTGCGGTTGTGAGATGTCGGGTCGGGCCTTGCGAGGTTGCCTTCTCATGTTACGCAAAGATGTCAGGGACAACATCTTTGTCCAGTATCATTGATGTAAGGGCGAGGCGGACACTTCACTGGGGGTCCTAAAGTCCGGCTCCGATCGGAAAAAGGCCGATTCCTCCGGATTGACTACAAGACTCTTAAATGTTCTGCGAAGAGCCTCCTTCCGCTGTAGGCGAATTGGTTACAAGGTGATGTCTTATGGTCGATACACAAAGTGCTTGAAGTAATTAAGGTATTCGGGTCTTGAAAAAATAGAATAGGTCAACCACGGAGTACATTTTATTATATCCATATGAGCCGTTATTTTGCATATTTGGAGGCTAACATCTTTGTCAGCTCTACCCACCACCCAGAGGCAGCATCTAAGTACATGGGTGCATACCTACCTAGGTATGCTATCCAATACGGGCAAACAAGACTATATCATAAGAACCCACTTCGATCTCTTAAACGCTGTTAGAGGCTAAATCCCCTAATCCAAGATGAAGCCCGTAGCAAGACAAAGTCGTCCATGTTATGGGAGGGAGGTGATGATCGGTACGCATGACGACGATAACCCTCAAATTTCAGCTACGGGGACTTTTCTCCTTATAATAATATATCTACCTATATATATTGATATCAACTGCCTGCCCTCCTGGGCTCTTCCCGTGGCCCTTGCAGTTGTCTGTGGGTCTTTAAGCCCCCCTATCGAGATTGGCCCTGACAAACGCCCGCCCGACCGAAAATTCTGCATCTAATGTCAAGCACGGTGGGTTACACAAACTACATTATCTGGCCTATTACCATGGACGAAGCGCGGCCTGGTTCTTCGCCCCCGCGTCAGTTGCCCATATCCGAAGGTGTGGTTGCGTGTTCGTAAGTAAGGCTCTTCCCGTGCGGCCTGCAAGGTCGGTACAAGTACGCATGCAGTCACAGCAATACACCCTACGCACGTCTACCAAGACATTTTTCAGAATGTTGCATTCTTAAGCGATGGTTGTGATAGAAAGCTAGTCGAAGCCCTCCTACAAATACATTCGCAGACGGAGCTTCTATGGATCGACACGACGGTCATGCCGGACACACTCCCAGCAATATCATCGAGGTTTTACGAGATAGCTCCGAGATATGCCTCCTGTGTTGCTATCGGATCGGTGGCTTGCGCCGTCGCCGTTGTTTGCGTTGGGCTCCGGTTCCTTCAACAGAGGCGGAATTGGGCCATCTGGTGGGACGATTGGACATGTCTTGCGTCTCTGATCCTATGCTTGGCCTTTTTCACGTCGTCGGTGTTACTTGCTACAATTAGCAATGTGGGTTATCATGAGAGCACATACCCTCGGGAGCAACTCGAGACCTTCTACAAGGTAAGTGCAGGATCTCCTAATGCACCGTCGCCGGCGATGTAGTTTGCATCCTGATAAGTATTGTCATCCAGATTAGAGTCTCTATCGAGACTTTCTACAGTTCTAGCATAGCCGTGTCCAAAGTCTCCGTCTTGCTTCTCTACCGGCGCCTCTTTTCCGTGGCTTCGAGGTCACGAATTTATTGGAACATCTTGACTTTCCTGGTTGCTGGATACTGGGCCTCCTACAACTTCGGCCTCTTCTTTGGCTACAATCCCATCTACGCCCAATGGCAGCCCTGGATCCCCTCCACCAACATTGACCAAAAGCCGTTTTATTTATCGGTTGGGGCCATCGGCACGGTTATCGACATATGTATTTTAGCCTTTGCCCAGGTCAATGTATGGAAAGTTCGGTTTTCAAGACAACAGAAGGTTTTGGTGTCGCTGGTCTTTCTATTTGGAAGCTTGTTAGTACATTCGATCGCCATTTACTGAACCATACTAAAATGACTTTCTAGTACATGCATCTCCAGTATAGTCCGCATTGCCTATTTGGCGGTTTGCGACGAGTCAGACATGACATGTAAGTGCAAGATTCGCTCTAAGACTACTAGGTATAAATATTCGATATATAGACTGACGACTGGCTAGACGACCTCATGGACACACTTTCCTGGTCCCTGATCGAAGCATCGGCGTCCATCATTTGCTCTTGCTTTCCGATCGTATATAAACTCTTTAAGGGTAGCAGTTCCGGCGAAGGTAACAAGCCTCCAAGCAACCAAGTCATGCATTACCAGCGTCTATCTAGAAATCATGGCCACCGCCAAGACGTTTCGTTAGTCCCCATATCAGCACATAGTCAGCAAGTCATGATCGAGTCCAACGGATGTCAGCCAAGTGATCAACGGCAGGGGGTGGAGATGGGGTCTCCGGGCCGAGTATACATTCGTCAGGATTTCAGCCTCTACTAGAGGGGCGTTTTCCCATATGCCATAGCAAAGAGATATATCATGGGCCTCTTGACTGGGCGGGTACCCAGTTACGCGTCCCGATAGTTGATCGCGACTTTGATTTTGTTCATTACGCAGTAGGCCTGCTTGAAGATTACATGTGATCAGTAGACATCTACTGGATCTATGGAAAGCAGAAACTGCCCCTCGTCAGGAATGAGATTTGACCCTGAAAAGCCACCGGACTTTTATTAACCCCTTGTTACACAAGAATCTCTTAGAATAGCTCTCCTATAGGGCTATCCAAACATTTATTCTTGGATAGGGTGCAAATCTAACGCTATCGTTAGGCTTAGAATATGCCCCCTACCCAGCTAGCGCCTGTACAATTATTTCTTGCCTAAGCATTCCGTTGATCTCCTCAGTCTGCACGTATCTGTGTATACATATAGCTCTTCTATAGACCTAGCCTATCTGGGAGTGTAGTCTCGTGAGGAAGAAATCCTGCTTCCGTATCTTCTATGTCCGCTTCGGGAGGCGGGGTGTACGTCGCGGAATCCATACGGCAGCGTTTGGGATCAAGGCATTCCGCGGTGCTCGTCTCGTCTGGTCTCCGCTCAAATAACTTCAGTTGAAATCGTAATTTAGCGGCTGCTCTTATATTAAGACTGTTAGGGATGGGCTTGCTTACATTGATGGTATTCTCGGGCTCCTCATCTGACGACTCCTTACTCTCCGTCGCCAAGGGCGGGATCACTCGCAGCAAGTCCTTGGCATATGCTGCCGCAGCCATAGCCGCATATGGCTGCCATGCCTCATTGTCGTGGCCGTCTGCGTAACAATCGATGCCCTTGATCACCAAGCACGGGTAGTAGTTCATCAGACCACCGGCTTCCCTCTCAGCACACAGGATCTTAAACTTGTCTTGGAGCCTGGTTCGATGCGCGCCCGATGCGACTACTTCGTGTCCAGAGCCGATGAGGCCGCAGTGAATTGATGGTCTATCTGTCTCTCGTGGCAGCCGTTCTACTGTTTCTCGTAGATCGCAGGCCGTACAGTCGTGCCCTATTTCGCCCTGGTGAGCGTAGGTATCTTTGAAGAGCCGATCGTTCTCGCGTCCGGGAAAGGAGAAACCCTCGAGCCCAAGCTCGTGGCCTTTTTCCGTTGCCGTCTTTATATAGCTTGCCATTTCACTGCATTGAAAGCGGTAATCCATCCTGGCCCTCCTCATCGCGCCCAGCAGGATCTGTGGAGGCTTGTTCAAATGGCATTTTACTTCGAGGTCCTCGAACTCGTCGGGCCCGACTTGCGTTCCGAAGTCGAAGCGACATACACCCGCTAAGTTTCCACATTGTTAGGTGTGCCTTTGAGTGATAAATCCCAGTGAAGGGCCCTCTGTGGTATTGCTTCTTACCATGATCGCCCTTTGGCCTGCTAACGACGACATCCCCGAGACGAATGTCACGGAGGGGATCCGTCGGGTGTGGAGGCTTTGGGATACCGCCCCCAAGCCCAACCAATAGCGCAAAGCGAAGGTTTACAAATGTGCGAAACATATGGACGCCAACGAAGATAGCCGCACATCCACCACGGATCGAGCGGGTGGGACTCGCAATGACGACGTTATGACCCGCCATTTTCCCGAGTATGTAATTTAGAGGATCGCCCTTTTCGGATGGGAGGCTCTCGTGTTCCTCATCAAGCATCAACCGCGCCGCGGCGATCTCGTTGTCGAGCATTGCAATCCACCCTACGGCGTAGTCGTTTACTGATAGTGTCCTAGTCAAGGCGATCGTGGTAAGTAATAAACCACCTGGCGTGTAAGGTCGGGTTACTTACTTCATCTTGTCATTGGGCATCTAGTGAGTCTTTTGCTACTGCGTAGTATGGAAGTATCAAAAGGGGGGATTGTGTGTTCTATATATTGTGTGGCCTTCGCTCAGCTAGCCGCTCGGCCATCTCAGCCGAGATCAACGCAGCCTCCACCAAAATGTAACGTCATAACCATACGGCTGTTTGACGCGCGGGTTTGTTGCGCCAGCTGCAAGAGCAATTCGATGGTGCTGAATAGCATGGAGCGCACTTAGTGCATCAAACCGAGTCAAAATAGTTTTCTGAAACCCACGATGCCGGACCTTTACCAAGCAAGGTACTCATCTATACTTCCTATCTTCTTCACCAATCATATCCGTAGTATGTCTTGCAAAAGACAGCTGCCGCCGCCACTCGACCCAAGAGACCGCAAGAGCCCGGTCTTAACAGTCTCCAAAGTAGGAGTATTGTTGGTGTCTCACACGCACACGTGCAGCAACGCAACAAGGACCCATCGGCGGGAGTCGTTGAACCGGCCACTGGCCATCCACGGTTCCGTTGGCGAGAAGAAAGGAAGTCGTTCCTCTTATTGGGTCTGATCGCGTATGTTTCAGAATTGCCGTCACGGAATCGGGCGATTTCTCCGAATCACAAACTACCCCTGAAAGGATCGGGCAGCCAAGAACCAGCCCTGCGAATCAGAATCTTACTTCACAATAGACTATGAGCGAACCGACACCAACACGGTATTTATAGCAATTCGCTTACTGCTTAAGCGCGGGACTCGGGGGGCGACAGGGATGCGAATAGGAGGCTCAACACTATACCTCCGGTGGATGCGAAAATGAAAATCACCTCGGCTACGGGACGCAATGCTGGCCAGCTCACGAAAGAAAATCAAGAAGTTCCTGATGGCGTAGCATCTACTCGATGTATTAGGTACGTAGCGAGCATTGGTTAGAATCGATGACTACTGTTAGAATGATGCGAGATTAAGGCAGAGCCACCCAAAGTGAGCAAGATGTTATTGACACCCGAGGAATAGTATTAGGATATGATTTGATGGTAATTAAGTTACATTGGTATCAATCTCCCTCCTGCAAGTGCTCGGGGGCTTCGAGGGGCGTGTAGAATGGGCTTGCGATTATATCTCTTCCGTTGTCTTCTCGCCGCAAAGCCTATTGAGCGGGTATTAGCACAACGGTAGCAGCGGTAAAAGCTGTCGTACGACGCGCCTTTTGTAATCCACCTACGTAGGTGTAAGACCGGAACTTCCTAAAAGCCGTCAAAAGTAGAATTGGCTGCTGTGCCTTGGGCGCATGAGTCGAAACAGGTTCAGGTCACCGTTGACTGCGTCCCCCCATCTAGTGGCAATAATTCCCGTCTCAGTGACACCCGTCTATCTTCTCGTCCGCGTGTGAGTATACACCGTGATTCCATCTTCCCAATCACAATAATCCCCCACCGCATTCACCGACGACCAGGCAGACCCGGCACGCCAACATACCGCTCCTCGCGCTCGGTCAAGAACATGACCTGGACCCAGAACTCCTTGAGATCGGCATCCCACCAGGTCCAATAGCGATCACCCGTGCGGTCGATCTCGCGGGCCTGCAGCTTGAAGCCGCAAGTCTCATATGGCTCGGCGGCGACGAGCATGTACTGGAAGTTCTTGTCGGGGGGGTCCTCGACGCGCTGCTCGAAGGCGCTCATGAAGCGGACCTTGGGGGTGACGCCGGCGGCGATCTCGGGGTACTGCAGCTGGAACAACAACCCCTGTTGGCGCGTGACCTGGTCGCGCACCTTCGTGATCTTGTAGCCGGGCCGCCCGATCTTCACCACGTTGCGCCGCACCATGCCGGCACCGAAGCCGGCGCCCACGACGCCGACCGGCAGCCCCGTGTTGGGGTCGACCTGGGCCTTGCCCTCCTTCTGCTCGCGGGCGGCGCGGCGCGCCAGGTTGGTCTGGTGCTTCTTGCCCTGCGTGTGGGCCAGGTACGAGCCGTCGTTCTGGTGCACGGTGAGGCACAGCCGGCACTCGAACGAGCCGACGTGGTTCTTGAAGAAGTACGGGTCCTTGTCGAGGTCGATCGTCTCGAGGGCAAGCTTGCGTAGCCGCTCGCGCCGGTCCGCGTTGGTCGCGCTGTGCGAGGCCACGCCACCGCCGCCGAACTTGGAGCCCGCGCGGTTCTGGTAGTCCATTTTTTCGTTTATTTCTTTCTTTTTGTTTCGAGTGGGGATTATCTGGTTCTCCGAGTTGATTTATGTGAAACTACCTTCGGCTCGGGATGTTTCGATCGCGATTCCGAGAGTGGTGAATGGTAATTGTGGTAGATGATTGCTTTGATATAAAGATGGAATTGTTGAAATAGTCGCGGAATTGGTTGTAAAAAGCTACTATGGAAGGTACCTGGCACTGATTGACCAGTGGCGTTACATAAGCAAATATTTTAATGGAGTCTGGTTGATAAGATAGCAGCCCGAGCTTTACATAATCATACCTCTTTTAAGTCATCGGAGCATCGATGATGATTACGGGTACGATTTGAAAAAAGTAAAATAAATTGAACACAAAAAACTTGAAGCCAGCGATATTTCGTGTTGCCATCAATTGAGTATCTCATCTACTTAGCAAAGTACTAGGTACCTAGTTGCTCTCTGTCATACGATGCATTTGTATTATTCGTCGTCTCTTAGCACGATGTGTTCATTTGTTCTCTGCAAGCAGCTCTGCCGGATTGATCCTTAGTTGATCCTCATTTCCTCAGCTGATAGTTGTTGGCAAAATGCAAAAGCAACGTGGTCCTGTGACGCTTTGCGGCAGACTATCACTTTGATTAGGCCATTATTCTTCGCTCCTGAGATGCGGCTCAAGATTTCCTAGACGAGACCACCCGGTCCCGCCCCAACATTATCTTTTTGGGCATCGCCGTACTAAGCCGCCTTGCGAGGGGCTACTAGTCCAGGATCCCGTAATCCCTAAATTCTCAGATGACTCGGTTTCGGTTCTTCAAAATCATGCTCAATGAGTGCCAAGATGGAGCCAAAAGTGCAAGGGCGAGCACAGCAGAAACACTTAACGGAAGTTGTTATCAAACCGCTTGAACGTGTAACCGATGAACGGCAAGCTCATCTCTGGAGACTCCTCTACTTGTTTCCCAACAGCGATGGCTTGGTTTCTCATGACCGTTGCGTTGTCAGTTTGGTCGATCTCATCAGTTGGGAAGTATGTCGTGTCAATTGCGGAGGTCAGACGTGGCTCAAACGGAGCACGGATACGACGTAGGCTGTCGAACTCGACGCCACGGAAGAACGCATGGTTCTTGATTTCCTGCGCACCACTTCGTCCCAATCGCACCTCCGTGTTGCAAATGAGGCTGAAGTCTGGTTAGCTACTTGTTAACTTGAGCTTGCAATGGAAAACGTACCTTCGGATCAGGTGCTCCGCTTCCGCGCCAAGCGTGATGTCATCTGGGAAGTATAGAGACTGTCTCCAGTTGACGATCTTACGATATGTGTCGTGGCTGTCTTCGGCACAGAACGGCGGCCATCCGACTAGACATTCGAACATGATGGTACCGAGTGACCACCAATCACAGTCGAACGTGTAACCGTGTCCGGTGAAGATCTCAGGCGCGATGTAGTCAGGTGTCCCCACGGTGGAGTACGCCATCAGCCGGCGCGATTTTCTCCAGTCGTTAATTTGAGAACGATTGCTAACCGTCAGATTAATCTGGTCAAGAGCAACTGAGTTCCGATCCTTAGGCCGACTGGACTTGCCCTGCAGGAGTTGTTGGTAATAGTTGTTGTCATGAAGCTTGTGGAAGCCTGTAGATAACCCGAAATCGGTAAGCTTGACATGCCCACCACGATCCAAGAGAATGTTGTCAGGTTTGATATCACTAAGACATTTGTTAGCTGAGTATACTTTCTTGGATTGTCAAGCCGGAATCCGTACCGATGGATGAAACCTAGCTTATGGACCGCCTCGATCGCCAACACGATCTCTGCGATGTAGAATCGCGTGATGTCCTCTGAGAAGATTTCATATTTGATGAGCATCGTCATAAGATCGCCACCAGGTAAGAATTCCATAAGCATATAGAGGAAGTTGGCGTCTTGGAATGTCGTGTAAAGCTTCACCACCCAAGGACTGTC
The DNA here is from genome assembly GCA_902806535.1 of Hypoxylon rickii. Taxonomy (NCBI): domain Eukaryota; kingdom Fungi; phylum Ascomycota; class Sordariomycetes; order Xylariales; family Hypoxylaceae; genus Hypoxylon; species Hypoxylon rickii. The sequence continues at coordinate 77,917 of CADCWY010000013.1, forward strand.
AGACTCGGCCAGGATGTCTCGCTCGGCTCGTACATGGGCCAATTGATCCTTCTTGAACATCTCAGTCTTGATGAGGGACTTCATGGCATAAACCTGGCCATCAGCCTTCTTCTGGACGAGCTTAACCTCTCCAAAGGCGCCCTTTCCGATGATCTTGACCGTGGTGTAGTTCTCAGGCTTGTCCTTGGTTCGTAAAAATCGCAGATAACGGGCTTCCTTCTTGCCTCCATTCTGCCAGATTTGCTCACGTCTCGACGAAGATTGGCTGGAGTCTTGGAGTTTCTGTTCCATCTCGCTCTGCCTATACATGGCGAAGTAGTTAGCATTATTGACACATGGACGGCAATCTGATCGAATGGGAACCATGATGAGGTAAGTGCCTAATGAACGTACCTTAGATTGCGCTCGCGGGCACGCTTGACGCTGTCCTTGAAGAAATCGGCCGCCAACTGGGAACATTTCTTTTGGTTGTTGTTCGCGTTGAGGCCGTATTTCTCGGGGTTCCTCTCCGGTGCGGGCTGGAAATGGGGTTGAGCACCACCAGTAGGCATCGGAGGGGCATTGTGGTGGCTGTAGCTGGGTTGCTGGCCAGAAGAGCCAGCGGTTCGGGGTCGCTGCGGCGCAGGGCCACGAGCGCCATAGTTGCCTCGAGCGGCGCCCCCCAAGTTCTGGTGAGAGAACTGGTGAGCTAGACCAACATTGGGATCATTGGTGCCGGGCGTGTTGGATCGAGGCTGGTAGGCCGAACCGCCTTGGGCATTTCCATAGTCGGCAGGAGCTTGGTATTGGTTGGGCGCAAAGTAGCTGTTAGACTGGGCATATCCAGGGGGATACTGCTGAGCGCCTTGCTGCTGCTGGGCTGCAAGATGCTGCTGCGAAGGCGTGGGAAAGACGGGTTGAGGAAATGTCGAGGGCGTGGTTGGGTATTGTCGGTCGGAAGGTACGAGCCGATCGTTGTTATTGTTGAAATTCAGATAAAGGCGATTATTGGGATCCATCTTGGGCCTTTACGCGTGCAGCTTCAGGATTTGTTTTGACCTGAAGTTGTTGCGACAAAGGGTGGACTCGCGAGTTGTCGAGATAGGTTGAAAGGTTCCGATTTTGGTTCAGTTCAGGTTTAAGTTGAAAAAAAAAAAAGTCGTAGAGGGGAATGTCGATATGGAAATATCGAATAATTGGCGGGTGAAGGATATCACCGTGGAATGAGAGCCTTGACTATTTGAACTGCCTAGGAGAACAAGTCGAGGTGTTAAGAACCTTGAAGTATTAACGTCTCAAAACAATCCAGGGTTGACCAAGCTTGGAAAACACGTTCGTACGTGCCCAATTCTCAATTGCGGCCCGTGTCTGTTCCTTTTTTTTGGCACGCGATAGCTTGAGAAGTGCGCCGCAGTGGATGGAGGGGTTACCACCACTTGAACTCTCGACTTTTCTTTTTCTTTTTCTTTTTTGCGTGAGATGGGTAGATCAGTAGGTCAACTAGCGTATACGACAAATCCTGCTCTCCTAACCAGACAGGAACAGAAGGTGAGTATTTAAGTAAGTAGGCAGGCGGAGAGCAGAGTAGGTTGAGTGGAGGGGGGAATTTTCAGAATTATATGAAGTTGTCGAATGGATCCCAACCAAACAGGCCCCGGTAAGTGGGTGCGACGAAGCCCCTGAAAACACTAGCCAGCAAGCCAACCGCCTGGGGACGGCGCTATCGACATGGAATTGACTTTATTTGGTATGGCGTGCCAAGACTCCGGGCGCTCCCTTGTCGGTCGCAGGTCTTTTGGTGTTTTTTTTTTTTTTTTTGGTATTTGTACATATCACGCAGCAACTGATAATAATTGGTAATAGCTGGGAATTATCGGGGTCAGGATTGCTTCGTTTACGCATATTATCCACCAAAGTGCTCGTGTCTATGCACGTAGCCGTTGGATTAGATGTCTTGGGGACGGTGAGCTACATTCAGGTGAACCGGGTAAGATACATACATAACCCTACCATATCCATAGCTTCAGGTACAAAACGTGTCGTCTCAATCTCAGAACTCAAATCCAACTCTACATCACCCCATCTTTCTCTCGCATGCAGAGCCTAGTTTAAACTGACTACGCCAATCTTCAAGTTTGCATTCGGATACTCCAGCTCGTCAATCTCAAAGCCTCTGAGTGGTGTTGATGTAGATACCTAGGTACCTACTTACCCACTCAGTGAGCATTGATTCTCTAGGGATGAATAACATTCGGACTACATCATCTATTCCATCAGCCAGGTACTGCATTTCCAAGCTCATCATTTCTCATGCCCTTACTACTGAATAAATCTGCCATTTACTTGTATTTATTTGGGTACAAACTGTACGTTGGCGGTCACCACCCCTATATCAAGGAGGTGTTATGGATGGGGCATATATGGTACGAGACTCAGAAAACCAAGCTATTCTATTTCAACGCCAGCAAAACAATGATGATTGATCAATTCAATTTTGACACCAATTTCTAAATCCTCATTACGAGTCATGAATATCCTAAATACATCTCAAGCATCTCAAGCATCTCATATTTTGAATGTTACCAAGCTACCACATACTAGGTACAACATATGTGTACATAGGTACCTTGGTATGTAGGTACCTACATGAGGTACCGGGTACGTACTGGCGGTCATTGCTCGGTGAGCCATCTGATTGGACGCAGCTGCCAGAATGGGTAAACTTTCTAACGGTAGCTACGGAAAATTTACGGGTCTCTCCGATAGGAGCTACGAAGATCCGGGCCGTCGAAATTTTGTTATCGGTTGCGAGTTTGCGAGTTTGCGATGATCTTTCTCCAAATTTCAACGCAACCTTGAAACCCGCAATCGCAGCCCGCTCCCGCCACCAAGAGCAAATCTTGGTGGTTTTTTCTTTTGCCCATTGGCATTGACGTCGGCACTGATATTATTCGAAACTCACCTAAGTTTCCCTTGAATACGCCGAATTCATTTGAAGCCATTTCTTTATCTTTTTTACCCGCCGTCGCCAGCCATGGCTGACCCCAAAGCCCCAACCCAGGGAGCCACGTCTGCTGCTGCTGCTGCTCCTGTACGTGCAAACCGATGATGCAGTTTCTTCCATTGTACGAACCTCGTAGCTAAACCATGATAGGCAGCACCCGCGGCAAGCTCAGCAGCAACCTACAAAGCTCCGACTCCCAACCCGGCCTTTCGCATGATGGGCATTCCCGTGTTACCTAGAAAACTTCCTTCCCGCAACTGGATGATATTCTTCGCCATTACCGGCTCCCTCTCCGCTGCCATAATATACGACAAGCGAGAAAAGAAGCGCGCAACTGCTCGGTGGTCCAAGGCCGTCTCACGCCTTGCGCAAGAGCCCATCACCAACCCGAACCAATTACCGCGCAAATTGACCATCTTCCTCGAGAGCCCGCCTGGCGACGGTCTTCGTGTGGCACAAGATCACTTTACGGAGTACGTGAAGCCCGTGCTAGCCGCATCGGGACTGGATTGGGAATTCGTGCAGGGAAGAAAAGAGGGTGATGTTAGAGCTGCTGTCGCGGAGAGAATACGAAGGACGAGAGAACCGGAGACCGATGCACAAACGCAAGATGAGATCGTACGAGAGATAAGAAGGAAGAACAGCACGCCCGAATACCACGGCATGCAAGGTGACATCGTGATCGGACGACATACGTGGAAGGAATACGTTCGAGGCCTGCATGAGGGTTGGTTAGGGCCCCTCACCCCTCCGTCATTACCAGAGCCGGAAACCAGGACCGAAGAGACGAGCCCATCGGAAGGGGTCGAGGGAGATAATAAAGAGCCAAAGCCGGAAGAGAAGCCCGAACAAAAGCCCGAGAGACCACCTCAACCACCACCCTACAACACAACCAACGACTATCCAACTTCCGCCCTCCCCATGATGATACCCGCGGAGTTCTCGCCTTCATCGCCCATACAATTCCCTCATATCCTCGGCTTCTCCAATACCCTCACCCGATTACGACGATTCCTGAACCGTCGATCCCTCGCCGACGACATCGGCCGCGAGGTTGCCGCCGTCTGCTTCGCCGCCGCCCGCGAGTACCGCGAGGATGCCGACATGACCCGATCCGAGCAACAAACTGCCCTGGAGCACGAGGAACGGGACTGGGTCAAGGCCGTGTGGAAGGAGGAGAAACCCAAGGAAAGCGATGGGGCATCGCCGGTCGCTGCCACTCCCCCGGAGAAGATCTGGACAAGCCCCATTGTGCTGGACCCGCGCATTGCTATGCGCATGCGCCGCTTTGAGATCCAGCCTGAGGAAGAGGACCATGCTAAGGAGATCGTGGTTCCCGAGGAGGAAATAGAGGGTTGGATCAAGGGATCCTTCCGCAGCCTCTACCGTTGGGCTGTCTCGAAGCCGGAGCCCAATCCGTCTTGGCCCGATGAATGAAACATATCAGATATCTTACTCAGGTAAGTAGTTGCGAAAATTACGACCACGGAGGGATGAGATGTGGCGGTCTCGGGGCTGTATACTATCATACATAGAAGGATACCATCACGTGCATTCTCGGCTGGCATAGGGGGCTTGTATATACAAACATACCATTATCATGCATGGGGGCATGAAATGGATCGGACTGGTCCCGGGATGACGAGAAGGGGGGCGATGTCTCGCATGCGTTGCGCATACACTACGAAGGTAGATAATCCATCGCAACTCTATTCTAGAGCACATGCATGTCTTTTGGTCTATATCCCTTACTTGACTCCGCCTGCTCCTACGCCATAGGGCGTGTAAATCGTAGTACCAGTTACGCTTCAACCTATAGTGTCGAGAGTTAGCCTGTCCAAACTCCGCAGATGCGTAATAATATTCAGCTCCCAACTTACCTACCAGACACTCAATAACAAACCTCTCGACATGGTCAGGCTCGCGTGTAGATTATTACAGAGTACCGCCCCAGCCCTACTCGCCAAGATTAGGGGATTTCAAGATATCAGGGTACCGACGCTGCAAGTCGTACCCTTCAATAATTCCAATACCACAACCTCCAAGCCCACACGCTCTTCGAACAGCATCGGGTAGAGAGCAGTGTACCGGTGGCCGTGCCTTCCCAGCGAGTTTCAATCATCATCGTCGCTGGAACCGTAGTCCACCAAACCAAGCTTGGGCTTGGGTTTTGGCTTAGACTGAACCTCCACTTCGGTAGGCTTCGTCTCTTCGCTCGCCTTCGTCTGCAGTTTCTGGGCCTGCTTCGCAACTCCAGCCTTCACACCCGGCTCCTTCGCCTTCCTAATCTTTGGCGCCGACGATCCACGAGCATCGTCAGACACCTTCCGCTTCCTGCCCGCGCGGCCCCACGCATACGCATCACCGGCAGCAGCACCCTCCTTCTCACCCCCTCCTCCTCCATCCCCTACACTTCCATCAGCATCATCAGCATCATCACCCTCAGCCCCCCTCTGCCTAGCCCGAAACACCCTCAACCTCTCCTCCTCCTCGCGCCGAGTCCGCTCCTCCTCGGAACGCTGGTGGTCGCGCACGCCGTCCAGGAACTCGATCTCGTCGTCGTCCAGCGCGCGGAACTGGTTGCGCAGCCGGTTCTGCTCCTCGAAGGCTGCTTGCTTGGCCGCTGGTCGCTGCTTTTAGCCTCGTTGCTTGCGCGCGTTGCATGTATTGGGAATGGAGGTGGATGTGGTACCACGCTAAGGTCCTGGGGGTTAGGAGAGGGGGGGAAGGGGGGGTGGGTATTAGGTAGGTAGGTAGGCAAAGGAGGGAGGGAGGGAGGAGGGACGTAAACACCTTTATTCGCCTGCAGCACCTCGTACAAGCTCTTATTCCCATCCCCACCACCGCCTTCAATCTGCGCTTTGCGCGCCTCCTCGCGGCGGCGGCGCTCCGCGTCGAGTTCGCGCTGGACGGCCTCCCATTGGGGGTTCCTACTACTTGGAGTCTTCTCCTCGGGCTTCGCGTCCGATTCGACAGTAGGAAGTGATGGTGCGGACCCAGACGCAGGGGTACTAGGGGCTGGATGTTGCGAGGGCACGATGGTGCCGTCGCCGGCGATGGTACCACCAGAGACGAAGCGGGAACTCATCGTGCGTGTTGTATCGTCGTTGTTCGCTATGTAGACCTGGGTTTTGTATTTTGAGGGTTATCGACGCATCTTCCAAGAGTCGTAGTATGTGCGCGAGATAATGCCCAAAGAAAAGGGAAAGGTTAGAAAGGCTGGTGTCTATGAGTGTGTGTACTACGGAAGTAGCTGCGACATTGACATGTTGACGTTCCACAAGCTCACAGGTCACTTCGATGGAATAAATTATCGATAAGAAACCTGAGTGGGTACAAGCTGTCTTGGCTGGACGACTCCTTTTGGGATTAGGTACACCTGTACTAACAGAAGGGAATTAATTGTTAAGGGGCATGCTCGCCAGCTACAGGATTAAATCCATAAGCCAACAGATATACACGCGCCTGAAGAATTACTAGAGTGAAGTTTGCACGGTTTAATATTTTTAGTCTAGGTTTATCAGTTATATGTAGTGATAGCAACAAGCCGAAAGAGCCTTGTTAGGCCGTCGAGCCACGGTCCGCCACCCGTCTCATTCTGAGGGACCGGGTTGACAACCGCGACAATGCAAACTTCATACAGCGAATCCCGCCTCCCTGCCTCTCACCTCCCCCCGTCTCTTAACTACACCCGCGCGACACATGTCGCAAATCCTCTGTCCCCTAAGGCCGTCCCCTATTACAGCCGTTCCATTTCCCCTAACCCAACCCTTTGCCTGGGCTGTAACTCGTCGAGTCATGAAAAGAAGAAAAGAAGAGCCCATTATGCGGGCTGAGAACAATAGAAGTAGCAAGCCCCAAGCCATTACAGCCAAGAAACAACCAATACAAACTTTTCCTTCTGTTTCCTCGTCAAAAAATAACACCGGTGCCAAATAATAGCAAAGGCTGGAAGGCTCTTATACGATCAAGATCAGCTTTCACGGCCATTGCAACCGAGAGCGATTCTGCCGTCTTATGTAAAGCCGATCGATCGGTGCCCAGGGTTCAAGCAGAGCAGCCTCGCACTGGTTATGGAAGAAACCCAATCTTTTTTTAGAATGCAAACGCGGAACGACCTGAATTTTGTACCATTCCCAATGCTGTTACCCACAGCTGAACTAGGACCCTTTTTCTTTATTTCAAGCCAAAAAGAAAAGAACAAGAAAGCTCTGAAGAGCCCTCAGAATAATTTAGAAACGCCCGCCTGTCACATGTTCCAACCAGCCGCGTGACGGCTGGGTTGACTTCGGCTGAGCTTGCCAGAACTCCGTGAAAGGCTTTGGGGCCGGGTGACGGAAAGTGAGGAGTCGTGAATCGAATAAACGTGAAAATCGTAAGCGAAGCGTCGAGGGCAGAATGGAAATTCAAGCTTCATCAAGCCGATGAATATGTAAGTATGTGGGACGGCTTGAGAAGAGAACCAGCGAGCTACTCCAGGGCGTGTAAAGCTGCCGAGGAGGTGTCAATCATTCGCCGCAGGATAGACTCGAAGTGTAGATGGGCGACGTTGATGACGAGGCTGGTGGTATAGTCCATCTCTTATTTTAAAACGCCAAATGAAGCCTTGACTTTTACCGCCGCCGCTATAGAGATGCGAGCCCAAAGGAAATATGCCAGAATCTATTGCAAATGAGAAAAAACACCAGACCACCTGGAAATACCGAATCCAATTAACGCCATTATAATTATCGGTGCGGGAAGTCGTGAAAAACAAAGGAAGCATCATGTATCGAGGCACGAGAATCGATCACTAATCATAAAAACCGCCGGGCAAATGGACCGAAACGACATCGTTTTTTGCTCAGGTTAGCAGGGAGACATGTTACCCGCCCGATTGCGAATGCCGCCACAGGATGAATCGCATCGACCAGCCCGAATCCTCCACTCAACTCCCATCTCATTAGTGAGATAATCCTAGTGCCAGTGTGTCGGAAATTCCGAGGGGTATCTAAAACAACAAATTTATGTGCCTGAATAATGCCGGAGAAAAATGCCGGAGTGGACATTAGTGAAAGTAATCCCAAGTCGTGACAAACTCGTCCAAGTATCGAAGGTCTATGCCCTGATGGAAGCTCACACCCCAGGAACAATCAACCGCATTCCGGGGAACAAGCACTTCATTTAGCCCATGACGGTCTGGACATGACCATGTTGCTGGAAGTAGGAAGCACCCTTGGACAATTGGGGATGGCACTGGACGCAGGCGCAGTCCGTAGCGCTGTGCTCCCATGGGACTGGACCGTAGTTGGCGCCGTGGTAGTGATGGGGGAAGTGTGTTCCATTCCTAAGTCCGAAGCCTCCGTGTCCGTGGGGTTTAAGAGGACCACCGTAAGCACTGTTGACAGCCCGAGCAAACCACTCGTCATACGAGGCGTTCATCGAGGCGGCCGAGTTGAGATACTCAGGCGTACCATAACCGGAATCGGGGGGCGTCAGAGGCGCCTGGGGTTGCGACCATGGATGTCGGACTGGGCCAGGCCATAGACCCTCTCGAGAGTCGTAGCGCCGTCCAGTATGAGCGAATCTGACGTTGATATAGTGCTCGTGATCCCTGATCTCTTCGTGGGTCCAGCCTTGGTACAAAAGAGGGTGGTGTGATCGTACGGAGTCCGAATGGAGGTTGGTGTTAAGCGGCGCCAATCTTTCGCGCATGGCGATGTGAGATTGTTGCTGCTGCTTCTGCTGTTGCTGCTGCAGTTGTTGTTGCTGCTGCAGTTGTTGCTGCTGCTGCAACTGCTGCTGCTGCTGCTGCAGTTGGTGGTACTTCTTGTTCTTCTGCCAGTTGTCCCAGTTCTTGAGCCAGGCATTGTAGTCGTGGCTCTGATCCAGGTTGACGTACAGAGTCCAGCCGATCTGGCTCAACCACTCAGTTTCCATAGTGTTGAGCTCCGCCACAGGAATACCACTGACATCCGACCACGAACGATTCTGGAAAGTGTTGTCGTCGAGGAACTTACTACCCAGGAGGAGAGAAATAGTAAGCATCTTCCACATCTGACCATCCGTGGGATTGAACGATCCAGCCTGGTTAAGCGTGTTAACTCGCTTAGCCAGATAGTTCATACCCAGGAGAATGGTAGTGCTGGGAAGTCGTGTCGAGGTGAGGATCTGGTTGACGAATTTGCGGAAGGCACCAGACACCGTCGACTTGGGGAGTACAACTCGAACCGCCATCTCCGCCACGTATTCAGCCATCATATCGGTCTCGTAATCGAGAACCGCGCAAACGCCGCCCGGCATGATGACGGTTGGGTGGAAGGACTCCGTCAAAGATCCTACGTTGACCCTTGGCGGAGATGTTCTGCTTCAAGCGCGTGGATACGGCTCAGTTGTGTGGAAAGCCACAGAACTGGCTGAGGGGTCCAAGGCCGAAGAGACGGAAGGAGAGCGACGTGAGGTTATCGAGAACCCTACGGAGACACTTGAGCCATGAATCGATTGTCGGTACCAGACAAATCGCAGTGTATGATCGGCGGTTGATCGAGCTAGGCGTACTGTCGCGATAGGGAGTTCAAAAGTATTTTTGTAAAATCGAATAGAGGTATTTGTACGGTGGGAGTGAACTAAGTCGAGCCGGGAGAAAAACAAGTCGATCGAATTTGAAATAAGTAGGAAATACGCGAAGGCCGGCGGTATTAGAGAAGGTGCAGTTAAGACCTCTTAAAAACTGTGACAACCAAGGATTAGCCTCGCTTCACAAAATGATTATGTGGATGATATAACAATAGCAACAAACGTGAGTCGAAAAAAGGTCTTTGCTGGGCTTTGTGAATAATGACTTGAGGAACCAAGAAGCGCCAGATTATTCAAGCGTTTGTTCGCGCTATCGTTGGTGGAAAAGGTGTGGCTTAATTTAGTGACAATGGGTGAGGAAGTCCACTGTCGACTGATGATCAATGTTGATGGCTGAGGTGTGATCGGAAAACTCAGTTGCGCAAGTTTACAGAAATGTTGAAGCCAAGCATGAGATGACAATAGGAAAAAAAAAACCCCCCCATTGGGTACGCGTCGGAAGCTGGTTGTGTTGAAAGGTCGTGCTGATTGTAATTGTGACGGCGGGAATAGAAAGTGCAGAGATGACGATTATCAGATGCACCAGGGCGAGATAAACTTTAAATAAACAAAAACCAAAGATCAAGAACTTACTCGGCTGGGAAGTAGGTGATGAGGTTAGAAGGGCTTCTAGTTGACCACTGGATTCTTCGCGAAGGAATTCGGGCGTATGAGTCCAGCTAAGTTGATACCTAATGTATTCAATGGTCGCAGTGATCGTGTTGAACCGCAAAGTTTGGTCGTAGGTAGTAGTCGTGACTTTCGTTCGTTTCGTTCGTCGAGATCGTAAGAAACGGCTACTTTTCTATTCAGATGAATGGGAATGGGCCAAAGATCCGATGGTGAGACCAGATAATTGCGGTGCTTTCCAGCGCGAGCACTTTCTCCTGCACAACGAAGTACAACTTCGTCGTGCCTCTCTCTTCTTCTTCTTTTGGCTTCCGAGATAAGCTGTAACAATCCCGAATCCTTGAGGGTCGACAACTCTCCGAGAATCGAAATCGAAATCGATAGCTTCGGTCGCGGCCGAGGTCGAGTTACCGGATTGGTTGACAGACGGTCGGATCTCAAGGAATGAGGAACAAGGAAAGAAAAAAAAGAAAAAGAGGGAGACGGAGATAGAAGCGGCAAAATGGTTTTGAGGTGGAAAGGTGAGTTTTTTTCGGTTCGGGGTGGAAGAGGTTGAAGGATGGGGAGGGGGGGTAGAAGGAGAACAAGAGAAATGGAACAAGCGTTGATGATGTTGATGGAGCCGGCGTGGGAGAAAAAAAAAAAAAGGATGAACCCACTCACACGCAAACTCCAGACATCCGTAGCAACTCAAGGTAGGTGGGTACGTAGGTACCTTACAAGTACTACTTTGCGCTGCTATGGTGAGTGCAGTGGTAGGTGTGGTGGTAAGGTGTACCAACAGTAAGTACTACCAAGTAGTAGCAGGAGAGTACTGTGTAGTAGAAGAGAAGGAGAGAAAAAACATTGATCAAATAGAACCATCCAACCAAAATCAACCAAAGCCAACCAGTCTCCGTGCAACGCCAAGTGGGTACTTCTACATAGTAAGTATTTCGTTCTTTGAGGAACTTTGACCGCTAGCTAGGTATCTTTGTTTGTAATCTCGTACCTTGAACCTTGTACTTGGTATCTTGTATCTTGTATCTTGGCTTGCTTTAAGATGGAGAATGGGAATGGGGCATATGGACATGGGCTATTGCAATGGGCTACAATGGGCTACAATGGGCTACAGGGGAATATGGCAAGCATTGATGGGAGAAACCTCGCAGCCTGGGTGGATGAGAGCGGCGAGCGCGCAGGCTTAGAAAATGACAGTGGCCACTGAAAAAAAGACAGACACCTGCAAGTTTAGAGCCAAGGGGGGGCGTCTACTGCGTTACTTGGCAATTGACCAGGTGTGGACCAGGTGGGTGTGGGTCAGCTCTAACAGCTAAACTGCTATTACAGTGGAGTCTATCGCGTACCCAGTACCTACCTAGTAGTACTATGCAGGTAGCACCTAGGGAAGCTGGCGAGTACTGCCAGGTACTATTCGGAGAAGGTTGCCAGTGGGCTTTGGCACTTTCTAGGTAACTACATACTAAGGTGTCTTTACAACCCTCGCAGCCCTCGATCACGAGAGGAGACGTTAGCCCTGGAGACGGGTTACCTACTATGTACGGTACATGCACCCTGATAACCCGATGCTCTAGTGCTCCATCCATCTGTAGGCCCGGGGTACTTGAATTTTAGTACATAGTATTTAGCATTTAAACGTAGCAGATTGAATGCTACCACGCAACGCAAGGCATACTTGATTCATTTACGCACCAAAGGCCATTAAGACCATTGGGTGTTGATTCCACCACCAATACGGCCCGAGTGCTGCACATCTTCCACCACACTTGGTCTGCCATAGTAATTGACATAGATCTATTGATCTCATTCACTTCATACTAGGTACGTAGATTGCGTACCCACATGGGTAGATGTTAGGTACTGAAATCAATTGCCTACCTGTAGTACCAGAATCATAAAACATGGCAAACTATGGGAGTCAGAATTGTTTTCATACATCATATACAAAAAAAATTTCAAACGAATTTATCATGTTCATCATTCAGCAAAAAGTTCAGGGTCCTTCGACCTAAATTAGTTAGCCTCAAATCAAGAGTTGCTGAGTTCGTACTGCGTATCAACCTGGAATTATTTAGGTCATGCTACTGTGTAGTATCTACTAGGGACATTGCCTAGTATTTTCTAGTGACTGTAACTTGTGGCAGATTTACGGAATTCGACCGAGGTTAGTGCCAAGAGTACCCAGTGGGTACATGCTCGTTGATTCGCTGTAGTGGCCTACCTTAATGATGTACGTACTATGTACATATGTAGTATATGCAAAAGCTTGCTATCCAACCTCAAGCTTTTTTTCATTCATACTAGGTACTAACACTGTCAAAACTTTACGAGGTACACGGAATAAGCCCTGCTGGAGGATTCAGTGATGCAATTCTCTAGTATTTAAATATCCCAAATCTGTGCTCTGCACATTCTAGAGCATTACTAGGTAGAAAAGCCTGGAGGTCAGATGCTCAATATTCTTTGTCTGCATAACACACACAACACCTCCAGGCTACTAGGTACTAGGTAGTATACCTTATAACTTCCATAAAGTCGCAGTTAAGGTAACCCTGTCCAGTAAACCCAGTCAGCCCCTTAGTAAGTGACCTAATTCAACACGTTTACCGCTAGGTACACGCTACACACTCTGCTACATACAGTAAATGCTAGGTAGACATGGTACAGAAGGAGGAAAAGAAGGAATTGATTATTCTAGATTTCATCTCCACCGCAGCAACTGCAACAGCTAACAATAGAGCATGAGCCGAGACTCGATTCGAACAAAACCTGACTCGATCAAACCTTTCCACCTTCCTTCCGACTTGAATTTGAATCCGTTTCTGAATCTGAACGCGGAATAGACTAGGCCTTGCGCTTCCTGTTCTAAAGTCCATGCAGTTCTTTTTTTAGCCAATTTTTGTTCGTTCAAGACACAAAGACGGTGCTATTGGTGACCCAGCACCTACATACTACTAGGTATGTACTGCATACCTAGTAGTAGTACACTGGGCATGTATGTAGTGCTCATAACAGGTACACAGGTACACAGGTACCCTCAGGAAGGCAGTTTTGGCGTTTTCTCATTTCGGAACCTTCATCTCCTCCTTTGTTTTGATGCAGTTGCATGACCTGGATAAAATTATCAACTATTAGGTACCACGTACCGTAGATGCGCTATCTACCCAGTAATTAGGTAGGTACCTACCTCTAGGCTACATGTACTGTGTAGTATCAAAATAGGAGTCCCTTTCTTGCACGTGGGATAGGGATCCGGAGTGCGCGGTCCTGTTGCCCTGCTGTCCTGGCATCAGCATTCGGCGACAATATGAAAACGGTAATTTCAATATTTAGGGTAATATTCTTCCAGAGACAAACCCGCCAGCGCGTTGCCTGTAGTGTACGCTGCTCTGCTGTCCTAGGTACCTAGTATGCAACGTTTTCTTACTTTACCCTTCACCCTTTGCCTTTTACCCTCCCTCCCTCCTTAGCTGTCCACATGATCGGGCTCTTCCAAGGTTAGTCTAGGATGAAACCCAACATAGTACTGGAGGCTGTCGCATCCGAGAGATTTGTCATGGACAATAAAGGAAACTCAGCGTTGAAGGCCTCTGGTATATTTAATCGTAGAAGTGCTCGGCCGACGCGGTTTGCTGATTTCAGCAACCGGCTCGACGTAACATGATTGATACCAACCTAGGTACTTCCCAGTCTAGGTATCTATCAGCTTGTTTGCATCCACTGAGGAAAACAAGACGCAAATTGAGATCAAGGCTCAAACATCTATTGATAGGATCCAGCTTGGTTGGCAGGGGCTCCCCATGGGATCTAAGCCCTCCGCTTGTGACGGTGCAATATGTGCTCAGTGCGCCGTCTATTTCGGAGCACTATCTTATCCTAGCCTCTCGCTTGCCCACAGCACCGCGAGAGGCCGGGTGACAAGTATATCTACACAGGTTTCATTACCACCAGGTAGCAAGGTAGGTTCGCAGCACGAAGCGAATCACGTTCGGCATCGTACACCACTCCTCGCAAGGAACCGTCCTCTCGACAAAGTTAACGTATCACCATTTTAACACGAATTTTTGATTACAACCGCAGATATGTAACCGAAGAATCTTCGAACGTGTGTACCTGTGTAAACATCCCACGGTTGACACCTCCAATAAATACCTAATGTACACAACAATCACGTTATCTGGAATAATATCTAGCCGACCAGATATCCAGGGGCAGCCCTCGAGGGCCTACCCAGCAGCCCTAAGGCAGGTATCAATAGATGTGAGGGAACCTTGGAACATGTGGCCCAAGTTCATACCCCGGTACCGTTGAATCCGCCAATTTCCCGAAATCGATCCACAAGATTCATGAGCGTCAGGCCTACCAAACGACAAAGCGACAAGAATTCATAAGGGGCTAAATCCCCATCATATCGTTAAAGCCACCCCCTTTTACCACCAACCCCCCAACGTCTCTTCGATGCCAGGTGGTTTGGCAATTCCAAAAGAGAAACTGGGAACCTCTTGAGGGATTTTAGTGTAGACTGCAGTATCAGTCTCGACTTGCCGCTCTCAAAAAGATAGGTATTATCCACTCAACATCTGATCGCCACGGCGAACGTGTTAACCCACATCGCTAAGTGGCTTGGCCGCTAAGCTAGACAAGCAGGCAAGTCACGATTGGTAATCTATTCACATCAATTGACGTTCTTATTTTTATTATTTTTTTTCTCTAAACTTTTCAAGATAACTCGTGATTGTGGATGAGTACATAGTTTTACTGTACCAGCCCAAACTGCGGGTCATCGAAATTTCTCAATTACAACTCCTCACTTCATACGTATTCCTCTCTCGTCCTTTTTATACGTCACCGCTACATTAATTTTGCTGTCAGGTGTCTATCAACTACCTAACCTAGGTAGCGACATAGCCCTGGAAGTATTTATGTTGAATTTTACCAAAATGGGAACTCCTTGTATCCAGCACGAGACTTTACGGTGATCAAACCAGCTCACAACAGCTTATTGTTGAGAACAAGCAACATCCTTCGTAGCTCAGCCTCTCTGGTGAGGTCCGTGGAGTCTGAGGTAATGGAAAAGCGTGCGCCATTCGCCAGGTAGTCCAGCTACCCATAATGACCTTGGGATTGCGTATCGGACAAGATGTCAGGAACCGGCCGGTTGATGGATCGCATGCCCAGCCAAAACGCCAGGCATGGCTTCGGATGTGGATTGCTACTATGAATATCCACTTGGACCCCTACTCTTTCAACTCGGGCTTTATGACTGGCTGGCTAGGCGAGCGAATCAGGATATCAGACGGCCTTGAATGCCAAAACAGCTTGTCTTTGTACGCGGGTAATGTATCACTAACCTCCGCAGAGTCACCGCAGCCGTGTCTTGGACGGTTGTCAGCAGCCATGGTACATACGTAAGTCGGCTAGGTAGGGAGAGATTTGTATTCGTGCCCTAGGTAGGTAGCCTGCCTGCCAAATCAGCATTACACGTTACTCAGACGACGTCCCATCCTCCGTCGTGTGGGCTACATCCTAACCCCCCCTCATGTATAGCAGTGGTCGGCTCGTCGGCTCCCCTTTGTGTGGGCACCGAGCCGTATAAAAAAGCCAGGCGTTGCTTTGCATTGCTCCACAGACGACGATAGAACACCAGGAAGCCCTTTAGCCCTCAAAAGAAGCCAACTACTAGGTAGTCTTTCAACCTTTTTTTTCTTTGAACCCCTCTTTTGTCTTCCAACCGAAGAAGAATTTTCTCTTGCATGAGTCCGCCTCTACAGTAGCGGCATCTAACATAGTACAATTATAGCAGTTGTACAAGTCAACATCAACGGCACACTTTTAATGTTGGCAGGGATCTCACGGCCTTGTTCGCGTGGGAACAACTCGCCTCGACCGCGTCAGATTCTCCAAATAAGCGTTCGAGCCTTTGTAGACTTTGTACCAGCTAATATGCGGAGTTGTCGGTTACATTCTGGTATTGTGACTTACAAATCGAAAACTACAATAGTCCAACCGACATTCAATCGTTGCACAATCGCCATGAGTTAACAGCATTCTACCAATTTGGCGTTCTAGGGGGGGTTGAGCCCAGGCATACTGAAAAGAGAAGGTATATAAGACACGTAACAGAGTCTAGCCTTGCCAGCGATTATAACACATTGACTATCACGCACCCCATACACTAATACCTTTTGGTTTTCCAGAGAACACACGCAAATATGATTCGGAAGGCAATCTAGGTAGTCACTTGTAACTACCCAGCTTCTTCCACGTGCTGTCGCCTCCTGGCATTAGGTACTAGGTATGTAGTGACGGAACGGGAAGCTAGCAGCAATGTCATACCACTGCATCGGAACAGTCATCAAATATCTTACGTATGCGGACCTCAACACCGGGATTTTCGATCGATAATCTCATTAGGTAGGACCAACTTGCAACCGTACGTGACTCTCAAATACCTCATTCGGAGGTCACTTCATTCGTTCTTTATCCCATTTGCTCGGCTCACGCCTCCTCCCAGCCAATTTAAACTAGATGCATGGTAAACTGGATCGATAAGGTGACCGAGGCGGACAAGGGCTGGTCGAATGCAGCACCCAAGGCTGCGAGGCCAAAACTTTTCTGGCGGTGTGAGCAAAACCTAAGAAGCTAAGTGGAAGCCTTCGCGCCCCCTCACGATCAGTCTCCGCACAAATAGGCACATGGATATGTAAGTCGTAGTTCCAGATATCCTGGTGCTGCAGACTGCAGCGTCCAGACAACTCTACCTGCCTACCTACCTGCTACCTACCTAGATATATATATTTTAGAGGCGACTTTTGCGCGGGTGGGAGGAGACAGGGCACCGATCTACTCAAACCGAGGCCCACAACCCACACTGCATTTACACGTCCAGGGAATCTGTATCTGCACCTCGAGATACCCATGGCCGTACAGATTTGGTGGTCCTGTCACAGTTCACCATGCCGAGATTGATTCCTCGGGAGCAGGAAGAGTAGGTTAGGTAGGTACATAGCACGCTGCCCGCTTCTCGTATGGAAAGCCGTGGTGTTATTTGCCCGATGTTCCGGACCTAACATAATCCTTCATCGCCGTTGATCTGGCTGATGTGTTCGCCAGCGAATTCTGGTCCCCCCACTGAGTCACCAATCCCTATCGCCACTTACCCGATCCTGTCACGCACGGAAGTCCTACAAACCCAGCGGCTACGGTGGATGGAAGGCCAATGGATGCACCGGTCTTCTGCCCGGGCTGACGGGTACCCCCATCACCCATTCCAAATGGATGGTATGCTTTCGAGCTCGGCCGTTCTGGCAGTTCTTCCAGAACGAGTCAAACGCCTAGCCGAGTTTAATTCTTGTGCGTGCCTCTATAGGCTAGATCGAGGCTAGCAATAAACACCAAAAATCAGACCGCCCATCCGGAAGGTTACCACGGAGCAGTCGACACGAAGCCCTCATCAATACGGCCAGCACCCCAATGTGATTCCTCAATTCCGAGGTTAATGAGGACTCGGGGGGCAGCGAGAGCAGCTTGGCTCTCACGAGTCATGGAAGACCCTTCATGTCAGTCAATGTCTGCGGCCAGATGCGGTTATTCCAGGAGAGACGAAGCAACCTACCTCTCCCTACCTACCTAACCTAGATAAGTTCTTCTCAGTCAGAGTACCTACACATCTACCTACACAATTCTGTGTGTAAAGAGCTTGCATTAGCGTGGTGGAAGAACCCTCGCCTCGCGATCAGCACTTGCAGCGACGTACCCCGAAAATTGGCGAGGCAACTCCGCACGACGGGCTGAAATATATCATCATTCACCCATCCGAGACCAAAGAGTGACATGCAAGACCCTAGGCAGGCGGCAAAAGCCTGCTGACGTACAACCCTACCTACCAACCTAGAATTGAAGATACGGACTGCTGCTACGGTGACTTCGTAAATTGATCGTAACTCGATGTAAACCATTGGCGTACACGATTTCCCCTCCGAATCATGGATTGATCCGTAATTGGGGTTTCTTTTACCCCAGCAGAAGTCCTTCCCCCAAGCTTCCGAGCGTGGTGCTAACTTTAGAAATTACAAAAGATAAAGCCATTCCGGTTCCACGGCGCCGTAGGACTTAAGAAGAGGAGTCCCAATTGCCAAGTTCACGCTACGTAGGTACCTATGTACCCAGTAGCAACATAGTACCTAGTATTTACTACTGTACTATCATTGATGTATGCGTGTAGCTACCAGGTAGGTAGGTAGGTACCCAGATGGGTAACGAGCTTAGCCAAACGGAATTGGATTCGAAGAAATCCCATTGCAGGCTGTGCATGTACTGTATGCACCAGTGCAATACACCCACCACGCTACACCACGGTACGCTTTTTTGCCATTGCCATTATCATTGCCAGATCGATAGACAGGCACCCATATCCATCGCATCATCATCACTCGTCACCCGGCCCCTTCGTCACCGATCCCAGCTCCGTTTCGAGCTTTCCTCGTCGCTGACGCGCAGATCGGACGCCACGGGTTGATCACCTGTGGGTTTCTCCTGCGCCCTGCCGAGCCTGGGTTATGCGCTCATGCTTAGACGCGCTAGCTAGCTACCTACCTAGTCTGCTAGTCTTTTTTTTTCTTTTTTGCCGCTTCGTGAGGTTCGCACTCCTTTTCGGGGTGCCAGTCTCCCCAAACATGTACCTACGGGCTGCGTGTGGTGCCTAAAGCGGCTTACTAAGGGGGGGGGGGGCTCCCCAGAGAAGCAGGAATCAGCACACGAACCCCGAAGCCGCACAACGCCAATGACGTGGGGCGACGCAGGAAGATTCCCTTTTCAGGGTGCCTGACGTTATATCGGTTTGTCTTGGTTTCGCCTTTCGCCTTCCGCCTTTTCTCATGTTGCTCTCGACATTACGGACCTGTGGGAGGGGATCCGCGCACATGCACTCGAGATCTTACTGTTGGAATTTTGTTGGATTGCGGCCTTTGGAGGGGCAGAGGGGTTCTGCGTCCGCCCAGACACAGAGTCCCTACCTATCTACCTATCTACCTGCCCTGCCTGCGCACCTGGGTGCGAGACAGGCCAACCAGGCGAGTCCATGATGCAATGATACCCAAGCGATGCCCACTGCCTATCCACCGCTGCGTGGGGAGAAAGACAAAGCTACCCATGCTCCTCTCTGCCATATCCCTAGGTAGGCAGCTGGGCAAGCAGGAAGATAGGCGACGGCCATGGCGGGGTTGAGGGTCGTCCCTCGTTATTATCGAGCGATATAGAAGCCAGAATATCATTCATGCGTATAATGATTTCATAATGCTTTCCATCACATTCGTTCACCCGCATGCGTAGGCGGTTGGCCCTCGGTTCTCCTCATCGCGAGTTTCCGGATGGGGAGTGGAGGCGCTCTTCGAAGCCCCAACGATTAGTAGGGGGAGGGGGGGAGGGGGGTGCGGAGTGTGAATCTTTTCGTATTGCTGCGTCCCAAGCTTTTCCAGGGTTTCCTAAGACCGCTCCTTCGTGAAGCCTGCCCGGATTTACGCGGCTTTTAGAGGGGTTGCTGGGTGGGAACTCGGTTAGGTACAAACCCCAGAACGCCGCGGGCGGAGCAGCGGCGCCGAGCCACCACCGCCACAGGGCCTTCAATTGGCCCTGGCAGTCCTAAGTATGGCAGTGTCGACGACTTCTTGTCAATGTTGGAATCCCTTAATCCCAAGAATCCCATGAATCCAGTGCGTAATCCGCAGGTTCCTCCGAAATTAAATTCGGAAATTTGCCGCCGGGGCTAAAATTGATGCTCGCTCGTCCTGAGGTTTGTCAATTCTAGCTCCGGGAGGATTGGTTTGCTCGGTGACTCCAACGGGTGAGGGCTATCCCTATCTTCGTACCTGCTAACTCCTTACAGCCCACCTAGTACTCTTCGCCTTTTGATATGCCTTACCGTGGTCGGCTGGACCTAGAAGATGAATTTCTCTGTTGTCTTTAGGAGTATGTAGTCCGGGGGCCTATGTTGTGGTAGGTATTTGGAGGCTCTCTGGAACGGTAGGTAGTAGGCATCCAGTATGCGCCCGGCATGTTACACCATATGAACAATATTCTGGAAGCAAATAATCGCGTTTCCGGAACCCAATAGAAGATATAGATGTTCTACCAAGGCTTATCTAACACCTGGAGGCGGAAGAAAGCCCCGTCCAACTCTCCCGACAGCCTCGCGACTAGACGCCCCCTGTGAATGTCATTTGAACAACTCAGACAATCGCCTAAGCGACAATGCGGCTTGGCTTTTGGAAGCTTGAGCTGTCTAGGTACTCATTATAGATACTGAGGCTCGTCCAAAATGAACATACACCCTCGATGTTTGCACTAAGATGCTGGCAGACTCTTGAATCTCATTGCGCTGTTCTGATTTTCTTGCGCTAGAGCCACAAAGATACAGGAATCCATAGCTGGAAAAGGCTCTAGATTGCTAGAAATAAAATAGTTTTTAAGTCAATCACTGTCAAACTCCCAATTTCTTCGCTTTGTATCTTCTCGTGTGTCTCAGGATAGAATTGTAAGTGTCCGATTCCATTATGAGATTGTTGGCATGAAGAAACACTATGACATTGTACGGCTGCATAAACCATCTAATCGCGGGCCTATTCTTAGTGCTTTTCATAGCCCAAGTAGTTTCGATCATGGAAAGTCGACTTGCTTGACCAGTAGGTACCAGTTGGTTTAAGGGAGACTCAGGAGAACGAAGGAGGCGCTGAAAGTCTAGAAAACTTGTAACAAGAGTAGAACGTTTTATAACGGCATATATGTCCCATGGTATACCGTTTCGGCTTTCTTGATACTCTATCATTTATATTCATAGAATGCCGTTTGGTTGAACGCTGTGTCGTCTGGTTAGACGATTCCAGGTAGAGAATGATGAAGCCGTGCCGCCATGTCAGAGACACTCACGAAGGGAAGGCCTAGTCGCCCACAGAGGAGCTCTAGGGGTTGCCAGGAGGGTGGCCTGCCATCAGTATATAAGAGAGGCGATATTAAGGGGCTGTCAGGGCTAGGGCCGGCTAGATAAAGATGGCCACATGTATATGTACTTAGGTAGCTTCCCGTAGCTGTAGCGTAGTCTTAGGTTCCTCGCGCAATAACGAAGTTGTTTCTGCGTCTTCTGGGTTCGCCTCGTGACAGGGGCTATGCTTTATTGTCGTCCTCAATATATACCTACCTACCTACCTACGTGATGATTACCGACTTTCCTTCACTTCAACGCCCGTTTACTTACGTGTGCTTTAGCCACTGACACACTGCTACCGCGTCCATACTTAATGAATCAGAGTGTTAGGGCCGGAAAGACAAATACATCTACATGTATATGCGCCAGGCAGCCTCCCATGGTTCTAGCATACCTCACAGCGGTCCAGGTCCCTCGTGTACCAGCGATGTTGTTCCTGCGTCTTCTAGGTTCGTCCCGTGGCACAGAGCCCGAGCTCGTAATGGCTCGTTCAACTTGAAGTATTAACATACGATATCCCTAAGCTCGATATACCAATTCCAAACTGGCAAAGGGTCTATGTACTTGGGTGGTAACAGAGAACACGATATCATGTAATATACGAACATTCGTACTCGTGCTGATAATGGTTGGGATTATGATAATCTTGAGACGCTTGCTATCAATATTAGACGTGTTTATCATGCCACTTAGGTGGGTACCTACTTGAATATAATGACTGTAAAGTCTTCTGATATGAGTTATCAACGTACTTCGGCTGGCATCTAGGTTTTTCAGGAGACGAATGCTAGCTAGCCGAGGAACTAAACCTCAAAGCCTGTGGTTATTGGAAACATTTGAAACTGCTATTGTACACTCCAGGCACTTCTGCTTAACCACTGGGTCATCCCAATCTGGCTATTTAGAATGCGGCTGCTACATATTATATGCTAGATAGGTACGTATGCGCTGGTGTTCAATTTGTATGTATTAGGTTAAGGAGTATAATTCTCATGTTAGGAAAGGAAGATCATAGGAACCTACGTAACGGACACTTAGTATCAGCTTTTGAACTTGCTCAGTGCTCAAGTACCACAACTCTTTTTCAAATGAGGTGCTCGCGAGCAAATGCTATTTTATGGGAATCGTATGCTTGAGGACACCGAGAAGTTATACATGTGCTGTTGGGCTTTCCCCTGATATATTTCCATGGCTCCTTGCCTTATTATGATGAAGAGCCTTGGCGACCAGTCGCAGAATCACGACCTTAGATCTTGTACACAACGAGGCTTGAGACGGCCGTGTACTTGTTCAGTCGAAACTATTTAGTTTCCGAGAAATAAGTGTTATCGAGTGGCCTACCCTGGAGAGGATACGCGGTTCCTGGCATGAGCGGCGCGCAATGGAAGATCTATACTACGTAGATGGATACCTAGTAGACTTGGGGATGGGGTTCCTCCGGAAAAGGGACCAGGACTAGGTACCTGATACGTACGAGTAGGAAACTTTTCCTCCCAGCTGCTTGGGTAGGCACTTACTTGGCCGCAAAGTATAGGTACTTCTGGCGTTAAGAGCTCTCTTAAAGCAGGATCTATTGATCTTTTAGTTTAAAGCACTATGGAATGCCGGAAATGCGTGGGGGTGGCGTTCGTGACTATGGCCAGTAGGTCTAGTAGCTTGGTATATCTTTGATATCTAGGAAAAAAACAAGTCTTGACTATCGCCTTCGATCCCCTAATACATCTGTTTATATTTTTTTCTCTTTCTTTTTGATACCCATGCAAGTGGATACGTGTATGGACGTGCGCTCTAGGTGGTCCTTCTCCCCTTATTGCCTCCATGCCCTGACCATACTTCAGGGAGCCAGGAAGCCCCTTTGCCGGACAGATTTACCGGTGAAACCAGTCCCCTACTGTTCCCCAGTGGACACCAGAGCCTCGTTTGGGCACTGGGACCGGAACGCACGGCAGCAAGGTCAGGGCGGGCTACGCTATCGCATTCGATAACGGCTGGCGTAGCGAAACCGAGCCGACAACTCACTTTCAGGGCTATCCTCATACCGGGTGCGTATTACCTGCATGAGGCATAACGCTGACATGACATGTCTTTGGATGCGAGTGATGGTTGGGGAAGAGTGCTGGGCCCCCATCCTTCCGGGCCATTATCGAGGAGTGCGGTGTCGCTTTCCAATCGTTGGCCGGACCCCCCGCGGAGGAAACTCTTACAGATATCACTGTGATATTGTAGCTTGGCATCTCCCATCTTGATATCGAATCATCAACAACAAGTGGTCTGAATTCGTTCAGCCTGGCTGTTGTCATACCCCACGTGGTCACGAATTCGGAACTGAACCCGCCCCTCTCACTAGGCTTGGAAACCGCTTAGGGTTTTCAAAGCTACCTCGGTAATATTCGTATACGCGTGTTGACCCGAGAGACCCAGAGCAGGGATATGAAAGAATCGTGGACTGGTTGGGCGGTAAACGCGATGGTAAGTTTGCCACAGTGCTTCGACGAGTCGTGTCTGCGTAGAATCGATTGAGTTTCTATGGCAGCGTAGTGACGCTAGTTCTGACAAGCATCACCATGTATGGCTCTAATCCTCTATAGCGGTGAGAGAAGCTGGCTTGATCGGTAGCGTTTATGTTTACCAAAGAGCAGTGAGGTCCTTGCCTATTATGGTGGTTGTGGGTTGTTCAGCTAGGCAGATAAGGCTGAGACATGGTCAACATGGGGTTTAATCCCAATGATTCGGAATCATTATAGACAGGAGTTTTGTTATTACCAGTGTTGCTAGGGTAGACATCAGTATGATACCCTCCATTTCCATACTTGATTAAAGTACGGAAATCCATGGAACTGCATGTTTCAGCTGTTTAAGAGACATACGTGGCAAGCACTGCGATCGGTATTGAGTGAGGTTACCTGGTGTTTTGGTAGTAGTCGAATGTCTTTCAGCCTCAATGGAAACCGGCTGAGTGGACGACCTAAGTTGAAACGAGATCGGCAGCAAACGGAAGACCCGAATTTGAGGAATTATGAATCTTGCGTTCGGCATATTAGTCTATCTGACTGGGGTTTAGCTCTGATGTCGCAACTGAGACCGCATTGAGGGTGGGGGATATGTCGCTTCGTAATCGTGGATACTACGCTGTGGACGGGGGGCTCCCTCAAGAGTGGTAGGGAGGTAACCCCTCTTACCATCTTTGGCTGGGGTGATGCGGTATCGAGTTACGCTCTGGGCTGAACAGATATGATCTCCAAATGCCGAAATTCGGGTTGTCTTCCCGCCCTGTAGATTATTTAGAACCCCTGAAGTGTTTTGCGTACGCATTCTTCGGCGCACGCAGTGCTTTGACATGCATTCGCCGTAAGCTGAGCTTGCCTATTTAGTATCGAGTATACTATAAATATCCTGATAGGATCGGTGTACCGTGCTGACGTTCGGAGAAGGCGTTGGAGAACCGAGGCACTTGGGTCGGAGCTTCGAGGCGGAGCTCGAAGCTCAATCCCGTTAAGCCCTGCTGTTTGATAGATTTTCTGCCGAGGTGGATGTATGATATCATAGGAAACTATTGGAACGTTGCTTATATGTTTCTAGTAATGACGGCGGGTTCGTCGAATGGTCATAGGCCGAGTTAACATAGGCACGTTGCAAAATAGGGTCTAAGCCACGCGCAATATTTCGATGCTACTTTCAATCCGCAGCATGGTAATATCTTTTGCTGTCAATGATTTCCCTGGCTTACCTGCTTCTTCTCGGGCTCACATTCGGAGTACTGTCGTAGAACTAGTCTTGGTACCAAGGATATACTGATGGATCAACCGCAGTATCTACCTATACTTACCTAGGATGCCTGCGCTGGCGGTTAATTTGTGAGTAGGTCGGTATCAAATCCATCTTGATAGGCCCGCTTTCTGGAACTGGTACACCAATAGCCACCGTAAGGCCGATGTATTAGATATAATAAACCCACAATGGATACCTACCTAGGTACCTACCCAAGCAAGAGCGGCTTTCGGTTCTGGTTGCCTCGAAATGTTGACGCCCCGAAAACCCAGTATTTCCCCGATGTTAGTGGGATATGATCTTAACGATACCATAATACTAGGGCTTACTCTGTTACATCAAGGCGTTCGGATAGTCGGTGGGCTTCTGCGTTGATCTTAATCCTTGTGGGTGAGCGATATGTACCTAGTATGTAGGAAGGCTCTGGGACAGGGGGAGCTTGCAATGACCACTACCATTGGTATATCTTTACATCTAGGTGCTCGCTCTAGACTCTGATGGAACACTGTAGATCGCCACAAATCTAAGGGGGACTGGTGTTGCTGGTAGCCAAAGAAATACGCAGCTGCTCATACCTGCGCTCCCTGCGCCTACTCGGTTAACGGAGGCATCCCCGGATGGTGGGCCGACTTGGACTCCCTGGCATCTAGGTCTGTACTTTCTTTGAGAATGTAGAGGCCTTGATTCTATACCACATGGGGGCTGCCGATCCTCTCACATAAGGATAGTATCGTAAGCACTATTCGTTGGGTAGCCAGCTCGGATGTTCCTTGTTGTTTGGGCACTTAGCGCGCGTCTCCCTCCCGCGAACGCCTGGGAGGGCGAGTACCTAGTAGTCAGTCTGAATGCCTTGTGGCGTAAGGCCTCCTTTTCCGATCCCGATCCACCTGGGTGCTTAGTGCCTAAGGCAAAGTTCCGAAAAGGTGATCGGAAGTGACTTTTAAGGTACCTACTATTATTTATGATACTTTGATCGGACACACGGTATGCTATCGTTACGAGAGATACGAAGTCAATTATCATTCAGGCCGCGGCAAACTGCTCAGGCATGTCGACCGAGAGGTAATGAAAGATGAAGCTCGAATATAAGTATGGTACCATTATATAGGTACCTACTTACCTAGTAGCTAGTTCACACCTATCTTCATTGCTCATTAACCTAATGATTTCACCCCTATAATCACCAATCCCGAGCCTTAAGAGTCTTTATATCCAAGGTCTCTGAGTGAGATCTCGACACAGAAGGACTTCTAATCGCCGACACCAACCCCTGCAGCACAAGTTACCCGTTCTACACGAATGCGAACAACTCAGCTCCCTATCTCGGGTTTGCCTAAAGTCCAAAACGGTAGTACCTGTCTACTGTCACCAAGCCGATAACGTACGCTTCGAGATTGCGCCGGCTCAGTTTAATATAGACGTCCCCCGTATTTAAAGTATCGACCGCAGATCCTACGATATCCTACCAACCGGGTCGGAAAACAATAAAATGGACAGAGCGTTGCGCGAAATAATGAAAAAGTATTCTCGAAACGGCGGCAAGAAATTCATTCCTATTGACGAGTTTGACCAAATTGTTACGAGGGAGGAGGTCAAGAGAGAGCTCCAATGTATGATGCCGAGCAGGAGGACCTTGAATAGATGGGCCAGGAAGATTTGTGATAGCTTCGAGTATGTTGACCCTTCTACCGGGCGCGGGGTGTATACGTCGCGACGAAAGATTTTCGCAACCTTAATCCTTCTTAATCTTCATACCCAAATTGGGTTGTTTATCAAGGAGGGGTTATGGGACAAAGATCTCCCCTTTCTACAGAATGATCAAGGAGTGTGGGAGTGCCATCCCGATGGCGATCGGTCCAAGACCCGTATAGTTAGCTGCTTAAATAAATGGAGCCAATGTGACGCGGATGGCTTCGAAAACTACCAATGGCTTCTGCTATCTCCAATATTTGAGATGGTCGGCGATGAAGTCCCATTCTACCAACTTTACGATCGTGTTATTCTACCATTCATGGGGGAAAGCTACTACGATCACGAAGATCATTTAGCTGGTGGATACGGCGAAGTTCGCCGTGTCCTTATCCATCCGGCACATTACGAACTAAGCACTTCCTTGAGAGACCCTGTACGCTTCACTCCCTATTTCAATCGACCTCTTTCTGACTAGTGGTAGCCTTCTGTTTTTGCCGTTAAGCGGTTATTATCCAAGAATAAGAACGACTTCGATTCTGAAGTTGAGTCGTTGAAGAGATTTAGCCACGGAGAACACCGACATTTGGTGAAGCTCCTCGCTACGTATTGGCATGACGGGTACTATCATCTGATATTTCCGTGGGCGAATGGAAATCTTAGAGACTTCTGGAAGAATAATCCGACGCCTGCCGGAACCTATAAACTGGTACTATGGATTGCGCAGCAATGTTGCGGTATTGCAATGGGGGTAGATATGATCCATAGCGGTGAGTTTGGGAGGGGACAGATAGGTCTTAATAATAAGAAGAGGGGAAGGCATGGCGATATTAAACCAGAGAATATACTCTGGTTTGAGAATTCAGCCGAATGCAGTGGGCAAGGTACGGGCTTACTGAAGATATCTGACTTTGGGTTGACGCGCTGGCATGGCCCCCACTCTAACAGCAATATCTACAAAAAGGGGCTAGCCGTATCCCCAACATATCGTGCGCCAGAATATGACCTGGGCAGAGAGATCTCTCAACTATGGGACATTTGGACTCTAGGATGCCTCTTTCTAGAGTTCCTGACGTGGTATCTTTGCGGTTGGGAAGATGTCGACGAGTTCTCGAAACGGCGAAGAGACGAAAGTTTCTCCTTTATTCAAGAGGACAACTTTTTCAACCTCGATTATAGGATATCACCCTCGGTTCACGGGGCTAGCCTTAAGCTCTGCGTAATGGAGGTTAGTATTTCTTCCCCTCTACTGATATACGAATATGGCGCTTACTGCAGTTGTCTCAGTGGATCGGAAAGCTCCATGCTACCAAACGATGCTCACAATTTCTCCACGAATTTCTTGACATAATTTCAGGCTATATGCTATGTATCCGATTCGAAGATCGTGACGACTCTAAACTGATCGCTAATAAACTAGAGTTAATGTATAGAAGGTCCGAAATTGACTCAACCTACTGTTTCGAGGGACACAACGAAAAGTGTGCGCGAAAGACCGGAAGTTTTGGTTGCAACAATTAGAACGGAGGCGGCTTGGAAAGGTGCGTTAAGCACGTCCTTCGAATAGCTACTAAACACCAGCACGAGAAGGGTTATAGGAGGTATCGCCGAGAATGAACGCATATCAGATATCTAAACACGACGAGCACCACGCTCGGACGTTACCGCAGGGGGTGTGCCTAAAGTACATCTTAATTAACTACCAGCGAAAGAAATTCATAACCCACGAAAGGACCGTATCTTTCAAGTCCTATTGTCAAAGATTTACGCGGAGCCTCCAAAATTACGACGGGAGAGCAAAATGGTCACATGGGATACTCTGAATACTGTCATCCATGACCGACCAACCGCCCCATGCGTGAGAATGATCTTGCTTAAACAGGGAGGGTAGGCCCCAAACAGCGGGCTACCTTGGTAAGAATTGACTCTGAGCAAGTACTTAAGCAACAAAAAGTGTCTAATGGCACCGTATTGTGGTTGAGTACATCGGAATTTCTCGCCACAACACCACTTTCATACCCTCCATCATTTAGACCAAGCGCCCAAGGTAACCAAGCGTAAAAGGGGCAGTAAGGCAACCAACGAGAACGTTCCAACGCTGCGGTTTGTGAGGACTAGTCAGGCGGATAAACAACCGCGTGCCTAGCTTCCAATAAGAGCTACCATAGGAACCTTCTCACAACAACCATCTTCCGATTATTCCCATTCGGCCCAGACTCGGATTTATAGGTAGATAATTATGCACATGGCCTGCTTTCACAGACCTTATCATGTAGGTCTTATCACGTTGGGTAAGTTGCAGGAGTGAGCTAAGACGTTCTACTGATTCGTTGGTACATTCTCTGTTCTCTGTCGTCTTGGTGAAGCTCTCTTAATGGATGGACCCCCCCCTCAGACCCTTTTCTAGGACATAATCAATCTAAGGATTATACGAATGGCTTGCATATATGCTACTGTAACATTAGCCTTGCGTGGTCTGTATCATACTGTAGGTAGATCTCCTATGCCGCTGTTACATCATGGCTTCATACCCCGTCTTGAGGCTCTGCGGACTTGAGACCTAGAGAACGCGCGTATCCTTTTGCCATCATAACGGTGAGAAGAATACTACTTGGGGGTAGTTAGCTGTTTATGCAGTAAGCTTGGTCGCCTCTTTCGATTTACCTACCCATTTTTGGTAAAACAGTGCCGAGGAGGGTGTTGAGTACATGTCTGGGATACATGGGTACATAGACTTAATATAGGTACCTTATTATAGCTATATGAATCGTAATCGCCGCATGCTATTGTAGTCGATGCCAAAGCACCAACGACTTCACATCGCTAATAATACACGTGGACTACTAGAGCAGGGCCTGTTACTGGATCCATCATTCTCTTAATTGCCAAGTTTGTACCTAGCTCCCTACCTACTAGGTACTAGGTACCTAGATAATCTCCTATCTCAGGGCACACAACCTCCTGATCTATAATGGATGACACTAACCATGAGATTCTTGTCACCTTGGCTGACGACGATGTGATCCCATGGCGCAATGGGCAATGGGACTGTCCTAAGTCTGAAGTTCAGCTCGAAGTTCAGCTCCACAACATCGACCTTGACGTGCATAAGGGTCTTGATGAGTTCCTGTATTCTAGGTTGATTCCTCACAGGGAACGTCCAGAAATGAACTTTTTACCTTTATGCTGTCTCCTGGATCTACTTCCACCCGAAAAGGTCCGGAAATATCTCTTAGAGTACCTTGAAGACGCTAGACGAACAGGCTACAAGCCTAAACATGGGCTGGACTATTACCTCGAACTCATCTGCCTCAAGGGGGAGCCAGGGGAAGTAAGCAGAACTACATATATCCGACTATTCGCTACCCTCGTTATGACTCGCAGGGGATTCGACGTGTTCGAGTTCATCGACCGAGGCTTCAAGGATCTACATTTACCAATCCTCCAGTTCGAGGACAACTATTCCGATCACGGTCTTTCCAGCGGTAGCATAGGACCAGAGAAGCAATTTGAATGGATCGTGAACTGGCAGATTGGTTCTCCCCGCACCAGGGGCGATTTCTCGAACTGGCAGTGGCGAATGAATGTTCCGTTCTTAGCCTATAGGCAACACCGGGAATTCCATGAACGGGCTGTCTTACCATTCATTAAGAGCATTGCTTCACCAGCTGAGAGCTTGGGTTACGAGTCCGGCCGTTCGAGGAACCCTACAATGACAGGGGGTTATAGCGAGGTCTCATACGTAGAGATACACCGAGAATGCCATAACTTCTGTGAAAATTATGGGTTGGTAAGGGGCTCCTTGTATGACGATAATGGACTCAGGCTTACCTACATGTTATTATCTTTAGTTACCACGGCCTGAAGGTCCATTCGCGCTCAAGCTGTTGCGTAAGGGCTCTAATACGATGGAAGAGTTTCAGCGAGAAGTAGACATGCTTCAGAGATTTGGTGGAGATGTTCACCCACACATTGTCACTGCCCTCTCAACTTTCAAACATGGCAATAAACACTACCTCCTATTTCCTTGGGCGGAATATGACCTCGCTCGCTTCTACGAGGTAAACCCCAAGCCCATCATGAACCTCACGATGGTTCAGTGGATCACCGAACAGTGCATTGGGATAATGGAAGCAGTCCATTTGATTCACTATCCTCCTGGGCTAGACACTTTGCAACCTCCGGAAAAGCTATATGGACGCCACGGCGATATCAAGGCCGAAAATATCCTCGTTTTCAAGTCCCAAGGGGGAAAACTAAACCTAGTGCTCTCCGACTTTGGGCTTGGGTCCATGCACCACGACTGGAGCAAGTCGAATGTCCCGAATAAGCTCCCCTTTACACCAGGATTTCGGCCACCCGAGTGTGACATGAATGGCGGCGTTATCGCGAGGTCCTTCGACATCTGGACCCTCGGCTGCCTATTCTTCGACATGATCATCTGGCTTCTTGGTGGTGAGGAGCTCAGAGACAGGTTTGAGCAGGAGCGCATACCAACTTACGCCGAGAATGGCCCTATATCCATTTACTCCTCAACACCCGTTTACTTCGACATAGTCAGGATAGAAAACGGTACGGGATTCATCGTGAAGGAACGAGTCAAAGAGGTAAGCGCTATTGACAGACAGACCACGGTCACCTCCTGCAAATAACTAACTGAAAAACAAGTGGTTCACTAGGATGCATCGACACCCCAACTGCACTCACTTCCTACACGAATTTCTAGACGTGATCGAAGAAAAGATGTTGATCGTGGAGACTGTAGAGAAGAAGAGGGCCAGAACAGGGGAGCTACTCAGCATTCTCAGATCCTTCGACGCGAAGTGTCGAGGGGATAATGCGGAGGCCTACTGTCTTGCGCCCGCTTCTCATACTTCCTCACCGGCTGTTAACGCCTTGAAGATCGCCCAGGCAGAATTGAGCAGTATTGCCAGTGACTACATACGAAGGTCTGACATAAAACTGAGAGAGCTCAATGGTCCTACAGAATGGGCTGAACAGGCTCGGCAGAGGGGTGATGAATTCATGGAGAACTTCAACCCCTGAAGCTACTAAGTATGGGTACGTACCTAGTACCTAACACGGATCACGCCCTTGCCGATAACGTCTTAATAGTTTACTCCTAACTGCAGTCAATCGTTATTGTCACGAAGCGGGCCTAGAAGACGCAGAAACAATATTGTTGTGCAAGGAACCGAAGACCACTAGTTATAGAGCTACTGGAGGCTACATAGGTAGGTACACATGTAGCCGTCTAGGCCCGTCGGCCCCAGTCCTAACAGTTGTGCCGAAAGGCCTCCTATTATACATCCATTCCCTAGCTACCTCCATTCTAGAAGTATTTTCCGGTGGGGTCTATTGTCACAATATAAAACGGGAATCCATTGTCGGCGAGGCGGAAAGTATTCTGGTGTATGCTAGGGCACTCCTTATCTTCATTCATAATGGTCCTTTTTGCCATCGGCCTTTATAGACTCAACCTCTGCCTGTTATTGCCATGTCAGAGCACCTGTAAACACTCTGTAATGGCATCTTCGTCACTTACCTGCGTCAACGCCCGCGGGGTAATACATTTGAAATAGCCCCTTTCGAACTAGTACATTGATATCGACGTTAGGACGAAACACTGACAGAGAGGAGAGGCCATTCTGCTTAGTAACCCACTCTAATCTGAAACCCTTCCATTGGGAATATCTTCTCCAGGTGCTCATATAAGGCAGGCTCGTCAGTGTATCGAGCTGGAAAGGATTTGTGGAAGGTCATTGCGTGGAATAGGAGGAACTTTTGGGTGAGTTTTAAATTGAACTTTCTTTTGTAGTCGGATTGAGGAACGAAGATGAAAATTAAGAAGAAATGGCAGAAGAAGAAAAGCAAGGAGAGGGCAATTAATATACGGTAAGAAATATGTCGAGGCTCTCAGCCTGCTTGTTGCCCGGCAAGGAGGGGGTACACACTCCCCTTTAAAACCACCCCACGGATGCCCACCGAATTGGATGTCCTGTTGATGTCCTGTCGATCTTACTGGTGATATCATACGTATTTGGGTATATACACGGGTACATAGGTACGTATCAATGTAACGGCGCATCATCCAGTGGTTGGAAAAGCGCGATACCACCACAACACCATGGTTTGACCACTAGATAACTACTATGTAACTATCTACAAGTTACATGTAAACACGTTGATGCCCTTCGAATGAAACCATAGATTTTTCTTTCGCTGGTTTCGAAGCCACTGGAACCACAACATCTTTTCCCATGCTCCACACATTGCCTCAGGCGACGAGATTGCTACCGCGCCCAACGACACTTCATACCAGACAATCTAACCGAGTATATGGCATTGGGGATAATCAGTGGTATAGAAGCTTTACTACGGATTGGAACTATAGGACGCCCTGTAATAAGATGGGCGATGTCCAGCAATCCGGCACCAACTACGGGTCGGGGCACGACGTCTCAGTGAACCCAGTGGACGAGTCTAAGATAGACACGAAAAGCCATGGCACGCTGCCTTGCATGAGTACCTACTCAGTACACTAGGTTTATATAGATCTAATTCTCTATGCCTTTCTAACTAGCTTCTTCGGTTTGACCTTGAGCAACATGTGTCGGATTGCGCTCGAGTAAGAAGATGGATTGGCCAAGGGAGAATGCTGGTATAAGTGAGGGGGATTTTAGAAGGGTCTTCAAGTACGAGCCCCAGGAGACGAAAGTAATGAGACTAGAAGGTCCTGGAAAGGTAACCCGATGATAACCCTCCTTATATCCCAAGTCAAATTACTGACATCTGGCTACAGGAGTTGGTAGTGGAATCGCTGGAGACGGAGGACGACTGGTGGCAATGGATGGATACGGTACGTATCCATTTAGTGTTCAACCTGCGCACGATATTTCTCAATCATGCTCATGCTAATTGAAACTAGAAACTTCCTTTACCGGACACCGGCACATCTGGACTTATACTGTTGTAAGTACAAGGTCGGTCCGAGAGTACTAGGTATGCGGGGGCTCTGACCGTAGTAGGCTCGCAAGAAGAGCTGGCCAACGTCCTATTTCAGAAGACGGGAAAGCCCCTGATTCACTGCTAGGCGAGAAAATAATACCACCCGAGCCGCAAAGAGTCGCAGATGCTCCTATGGGGGGGCATGGTGGACGCGCCACCAGGATCCTGCCGTTTTCACTCGAGGTCTTTAAGGCGGTAGCCGAAAGGTTCTTCGTCCATGGGTCAATAGCTCGTGTCGTGAACAGAGCTGATGTGCCATTCTTCTCTCTTGCGGAGCTCCTGATGGGACTTCCCAATGGATCAAAATCTCCTGCATACGGTATACGGGCAACGGGCTGCACCATTTCCTAATGAAGCTAATGGGGTGTATTGCAGTTTATAACTGTCGATCCACAAACACCTGGAAGGATGATCTTGCCCTCACTGTGACCCATTTCCCACACTCGGGGTTAACGTACGCGATATTATTTGGATGTCCAACATCCACTGAGAAGGACATCATAAGAAGACTCGGAATGTCGGCTACAGAGGCCAGCCATCCCATGTTGATGCCCGGCATATTTGCTGAGATTGAGAGGAAGAGGCATGTGGATATTATTAATGAGCATATGGGTGCCATCGAAGAGAAAATCCAAGACCTCGAATTCCAATCTTCCGTCGAGGAACAGACTAATAGCTCTGACATCAGGGACCAATCCCGGGACAAATGGACACAATGGCTAGACACGGCCTACCTAAGGAATAGTCTCATCACTTGGAACACACAGTTGTCCAAGATGGCCAAGCACACAGACGAGCTGGGAAAGACCGTCTTCAAAGCGAAAAAGGGCAGGCTATCGTACACGGATTACGAAACACCTCTGATAACACGACACAACAGCGGCGAATTTCCGCGTTCAAAGGCAGTACGGAAACTCATGAGAATAGAGCCGGGCCCGAGATACGCCGGGGACGAATCACGCAAAAAGGAGATGAGAAAGATCGGGTGCAAAGTAAACGACCGCCTCCAAGCCATCATCGAGGAGTACGAAGACAAGATACGGGAGTGTACCATGCGGATCGACGGAATGGAAATGGCCACACAATCGGTTCGTCTATAAGCATTGTTTGAGTTGCCATTTACGCTGCTGACACTCAGCACTTGACGAATGCAGGGAGATTGGGGGAAAAACGTCGAAATCGCGCTGGCCACCAAGCGCGATTCGCGACACATGCGGTCGATCGCCATCGTCACGATGGTGTTCCTGCCCGGCACGTTCCTGGCCGTAAGTAGCGCCACCCCCTTATTGGGACGTCCCTAACGCGGATTGTCTTGGCAGAGCTTCTTTTCCATGCAGTTCTTCAACTGGCTCCCCGAGAATGACAGCGAAGCTGTCGTTTCTCGCTACTTCTGGATATACGCTCTGGTGACGATCCTGATGACCGCCCTGATCGTTGGGCTGTGGTACTACTTCGCGTTGTGGCGGGAGGAGCGGCCTAGGCGGGTTCTCAGGGTGGGATCATTGGTTTGATTAATACTGTTTTGCCCAAGTGTCCACGGGTATCTCCAAGATCCTCCTGCTGTACATACTGGGCACCTAGATACTATCTGGTGGGAATATTCGCCTTTGAGAAGAGGTGTCACATACCAATGCTGGGGTTTTAGGGACCTATGTATCATGATTTTTACCTGTGTAGGTATATTTGTTGGGGGCCGTGCCTTGTAAAGGGGTAAGGGGGTAAGGGGGCCTGAAGTGCCCCTGAAAAGAGGTCCGTGCGCGTCTCCCACAGTATATCTCGACAAGCTGGTTTCCAGGCATTCTCTCCACAAATTATCCTACCTCGAGTGTCACCTGTGGCCCCTTTCTTATGGTAGCTGACGGCTTGGAATTGGGACTCTATAAAAGCTTGATACTATACCTGCCGCAAAACTTCATCGCAAAATGGTAGAGGATAAGGGGGCAACGTGTGGCTTGAATCGGAAGATAATTCAGCCTAGCGCACACGGGACGGGGATATTCATCAGATTCGCGAAAGAAAGGAAACAAGTCGCGAAATGCTTCGGGTCTACCTGACTCTTATACAATACTATTTCCGTTGGTTCATTTGCTTATCTATACTCGGCAGAACCTATCGGCCCTCGGCAATACTAATAGACCACGCCTATCAGATTCATCATTTATCGGAGACAACACGGGAACGCATACCGGGATCTTAGCCGAGATGTCGGGAGTGTTGGTCTGGACCTCCTGGGCGGACTTAACGGGCTTAACGTGGGGGTGGTTAGTGTGTACCTACCTAGTACCTATGTAGGTAACCTATCTGGTAGTAACCAGCCTACTTGTATCCAGGCAGCTCAGAGCTTGCGTACGTAGGTGAACAATGTCACTGTTACGGTGAATAGGTACGCAATAGTGGTAACCTGGTTATCGTACTGAGTAATAATACTCCGGTGTATCGTCGCTTTGAAATGCGCTGTGCCGCCACCGCGTCTAGTGGACCTGGCTGCTAAGGCAGAGAGTCAA
Source organism: Hypoxylon rickii (assembly GCA_902806535.1). NCBI lineage: Eukaryota > Fungi > Ascomycota > Sordariomycetes > Xylariales > Hypoxylaceae > Hypoxylon > Hypoxylon rickii. The sequence continues at coordinate 114,071 of CADCWY010000013.1, forward strand.
TTGCGTCATGGGCTAGCAGGGTGCTCGGAAGGCGTTATCTGCCTAATAAAGAAATTGGGGAAAATGGGGTTACAATCGATGGCGTGAGTCGGAACTTTGAAACTTGAGATCTGTTAAATTGATAAATAAATACTTCCTTATTCTTTCCCCCCCTCCCCTCTTCGTGCTCATGTATCGCTCTCTTCGCACTTTTGCAACTCTCACCTCTAGATCTAGATCTCAATTACCCCCACACCAATCAAGAAGAATAGCCACAATGCCGGTCGTTGAGTCTGCCTATGACCCCAAGGACATGCAATTTCGCCACCTAGGCCCTACCGGCCTTAAGGTGAGCGTGCTGTCTTTAGGTGGATGGTTGACCTATGGGGGGACAGAGAAGGGCGAGATTGTCAAGAAGTGCCTTCAGACAGCATGGAATCATGGCATCAACACCTTTGACACGGCAGAGACCTATGCCTCGGGAGAGTCTGAGGTGGAGATGGGAAATGCCTTAAAGGAATTGGGGTGGCCTCGTGATGAGTATGTCTTGACTACCAAGATCTTCTTCGGCACGGGTCGCAAGGAACCCAACACCCGCGGCCTCAGCAGAAAGCATATTGTCGAGGGTTTGAAGAGCTCTCTTCAGCGCTTGCAGCAGCCCTACGTAGACGTTGTTTTTGCCCACCGCCCCGATTACGCCACCCCTATGCGAGAGATTGTTGAGGGCTTCACCCAGGTCATTCGAAACCTCAACCTTGCCTATTATTGGGGAACGAGTGAGTGGACTGCTATCCAGATCATGGAGGCAACGCAGATCGCGGAGCGATATAACCTCATTGCTCCCGTTGTCGAGCAACCACAATACAATGCCTTCCATCGTCAGCGCTTCGAGGTCGAATATGCACCCTTATTTGAGCAGTTCCAATACGGCACCACCATCTGGTCTCCACTAGCCTCTGGGCTGCTGACCGGCAAGTACAACAATGGCATCCCCGAGGGATCGCGCTTTTCCAAGCATCAGGACTTCTTCGACAGCACCATAAAGTCCTTGCAGACCGGAGAGGGCAAGGCGAAGATCGAAAAAGTCAAGAAGCTGACGGCAATTGCCGAACGTCTCGGAGGAAACACTGCGTCATTAGCCTTAGCGTGGGCGCTCAAGAATCCGAACGTCAGCACCGTCATCCTAGGCGCCACCAAGGTGGAGCAGATCGAGGACAACGTAAAGGCCCTCAAGCTACTCGATAAACTAACCCCTGACGTGTTGGAGGAGATCGAGAAGGTCCTTGACAATCGCCCTCCGCCACCCAACAAGTTCGGACGTGAGAGATAGACTGTACACCAGCATTAACGATGCCATGCCATGATTATTAGAGAAGAGAAAATAGATTTCTCGGTTGATAGACTGTCTACCTATCTAGATAGTTCCACAGAGAATCATGGAATTTTAGAAGTAAAACAAATCACTTCTTCTGCCTACTAGGTAGGCTTACCGTGAACAGTGAAGAGATTTACTGGGACCAACAAACAGATAAGGCGACGTGCATATGTAGCCCCCCGGTGATCTTAGGTTAAATATCAGGCTTTTCGTGCGATACTGAGATTATCTATGCGTCCTCTAAGCCCGCCTCGTGATAAACAGGGCCCGCCTCGTGATAAACAAGGGTAGACGAATCTGAGAGACAGGTTTCATCCCCGTGTAACGATTTACCGGTGTAACCACGATGGTTGTACTGAATAAAGTGGATAAATCAACGCGCTCCTTTAAATCGAGAAATCCAGCGATCGAGACCGTTGATGGTACAAATTCGGATAGGTAGTATAACGGCGCTCACCACGCTCGGCGAGTCCTACGCAACGAAAAATCGGGGCTGTCGTCAAAATAAGGTGCAATGAATGCGGCACATGCCCCTATACATCCCATGTATGCCCACGCGAGTAACTGTCTGCTGGGTACCTGGCACGTAAGCATTGCTGATCCCTGGTTCTGCTGTCATCAGCTGGGCGTCAGCTTGGCTTGTCAAGGGTCCTGCTGGACAAAGTGCCCAAGCGTAGAGGTATGTAGCTCTCTATAATACTCTACTTCCCTTACGAAAAGGCGATGTTTTTTTCTACGTCTTCTAGACCAGCCCTACGATGTGGTTATTGATAATGGACCTCATTATTGGGTGGCTTTTTGTTTGAACTACAGTAACCTTAGGGTAGGTACCCCAATAGGCTATAAGAGGTGTCTCGGAGAGCTACGCAAAGCTGAATCAAACCTATAATAAAAATGAATCGAACTTGAGAGCACTGTTTGCCTTAACACGCAGCTAGCCATCCGCCGTTGGAGTTGCGGCCGCGACCCCTACGTTTAAGATTAACGGGTAGCAGAGCAACTGTGCCACATTCCAAGCACCCAGACACCGATGTCGTGAAATACGAATATCCCGATAATTTCACGACGTGATTGGCTCAAGCCCACTAAGAGTCCTTACTCCGATGGCTTTGCGGACTCCCACCATGGGGTCTTCTTGGCTTTGCAGATTGGAGAGTATTACCCCTAAGCTTCAGTTTCGGCCTGTAATATCAGCTGGAACACCCCTTCGTATAGTGGTAAGTCGACCCCGCCGCAGCTATTTATACTTGGCTTACTTCTAATTCTAGCTTTTGTTGATAAACATCGCAACTACCTCCCAAATTCACAAGAAAACTTTCGCTCGCCTAGGAATTGACTACGCCATACCGCATTATTACCCATCCTAAAGCATCTCCAGGCGAAGAGATGCAGTTTGCCCCCGAGAAACTAACGTTTGAGCAGTTGGGAGGGGCTGGCTGAAGAGATAGGCACCCATTGAACTATTGTCTTACTCCTCGCATCGGTGCTGATTTAAGTGAAGACTCTCCACCTCCGGTCGTGGGATTGCGTTCATCTCCACATTGCCCACGATATTCCTGCCTAAACCCCGTCTTTCTTATCCCCACCGACACCGATTGAGACCCCCGGGGTATGCACCGCATATCACACAACGCCCCCCGTCGAGCATCGGCAATTTTGATCGGATCGTACGTTCTCCGAGTATATCCCCTACCATATACGTGGAGGCCAGCGGGGCTATCTATCTCCGTGGTCCTCGAATGAGACTGGCAGAAACTCACCGCTATATCCAGGCTTCTCCAGTTTACTAGCTTAACGACATCCTTCCCTGGTACCTGGTCTACTGCGCCAAGAGGGTGCATTCACTAACCAAGGACCAGACATTAGAGCTCACCTCATTATCAAGGATCTCTTGCAGCCAACCGCCCAACAGTAGATCTTGTGCCACGTAGGCTTGGACTATATCTTGACCACCATTTCCCTCTACTCACCTGGCTCGTGCAACAGAGACTTGACCAAGTTAGCCGGTTTACTAGCATACACAGAACAATGGCATCCACGTATGACTTTATAATTGTTGGTGGTAAGTTCTTCCGGATGACGGTAGCTTGAATCCCGGAAGATAGCAAGACTGACAGTCTACAGGCGGGGCAGGAGGCTGCACGGTGGCCGCTGGATTAGCAAATTCCGCCGCAAAACCATCCGTTCTACTGGTGGAGGCTGGCGCCGACAATGCTGACCCCAACCTACGGGTCGACGGCCAGCGATGGTCAACATTCCAGGGCAAAGACCTAGACTGGGGCTATAAGACGTCCCCACAGCCCAATGCCGGTAACCGCGAACTGGCATATGTCCGTGGACGTGGCTTGGGAGGATCTACCGCCGTCAATTTTGGTGTCTGGAGTGTAGGTGCCGCTGGCGACTACGACGAATGGGCCAGGGTTACGGGCGACGATACATTCCGCTGGGAGCATATGCAAAAGCGGTTCAAGAACTTGGAAGCGTTTGACACCGCGTTGCCCCCGGGTATCGACAAGAAGTATGCTGCACCCAAGGCTGAGAACCACGGCACCTCCGGCCCCCTGAAGATTGGGTACGCGACGCAGTGGGAAGAGGACTTCCCTGCCATCCTAGACAGCTTTGAGGAGGCTGGTTTCCCCATCAACCCGGACCATAACTCGGGCAACCCTCTCGGCATGTCCGCTGTGATCAACTCGGCTTACAAAGGTGTTCGCACGACTGCGTACGACCAGCTTAACCCTGTCCCCAAGAACGTTACGGTTCTCACTGGATCTCCGGTCCAAAGAGTCACTTTCGAAGGGAAGAGGGCAACCGGAGTAGAGTCAAACGGAAAGAAATGTAAGCCTCATAACCAAAATTCGAAGGGTTTTCTCTCGCTAACTTGCTACCAAAAGACTTGGCATCAAAGGAAGTCATCGTATGCGGTGGCGCGCTTGATTCTCCCAGAATCCTCATGTATTCTGGTGTAGGGCCAGCCGAGCAACTCAATAAGTACGAGGTTCCTGTAGTCCACGACCTTCCTGCCGTTGGTCAAGGGCTCCGAGACCACATCTTCTGTCCCATCATTGATTCTCGGACGGAAAGCAGCAACACCCGTGCTGCGTTCTACGGCGATCCTAAGGCGATGGAGGCCGCCCTGGAGCAATGGAGGAAGGACCGCACAGGTCCCTGGACGAAATTCGGATGCCAGAGCGGCATTGGTTTCTTCAAGATGGATAAGATGGCCGAGTTCAAGGAGTTCCAGGAGTTGCCGGCCGACGTAAAGGAGTACCTACTTGAAGAAACGGTTCCGCACTACGAGCTGTTCACTCACCTACCGATCCACTCCCTCAATCCCGCACTTCCTACCTTCAGCTACAACTGCATGCTCGCGTTCCACTACAACGCGCAAAGCCGCGGCCAACTTACGCTGCAATCTTCGGACCCCAGTGTGCAGCTGAAGATCGACCCGAATTATCTCGCTACGGATTTCGACCGCCGGATTGCTGTCGAGTCCATGCGCAATCTCCTCCGGTTCCGGAAAACCCAATCATACGCAAAGGACACCATCGCTCAGCTAGCCGGTCCCAAGTCCGAGTCCGAGTAAGTAACGCTAGCATCATCACCAGCCACACACTCTCGAAACAAAAACTACACAGAAGAGAGACTAACTCACAGCGCTACAGGGAGGACATCCTCGCCTACTGGGACGAGCACATGAACGCCGGCTGGCACATGGTGGGCACGAACAAGATGGGCAAGCGCGGGGACGCGGACGCCGTCGTCGACAACGACTTCCGCGTGCAGGGCGTCGAGGGCCTGCGCGTCGCCGACCTCAGCGTCATCCCCGTCCTGCCCAACTGCCACGTCCAGGCCGTGGCCTTCCTGGCCGGCGTCACCTGTGCGGAGAAGCTCATCAAGCAGCACAACCTCGCGTAAACGGGTGTCTGCCTTGGCGGCGGATGTCTCGGGACCCGGGCGTGGTGGGCGTGGGCGCGTATATCATTGTAGTATGGATGCAGCCCTAGCTTCGATGGGAGGCATGGTTCTGGGGTGCTCAGGGTGCTATGCGGCTAACAGGCGACGAGTTAGGCGTCGTTACATTGGGGCTCCAGGGTGTCGCGAGGAAGCCTTGGCAGAATACATTTCCCGGTGTCCGGATTGTGCAATAGCCGGGTGGAGCAGGGCGAGCTGGCACCACCAGATCGGCAGCGTGGGCACCCTCAGGGGTCTTGTCCAGGGGCTGTCCGCACCACCGATGCTTCGATAATAGCACGATATTGTTGGAGCGCCCCATTGTTAGATGTGTTTGTAATCCTATTCAAAGCCTATTACCTAGTAGTTACCTATACAGAAGCACCCCATCACCATGGAAATATAAACTCCTGCAATGCAACGTGTCTAGGCTCCATTCCGTAGCTAAACCCCTCTGGGCTTTGAAACCCAGCCCTAGATCCTGCGGCAAGGTTCCGCTGTCCATTCGATCGCCATGCTACCCTGCGCAAGCTGCAAGCACTTTTCCCTATCAGAACCACCAGAACACCAACCTCCCCAAGCCAAAACCCAGTGACCGCCACATCCAGCATCCTAGCCTAGCTACCGCCGCAAGCGACCAACCCCGGCGAAAAGACCAGCGAGATTCATCCCCACTGTCTTGGCCGGCGGGTCCACGCATCCACAGCCCCGCTTCGCACCCGGCCGCTCCTGGTCCCACAAACCGCGGAGCTACGAGGGCGGCCCGGGGACCTGGTGCCGACGCCGCCGTGGACTTAATAACCCCGCCGAATCCCCACGCTCGGCGCGGGGCTCCCGGGACACCGCGGAGACGTGCGCACGGCGCATTATTACCCCCGACGGCGCGGACTTATCACCCGCGTCTATACGCCTGCGCCGTAGGCTCGCGTGCACTCTGTTCGACGCGGGGCTACGAGATTCACTGCGAATAAGTAAAGCTTTACGGACGTAACTTACGGACGCATTCTTGTAAGAGCGGCTTTGAGCATAACGCCGTTGTCGTAGGGTTGACCGTGCGCGTCGATGTGAGACTCAATCAAACCTTCCAAGAATCTAGGCCACTTCCATTTGGTGGTCGGAGATACAGCTCCCTACGGATAAGGCAATCAAAAGTCTTGTCCATAGAATCAAATGTTGTACAGCTGCCAGTAGGAAAGGCAGCTGCCAGGCTACGCCACCACCTGGTAAAAATTATGTATTGATCTACGCTTAGTAGCTAAATAACCACTATCGAACCGCTATAAAACTGATACCAGCTCTTGGCTTTGACAGCCGTAATTCTTGATGCCAGCTGTGAGACCTGATTGCAGCTGGCGCTCGACCAGACCTATGGACAAGATTTCTGATTGCCTTATCCGTAGATCTTCCAAGACTGAAGAAGGCAGGAGTTATGGTTACTGCTAGAGAACGGCTGAATACTTCTCGCCATAGGTCGGTATATCCGGCTGGTCCGGGCTTGTAAATGTACGCCCGCCCGTCCGCACTTTACAAGCATGGGGAGTGCTAGAGTTGGAAGTGTACCTAGGTACCTATTTAGTAGCAGGCACCATCGCGGAATCTATGCCCGAACAATCAGTCCGCCCTTACACTTCCATCGACCGCAAGGGTTCCAATCGAGCAGTCTCACGCTACGCAATAAGGTCTAAGACCACGCACAAACCCAGACGCTCGTAAATCCCGAATTACGTAGGTATCTTAATGTCTATGATGATTTTATTCTATTCCATTTCCTCTACCCACAAACCTACCTCGCCGTCACATCCGGCTTAAAGAACCCACTGGGGCCGTACCACGAGCCCTTGACGAAATGGTTCCAGTACACATAAGGCTGCGCCACCTCCGTCAGCACAGCACCACACATCGAGGGAATCAACAAATCTAGGTAGGTAAGTACTTACGAAGAAATCCTTCTTAAGATGGTAGTACAGGCGACTCGGGGTCTCCTGGCCGCCGAGGATGCCGGCGAAGGTCTCCTTGGGCACGCCGCCGTACTTGAACTCGCACAGCATGAGCTCGCCGTGGCCGGTGAGCAGCGGGCAGCTGGCGTAGCCGTCGTACGCGGCGGCGGCGGGCTGGCCCCGCATCGCGGCCAGCAGGTTTTCGATCAGCACCGGGGCTTGCGATGTGATGGCGGCCGCTGTCTTGCTGTTGGGCAGGCTCGATGCGTCGCCGAGCGAGAACACGTTCGCGAACTTCGTGTGCTGCGTCGTGGCTTTGTTCACGTCGACCCAGCCGGCGGCGTCGGCTGTGGGAGGGGGTTAGGTATTGCTAAGGCCTTTCTCGTTTGGTTTGGGGGGATAAAGGCTATTGAGTGGGAGGAGTGTATGGGTATGGACTTACCGAGCTTGGATTTGGCGACCCAATCCCACGGTTTTTGCGGCGGGACGACATCTGTTGTCTCTTTGTTAGCAATGCTATGCAGACACTTACAAATCGCCAAGAATTCGTGAAAAATCCCCGAATAAAACTCACGCAAGAACCCAAACTCCCTCTCCACAAGCGCACCCTTCACACCCTCCGCTAAATTCTTAAACGTCGCAACCCTTGTCTTCGGATCCACCTTGACCAGATTATGCTGGAAAAGGCCCTCAACGCCGCGCTGCCTGCGCAGCTCCTCAAGGGCCTGGGAGTACTTCGGCACGGCGAACATAGCTACAAACACATCAGCACCAGCGAACCTTCCACAAACCGCGCGACACCGTCTTACCAGCAGCACCAGTCGCAAACGTGACGTCGATATCCTTCCGCACGCCGTCGCGCAGCCACTGCGAAAGGGCCATCCACATGATCTTCTGGGGGGCGCCGGCGCACTTGATGACGCCGGCGGGCTGGGTGAAGACGGCGGGGCCGGTGCAGAACGCCTGGATGTTGCGCCAGGTCTGCTCGACGGTGGTGTCCGAGTAGATGGAGGAGACCTGGCTGGCGGGGTCACGGAGGGCGGCCTCGAGGCCCGACACGCCGGCGAAGTGCGTCTCCAGGCCGGGCGCCACGACCAGGTAGTCGTAGGACACGTCGACGCCCTCGGACGTCTGGATCGCGTTGTTGTCCGGGTCGAAGGTGGACACCCGCAGCGGGTAGTGCGTCACGCCCTCCGGGATCACCTCGAACATGTGCCGGCGCATCCCGTCGAGGTCTTTGAGGCCGGAGCCGACGAGGGTCCATCCTGGCTGTTCTGGGTTAGTGGTTCAGGGGAATACGATAGAATGGTAAGGATGCCTACCTGGTAGTGATGTGTTTGCGCCGGATCCAAGATGGCGATGTCCTTCTTCTCAAACGCCGGGTTGCGTTGTAACTGGGCAGCCACCGTGACACCAGCAGTGCCTCCTCCAACGATTACAACACGGTGGTGAGCTTTGGCGGGTATAGAGGTGGCATATGTCCTCGCTATACGCCGAGCAGGAGCCCTGGCAAGGGGACGAAGCACGGCGATTCCCGTCATGAGCACCGATCTATTCCCGGAAACGTCCAAACCTAAACTTTTATTGGGTGAATAGAAAAACAGGAGTTGAGACTTGAAATACAAAAGATGATTGGTACAAATAGAAGGTTTACCGGGTAGTTATTGGTATCAGACTCTCTGTTCGACGGCAGAGTGTGAAGAAAAGATGGTCACGTGAAAGCACGCAATACTAGTCGACGACCCATTCTTTTCCTGTTCGGGTCTTAGAAAGACCAGCTGCAGCCAACCAGAGCTCTCCTTTCATCAAGTATAGGTACTTGGTACCTGTAACATGCTGTTAGCACAGAGGTAACGGACCACGATGGCATGATCTCTCATCTTGCACGTTGAGGTCGACGAAGAGATTTCAAGGAAATAAGGAAAGGAAGTTTAATTTACTAGTATAGCTCCTGTTCTCTCAAACCTCGAATCCCAATCTCGAAGACCCCTTTCGGAGAATATCTGCGTGAACATCAAAGAAAAGATCAAGGCCCCGTCTTCAGGAGGATAAGAATTGAGCCCCTTAAACCTCAAGTCCGCGAAATCCCCGGCATTCCTCCGAATATTCAACGGCATCTCGAGTATACCTGGCTCCACTGTAATTTGCCCGGGGCGGGGATAGTAAAGCAATTATATCGCATCTGGAGAAACGAGTTAAACACTACTGCATAGTAGATTCAGTCGTCACAGCCCATCCCCTTTTTAATGTGTCTCAGCGTGTAGACGCAAACTGGTATTCCTTACCTCGACCTCGTAGTTCCCGTCTCCGTACTCCACATTAAGTAGACGTACAAGTTGCATCGGATCGCGAATATGGCGACTGTCGATTACTTGGGTTTGCATTGGCGGGTTCTAGGACACATTGTTCGCCGTTTGGTTGTCTTTATGGCTATTTAAAGGATTTGCATGAGCCTCTGACATCATGTAGAACAGTTGATATCGTGTAGAGTATGATTGATGATAAATAGCAAGAACAAGATGATGAACTAGATTCTGGAAAAGGCCGAACCACCGAAATATATACTGTAGGTAGTTGAAAATACTATGAAAGCTTATGAGAAGCCTCGCCCGGAAGGATTCGGCTTAAAGGTTGGCTGTCAATGGATACGCAGTCGACCAGTGCCATCGAAATTGAGGTATGGAGCAAGCATTTGACGTATCGCGTACCACATCAAAAGTGGCTATAAAGTGATAGCTGAGAACACAATATACAAACCCCTATTCGATTGGCTGAGGATATACTCCGTATATTAATCGACCTCAAGAGCCATCACGAGCCACTCGAACCTAGGATGCGGATCGGGTTGAAATCTCCGGTTCGAACCACGCTTTTCTTAGGCCCTGCAAATAATTAGCAAGCTGAAATGCAGCGATGAAGACGAGTTTCCAAGCCATCCAACCATGATATGATCCTCCGAGGGGTCTGGGCCTGGGCTTGGATCGCTGTTAGATTAGGTACTAGGCTAGTACAGCCGACACCTAGTGATCCACTAACACATCTGTAATAAGTAGGCCTAATCCGATAGGATGTCCATAGCAGGCCGGAGTTATAAGTACATTAACGAAGGGGGATTGAAAAGTAATGAGTTTATTAGCAAAGCAACAATTGGGTCGCAGACTATCATAGATGGCGTCGGTTTTGTTGTGACCCCTGACAACCCTGGGCAGTGGTATCAGTAGAACAACCCCAAGTCGTCCCTCGCCGCAACCGGCAACGCCTCAATTGCACTAGTAATACATCATAGTCTCGATCGCGCGTACTTCAAAGGCGGGATTTACGTGAAGCCCCTTCACGTCATGAGCCTTTCCTGGCTCACTTGAATGGACCGAGCCGGCAAATCCGCATATGGATTTGCAACATTTAAGGCACGCGGTGTTGTCTGCGTGAAACCGCACATCAGCATACTCAAATTTGAATGACAGTGGATAGGTACTCAGTGGGGGTATGCCCTACGTCGTCTTTGGGTATGGGACGATAGCGGCATCGATGATAGGCCGTCTGCGATGCGTCATGACCGATTCGGGACCCCACTTCGATTTCCAGGTGTTCTCCTTCTCGACGGCCTTCTCAAATGCCTCTCGGCACTCGGCGGGAAGCTCATCCAAGATATCCTTCGATACCGCTCCAAGGCCCTGGAATTCGGTGAGGAAATCAGGCACTTCGCGTTGCTCGTAAACGGCAGCCGAGAGGCCGGCTGGGGGAGTCTCCATGTACGTGTCGATAACCTTGAGGTTGCGCGGAACCCTAGGGTCCAGCGGAGGGAAGCGATCGCTGTTGCTTGGGGCGGATGAGTCTACAACCTGGTCGATTCGCACATGAGTTGGCTGCATCGTGGCGGGATACTGCATCATGTTGGTATGCACATCGTAGACACCAGATAGATTCTGGCGTCGGACCGCGCCAATCTCGGCATTGAAGCGGCTTAGCTCATCATTAGTCTTCATTGCGGATACGTGAATTAGCCAATGTTAGACCCTTGGACGTACCTTGCTTCACGAGCATGCTCGAGTTGCCAATTCACATCCGTCACGTTCACCCGCCTCTTCTTGTTATCTAATTTCCCGTTCTGCGTGGGAACAGAAGGGGCTCCGGAGTGGTAGACAGCACTTGCGCCGTGCCAAGCGACGTACTGGTTCTTGTTGTATGGCTCGCCCGGGAGATATTTGTCCTTGGGGTCGGCTACCTCGCCCTCCACGAAACCTTCAGCTCGCGCCTTAGCTACGTCGTAGTCGTCGATGATTCGCTTGCCGCCGACGACGATTAACGCGCCAAACTCCCGGAATACCGATCGGGCCGTAACAATTCCTATTGCTCGGCCCTTGTAGGAATGGGGAATAATATCGCGTTCGATCATGTCGCGTTTTTCTTCGTCATCCACGATGATCTTGTGGAGTCGCATGTGTTTGGTGAAGAAGAGGTAAGAATCCCTGAATCCGACACAACGGGCAGGCTCGGTGGACAACATGTAGAGGCGCTGTCCACGGCCGGCAACGGTGAAGGTTCGGCATCGATACTCTCGGCCTCCTTGTAAGTATCCATTCTTGTCGACCTTGGTCTCTCCTTCGGGGTCCACGGGCAAGTTAACCTCGTCGTCAACAATATCCATCACGTTGCCTTCTTTGTCAATGGTCTGTTGTGTAGGTTGGTAAGAAGCTCCCTTCCGACCGCCTCTGCCTCTCCATCCCCCACGGCCACGACGTCGAGGGGGGTCATTGGGGTCGCGCTGGGGCGTCTCGATAGGTAGAGAATCCCAGTCCGGGGGGCGGTTCTTGGGGGGTCGGCCCAGGCGTCTTCGTCGAATGACGGGCTGCGGAGGGGGCGAAGGTGACTTTGCGGAAGCGACGTCACTATCTTGGTTCTCTTCGGCTTCGGCGCCGGATTCCTCCTCGTTCTCCTGCTCCTCAGGCTCTGCCTTTTGCTCCGCGTCGGAGGCGTCCACATCGGGCATTGGCTCATCTTCAATCTCTTCTAGCGTCTTTGGAGTGCTCTCTAATTTAGGTATGCAATTATTAGCAGAGAATCCCCAAGGGTGCGTGCAGAAGCCAGTGGCGCGGCATGAGTGTAGAAAAGTGATGGTGGTAGCAAGAACATACCGAGCTTTGCAGCGGCACGCTTAGCAGCCGCGCGACCAGGACGTCGAGGCATCCTGGGATAGCTATTGCTAATCTACGGTAGACAATGGATGAAAGGGTATTTCTAGACAGGAGCGAATCGGAACGAAGTAAGTGAATGTGTTTTATTGATTGTTGAATGTTGATGAGGTTGATGGGTCTGGATGCGAAATGCGGTTGCGAAATGCGATATGATGGAACTTGGAAATTCGCGACATGTTCAGCATACAAACAGACCGAAGGTACGAATTGGATGTACATGTGGATCCGGCCTAGCGCCAAGCTAAATAGGATAAGGTTATCTAAGTCTTATCTACTATGTTAGATTGTGAATCAGGTAAGCATCAAGTACCTTAATTTATTTGCTGCAACTCAACCCCATCCTGCCAGATACATATCTAGTACGTTCTAATTGTTTTCGTTTGGAATCTCAGTGCATTTATCATCCATGGTTCATAATCCTCGGAACGATGAACTTTTTACGGTTCTTTCCGATTAGCCTTTTGTATGGAGGATCAGCCCCTAGTGACGCTTCTTCAGGGCTGTTTCTTAGGTGCAGTCCGCACATTGACGCGTTACTGCCAACGGAATGTACCACCAGCTTACAGGGGGTTCCAGCCGGCCTAAGTGAGCCGTCACCATGGATGCAGACTTAGCACAACACTGAAAGGTGGTAATGAATTCAAAGCTATCTTGATACTCCCATGGTCTAGTCTAAGAGATCTAAGAAGTTGATGCTGAATACCTACTACGTAGATACCACGAACAGAAGTAGTTTGCATAAAAGGTGCCTATAGCGTTGAAGACATCAACCATTGATGTACCCCAATCTCAGCCAACACGCTATACCAGCGCGATGTCCACTGGCAAGGTACCGATACACTGCCATTCATAGCCGCGAGAAATCTCCGGTACTTTTTGCCTGGCGTTGATTAGCGTCACATCAGCCCGAGGAGAGATGCCACAAAAAGCCATAATACCCAGGGCTTGGGCTCATCCAGCATGCTAATGAAAAGGAAGAGAAGAGGGAAAGGGGGGAGGGGTTGGGTGGTGGCGAGGTGGTTTGCCAATCATCCATTAGACGAGACAAATTTCTCGCTCGGGGCCAGCGATCAGCCACGATAAAAACTTGCAAATTTGGGTTAGCATTCTTCCGTTCAATAATGTCAACATAGGAGGTTTGCTTTAAAACATGTGGTAATAGGGGCCAAGAGAAACCGAGACAGTTCCAAACCCCACCCGCAAGCGTCTCTATGCAAGCGCAAAGGCGACCAAAAGGGGACCAAAACATACCTGCTCCTTGACCAAAACAACCAAACCCAGACGCCTAAACTTCCCATCCTCCGCATCCCTCCTCAGCAGCAAGCCCTCGCGTCTATCCTTCAGGATGGGCAAAAACCAGTGATCCCCGTCGAACACGCCATCCTCTGCCACATCGAAGCAAGCCAGCGCGAAGTTCTGCGCGGGCGGCAGCTTGAGCTCGGCCAGCGCCTCGCTTTCGTCCGCGGCGGGCTGCAGGACGGCCAGGAACGCCTGGTCGGCGAGGGCGCGGCGGCGCGGCGGCCAGCCGAGGCTCGGGAACGCGGCGAGGTCGGGCGGCGCGGGGACGACGCAGCGGACGTGCTTGGGGCGGCCGAGGAAGGCGAGCTCGCAGACGGTCATGTCGAGGACGTCGGCGTCGCAGTCGGGGTCTGGGAGGAGCGTCCAGCTTGGGGTGGAGGCTTGCGGCGGGGTGGCCGAAGATGGAGGTTTGGGCCGTATGAGGATGTTGGCGGGGTCCCGCACGGCTTTATCTTGACGTAGGTACTCGGGGCGGGTGATGATTTGGCCCTGGACGGATGCCCACTGGTGGGTTTTGCGGTGAGCGGGTTGTTCAAATAGCCACCTTGCCCCCATTATATCGTATAGTAAAAGGCTTCTTTCGTTTTGTTCCCCTCAAACCCCTCCATAAAAAAGAATGAGAGAAGGGGAGAGAAGAAAAGAGCAAATGAAAGGGTAGGGGAAGCAGAAATGATCATGGCCGATATTCAAAACAGGCACGACTCACCGACCATGTTGGTGCTCGAACTACCTTCATCCCATCCCTACCGATTGGTCTACTCGGCTTAGGCCAGGATATACTTCGGAGGTTCCCCTTGAGCGGGTACGCCGTGCACCAAAGTAAGCCCCGAGCCATATCAGCTTCCCATATCCCAGCGAGATAGCGGGACCTGATGGTTTTCCGCGCCATCTGAGCGATGCTGCTACACGCAGCGAAGATATCGAATGGATTTGTCAGTTGTCGAAACGTGTAGTTCGGGAGGATCTTCTCGTACCATAACCGTAGCATCTGTGTACGTAGCCGTTCTAGTTCTTCCCGTAGTTTGGGGTCGGATTCGGTATTGGCGGTGTCTGGCGGGTCTGGGAACGAGCCGATCCGTAGATGGGACGAGTCGTGCATGGTTAGGGTGCCGTTTTCCCAGAGCTCAGACCTCTGACATACGAAGCAGACCTGCTCCGCCGCGTAGATCAGGGCTCGCCTACTTAGCACCTTTTCCTGGAAACACCACCCCCGTGTACCCACAGGTCCTTCCGACGTGCCTCGGGGTAGCCAGAAATAGACGTCTCCCGTATCTTTGCCTAATGGTACGGGACATGGCGGCACCGTTTGCTCTATCCTGTTCTTGATGAAGCCGGTGCGGCTGTCCGCCGCTCGTGCCGCGATGATGGTAAAGGTCGCGTTACCATACACATCCGCCATCCTCTTGGCCTCATAATCCCAATCTGCACGATTCCCCTGGATGATGCACAGTGAGTCGATCCAGAGGTATCGTATGCCCAGCTCACGGCAAATATTTATGCATTCGGTATGCGTTGCCGTCAGAGCGTCCTCGTCGATGTATTCCAGGAGGGATGCGATGTTTCTGTCGTTCAATTCCGTAGCATGCCTTACCCCTTGCCCCCAGCAATAGGATAATGCTAAGTACGGTTCGCGTAGATCTAGTGGGCGTGTATGCACCAATCTTGCCGAGCCGGGAGAGACGCCAACATCGATAACACGTGTGGGCATCTCCAGCGGAGCGTTTCCGTCTATCGCTCTACACTCCGGATGTCCTTTCTGGCATCTTTCCAGAAGCGCACGTGCAAAGTCAATATCGCCGGTTGTATTCCTGTATGCTGTGAATAGGCGTTCTCCAAAGTAAGATGCTGCCGGCGTCCCTATGCCAATTCACCTATCAGCGAACAAACGAGGTATGAATTTCACAGAGCAGGGTAGACAGACCAGGATCGGCAAAAACACTCAGTTTGGTATGTAATATATCCTTCCCAAAACTCGTCTCAGCATCCTCTTTACTTCCACAGTCGATCCACACCTCACTGCCGGTACTAGATCCTTTTATGGCGGTGGCACCGGTCGTTGTGCTCTGCTTCGAATTGCGGAACCGATCTGAGAACATCCCCGTTAACCAGACCCGCTCATCAGGAATGGGTTGCCCCGCATTTTCGTCGCCATCGGGAAATTTGCCGTCCAGGACGGCGTGGACGTGGCCGGCCGGGTGCTGCCGCTGGATGGAGATCCAGCATAACAGACATAAGTCGCATCCCGAGGCTGCGGAGTCCCGGAGAGATCGTAAGTTGGCGTGAAAGTAAGTCATATGACTTCTTAACTCTTCTACCGTCAAAGAGGCACAGGCCTTGCACCGCGCCATCTTGTTCTGCGGATTCGCACCCAGCAGTTCCTGTTCAGCGCAACTGGTCACCCAACAATAATCACACACGCGTCTAGCGAATTGGCAATGGTTCGCGAAGATCTAATACTATCTCAGTAAGGTTAACAACCGTCTACATAGGAAGAGACCCGATTGTGCCGCACACCCCCGCTTGCTAATTCCTGGCTCGTATGAGTCATTAGCTTGGTTCCTTCGGATCCAAGTCCAAGTCCTACCAAACAAATAATGAAATTCGAGGTGTTGAGCACCAGAAGAACAATGCTACGGAAGACAAGGGATGGAAGAGCACATAAAAGCAAAATTCTCTTGCAACTTTATTCAAACAATGTAAAAACATATAAAGGTTTATTATTTTCTTTATCTTCAAGGTATAGAACTTGTCGAAACAACTAAACAGCTTGGTATCTACCTACCTAAACGGAATGTTCCGAACGAAACGGACCATACCTTTCCATAAGCTTATCGTGGCACCACTGATTATCCTTATATTCTGACATTACAATCTCATACCTCTCCGGTTCTCGAATCACCAGGTCTGCATGTAATCCTGGGTACTCGGGCACCCAGAAGTTTACCACCACCAAGATCTGATAGAAGAGCTGTTGCCACGCAGCCCCATGGCTTCGATGCTGGGCTATGTCCCTGTAGTAATGAGAGGCATCTATATCTCCGCTGACGAGCGATAAGTAACAGTGGCATATTTCGTGGAAAAGGGTAAGGAGTCTTTTGTGGAACACTGCGTGATCACCACCCCCTTCTGCGTCAAGCATATTGAGATTGATGATGCTGTCGAGTGGATTCCAGTACCCCATCAGAAGCCGCATATTTAGTAATCCATGTTCCATGGAGAATCCGACGTGCATTCGACCGGAAACCAAGTTACGGTTAGCATCCCTAACCGGGTTTGTGATGAGGCCGAAAAAGAAGAGGTGGTCCATCCACACTAGATACTCGGTCATGATCCTTCGAAAGTTTTCACCCTGGTAATGCGTGGGGTTCGCCAGGGAATTCTTAATATCTGCCTTGAGTTTGGCTGTGAACTCAGCTACATCACCGCGAAAATACTCACGTGCTGCGAGACAGTGCTGTGTGGAGAGTTTGTACGCTTCCATGGATGTTACGACGGGGACATTGCCTGGAGACTGTTTTGACCAGGCCCAGTGTCTCAAATCTACGTGCAGAGAATTAAACCAGTCTCTGCGAATCTCCATATTAGCCAGAGTTTGTCTGATCTCTCGGGGCGCTGAGTTAATGTGAGACATCTTGCTTAGAAGTTGATGAAGAGCTATTGAGGCGATATCGGTATGAGATTTTCAGCTCAGAAGTATTCACTAAGAGTTATTTATGTCTCTGGAATATTCACTGAGTGTGAGATGCGGATATAAGAAGTTATCCTGGAGGATGGACGTACTTCTTATATGTATAGCCTCAACGCCATAACAATATTCATGATTTATAACAAATTCATTGTCCCCGTTACAATGCTCCTAACTCATAATAATCCATCGTTCCTAGTTGAGTGGTTGTGTTCATAGGCGGCCAAGGCTACCAGTCTATGGTCAATAACTTCGTTATGTATTCTCGTTGAAATCGGCACATATCACTTACACCCCCTTATGCCATCGCCGGATCTGTTGGCTTACGGTGGTTCCGACACGCGTATGGCCCATAAGTAGAGTATACAATAATACAACCGCCCTAGGATATTCCTGTCATAAAACCTACTCATGCCAGATAGCCTAGGTAGATACTCGAGGTCTTGCCGTCCTTCTTCGGTTTTGTCGATACTCGCCCAACCAATAGGAATAACTAACAGCTCGAGATCAGCATATGAAGTTCTATATAAGAGAGCCTTGTATGGCTTCAAACTAAACCGGGTTAAAAATCTATATCTATTAGTCTACCTAGAGTCTGATCTCTCAAAACAAATCACAGAGGTATCACGCCGTGGGACGGATCTCATCTAAGATACCTAGGTACATATTAAGCATCTATGTGTATGATAATTCTTGACGTCCTTAGTTTTACTTACCCGTTGCTCCGAGTTTGTACCCGATGACCAAACTGGAAGGAAATATCAACGATAGATTAATAATCCCTCAAGAGAGCTTCTCTTTATCCTTTACATCACCTCTCCGTCCTTAAAATAGAAAAATGTCCCCCTTGCACTGCATCGCGGCACCGCCTGCGGGCCCCAATATCCACCAAACGCCCGGCGCTCGAGGTTGGCGAATCCCGTGTACTCCCAGCCCTCGTCCTCGCTGTTATCCCTATGGAAGATACGAAGCTTAATCTTCCCGGAGTTGTAAGCCTCTCCCGTTATCTCCAGCTCCCCTAAATCATTGCTTCCACTCCCCCAGACGCGGGCGCAGTTGTTGTCGTACGTCTCCGGGGCCACCCTCAAATCCAGCATCGAGACGCCTTTGGGATCCTTCCGCTGGCCGATGCCATCGTACAGATAACTACCACGCCAAGTGCCGCTCACCCAGGCGACCAGCTCCTCCAGCTGCGCGAACGTGGGCTGTGCGTTATCGCTAGCTTCCGTGGCGCATAGTTCCAGGTGTTCCTCCAGCAGGGCCGTCACTTTGTAATACCCCGCTTGTCTTGCCGCTTCGATTGCTTTCTTGTACAGCAGCCCCTTCCGTATGCGCTTCGCGCCTAGAGACGACAGCAACTCGACGAGCGGCGTGCGCTCTTCCTCCAGCACCCTGTGCAAAGCGCATCCTTCCAGTCCGCCATCCTTGCTCAGGTTATCCCATGGGACTGGGCTGAGCCCGTCGTGGATGTGTTTCAGCAGCTCGAGGAGATAAACGTCGGCTTCGCGGCTCAGCTCAGTTGCTCTTTTGGCGTCGCCCTCGCATTCCTTCACGTCGGCATCGGCGTGCATCGCTATGGCTAAGGTGGTCAGGACGTCTATGCGTGCCGGATGGACAGCGAACATCTCCGGGTCGGGGTATATCTTGGTTCGTTCCTGGTTGTCGACTTCGCCCAGGATTTCTGCGATCGCGGTGTTGTTTCGGATGTCGAAGTCAGGACTGGTCGGCGGCCACGGCTCATTGAAGCGACTTATATCCCTGAGGACCTTTCTATTGATCCGCCAGGCTTCCTCGTAGTTCTCGGATATAATAGCCAAGTTGGTAGCGGGCAAACTTATCAGAGGGTCTTCCTCGGGTATTCTACCGCCGAATCTCTCTCTTGTCACCCGCATTACTTCCTTCGCATCTTCGTACGCGCCCGCCATGGTGAGCAGCAGGACCAGACCGCCACGCTGCTGGGCAACAAGGATTTCCTCCGGCCCTATCAGCCTCTCTGTGTCGTTCAGTGCCGCCTTAGCCGCAGCAATGGCTTGAGCGAGCTTGCCCTGTTGGACGAAAATGTCGATCTCGCTTTCAACAACCATTGTATAGTTGGGATGGTCCTGGCCAAAAACAGCTACTATCCCTTCCCTGGCCCGTTGGAAAAGAGCGTGCGCCTCTTTAAATCGGGTACGCGTCGCCAGGTAAGTTGCCAAGGCTCCGTCGACGAAATATGCTTCGACGTGATTCTGGGCTCCTACCAGGGACAGTCCTTCTCTCGCCTCTCGGATATGCTTCTCGATCATCTCGTCCGTGGGAAGCATTAGTCTCATTAGAGAAATCGCACGATAGGCTTTGGTAATAGCGATGTCGCGGGCATGGTCTTTATGATCAGCGTTTTTTTCGAGCGACCTCAGCATCTCGTGAAGATACTCGATCGGAGGTATGGGGTCGGGGTTATCCATGAGGAGAGACGAGAGTGACCACTTCATGTCCAATATTGCTGGATGCATTGGTCTCAGTTTGTCTTCCATGACACATATCTCTTCCCGCCGTGCTTTGGCGATCTTTTCTTGCACCTCCGGCGGACTGGAGCGAAAATCAGCCCCTTGGTGTATCGGCTGTATGATTCCAGAGTTGTAAATATCCCTAAGCCACGGACTTGAAGGATACTGCACATTCTTGCTATCATTGATCTGGTCTTCAAGGAACTTGCGGTCAATGGTCTGTCCAAGGCCGGACTTCTTCCTCCATTTCTCCGCCTCTTCCAGATATCCTAAAGCTTCGTCATCATTCTGCGCTGTTCCAAAGCCTATTCTCTTAGAAACGGCTAGTTGTAGTGCTATTTCGGATCTGTTTTCGTAGAACTCTTGGGTTTCGCCGTTGGGTCTCCGCGTTTCTGCGTACTGTTCCTTCAAACAGTGGAAGATAGATTCACGAACACGATAGTCAGCCAAGCAGAGGGCTTGTAGCGATGTACAGATCTGGGGGGATATATCGATGTCAGCTTTTTCCTTCCGGTCAAATGGGACCCGGTGGTTGTCAACCTACCTTGAAGCTGCTCGCCGAAGGAAACCTCACAGATAGAACTTCACGGTTCTGGTTATTCAGGAGAGACTCCGATTCGGTTCGGTGAGTTGCATTAGCTCTTAGATTGGTCTGTCAGTAACTCAACTATGGTAAAGATGTGTGAGCGCTTACCCCTTTTCGCCTAACAGACTGGCGATGTATTCGAACCCATTCGCGGAACCAGAATGAACATGCTGTGCTCTCTTGCCAGGATCAAATTCGAGTGTTGATTCAAACAATCTCTTAAGCCTTTCTTTCCAAGTTAAATCCAAAACGCCTTCCACAAGCTCGAGAGCCACAGTTTGAAGTGAATTGCCTGCTTTATTAACCTTGTTACGAAGGCCAATATGATGTAAAGCAGGGTCCAGCTTCCTGGTCGGGAAGATCAAATCACTAACAGCCTTCTTGAGTCTGGAGATTAATGAAGGGTTCTTGGCCTCAGTAATAGCCTGTCCCTCATCAAGCCCTCGAAGCTCCTCAAGAAATATGACCCATAGGCATAAAGCCCCGAAAGAAAACGCGCCAGCTAGTTTCGCCTGCTCCAAGGTGTGGGTCATGCGAGACTGTATTTCGGGGGCACGCCAGATATCAGTACCGACGATCCTGATACGTTTATTTGAAGCAAATGCAGAGAATCCGAAGTCGGATAGTTTGGCGGTCGGTTCAATGTTATCTTGGCTATTGGATCCTCCGAACACCAAGACGTTTCCTGGTTTGATATCACCATGTACAATACCTGTATCTTGTGTCAGCGATGGATAGTCTATGGCTACCTAGTCACTGGAAAAGTACCTTTTCTGTGAGCCGCGGCTATTGCGCACGCAATATCGTGGCAGATTCTGATTCTACCTGCAACGTCGAGGTTCTTTCCATCTCCGCTCGTCATGAATTTCTCGAGGTCTCTGTGGATAGCTTTCTCGAAAACTAGTATCGGCCACACGCGCGTGATCTTCCGAAAGGTCCAGCTTCTCAAGTGGTGAATCTCCCAACTGATGGCACGGAGCTGGACGATGTTGGGATGTGATCGGATGTCGGGTTCGCTTAAAGCTAGGATCTCGGAGGCAATGCCGCGATAGACATCTTCAAGTAATCTCCTCTGGCTCATGGTCGCTCGCGAAAACCAAGAAGAGCCGATCGGTTTCGAATCAGGACGCTTGAATGCAAGGACCGTGTCAGCGCTTGCCCGCGTCTCGCTGATGATGGCCTGGCCTCCACGCCCTAACATGCCCTGGGCCTCGATCCATGTCATCCCGACGAAGTCGACCTGTCGCTGCTGCGCACAAGCTAAGCAAGTCAGCAAGTTGTATGTTGGCTCACCCTTATCGCGAAAGGAGGCCGCCTTGGTTATATTGGCGCCTTTGATAACGTTTCCGCTAACATTGACCACCGGCTTAGGGCCCGGCAAGTTTCGCTTGCCGAAGCCTCGGTTTTGGGGCATGGTATGTCTTTACTGTGTATGGCATCTGGGAACCGCCTACACTGGAAGACTGGGAGGTGTTCGGCGCTTTTAATTAGAATCGACGTACCCGGCGACCAAATTTTACATCTTCGGGGCCGTGTTCGGAGCTGGAGGAAATCATGTTTGCCTCAGTTGGAGGCCGCCAGCCTCGCCAGGGGCGATCGGCGTTGTTCGGCTCCCTTTTTCTCGTATTTCGATACTACAAGTAAGCACGCCGACGCGTTGAAACCCAGGGAACCAATGTCTATTCGCCTAATCAGGCTCCTGGCTCGGTAAGTTATCCTAAATGGGCCTTCGGTATAGGGCGAGTCATACATCGGTACGTTTATTGGTAACACTACAAATGATTCCCAGCGACGCATGTAGCCGCCCACCTGCCTAGGTAGGTACCTAGTACCTATGATTCCCTTAGATAGGGACACATGGCACCGCAGCCTAGCATTGATATGGAATACTTGAACATCCAATCATAAGGCAGCTTATATAAAGATTCTTACCAAGGCAAGTGTCAAGCAACATCTCCCTAGGTACCAAAGCAGACCAGTCGCGGTATTAACGAAATATAGCGCGTCAGAAGACGCGGAAAGCCTAGGGGCTGTGTTAGTACAATGTGCAACTACATATGCTCGTATTCTTCTTTGTATGCAATCCTAAGGAGACCCCTGGTAGGGGTTGCATTTCGGAATCTTCTAAACGAAGCGATCTGGTTGGACGACCCTGTGATCGACACCCGATACAAAGGGCATGGGATTCTTTCCCCTACCGCTATATGTCCTTCCGTCCTGGCCCCCAAAGCCTTATGCCGATAGACCGGCCTAGACTGGAGAGCCTTGCAGTCCTTTCTCTGCTACTCTCTCCCCCATCAGACCTTTCTTGCGAGCGTACCTCCTCGTCCATAAATTTTGAAGTCCTGCCACAATGGCAAAAGTTCCAAGGGTCAGCGGTAATAGGATCACTATAAACTTCCAGAATTCACCGGAAACAACCAAGGTTCCTGACGTGGAATCTACAAGGTTCGAGCTGAAAATCCCCTGTTTCCGCTGAGTTAGCCCGACCGCCCGGTACCTCGGGAGCATAGTTATATCCAATGGTGACTCACTGCAAGTAATGAGGCTGGCAGATATAGTGTTGCTACTACTGTCAAAGCTCGGATATTTGTCGAAGTCCCTTTTTCAATCTCGTGCTCCATCTCGCCGTTCACCGCGATCCCGCTCATGATACTCAAGGATTGGGCACTCATCCTCTGAGACGCCTCATTGGCTGAAGCACTTCTCAAGTTCAATTTTCCATTTCGGTGTTCTATTATGCTCAGGAGCTTTAATTAATATAATTAGCAATCGGCTTTTCATTGTTGAACCTCGGTCCAAAGGAGTTTGAGTTATTGCGACTGACCAGGTTGGCTGCATCGGATGAGCGCTGCATGAGTTCCGCGGCGCGCCCTTTATGATAATCAATCTCTGCATCAAAGTCGTCTAACTCCACGTGTATACTATTTTGAACTTGTTTCCCTAAATGGTAAGTCATGCTTGGTATAACACTACGAATCCTCTGACCTAGATGAATAGTCGCATCCAAGACGGATATGGCCTTCAACAGCTTCCGGCGGAGCCGTTGAAGACTCTGGATATCCTCGAAGCTTACTTTATAGTCATTCTGATTGATAGTGTCTGCCTCAGAGAAGAACGTTTTTCCTTCCTATATTGCGATCCCTGTCAGCCTGAAAAGGGGGTTGAGTTGGCCCAGTAGGTACTTACAAAATGCTCTATTCTAGCGCGCTGGGTGGCCATATACTCGCACCAGTTACGAAGGCAGGCCACTAATATTGTGATGTGAAGTAAGATGTGACGGGCGCTTCGTAATTCTTTATGGTACCAAAGAGCACGTAGCTTTTCTGACAGCCGGCGGTTAAGATCAGGAGATGGTTTCACTAGGATCCAAGTTGACGTGCAGCTCTTTAAGTGGGCTCGATGATAGACGCTGGTTTGCCTCAACGACCAAGGATCGTTATTCGGGCCTACTCTATGATTCCTCTCAAAGAATCTGATGGTGTAGCATGTTTCTACTACACCATGCTGTCATTTTTCAGCCCCGGGCTTGATGGAGTGGGGAAAAGAACTTACTATTATCACCACCAGGAGGCGATAACCTTGAGTGAAAACTGTTCCAAGTATTATTGTCGTCTTTCGTTCTTAGACCAAATGCGAAGATGCATTCCGTGAAGTAAGGAAATACATCATGTCTCGATGAAAGCCTAGCCCATGTCTCCTTTGAGATACGCAGCCGGTCCCAGGAGTGTGGCTGATGGATGATGCTGATAATTCAGAGACGTGATGAGTATAGCGAATCAAAATATTTCATGAATACAGGGTCATGGATGACCCTTGACAAAAGGATAATATTGACCACAGATGATATCACATACTAGAATATATCGTAAATCTTGAAAACCGTAAGCCCCCTGAAGTTTCAAGACGTATGCATTAGGACCTACCTGTTCGCTGTCGCCCGTTGACAGGCCTAAATCCTGTCCGTTGAGCTTGCGCCGCTCAAGTTCTACAGTCCCGCTTTAGTACCGGCCGGTGAGGGTTGGAACGTTGGGTGTCGAGTATGAGTAGAGCTTACCGTAAGTGGTATCAACTGTACTGTCAACCACGGGTGATTTCCAGCATTCCAGCTGGTCGACTTCGCTCGCAAATAGTTTTGGTGTTTTTTCTAATAATTCCAACTGAATAGACTTGACATCACAACACCAAAGAGCCGAACTAAGCAATGGCATGCTGTCCTCATCTAATTCTTGACACGCCATGTCGAGGAGCCGAAGTAGTGGTATTGAGATAGGAGAACTAAGGGAATATTCCGTCAATAATCTATTTATTTCATGTATAAGATAATGAGTAAAAAGTACCTAGGTACGTACTCATATGTAGGTAGGTATCGGTAGAGATTTTTTGCCACTGTAACGTGTCATTGAGCCTATATGTGCAGATTAGGCGAATTCACGGACGGTTGGGCACAATACATACCTGAATATGATCGCCGACATAGGTTCAGCTCAAAAGAGCCACCAATCATCGGAGGAGTGCAACCCTTTTCGTGGATTGTCGGCCGCAGCCTGCTTCCGGGTGGGTTCTTACACCTACCCTCCCCTATTCAATAGGAGATATTTACGTACCCTACTTTAAGAGTTGATGGCTGGCTGAATTGTACAAGCCTCCATACGAAATTCCATTTTGTTTTACGTGAACTCTTCCACAGCCTCAGTATCCCACCTCGTACCTAAGCTTTCATTATCCAGCCGGGTATCCACGCAAGCTCTGCCTACATTCATTCCACATGGATTCCAGCCTTATCAAACAAGAGCTTGAGTCACAATATATCGACATCGATAAACTAGCCCGCAAGCTCGAAGAGCTCTTCCCGGGCGTAGATACAGTCATAGAGGTAAGCCCCTTCTGAAAAAAAGGTTGCTGGTGTTACGCACGTTGGAGAACTTCGGGTCAATGTCACTGACCCGTCCATCACCAAAACTGTAGCCAAAGGAAGACGACATCACGATCATCTACGTCCCCCGAATGCTCACCGAAGTAAGCATCTCGCTTCATGGCTTCAACTCGTCAGTTACAGTCATCTAATCTGCCTATGCAAAGGAGGAAAAGGTTAGCGTTTTCAAGGAAGTCACTGAGTGATAAAAGTTGTCTGCCTTGTAAACACGGTAGGACTTGGCCTCTTGCTTTTTCGTCTCCCTAGCAAACTAATGCTGGGTTGAAAGGCTAGCCTTTTGGTCATATCATAAAGAATAAACCCGAAAATTAATTAAATTCTACATCGAAATCACCTACCTACCATCACCCAAGGCTCCATCCCGTGATAAAATGGCGCAGTCAGAACAAGCAAAACTTCTCGCGAAGCAGATCAAGGATAGGCGAAGAATCAATATCGACGGGTTCGAATTTGTGCCGTATGAATGGCTAATGGATTTGATGACGGTGGAAAGGATTGTCCAGGTCCTCCATGGAGGGTCTATCGAAGAATACGAACACCAGCCAATCGCCAGCGCGATACGCGAGAGCGGTCTACGAACGTTCGCCACCTTGCTCCTTCTAGGGGAGCCCGACCTGATTTACAAGTTCAAACAAAATGATATCGGCTTTCAAAAAGGAAGTCCTGATAACAAGCTGCCTATGGCGATGCTAGACTTGGACGGGATAACCGAAGTACAATCGATCAAAATGGGGTTTTTGGAATTCCAATTCTGGTTCATCACGCCAACCTTCCCCCAAGGGATACCTCATCGAATATACCAGGATGACATCCGCCTTCCATTCCTCAAATCGCTAAAAGACCCCAACACCAAGGGGGAAAAGAAAGGGGGACATTTTGGGTTCGTGTTCATGGAGAAGTTGCCGCCTTCCACTTACGGTTTGAGCGATGCCCACGTAAGTTTCTCTCTAAATGGGATTTCAATAGCCATTGAAGAAGAGCTAACTCTCTACTTATGCTTAGGGAATGACTCTAGTACGTAAGATGCTGAAGACCAAAGGCGGCAGCGCATACCAAGGCGAGCTACGATGCCTTCGACTACTAAACGCAATCCGACACTCAAGCATCCTAGAACTAAGCGGGTCGTATACCAAGTCCCAAGCACATAACTTCTTATTTCCAACAGCAACGGGCGGCGACCTCCACGATCTGCTTGAGAAGAAGGACCGGCCGCCCCATTTCTGCAACGACGATGCTCTGTACCTCGCGATGTGTGGGCTCGCTTCCGCCCTCGAACAGTTACATTACTATAGTAACGACGATCTAAAGGTCGAGTTGCTAGGATGCCACCACGATCTGAAGCCGCGAAATGTGTTAGTCCATGACGAAAGGTTTATACTCGCAGACTTTGGTCTTGCTAGACTGGCTGGCTCGGTCGAGGACCTTCATCAAATGGCCGAGGATAGGGACTTATACTTTGACGCCCCAGAGAGAATGGACTACACAGCGCCCTTGCCAACCAGGCTCAAGATCAGCCCCTCCAGTGATATATGGTCTTTGGGGGCTATAATTGCGGTGGTTTATGCTTACATGAAAGGTGGCCCTGAGGAAGTCGAGGTCTTTAAGAAACGCCGCACGTTTCTATACAAGCCCGAGAACGGCAGACCAGCGATCCTGCTCAAGTCTTTCCATAACCGCGGCAGTCCTAACAAGGGGGTGGAAAAGTGGCTCGCTCAAGGAGGCAAGGGGATGACACCCGCAGAGGTCGAGCTAGTTTCTCTCATCAAAGACATGTTAACCATCGAACCGACGAAGCGGCCTGACATTCGGGCAGTCCTTACCCGTCTGCGCTGCATCACTCTTGAAAAAATAGCAGAGCCGATTACCGAACACTTCAATCAGAAGCCAGAGCAAAATGAGAAGTCGGAACCTTTGGAGTATGCTGTTGAGAGACAAGTGTTCCTGGAATGGCTCCAGAGGGTTAGTAAAGCAGCCAAGACACCAGGCCGCCACTTTCTCCACGCCGACGAGGTTTTCTCTCAAGTTAAAAAGACCGTCTACGACATCCGCGACGAGTTCCGGCTACTGTCTGAGGCATTTCGGGATGATTCCCCGCTTTTCGCTCGGCTCCGTCGACTTAACGGACAACTGCTCGCTTGTCTTGATGAGCAAACCCAGCGAAGCATCCGCACCGTGGCAGAATTAAGGGTCATGCCCCAAGCCCGCGAGATAGCCAAAGAGCAAGGCTTTTCGGACTTATCTGCAGAAATAGGTAATAAGGAATCATGGGAGCAAGACGCTCGTCCTCATGAGAATGTCATGCTCCTGCTGTCAGCTAGCAATGTGAGCAACCTCATGGCAAATTCGAAGTCTACCTTGCCAAAGCTTCAACCCCAGAGTGTGAGGCGATTGCTATTACACCCGACCACAGAGGATGGCAGTGGCGATCCGAACGATGCAGGCGATCAAAGCCAAGACAACCAAGAAAGAACTGAAAACCATGAGGTTATCCACACCTATTGGCCCGGTATTCTTGCTGAAGGTACATCCGACAGCCCAGTGGTGGTCGAAGAGATGGAGATAGGAACGGACTTTAACGACGCCGCCCGGAGCGAGATTCTCTTTCGCAGCCTAGAACACGTCCTAAGCCTGCCCCCGGATCTAGCATCCAAGTTCCGAGCGCTCAGCTGCGCAGGCATCTACCATAACATCGACCGGCAATCAATCGGGCTTACCTACCGGTATCCAGGGAGTTGCCACCCAGTATCCAAACAGCAGCCCAAAGTCTTCGATCTTGCTGAGCTATTGGAAGAATACGGGAACCCTACAGATTTCGAAGAAAACATCTTCGTCAGGCTGGACGATCGCATCCAGCTCGCCCACGACCTCGCCGCCGCGGTCTTCGAGTTCCACAAGATGGATTGGTTGCACAAGAACATATCATCGTACAACGTACTATTCTTCGGCGAAAAGACCAGCCCGTACAGCGTCGCCACCAAGGAAGGGAAGGGTGCCGGCAACGCCTGCCATCGGGCCATAAACATCAAGCAGCCCTTCCTGATCGGGTTCTCCCACAGCCGGCCCGGGAGCGCGGAGTACTCGAACAAGATGCACAGCGCCGACGAGGCTCTGTTTCCGTACCGGCACCCGGACTACTCCGGGGCCGACGCGGCAGATCTCCACTCAGCGTCCGGCTTCTTGGCGGAGTACGACTACTACGGCCTCGGGCTAGTGCTGCTCGAGATTGGGCTGTGGCACCCGTTGCGGTGCATGGCAGAGGTCGACACGATGACCAAAGGCGAGATACGTGACAGGCTATTCCAGGTATGGATTCCGTACTTGGCTTCGAGCGTTGGGGAGGCCTATACCAAGGCCGTGCATACGTGCTTGTCGGGAGAGTTGAGCCAGTTCGGCCGAGCGCCGGAGAAAGACAAGGTAGATGAGGCGTTTGAGGGACTGGTACTAGAGCCGCTACGGGGCCTGGCGAAGCGGTACTCGTAGAGTGGTAAATCATCGATGGCAGTAATCATGACCAGTATAGACTTCTTAGAGTGCCCATAGCATGGTATCTATATGGTTTAATGATACTACTAGGTACCTAGGTAGGTACCTAGTAAGAGATCCACCTAGCACTTCCAAGTATTAAAGCACCAGCCCTACAAAAATTGGTGGGTAGAAGAGCTTGTTTTGAATGTTGGCATTGGAAAATCCATATCCATAGGAGATGAAAAGAACATTAATAACAATAGGGGCAACTCGAGAAGTGAATATTGATGCTTCGTAAGATATGAGAATATCAGGAATAGGCTACAAACCAATGTTACTAGGTACTTTGTCCCACCAAGGCTGCTGAGGTACGTACCCAGGTAGGTACGTACCCTCAGGACGAAGCTTCCCCACGTTCAAGCTAGAAATCAATCAGGCTCCCCCACCTGAAGGTGAAGCACCTTGGAACTTCAAAGTTGTTAACAGCTTCACCCGATTCACACACGCGACACACACAACAGCTTAGTTAATTCTTCATTTCTTCCCGTTGGTACAAGGAGAATTGTCTTTCGCATCACTCCCATTATCTAAATCACAGAACCCTATCCGATCAAAAAAACAACAACGACAAACACCACATCAAACCAGTCCAGAACATGGCCAGTCCCAAAGTTAACGAGGCACTGGCCCAGGTCCAGGCCTCGCCGGATCCAGCCTCAGCCTTCGAGAACCTACTCTCTAACCTAAAGACCCTATCTACGCCACAGACTGTCGTGCAAGACTTCAAAGCCTTCATCGACGCTTCATTTGCCAGTACCTCACAGGTCGGTGTCGTAGCCCAGCGTTCCATCCTCGAGCGCCTCATCGAGACCGCGCGCACCTTCGAAAACGCCGACCTGTGGGTCGAAGCCGGCACCCACGCAATCGACACCCTCCAGTCCGCCTCATCCACAGCCGTCGGCGGCGGCGGCAACCAATCCGGCGCCTTCTCCGACCAGGCCGCCTCGCTGCGCGGCCTCATCGCCGACGGCCACGAGGCCAACGAGGACCACGTGCTCGCAGCCCGCACCCTGGCCGAGATCCCGCTAGACTCCTCGCAGCGCCGCGTCACCGCCGAGGACCGGGTGAAGGTGTGGATCCGAATCGTGCGCAACTACCTCGAGGTCGACGACACGACGTCGGCCGACACGTACCTCAACAAGCTGAAGAACGTGATCTACCAAGTGTCGGACCCGGCGCTGAACCTGCACTTCCGGCTCTCGCACGCGCGGATCCAGGACGCGAAGCGCGAGTTCCTGTCGGCGGCGCAGGCGTACCACGAGATCTCGCAGTCGGCGGCGATCTCGGAGGAGGAGCGGGTGCACACGCTGGGGATGGCGGCGAAGTGCGCGATCCTGGCGCCGGCGGGCCCGTCGCGCGGGCGCGCGCTGGGCCGCCTCTTCAAGGACGACCGCTGCGTCGGCCTGCCCGAGTACGCCATGCTGGAGAAGATGTACCTCGACCGCCTGCTGGCGCCCGCCGAGGTGCGCAAGTTCGCCCGCGGCCTCGCCCCCCACCAGCTGGCCACCACCGCCGACGGCTCCACCGTCCTGGCCCGCGCCGTCGTCGAGCACAACCTGCGCGGCGTCTCGCGGCTGTACAGCAATATCGGGTTCGACGCGCTGGCGGACCTGTTGGGGCTCGACGCTGCTAAGGCTGAGGAGACGACCGCGCGCATGATCGAGCAGGGCCGCCTGGTTGGCCGCATCGACCAGCTCGAGCGCCGAATCTGGTTCGAGGGCGGCGAGGCGTCGGGCGAGAAGGGCAGCGGCCGTGCCGAGGTCACCGTTGGTCGCGAGATGCGTCGCTGGGACGCTAATGTCCAGAGCCTGGCTGAGGAGGTCGAGAACGTGACCAACGCGCTGCAGCGCGAGTTTCCCGGCTTCGTGGCTGCGAACCTGGTAGTTTGATGTGGTGGATTGTGGGGTGAGTGGATAGTGCGAAGGGCGTGGGATGCTGCGGACGATACGACGGTATGAGGACAGGAGAAGCAGTGCGTAGCAGGAGAGAAGCAGCAAGGAAACAAACCAAAAGCATAATGGACAAAGGTTGCTAGTTGGCGTTCGCCGGATCAATGCATAGACACGGAGTCAAGGATAGGAACGTCTGCCAAGCCTGCCCACATAGTCTTCACGAGATAGGCCTGCCACGAAGGACGGGCCAAGGAATGAACGAATAATGAACATTTCAAATTCTCTAGTTGCTGCTCACGTCTAAGTGACATGCCCGGTATTATCCTACCTACCTACCTACCTACCTACCTAGGTACCCATGTAAGCGCCTTCCCGTCCCTACTAGCATCCGCCCTTCGTCAGTCTTAGTCCAGATCCTTCTTCCGGACAACGATGTAGCCCTGGCTCAGGAGGCGGGGGTCGCCGCGCTCCTCCTCGAAGATGAGGCTCTCGATGGCCCGGCGCTGGCGCGGGGTGGCAGCGACGCTGGCGATATCGGTGTCCTGGGCCTCGGCCAGCTTCAGGATCCTAACCAGGTGCTCGGCGATCTTCTCCCCCATCAGGTCGTAGCCCGCCGCGGTCAGGTGCACGCCGTCCGTGTTCCAGTAGATGGGCCGGTCGGACGGCTCCATGTTGTGGTACGGCAAGGCGTTGTACAGATCGAAGAAGAAGCTATGGCAAGGCATTAGAAACTTTGTGGATGTGTACGAGGTGGGATTAGGGGAGTACACCGCTCCCCCGCGTTTATCCAGTTGATGAATAGAGAATGTGTAAGTAGGTGTAGTGGTAAGCGAATTTGATTGGTGTAGTGAGCATAGAAAAGGTAGTAGCTTACTAGCCTGGTGCTTTGTATTCCTTAATGGCATTGTTCACTTGGTCACGACGCGTGGGGATATCCCCGTACTTGGCTCTAGTATCGAGTATCGTCAACGCCAGCACCTTGCCACCCTTGGAAAGGGGGGTATCCCAAGTCTTCTTCAGGCCTTCGACGATATCATTCGCCGGGCGGCCCCAGCCGAGATCACTACATCGGAGGACCCCAGGTCAGTGTATTGCCTTCCTGTGCATGAAACGATAATGCAATAGATGGGTGAAGTTGCTTAGATGTGTGTCCAAGTAGGGACGAGGATAAGTAGGTAGTAGGTAGGTATAAGGAGTAACCTACTTGGTCCCGCCGAGAACGATGGTCCAATCGTATGGTTTCTTTTCCTTAGCCGCTATTCTCCCTGGCAGGCCGAATTCAGGTATAAGTCAGTCAAGTGATCCTACACAGGGGAGATACTGACACCATGTGGTAGGAAATGAGAATAAACCAGGTATCTATTACATCCAGGCTGGCATATGATAGTTTGGATAAGTAGAAATATCGGTTCATGTCTCATCAAAAAGTCATGGGTTCCTATTCACAAGGAGGTTTATAGTTCATGATTTAACTCACATGCGTCCTGCATTCGCCCGATGAATGAGCCCCGCGTCACCAAGTCCCCGGGCACGCCTTCAACTTCGTACTCGACGCCTCCGAAACCTTGGCCTTGGAAGGCCTCTTCGAGCTTTTCCTTCAGCTTGATAGCATATGGCTGGCCCGCCGGGAACCCGGCCGTCAGCGAGTTGCCGAAGCACAAGATGCGGAGTGGTGCCTTAGGCATTAGGTTTGGTAGGTAGGGCTGGATGGATGGCCTTGGGATGCGTTTCGAGCAAAAGGACAGCCTTGGATGCAGGTACTAAGATAACCGGCAGATGAGCGTCCAGAGAATACAGTAAGAGGCGGGTGAGTAGGGAGACAAGCGCAGGGATCACGAGTTTGGCTGTGTGGTGGGATGAATGGATCCCTGTCTAGGACGTCAACGCATTCGGGTGTGAATAGAAGAGCCGGCAGTCAATAGAGATGGATCTTCGAAAGCAAGTAGAAGAACTTGAAAGAATTTAAGTAAGAACTGAAGTTTAGAGAGAACTGCTTTCTATCTGTAGAGATGACTGAACAAGTAAGACAAGGAGGTTAGAATCATCATTGATGCTGTCTGTCTGTTTGATTTGTTGAGGTGTCAAAGTCATCTGAGAACCTTGGAAGTTACTAGGTAAACTTGACTGGTGAAAGTCCAAGAGTCCCAGAATCCAAGCCCTGGAACCAGTCAAGTTCAGCAGGTCTCAGTGGTTGCCTGACACTAAAAACAATTAACTTATGGCGACCTGTTGCGTCAGTCAGATGCCCCTCCCCTGGTCTCCCAGCACCTACTCCAAGTGTCCCACCTTCGCCGCCTATCAGCAGCAAGCTCTGGGCTATGCGGGGTATACCTATGGGGCCCATAGGATCTCAACTAAGAGGCTCATTTCAGCCCTGCGAAGCTACACTAACAAGTCCCGGACTGTTAGCTGCTTACTACATCTACGGATCTACGATATTGATGTATACCCAGCACAAGTACATATCCAGTACCTAATACACAGCGGAGCTTCGTATGACGGATTACGGATAGAATCAAAAAGATCAAGTTCCTACAATTTTCAGTCCCTACTACCTAGTAGGTACTAGGTACGTACCTACATATAGTCATACACGACATTTCGGTATACGGGGTGCTACAACACCAAGCAAATAGGATCTCGGTGCAACACGTACTCCCACCCTCACTCAAGTCGCCTAACCATAGCAAACAAGCAGGAGCAGCAGCAGGAGGCAAACACTTGACTTGGTTTGATTAGCTACTACGTGGGTAGGTACCTAGGTGTTTCTATTAATACCAAGCACAACAACAAATTTGATCTAGACAACTCAAATCAAATGCTCAGTCTTTTGGGAGGAATACTTTCTTGAAGTTTCCGAATGCCATTGCAATGATCTTGATGCTAAAGAACACTATAACCCCTCCCCCAACTCGCCAGATGTAGGAAAAGAGACGCAGTCGATGCTTGCCATGCGACAATATAAAGAGACAATTAAAAAAAGGAGTGCCCGACACCCATGCTATGCCTCTACCGATATAAGTCGTCAGTTGCCAATGGCGTTTTATTAGATATATTCATTAGTGCCTTCTTCCATTGCTTCAAACTCTCAAAGCAAGTTTCAACATCTTCGAGATCCGGCACCCTTCAATGGACCAAGATCAAAACAAATTCATGGTGGCAGCACGTCGCGTACCGTTACGCCATCCATACAGAGAATGAATACAACGCGTTAAAAGGCTTGTCCATGATAAGGATACGCGTTGTGTCCCCGTCCACCTGCCGGCGGACTTTGGGCTGCAAATTGTGGAGGACTCTGAGGACCAAACCGAGGGTCAAAACTATTGGGCGGAGGAGATCGGAATCCAGGAGACGACCAATTGCCTTCCTGTTCGTAGGAAAGAGGACTAGGACCCCCATAGGCGCCGTAGTTGGGTGAGTTAGGTGCACTTCCACGACCCATATTGGAGTACATGCCAGCCGGAGGTGGCATACCGGGCGACGACAGCGAGTTTTGATGATGGTGGAAGCCTTGCTGTTGTTGTTGACGCTGGCTGATGGCGTGCTGGACAGCCTGACTGCTCCAGCCTTGTTTCATTTGCTGCTTCTCGCGCTCCCTGGCCTCGATCGCGCCGACTAGCCCCGCCTGCGACGGCGGCGGAGCTTTATTTCCCGCCATATTGATCAAAGGGGTACCTGTGACCCGTGCGACGTGCTCCTGTTCACGAGCCGATAAGTGAACATCGGTGCCCCCTTGGCCGCCAAGAACGGCGCCGGCACCTCGAGAGCCAGGGCGTTGAAGAAGTTCGGCAGGACCCCGCGAATTCGGACGCTGAAGCATCTCGCCTGCTGATCGAGATCCCGGGCGCTGTTGTAGGAGATCTTGAGAATTATTTCTCGAATGCGACATACCAACATAATCCGAGCTCTGGCCCCGGTTGAGAGGGGGTGTGGGGGTTCCTGTCCGAAAGCCACCGAGCGTATTTCCCGAGGAATGTCTTTGGTGACTATACAATGGAGTTGCGGCGGCGGCGGCCCGCTGTTGAACGAATTCTTCTGCCGACAAGCCATGGGAGCTGGGAGTGCTAGTTCCAGAGGTCAGTGTAGCGGGTTGCCAGATAACACTTCGCCGGTGGACGGTATCCTCCGATTCCTGACGGTTATGGCCTGTTTCAATTCCGGGTGACCTACGAGGAGTTGCGGACGCGGGTGAATAGGATCGAGGGCCTGGGGAGAACGAGTTGGGAACGGGATTTGCAGGAGTAGGCGTCTTGGTGCGTGGAAGCGCTGCATAATTTACGGTGGGGCCAAAGTCTATGTCCGGGATGTCAAATGATGGACCGGTGCCTGACGGAGAGTCGTCCGTGTTCCCGGTTGTACGAAGCACACCGGCCCTGGGTCGTTCACGTTCGCTTGGGGCCGTATCCGTCGACGGGCGAGAACTAGCGTAGTCGGGACTATCAGTTGATGCCGAGTCATCGTAACGGCTACTGGACTGGCTTTTGCCCGTGTTTTGGCGTCGTACCTCAGAATTTGGAGGGCCACGCGGGCCTGTGTTCAACGGACGGATCTGACCTAGTCCAGTCGCATCAATACGATTACCCGTGATACTTCCACTGCTTGTTGATGGGGTTTGTGGCGTCAAATCATCCCGACCTTGCCGGTGCTGCAGACTGTCAGAACGAGCAGGGAGAGGTTTTCGATTCACGGGCGGTGATGTGTTAAGAGGGGGTAGGGGCCTTCGGTTAGCGGGCGATCGGGGCCTATCTGGTCCGCCGTGACCCGGAGGTCCTTGGGGTGGATATCCTCGATACATGTGATCAGGAGGCGGGTGGTTCGGTGGACCACGACCAGGGGGGGGCATGTTCGGCGGAGGGCGGCCACGACCCCTACCAGGAGGCGGCATACCGTAAGGAGGGCCTCCTCGCCCTGGAACCATACCTGATGGGGGTCCGTATCCAGGTGGAGGGGGGCCCCGGTTTCCAGACGCGGTGCCGGGTCGAGAGTTCGGCGTTCTAGGTCGCTGGTTAGGACCCGGACTTGGCCCACGTGGACCTGGAGGCGGAGGGCCCATTGTCTGGTTCATAGGTGATCTCGGCCGTATTGCTGCGGCACCCATCCGAGGGGGTGGCAACCCAGGTGATTGTGGTGGGATATCTCTAAAAGCTTCACGGGGTCCTGCATTAGGAGGCATTCCAGCGGGGTAGGCGTGGGCATGGATCGGAGGTGGTGGACCACGGTCGGATCCCTGGGAAGGCGGGCCACGACGTTCCTCGTTGTTTCTGTCGCCATTTCCATTTCGTGCCTCTTCTACGGCAACACCGCTAGCCCCTGTTAGCTGCGCGAGAGTCGTCAAAGATAAGCGGCTATTAGCACGACGCATCTCAGGCGAGTGGTAGGGCAGAGTAGTGGGAACATGTCCGGGTGCGTGGGAGAAGCTTGGGGGTTGGGACACAGGCTCTGGAGTCTGCATTCTCCGTATTCCATCAAAATCACGAATCGCTGCATCTCCTGGTTCCTCGTCGGAACTTATGCGGTCTGAGCTCGATGCAAAGTCGTTCATGAGTGCTCGAGCAGGGTTGGGTCCTCGTGTAGAAGAGGCGGGACTCGATGAGTACGAACTATCTTGATAGGAAGGGACCTGAAGAGGGGCCGGACCTGTCACGTTGGAATCGGAGGCATTGCGAACGTGGCCAGATCTGCTCCCGGGCGCCGCAGCTCGGTCGCGTTCTCGATCGCCAGGGCTGGCTGAGCCGGCCCCTGGTCGGTTGCTGAGGGACAAGGAGCGGGAAGTACGAACAGAAGGCGGTGTTTCATCAGCAAATCCTACACGAGGTTTCGCAGCCCCTCCATTCGATTGGCCGAAGCTGGCGCGTTTGCTCTGACTGTTAGTCTGGCTTGAACTAGCGCTACCGTCGTCCGCAGCGTTCATACGGGTGCCGGTCAGCTCTTTCAATTTCTTCCTCCATTCTCGTTCGTTCCAACTCGAACTACCTTCACTCGTGATTAGTCCCGACACATCCGACAATTCCAAATACCCATAACGTTTATGTTTGGGCATCGCAAACATGAGACTTCTAGAATCTAGGACACTAGCAACTAGTCTTCCAGGGCGACCATAGAGGGCAAATGTGTCCCATGTCGGAAAAAGGAATCTCAACATCATCTCGAAGCCGCTGACAGCTGGATGAACCTCGGGCATGATGAACACGAAACCTTCGCTAGAGGTAGGGGGTTCAGAATGGATGGTAATGTTCCCCTCGATCTTGATCAACGTCGAAGCATCGATCAGCGACTTAGCTTGGGGGTATATAGCATATGCGGAATAAGCATCGCTGATCGTCGCTATCGGGAGCATTTTCTTGGCCTTCTTCCCATCTTTTCTAGTGTCGTAGAATTTTATGTCTCCTTTTAATACCGGACCATGAGAACGGTCATAAGGCGACTTTTTCTTGTGTTCCTTCATCGCTTTTTGGTATTCCTTGTCATCCGGCGGCGAGATGACGCACCAACACCGTCTCCACGGCACACCGGCCCCAAACCGGACCCTGACCCACTGGTCCATGGGTGTACGTGCTCTTTCCATGATAACGCCAATATTGTTCAGCTGTTTGCCCTTGCCTGCGATCAAAGCACCGGTATAGGCTTCTTGGAGAGTGGAATGCTCGAACATAGCGAGACGAATACCAGACGTCCATTGAATAAGGGAATGGCGAGAATTGAAGTGGAGCAAATATCGATTCCGCCCGGCCGTTGATATGCTGAGGATGTTCTGCAAAGGCGTCTCGTCGTTCGACCTCGTAGGAAGCGACTCGATCTGGACCATGTGTTAGCGCCAGAATTAAATTCGCACTCCGCAAGGCCCCTTCATGCTGCTTTTCCATTATAAGAGTTCATACCATCTTAATAGAAGCATCGGTCAAGTTGATGAATTTTGGCAAAACCTCTCCATCCTCGCCAGCAGCATCTAATTCAGCGGCATCCCACAGGGAAAGGACTGTTCCCACAAGCTGAGCGAAACATTCCGTCCAGGTCCGGTCGGGATTTGGTTTCCCCTCTGTTAAAAAAAAACAAAAATTAGACACCCCCACACTAACAAAGTTCCAATTGATTACGTGGCGGACTCACGAGTATTCTGGTCATCCAGCTTAAGGAAATAACCCTCCTGGTATAGTTTATTGGCATGGTTATTCAAGAGTGTGAATATTGGTTGGAGTTCGGGTGGTGTGTCTTCGTTTACGTCCATGAGGGGCGGTTGGTAGGCCTGGACCATGGACAAAGGCCTCGACGAAGTGCGACTGACAGTTCTGCGATGCGTTTCGCTTGAGATAGGAACAGCGCTTATGGGGTAATTGTCATTATTCAGTCGGACCGGAGATGCTGGAATTGGCGTCGAAAGTGCGCGGGATCTCGTTCGGGCACGGAATCCACCAACGTTAAAAGAATTGTGGCCTTTGTTGGGGATCTTCAGGTCTGGTTTACCGTTGGGGTACGGGATTCGGCCGTTAGGAGGCGAAGGAGAGGGCGTTGGTTCCGCGCCGAAGACGTTCTTAGGGTCACCGTTTAGCTGGGAGTTTTGAGAGCCAGAGAAATGGGACATAAACGAGAGCACTTTAGAATCGAAAAGGATGCGTTAGCAAGAAAACAATTCAATTCACCAGTTGCATATAGCTTGACGGTTAGGCGCATAAATGGGTATGGGTATGGGTATGGATAAGGATGAGGACAAGGACAAAGAGATCGTGGAGTAATCTCAGGGTTGCAGAACAATTGCGGCAATCGAAGAATCAGATCATTGACGTGCGACGCAGGAAGATTGAAAGGCCAAGAAGTTCCAGAGATCCAAGAAGTCCAGAGAAGGAAGGAAAGGAATTGTCCCAGGTATCAATGGATGTACACCTAGGTTGGCCACGAGGATCGAAAAAAAATGAGAATCCAAATTCAGAATCCAGGATTAATTCATATCATTGATGAATTAAAAATGTTTATATGCACATTGCCGGATCCCCAGGAAGAGATTCAGAAAACACCAGTAATTCCGACAGCAACAGCGGAAACTGTCAACTTTATTTGCATTCAAGCTTTTAGGTTTTGATAAAACAACGGACGCACAACTGCAAATTGCACTTGCAACCCAATAGTGATTATCTAGGACCCAAGGTAGGTTGGTAGGTAAGGTAGTCAGAGCTGCTCAAAGAAACATAAGATGGGGTCGACGGGGTCGATGGGGTCGATGGGGTCGATATGGGGGTGAATAAGGTGTGAGTAACGAACGAACGGATTCCGTGGCCAACTAACGGGGACCCGGCAATACGGCACAACTTTCGGTGTGCACGAACCAGATCCAAGGAACAGGGTATGAGAAGTGGCGAGTAAAAATAATGAACATTAAAAGTATGAGGATGTGTTCCCCTTTGGAACTTTGGGATTGTCGAATTCTTGGGTTCTTAATGAGCTGGAATGGTGTTGATCGATGGTTGTATTGCTGATGCCAATAATTGCAAGCACCTAGCTCCCTGTGGGTTCAGGATTGCAGCTGCAGCAGGGTACGACAATGATCCTCATCTCTTGTTGTAAATGGGATTAAGTGGTATAACAGAGGTATGCTTGTGCAAGGTATGATGGATGAATGGTACCTTTTTCTTGGACCTTTTCTTTTCCAGCATGCGACTCGTGGAACGTTGACGAT
This sequence comes from Hypoxylon rickii, assembly GCA_902806535.1. NCBI lineage: Eukaryota > Fungi > Ascomycota > Sordariomycetes > Xylariales > Hypoxylaceae > Hypoxylon > Hypoxylon rickii. Next base: position 153,588 of record CADCWY010000013.1, read on the forward strand.
AGCTCGTAATCCCGAAGGGAAAAAACCAAGGGCCGAGATGGGGAAAAAATTATCGATTTGAGAAAGTAAAATAAGACTTACCGCGATTCCGGCCCATCTTGACCCTGAGACAAGCCCAACAGCTTCAATGAGGGCGCAACAAAGTGAAAGCCGTCTTATTCCATCAGACGAAGTGCTTCGACGGTTGGTCTCCGAACTACCTTAGGTAAAGGGCAAGGGTGGCCCACAAGGGACAGTTCAGCCGATGATCTAGATCGTGAGCTTGCGTAGTCTCGAGATTACAAGTAGGCTATGTAGGCTATTCGCTCCTATGTGTAAGTGGAAAATAAGATAATAAATAAATGAAAAATGCAATGCGTCAAGTATGTAGTTAAAAAGTAACAAAAAGTATTAATCTAAGCCGAAGGTGAGAAAGGGACCAAAGGGAAAAAAAAATCAAACAATCAAGATCCGAACTGTCTTGCAATAGGGTGGGCGGATACGTGGGTTTTGTAGCTCGGGTTCTAAAGCGTCTCCACGCGATACGAATTTGTGGAATGCTAAGGAAGGGTAAAGTCTCGGAACCCCGTATATCATGTATGAGTCGGTTATCCTGCGACAAAGATCAGGTGGCCGGGTCTAGTCTTGGTCTTTTTTCTTTGACTGCCTTATATAGCTTTCCCCAAACCCTAGTTTTGAGTCGTCTGTGTTCGAAGGAAATCCGAATTCAAGCGCAAGATTGGGATGCTTTGTGTTGGGGATGCTCGCACTGCTTTGCTTGCTTGCTCGGTCGAAATCTGGAAATTTATGGGCTCGATGTCTTCGCTCGAATACGGAAGCGCCGGGGCAAGCTGATATTGATGATTATCCTGGCTCGGTCTAAGAAAATAATAACGTCCGTTCTTATAAGTAAAGGCTGGGTGGTGCCGTTCGGCCGGTGATTCTGGAACACAAACTTTTTGGGACAAAATGCAAATGCCTCCTTTTTGACAGAATCAGAAATTAGAAATCAGAAATCAGAAATTTGATGGAATTTACTTTTTTTCGGCTGTGACGAAAATCGTTACTTGGGAACTACGCCTATCTATCTATCAGTCTGCACATATGTCATTGTAGTACATGAGCGCGCGGAAGAGAGCCGATGACAAAGATGACGGAATCAGGGGCATACGTCAGTACGTCAGTCCAGATTTTGCTAATGCTAATGCTCATCCGTTCGGTACATAGTATGGCTGCTCATGGGCCATGGTACATACATCATGTAGTAGCCAAAGATGTACTAGCACTAACGTAGGTGAGTAGGTAATAGTAACTTCATATTAATGGGAACTCCCGCCATGATTCGGAGATACCGCGCTTTTTTTCTGTTATCAATGGGTGTACGCACAACGCCAATCACTACATGCACCCTAGTATCAATGATTCCATGCTTTGTTCCATGTACGTCGGCTAGAATATGAATAGTAACCCCGGGCCTGGAGCGATTCAGTGGATTAAGGTAGTGAGTGGCCTTACCAGCTCTGGTTAGACACTGCCGTGGGTGCTACGCATCGCCGTCCCTTGAGGTGATACTGTAGATACAGTAGTGTATTTGTACAGTAGCTTAGCATGGGTCTGTCGATCAATCATACGCCGGCAAGCCTCAAGGCCGGGCCTCGCAACCTGTTTCGTGAGAACAAGTCGCCTAATACGAGGCACTCCATTTGGAATGATTTACCCTGACCAAAGAACGGTGTCTTCCTAATATACGATAAGAGATAACCACACCAGGTATCATCTTGGGATTGGCGTCTAAATGGAATTGCTCATCATTGATCTTCATTTATGGGATTGATGGTTGTCGGTTTGACAAGTGGTTGATACTGCATAGTAGTAAGCAAGCTTAAACAGAACCACGGCGCCCGCTAGCAAAGACGATTGGACGAGAGCGAACCCCGGATGCAACGGATACTTCCACATGTGGATGTGCAAAGCACCAGCCTCGACAATTTTTCCATTTCTATTGCGAAATTTGTTCTACCTGAATCCCGAAGATGGGTCATTTCTTGTCTCACCGGACCATTTCATAAGGCTCGACGTGGCATACGCGTAAATGCAAACCGTACTTTTCCAGTATAGCGACCTGCTGGGTACCTACCTATGTACCTAGGTAGGTATTTAGGGTCCGCACGCGCCCAAGTCGTATCGCAGCGGCTCGACAATGCGAGACAGACCAGTCATGAAACGTGCCTTAAGCACAGCAGCAGACTGGCAAGCGCCTGGTTACCTACCAGCCATCAATCATGCGCCTATTCATTCGCCCAGTGAAGCATGTCAGCTGTTGCTCCACACAGGTCAAGATTTGACAGCTACGAATCAAGCAACCAACGGGCCACGTACCGGCGCATCTGCGCTTTAGGGGGGACATTGATGGCGTTTTGTTCCGCAGGAGAATTCTGAGCCCTGCTCAAGTTGGGCTGACGAAATCGAAGCTGCGCCGCCTCATTACCGCACGGCCCAGGCTTCTCGCAGCTCACATAGTATAGTAGTACCACACCCTAGTGACAGATCACAAGGAACCCCCAACATCTCCCGGGATTTCGTTTCAACCATCCAATGTATAGCTGTGTACAGCCGTACTACGGCAACCGGCGCCGGCAGGAGATGGGGGCACAGCGTCGTCCGCTTGGCATTTTGCTGATTATTACCCCGTATCGCCGTAAATGGGGATATCTGGATTCCTAGATACCCAGACACGATCCCTCGGGAGAGCTGAGCCCTTTGGGACGCGCGTTGTCTCTTGAACAACTACACACCTAGTAGTATCTAGATATGCAGGATTTCCCCCACCCCCAAGTTTTACAAGGGTTATATCAAATAACTACCTACCTACCTAGGTACGTACCTATGTATGCAGTATGCTATCCGAATACGCCTGGTTTGCCCATGAACTCGAAGTCGTAGCAGAGGAGGCTTAAGATGGTCCAATGATACCAAGTGTAGTTGTCGGCTGTTTTCAATTTTGAAAGGCAGAAACTTGATACTAGGTATCGAGCATTTAAAACACCGGCGAGCAAAGGATAATTGCGCCGGATCTTCGTTCATCATGCTGCTAGTTTTTCCAGTTCCAAGCTTGAGTTAAAAGACACAACACAGCGAGACGGTTAGCCCTGGGGCATTAAAGCCTCAGGGCTCTTGGCCCCCTTCTCCTCGGATGTTCTCTTCGCATCAATGGTGAGAACAGCCTAGTTTTCTATGCGAAGCATGCTTCTGACCGCATTTTGCTACGCTGAGATTCTGCCTCGAGGCCGGGGGCTGGTCGGGGGCTGCAGATGCTGGCGCCATGCCGTCACCACGCTGCAGCTGGGGGTCTTTACGTCGCCAGCACTGACGGTAGAGGAACAGCGTCGGGAGATTCAGCCAGTTCCAAACCATCAACACTAGCTCAGTCGTAAGATGGATGGTAGTGGCACGCACCTACTACGCGGAATAGGCCCAATAGTCCGACCGGTATGCTATCAGGTAGAGCATACCTATTGTAAGCATTTGAGAACGACCTACGGGATTCAATACCTACTAGGTACTCTAGGTACCTAGTAGGTAGACATCATACGAATGAACAGCGAGCCGCCCTAAACCGTACAGCGTTACAACTGGAGGCCTTATGGCAAGTAGGTACCTAGCAAGTTCTCGGCCAATAACGTCGCAAAGCCAATTCACGAATCAGCTTTGGTCCACCCGCTTTTGAAAGTAGGACTTCCGGACCACAGCGAAATAAATTATCACACACCGATTCCGAAATAATTGGGACAACCTCACAACGCGGACGCCCCACCCAAGCTCCGGCGTCCCGCCAAACCGGGGGCCCTCCCGGATATCGAACCGGTGCAGCACACGGCCCAACGTACTAGGTAATCACAAACTTCGTCACGACTGGATTTCAAGCAACCCAGTCATGCAAGAGTTGCCGTTACCGGCAAGGTTAACGTTATTCATATAATCCCGACACTATAAGCACGAGCTCAACAACCAGGGCTTCCATCAGCAATTTTAGGTACCTAGGTAGATTTTCATCTTTCTATATCTTCAGTCTTTACTCCGCGCAGCCACCTTCGAATATTGGGGGGTTGCTGCCGATGGGGGCAAGGCCTGCGAATAGAGACGGCTGCGTGTGTATGTAGCTTCCCATAGTATTTCCACCATTCAGTTCACTGCAAATACAGCCACACAGTCATTCCAAAGTTCTCCAGACTCACTCCTCATTCTCCAGTGCCAAGGCCGAGCATGATTCGGAACGCCAATGCCTATTATAGTCAGGTAAACTTCTCGTCCGTCCTCAATTCTGCATGACAGTCTGGCGTAAACGAAATTACTGCCGCCGATATGCGGGGCCCCTCATCCGATATATGCTCGAGGCAGGGAATGGGATAAAATATCGTTCCTGCAAGACGCTTTTTCATAAATCTTGAATCGAATTGAACCCAACTCTAGATATTTTTTGGTCTTTTTGGTACCTACCTAGTACTTTTGCCCTGTGTAGGTACCTACTAGGTATGACTTAGTACGTAGTACGGTACCAGGTAGGTAGGTAGAATATCAATCTTCACGACTTCTGACAATAGATATCAATAAATACTACCTTAGGTACCTACCTATCTACCTATTCAAAGTTGATTATCCCCAGTTTAGTTACTAATATCATCTTCTAACTTGTACTCAACCACATAGCAGTTGTCGAGCTCAGGAATGCAAGACTTTACAAGGCGCAGGATGCTTAGGTAGGTAGGTACACAGCGTTTCAGCTGCTTCTGGCTGCATTGTGTTTAATGATATGATGTCACCTGGATGTGAAGTTTCCCGTGTTATCGTCCGTTATTCCATGATCATATGTCCTCTCCCGAAGAGTTGCCCCCGATGAAGCTTCGTGGCCCCCATAAGGGTGGATAGTGCGGAACAATTGATTTTCGAGATTGGCTGGAAAGCCGCATTATCACGAACATGCGTGAGGATCATGTTTTGAACATCGCAAAAAGTGGCCAAGTCAAGAGGACAAGTTCCGATCATCTACGCCAGTTTTTTTGCTATCTCCTCGGAACGAAAACAGCATTTAAGTCTTATGAGTTCTCTCGACTTTTGGAAGAAACTTGGATTAAAGTCCTCTACAGACTAGTTCCTCCTTCGACCAGCAAATACAACACCGCTCTTAAACCGTTTGTTCCCAGTTCTCTAGAAGGCTTCTCTAGGTACCTACTAGGTACCTACTAGGTAGTTAATCCGAAATGGCCAAGCCCGAGCCTCACTTGGACCTGTTCCAACAACTTTACTGTCTCAATTTCGCTTCCAATCTTGTCTCAGGCCAGCAAGGCACGGAGTCAGCACTTCAGGACGACCTGCTCTCTGAACTTGAACAATACCTCCCGCTTATTACTGGCAGCTGGTCTGTTTCCTGGGGACCGAGAGTCTACAAGGAAGAGCCAGATAACACCGCTACTGGTCCGGACCATACGTGTTTCGCCGCCGTTGATCCCGTCCAGAGGATCTGCGTTGTTAGCATCGCAGGTAGCGTGAGAACTTCGATACTAGACATTGTGGAAGATTTCAATGTCTGGTCGGTAGTGGACTTTGATGCGTGGGTCCAGTCTTGGTCTTCCGAAGGTATCCCCCAACCCGAAAAGGTCCAGCCGGAGCAGATTGATCCATCCCGATCCTATTGCGCGAAAGGAATCTGTGATGGCACATGGCATGTGCTGAGGAATGCCAGCACCACGGCGATTGGTGGTAGACTACGCATTGACCAGTACTTGAGGCAGCTGGAACCCGATTATACAGTCGTCTTCACCGGCCACAGCCTGGGAGGCGGTCTTTCACCGACTGTCGCATTTGGATTGGCTCAGTCCAAGATTGGGTACAGCGGCACAACCAAGGCCCTACCATCTGCTGGTGTTTCTCCAGGAAACGATGTTTTCGCCACGGCCTATCGCAAGGCCTTCCCTATGGACCGACGGGGGGCCAAAGACTACATGGTCTTCAACACGGACTTCTACAACATATACGATATCGTCCCCCAGGCTTGGTCCATCCAACCCGAAGACGATAGAAACCTGGACAACATTCTGGGGGAGATCTACCATTGTAGCGACGACTTCAGGCCCAAGGCAGAGGAATTGGTAGAGAAGGCCAAGGCTCTGTCCAGGGCGTCGGGCGTGCGGTATACTCCTATTCAAGGACAGAGCTTCGTCGCTAGTCCACCACCCGAAGACCCCATCACCAACTGGGCACAACTGGAGGGTCAAATCGGCTATCACCATACTGATGCTTATTACAAAGAGCTGGGGGTTGCTGACTTCGTTAACCACTTCAGGGACAATCTCTCGAGGCGCATTGGGGCTCCGAAAGGGTCTGCACCCAGGGCTTCGTAACTTAACCAACTTACGGTCAAGTCCATAGGATTCACCCCAGGTTCAGGAACTGCCTTTTTTTTTTTTTTTCGAGCTGGTTAACTTACTACGTAGTAGTGAGTCTTTCAGATGGGTTTCTCAAGAAAAGGGGGACCCATGTAACGATAGTGGAGAAATCTTACTAACGGGTACGAAAAAAGAAAAAAGAAAAAGGTGTGCCAGTATTAGTTTTACGTCATGATTATTAAATCAAGAAACACTCACTTGTGACATCCATCCAGCATCCACTACCAACTTGAAGGTACCTACAGTAGTAGCCAGTACCTACTACGCAGTAAATTAACACATCAAAGATGTGCATGTTGCTGAAAGTTCTAGATGCTTGGGCTGCTTGATCCATATTAAAGTACCTAAGGTAATATCAGTCTACTATGTACTACGACGGTGGGCCGTAAGAACTAAACCGCCAAACCGCCAAAACTTTTTTAAATATGTATTTATCAGATCTTACATAAGCATCATATGCATTTATACAGTGCTGAACAATGGCTGAACAATGGTTGAGCAATGGTTGAGCAATGGTTGAGCAATGGTTGAGCAATGGTTGAACAACGGCTCCTATAGGTGAATAATATTAATTAAATGATTAAAACTTAGCCATCAACACCACCACCACCACCACCTACACCACCACCTACACCACCACCTATACCACCTATACCACCTACACCACCCACCACCACCCCTAAACGCCATATCACCCACCATACCTACCTACTTATCTATCCAATTCATCTTATTTCATAACATACCACTATATTTACCTCTTATAGTAATAATAATAAATTGATTATAAATAATAAAAATTTATTAAATTATTTTTTCAGGAAAAGAAGGAAAAAAGGGAGGTATAAGGGATAAATCTGCAGCCATTGCTCAACCATTACTCAACCATTGTTCAGCCATTGTTCAGCACTGTATAAATGCATATATAATGCTTACGTAAGATCTGATAAATACATGTCAAAAAAGTTTTGGCGGTTTGGCGGTTTGGGTGTTATGGCCCGCCCTAACTACACATTCTGGTCTGTCCCCAAGTTCTTTAACACTTACATAGTTACTAGGTAGTCTATACGTTGTAATATACGTTGTAATATCAATGCAAATAATGACCAGACTAATCTCTTATTAGAGATTTGATAATACCGCCTATGGCCGCCAAGAACGTATTAGCTACCAGGTTAGGTACCTACTAGGTACCTATAACTTATAGGAATATTGGTCCAAATTGCAGCCGAATAACCGGTTCATGGCCTCACGAAGCCTCTCAAATATCAATAGATCCATTTCCATGTTTGCCAAGACGGACATTCTTCCTAGGAAACCATAGAATAATTTGCTTCATCAGGTCTCCGATGCCGTGGCATCCACGTATAGGGTACGCGTATATGCAGAGACGCAAGTATCAGCTTACGCTCCGTATGGCGAATCCGGAATAATTCGAAGCGATGTCATCCTACCTACTGTACCCCTGTAAAGGCATAATGACCACCTACTAGGTCCTATGCATAGGTACTAAGTACATACCTAGTAGGCATAGGAGATCAGGTTCCGAGCAATCGGAACATTGCTACTGTACATAGTAGATGGGACCTTGAGACAATCGATACTCCTACCTAGTACCTACCGACTAACCTTACGCCGTACTTCGTGACAAGCAAAGCTAGACTCACTTCGGGAGTATCAGCGATGTATGATCACCGCCTGCGTCAGGTAGTACTACTATGTAGTAGACACAGGCACTCCTACATAGTAGGGATAAGTACATATTGATGTACACCCGGACACCGGTAATTTAGTGCATGTACCTAGCAGGTAGAGCACCTTGCCTTAATCTCGACTGGTGCATCGCCTGGGCATTCTCAGCTTCCCGATCGCCCCAACCATTGAACAATATAGCGCGTTTTATCAGGTAGTATCAATCAACCCGATACTTCTGGCTGCCACTCAAACGCCCTTTAGGTCTACTGGTAGACCTTTTCGTGGGCATGAGAAAGTTATCTCCTTTACCTTTGTTGGCCTATAATTCTGGTCCAACCCGACGAGTAGTGTCGCATGTCCACTTAGCACGATGGCATCGGCGTTTTCAACATACCGCGAACGATAGTCCTTCTACCACCGAAGTATCCGGCAGCATTACATCGCCTCTTCCCGACTCCGGCCCGAGACTGCCCTTCCGTTTCGAGACCGGCTTTGCGCTATTCGCGAAACGAACCCCGAGACCGTTTCCCCCGCCCTTTCTATCCCCTCCTTCCGGCTCGTTCTCGGACCCTCTTAGCACCCATCACCAGAGTCGCGACAAGAGGGCATTTGTCGATGGCGAGCTTATACAGGGGTGGACCAACGGAGACGATGCAGTCTACGCCAGCGACTACTTCATTTGTGCCAATGACGGGGTCGGCGCCTGGTCGGCGCGACCCAGAGGTCACGCAGGGTACTTGTCCCACAATCGTTTAAGCAGCCTGGGGTGTCACGACCCGTAATTAACAATAGTCACAGCTTATGGTCAAGGTTGATACTCCATTTCTGGGTGGTGGCGATGCAGGAAGATATTGCGAAGCCACGACCACCAGACCACCCTTACAAGCCAGACCCCGTTCGTTATTTACAGCAAGCGTATGAGCGTACGATCGAAGCCACCTCTGGCCCTAGCGACTGCTTGGGCACTACGACTGCCACGGGAGCGCAACTCTTCTACAAGACCGATGCGCCTGGATCGGCGTCAGCCATATCGCCGCTTTTATATGTCACCAATCTAGGCGACTCTCAAGTTATGGTGGTACGGCCAAAAAATAAGGAAATGATATACAAATCGAAAGAGCAGTGGCATTGGTTTGATTGCCCAAGGCAACTAGGGACGAACAGCCCAGATACCCCCGCCGAAAACGCCGTCGTAGATAAGGTGGAGCTTAGAGAGGGAGACATCGTGTTGGCCATGTCTGACGGAGTCATCGATAACCTCTGGGACCATGAGATAGTCGAAAACGTATCTAAGAGCGTCGAGCGCTGGGAGGCAGGAGAGGGGGGCCAAGCCAGTGGCCCTCGCAAAGACGGCGCCAGTGGCGGGATGACATTCGTTGCGCAAGAGCTTGTCAACGCCGCAAAACAAATTGCGACGGACCCCTTTGCAGAAAGCCCCTTTATGGAGCATGCGATCGAGGAGGGGCTGGCTAGCGAAGGAGGTACGTGTAACGTGGTTTATCACCCGTGCCCCCATAAACTGACGGTAACATAGGGAAACTCGACGATATCAGCGTCGTAGCTGCGTTGTGCCAGCGGAACACGACATGATGCTTCATTTCTTGACAAGGCACATTGCATATGGTGTCTTCTAGGCTTTCCAGATGGCGAAGTAGGTATGAATCCCCAAGGATAGCAAAGCCCATTCCTTCTATGATTCTCTTTTGTGGCGTTGAGTGGGAAACGGCGTTGCCTGGATCGAGCGCTATTCAAAGGATTAATCTAAGCCGATAGACTAGGCCCCTACCTATATGTAAACCGGTTTTTATACCGCGTGGTAGCACGGCGTTGGAGGAACTTGAAGTCATATAGAAAATACATGTACTAATAAAATGATAAGTTCATCCTAACCACATTGCCTCCATAAATGAATTCTCTAGTTGTCGTCCTGATATCATTGCATTAATGAATACCTACTCATAGTGGGGTTATATTTATAGACCCTAGTCCCTACCTACCAAGACCGCTAAGTTCCTTCCACTAGTACCTACTGATAAGAGCTCAACCCCAAATTTTTCGTTATCAACGCGATCCATTGATTTATCGATCTAAGAATTTCGAGAATTTCTAAATCGCAGTTTACATCAATGATTTCAACAAAACAAACAGCAAATCAAAATGCCTCGAGCCAAACGATCCAAGCAGTACCGGAAGCTCATGGAGCAATTCTCCATGACTTTTGGCTTTCGAGAACCATATCAAGTCTTAATTGATGCTGATTTCATCGCGGAAGCAAATAAATGCAAGATGGACCTGATGCGCCGATTAGAGGATACCGTTCACGGCCAAGTCAAACCCAGTATGTTTCAACTCGGTTCGCCTGCCCAAAGACCGTTTGTTATACTAATAGCAAGATCACAGTGATCACGCAATGCTCAATGCGACATCTCTATAACCGAAAATCAGAACCCGGAGTGGAAGCAGCCATAGAACAAGCCAAGAATCACTTTGAGCGACGACGATGCGGTCATCATCCGGACGAATACCCAGAACCACTCAGCGCGCTAGAATGCATACATTCTGTTGTTGATCCAAAGGACAATGGGGTTAACAAGCACCGCTACATCTGCGCGATCAACGACGACGCTGTACGAGCCAACCTACGACAGGTCACCGGAACACCACTGCTATTCATCCGGAGGTCAGTCATGATCATGGAACCGATGGCTACGATCAGTGTAAAGGCTAGGTCGAAAGACGAAAAGAGCAAGTTCCGAGCAGAGCTTAAGGCGCCCAGTGGAAAAAGGAAGAGGGACGATGACGAAGATAGCGACGATGAGACAGAGAGGGTTGGACAACCGACGACTGGAGGAACAGCAAGTGCTGAAAAATCCAAGAAAAGGAAGGGCTATGGTCGCAAGGAACCAAATCCTCTGGCTGTCAAGAAGAAGAAGACGTCAAAGCCCACTTCGGATCAGCAGGGCTCGAACAAGCCAAAGACGACAGAAGCAACCACGACGGAACCATCAACAGAGGCGCCGAAAGGAAAGCGCAGACGGAAGCATAAGGGGAAAAGTGCGTCTATGAAGGACGAGGCTGTCGCTGGGTCTAATAATGCTACGGAGGTACAGGCGACGGGTGGTGAGGATTAAAGTCGAGGAAGCCAGAGCAAACAGGGCTCATGCCAGCATTTGAGAGGCGTTTTCTTTAGCTTTTGGGGCATCAATCGCGAACTTGCATGTAGTATACCCGGAACGTACGAGGTGGGTACATGGTGGGAATTATACAACATTGAATTCATACTACTACCCAGTATTATACATTTGGAACTATGGATGCTGCAGCTCTGGTAATGAAGAGAGGCGCTCTTTGTGATGGACTCTCAACACATTCATCATTAACACACAGACTGGTATCATACTAGGCCTAGAAGCGTCGAATAGGAAAACTGGTATGGCGAAGATGGTGCAATCAATATCTCTAAGTGTCATTAGTGGGGTCTGCAGGGACAAATTAGGTGACACTCAGCCTCAAAGGACGCCTAAGCATTCCCTATCTCGGCAGTCTGTCGGGTACCTACGGTAGGTGTATAACCCCTGAAACTGTGGTTCTATGGGTATAACACAGCATTGGCAGCTTGGATACTCAGCAGGCATCTAGGTATTTGGTAGTGGGAATTAAGAATTAAATTTGACTATAATGCACTTGACCCTTCAACTTTGATTTTTCAATAATTAGTCTTTTTTTTCTTGCAAAACACCATCAGCGGACCATGCAAATGCTTTTGCTTCAAGATACCGAAAACGTCTAGCTAAGCATTGCTCACCTGCTCCATTTGCAAGGGTCGGCGAATCAATTACAGGGATCGACTCAAAACCAAAGGGGGACTTACGTCTCTGACGATCCCCTCGAATGCCTCTCCGCCTTATTACCGTGGGGAATGTGAATCCATTGCAACCACACCCAAAGCCCAAACCACGTCGGTAAACTAACAGAGAAGCTGCGGAGCTTCTGCCGAGAAAAAGGCCACAATCACTCAACCAGACCAACAGCCTAATTAAGTACATGCGCAAAAAGACAGCTCCATGGCGCCGGTAGGAGGAGTTCAGGAACTTGACGACTTTGGGCTGCCCATCAGGAAATACGTAAGCCCTGAACCACAAGATGGCAACGAAAGTAAGCCAAAACTTGCGACAGAGGACAACACCGATGCCTCAAAGAAAGCAGCACAGCCAGAGAACCCAAATACTAGACCCGATCCTCAGCAGGTAGCGGAGGGAGGCAAAGATGGGAAGGATGAAAAGGCTCAAAAGGATGCAATAGACTCCAGCTTAAAACCTCCAAAGCGGACCACAAATTCCGAGAATCCTTCGGCCACCAATAGCGACATTGACGACTTCCAAGATGCGCCCTCGACTCCGTTGCCAGAACCCTCTCCCCAAGTCGAATCGAAAGACATCGATGAAGCCCAGACGCCTGTACCTACGCAAACCGAGTTCAAGAAAGAAACGAACCCCCCTAATAATGAACCTAAGGAAGGTTCGGAATCCTATGAAAATATCGATCTCTCACAGGAGCATAAGCAAAAAGATAGTTTACATAAAAAAGTACAATCCATCTCAGGACCGACCATCAAACAGGTCGAAGCCAGCAAACAGGCAGACGAAGCAAAGAATGGTCCGCGCATTGACCATGCCCGAGACACTAGCATAGCAAGCTCGAATCACGAAATCTCCGAATTTTCTCATCAACAGTTGACGGCACCCCATGAGGAGAAGAAAAATAACGACGACGGAGAGTGGCAGGCTATGCCAGCCTATGCACCTTACGATATATACGATGACGATAACAGACTGGTAGCCAAAGAGCACAATCCTGAGGAGGATGATAATTATGGGTATAGCGGGCTCGGCGGCGCGGGTAAAGGGTACACCAGGGTATTGGATGATGAGGACGCCGAGTCGGAAACGAGTATGGATGATAATACGCGGTACTTGTTCAAGGACGCCAAAAGTACAAGTATGACAGAAATGGACGAAGAGCAGCGAGATGCAGTCTCCCAACTACAGGCTACAAAAGATTTATTAACCGAAGGGCAGAGGATAGCCTACGTTGGGATCACCCGCCTAGAGCTGTCAGAGATGGTCAAGGAGGCCGAGAGCATCGAACCTCTTAAGAAGATTAAAAAGGAGGTCGTATTTGCAGCCGAAGCAATGAAAATGTGGTCCCAAAAGATCATGGTTCGATTGTATGCTCATATGGAGATTAGCCCGGCAGAGCAAGTCATGATCGAGCAACTGGCTGAGCACGGCGTTATGCCCAGAGATCTTACTCCGGCGCTCATGCAAAATTCCAGGGTCAAGAACCCAATGGCGGAAAAAGCACGTTCCTCCACGAGCCTATCGCTAAGGAGCCCAACGTCGTCTATTTCAATCCCATCATCACCCTTAGAGGAACGAAGCGCAGAGCCACCCCCGCCTTACGAAAGCCACGAAGGCGAAGAAATGCCGGAGGTCAAGACTCCCTCACAATTACCAAGCACCGAAAAGATTGATATAGACCTACGGTGGACAGTTCTTTGTGATCTCTTCTTAGTACTCATCGCCGACTCGATCTACGATGCGCGGTCTCGGGTCTTACTCGAAAGAGTCGGCAAAGACTTGGAAGTACCTTGGATAGATATCTGCAGGTTTGAAAAGCGTGTCACGGATGCTTTGGAGATGCAACAGCAGGCAGAAAAGGAAAATTGGAACGAGGAAGAGCACCTCGAAAATAGGAGAAAACTAGCCCTCAAGAAACGATACGTAATGATGGGCCTGGCCACCGTCGGAGGAGGCTTGGTTATCGGTCTTTCGGCCGGACTTCTAGCACCGCTTATCGGCGCCGGTCTGGCGGCCGGCTTTACGACGATCGGAGTTGGTGGTACCAGCTCCTTTTTAGCCGGAGCAGGAGGAGCCGCCATCATCACGTCAAGTGCCGCAGCCTCGGGGAGTTTCATGGGTGGCAAAGCCGCCAATCGACGTACAGGTGCTGTAAAGACGTTCGAGTATCGACCACTCCACAACAACAAACGTGTCAACCTCATTGTGACCATCTCCGGCTGGATGACGAGTAAAGTCGATGACGTTCGTTTACCGTTTAGTACCGTTGATGCAGTAATGGGTGATATTTACTCGATCTTGTGGGAGCCGGAAATGTTGACCAGCATGGGTGACACTATCAACATCCTAGCAACAGAGGTAAGGGAACATTCTATTGCAGGCACCTTACCAAATGCGCAAGCTAACATGTAAATAGGCCCTCACACAAGGGTTGCAACAAGTGCTCGGCAGCACAATCCTTATTAGTCTGATGGCCGCCTTACAGTTACCCGTGGTTCTATCCAAGTTGACATACTTGATTGACAACCCCTGGGCCGTGTCTCTGGACCGCGCGTGGTCCGCTGGTCTGATTCTCGCGGATTCGTTGATTGATAGAAACTTGGGCACTCGACCCATCACCCTCGTTGGCTACTCGCTTGGTTCCCGAGTCATCTTCTCGTGTCTCCTTGAGCTCGCACGAAAAGGCGCTTACGGCTTAATCCAAAATGTTTATATCTTTGGCTCGCCTATTGTCGTGAAGAAGGAAGAGTTTCTCAGGGCTCGCACTGTCGTGGCCGGGAGGTTTGTCAACGGATATAACCGAACCGATTGGATTTTGGGTTACCTTTTCCGCCTTACCAATGGTGGCATTCGTAGGATTGCTGGCTTGGCCACTGTGGATGGAGTACCGGGCTTAGAGAACATAGACTGCACGGAGTTTGTTGTCGGTCATATGGAATATCGTACGGCGATGCCTAGGCTCCTTAGGGAGTGCGGTTGGCTTGTAGAGAGCGACGAGTTTGGTGAGATCGAGGATCCAGATCCAGATCGACATAGAGAACGACAACGGGAGCTCATCAACGAGATTGAAGAAGCTCGCAAGGAGCTTGAGAAAGAAGAATCCACGAAGAAGGGCGGTTGGGGCATCTTCGGTCGCAGGAAGAAGGCTGCGCGTCAAGAATGGGAGGTCTACGAAGACAACAACAAAGGGATGGAAGCATCGTCCAAGACGGAAGATAAAGAGGGCAACAACCACGGTGTCTTGTTCGACGTCGATGCCATCCGAGCGGAGTTGGCCAAGGAGGAAGAGCTCCAACCAAAAGAGTTGAAATCTACGCTGCCACCAATAAAACTGGACATCTCGTCGTCACGGCCAACGTCCTCGAGCAACCCCAGAGACAGCCTTCGCGAAACCAAAAGCGATGCTGGTCTGTACCAAAACTCGTCGTTCGAGTATAGGATCTCGCAAGAACGCACACCCACGTCTGCCCTTACTCCGTCATCCCGTGGTCTGGGATACGAATACGGCGCACCGGCAGACGATGAGATCCAGATGACCTTCGACACGTCATTCTCAGAAAGCCACCACAGGCCGTCAAGTCCGCCATCCCCACCACCCAAAGACCCCCCGTCCCTAGGGAGGCCAGAGATAAAAACGGCGCAGACAACGCCAAATCTAGCGATCAAGGACCCGTGGGTCGACGACGACGACGACGAGTTCGGCAAGGAGAAGGAGATCTCGATGACGTTTGCGTAGGCCCCTACACTGCAAAAGGCGTTTTCGTGTTCGATGGCTTCTGGGTTTTGGTCGTGTCTTGTTTCTGTCTCGGCTCTAGGGCGCGCTACGCGCTGTTTGCTTCGTGGGATCGCATCGATTCGGCGTTCGTTACTGGGGTTTCTTGCGGTGTATGTGTTTCATCGCTCATTTACCCACCTAGTACCTAGTACCTGCCTACCTACCTAGGAGCTATGTGACTGAGGGTTTCCCGTGGGGCGTGGGGGTTGTTGGTCTGAATATTCCAAATATCAAGTGCCTAGCTATTTGGGGGACGTCGCTCGTCACGACGATGAGCAAGTCCGATGGTCGGCGGGGCGAAGCGAGGAGCGGAAGAGCGCATGGTGGGAGATTGATGGGAGAGAGGGGCATCTGAACGGGCTCAGGCCGGCTGTAAATTACTATATTGTACACCGTGGGATGCGCTCCATGGGCTATATCGCGGCTGCGGATGGGGTTTGGTGGGGGCTTGCTGCGGACTAGGTATTTAGCATCTGGGTACCTGCATAGTACCCGGTGGATGATATTGAAATGATGAATTTATGCTACTGGGTCTGCTTGTGGTGTGGGTTGGAACTTTGCTGTTGATAAGGTCGGTACGTGGGTAGGGAGGTAGGTACTAGGGATTACGGAAATAGGGGTTTGCAAAGCAACTGTGAATGTTGTTGGGGTGTTGTTTCTAAGCAGCATATAGCGATGCGTATTCTCGTTCGGTGCTTGTGCTGCGGGTTATAAGTGATAGGGCCTGAGCATGACTTGGGTGCTCAGGGGAATAAACTCAACATCACGCCCCTTAGTTCAGCTCTTAGAGTAGGGGCCAGTTTTCTGACATTGCGGAACAGCTATCATCATGAATAGGTAGGTACCTACCTACATAGTAAGTATAAGGTTCTCCGAGATGTAGCTTCGAGGCGAACACTTGGTAAAATAGCTTCGGATTCGTCCATCAGGGACACTCGGCCCTGTCAGGGCTAGACAAAGACGGCTACATGTATATGTACCTAGCCTCCCATAGCCCTAGCATAGTCTTAGGTTCCTCGCGCAACAACGATGTTGTTTCCGCGTCTTCTAGGTCCGCCTCGTGACAGGCCCTACATTCTAATTGTTTCGTACGACAAATGAATGGCGCTTGGCATCACGATGGACACCTAGGAGATGGAGAAAGCAGAAACATTGCTGTTGCGCGAAGATCGTAAGCATAGGTCACGACTGTGGGAATCTACCTCATAGTTACGTGAACATAGTGGTTCTCTACTCTCAGAGCCTTCGAAGATGCTGGATGGTCTATTACGCACTAAATAACCAGATGGGGACGAGAAGCTCCATGAAACAGCATTGGATAGACTATCCTGTAAGTATCTTATGAACTCAAAAGCCCTCCAGAGTAAGAGGTCTACGCCGGAGACAGGAGATATTCTAGAATAGGGTGGCTTAAAGCAATAAGATCTGTCCTATCACGAATGTGGCCGGCCTCGACAAACCGGCCGAAGCTAGCAAAAGAAAGAAGGCTTAGCTAGAAAGGAATCGAACTCAAAAGCTCGTGGTTGTTGGAACGGTATTTGAAACTGCTATTGTACACTTCGAACACCCCTACTTCACCACTGGGCTGTACAAACCTGACTGGTGGATACGGCGTTGTTGTACCTTATGTGCTTAGTATTTTCGTCCCTATGAGATGATCAGAGTATGGGATCGCCAGTGACTGATGGTGGTTTAAGAGGATTATGTCGAGGGGGGCTGGGAAGGGAATGCTAGCGACCTGTGGGGTCAGGCTCTACATCGCGAGCATACTACCAATGGGTTGGCAAGATCGAGTATAATCATTTCGGCTTCTCGAAACCTAGGGGGCTAGTAATGGTTTCTAGTATAATTCTTGGGAATTACGGCAAGAAGCATGTGCATGATATTTTATAAGATCGAGTATAACGAGAAGAAGGAATTCATATTAACCTCATTAGCTGTTTGCCTACCCGGATAGGTACCTATTTGAACGGTAAGGAGAGTCGTATATCTTTTTAACAAACCCAAAAGATACGTCAAACAGACATGTCGTTTAGATGTGCTTCTAGCAGACGAGGGGATCGGTGACTTTGGTATTCTATGGCTCTTAGAAGCACTATTAAGTATATTCTTTTCAAAATTACTATCCAGCCAGAATGGACACCAAACCAGCACCCCAATGTCCTCTGGTTACTCTATGGATGTATCATTTGATAATTGCCCCGATAAATTATGCGAAGTTGTCCGGTTCCTCTATCAGTCTCACTATTGCGACACATGCAACGATTCCCGCTGAGGTTGCTAGGACTCTCATTCACTCCCACATACCTACCAGTTGAAATTCAGATAACACCTCACGGAAGTTGACGGCGAACAAGGAAAGAATCCCACAGGAGTTGCGGGCGTTTACGGCTAGTTCCACGCAGCTCCTCCAACACGATCGAGATCTACCATCGACTTCCGCGAAGTACCACCGGCTACAATTGCTCAAGCCTCAAAACGCCTTGTGTCGATGGATATCAGTCATAACCCATTCCCCTCCATTAACGGCGTGTCATCCAGCCACCTCATTTATGTGTGATGCATTTTCCCAGTTAGCCACCGCTGAGGAGCGCAGCCGGGGCAGAATATGAAAGAACATGAACCCGCTCGGTAACAAGGAGGGAAAACTACGTGGGTGCCGCCAGCAATATACCTACCTGCCAGCGATTCCACACTGAGCATTGTTTCGGTATGGCCGCGTATACGGCGTCCACAACCAATGATCCTTCGGCAGCGCCGTGCGGAGGCTCCTAGTGAGATCCTTCGATCTCGGAATAAGTAGCAGCCGACGAGTAACCGGATCCCACTGTTTACCAGGTATCCAGAACCCACCTGTTAGCAAACAATTTGTTGGCGAAATGTTTGGGTTGGGTATCCAGACTTCCAGACCTATTAGCAAACGGGGTTTATTTAAAGCACGTCCATCCGTTCTTGGCCGTCGTCAGCGATGAAGAAGCTTTCGCATGCTCAAATAAGACTACCGATGCCGCAGCACAGGCCTATTTTCGGCCCTCTGGGGGTTGAGTCTTAAAATGCCGGCTGTATATGCCGGATGTCTACCTAGGTAGGTAGGTATACCTACGGCCGTAAAAGTTCAAGGATGCTATGTATATATTTCATGATCGGTTGATCTGTCAAGGGATACCATGCTGCGCCGATGTCAGAGATGAGCGTATCGTGACGCTCTCCTACGAGACGGAAATGTACCATACGGGAAACTATGGCTTTACTGCTATGATTCAAGGGCTTTGATGCTTCATAGTGAATTGTGTAGATGGTAAATATGGGGATATGGGTGTGTTGGTTGGTTGGCTGTTGCTTTGCGGAGAAATCGATCCAGTGATGGCGGAACCACCAATGATGACATCGATGTTTATCTCGCTATATTTAGGGATGTCAAGGTTCCATGACAAGGCCCAATGGGGCTTTAGACTTATTTCCATTATTCGAGAAGCCATTCTTGAATACCGAGAGTGTAACCCTTGGTTTGTTGCTATTGCCGTGTTGACGTTTTCGAGTTCATGATCTGCTGACAACGACTTGCGTGAGAATGCACCTAGATAAGTAGGGATACCTGATATCCCGATTGTATATACGTTTATTCCAGCTGCATGGCCATTCCGAAGTGCCGAGTCGGAGGTAAGGGTTGTGTAGTGTGCGAGGGCACCAATAAAGTCAGATCGGTGCCGAACAAGTGCTTGAAGAAAAAAGAAATTAGTAAGCCCGGGAGGGTCATCTAAATATATCATCAATATTGATGGTGGGAGTCTCTGTCATGGAGTTGGATGGAAGATGGGTTGATGTCATATATCTTCATCTATATCCTTATACGGCGGATAGTGTCACGTAAGTTCATGATAGTTTCTGACATGTTGCGTAGCAATTCGGTACAGTAAGATGGAGAGGCGAAGAGGCGTTAAAGAAGTGTGTGCCACGATAGTCTGATCGACCCTAAAAAGGCATGAGAAGACATTTTGCGTAAGTACCGAAGTACCTATTGTTGCTATTTTAATATTGAAGCCTTACCAAAATGAGGACGAGTCGTTTTGAGCCGTTCTGAATCGTCTTATCAGGCAGTCAGGTCCATGTGCTACCCCTGTCGAAAGCCACAAAAAAGCCAAGATGTTAGCGTTTGCCAAGAGGAGTTTGATCAGCCGCAGACCGTTAATTTTATTTTGGGTCAAGCCCCCTCTTAGCGCATCCGCGGGTTACTCTTAGCCCTGGAGGTCGTCCTTAGGCTCTCACTCAGTCACTCCAGGCTGCTACGTACCTGTGGACATTTATCAACTACGATTAACCCCTACAGCCGCTTATTCAGTACCTACAAACTACAAACCACACAAACCACACAAACCACGCAAACCACACAAGTCCCGCTCTCATCTCCATTTTAACCACTTGATGCGAAATACCGCTTGTATGGGATGGCGATCTTCAAATACTCATTGGCCATTGGACGTAAGCGCTGATTCTGCGAATATCGCTCATTGAAGGTCGAACACTTTATTTACGAGTCCCGATTTCATTCGGCCTCTGGTTCTGGTTCTGATTCAGGAGGCGGGCATCGTGAACGCAAAACCCTCGCCCAGATGGGACCCTGGTAGCAAAGGATCGAGAACCCTTCACGTTTTGGTCCATCGTCGTCAGATGGACAACGGTGTCAGCAACCCTTCCACCAATCATGGCCTCTCCTTACGTTCAGGTTATAGATCCTTTTTTCGATAATTCGTAGGTCTTATTTGCCATGTACCCGCTTGTTCACCGCGAAAACTCTGTCGTCTGCTATGCCCGTCGAGTGTATAGTAGGCAAACCCCAGGTCGAGGTTGTATTCACGCTAAGGCACCACGGCACTCGCCGGTCTATTGCTGTTATGTACAATTCGTGTAGGGCTTGACCAGATCATCAACCTTGGTCCCACGTTCTTCGTGTGTTCACCCTCGAGGTTTAGCTCTTCATTTGAGTGCATCTGAAAAATTTGGCCGAGTGCACCCGTTGCATAGCATCGTCGTCTTTGACACACCTATCACTCGTTCGAAGGATTGGCTGGGTGGCAGTCTGAACTTGCGAGCCAAACCTACGATACACGCGTAACAGCATGGCCAAGCATCGATTTGAAGGCATTGACACGATCTCGCTATCATTGTTCGTGCTGCTAAAATATTTGCCTACCAAGGCGAGGAAAGCCTAGGACAAACATGTCATATGTACTGCGTACTGTGCAATAGGCTTTAACCAAAAAGGTCCAGGGGCGTCGTCCCCATACGGCACAGGGCACCGGCTAACCCCAATCCATGTCTAGCAGCCCTAGTTAGACCTACATACATTGATACTACGCAGTAGCCTGCCTGCTTGCTATATCATGCTCCCGCAAACACCCCTCGACGCTTTCGAAGAGGAGTGGAGAGCGTCATGGATGATTTTGATGGACCGGCGTCGATCTACGGGTTGGCAGCTGATGGTGCCATCCATCTCTCCCTCTCCCGTTGCTTTTGCAAGAGGCGCAGCCTTGGCTTACTGCATGCTGAAGCCTGGTTGGCGGCGTGCTTCTTACCACATACCTAGTCGGTAGTGTGTATAATACAATACATACCAAAATATGTATGTACTGATTCAAGACCAGACCCGCACCCACCCCTAACGGGCGCAGCTCAGTAGTTGACAGACCGTGCCAATGCTTCTATCCCTGCTCATCCTGCGCTGTTTGCTCTTCTATTCCCTCACGCCCCCGGACCATTGATTCTCCTCATTCTTCTGCTCGTTTCTTCGTTTCGGCCATTGCTTGGTTCTTTTTTTGCCAGTTTTCTTTCCTGGCCCGTCTCGTCATATTGCTTAAGTGCAAGTCTACGACACATACTGCCGTACAACCAAGACCGTGTCTGGCCGACTATAACCCAGGACTAGATTGGGTATGATTTGAAGGGTTCGGATGCATCTGGGCTGCTGGGAGTTTGACCGACGACGATAACCCGTGGCTTGGTGCACACAACAATGCGGCTCGATGTCTCGACACTCGGGAGCCTGGCGTGCTTGACGGGGTCTGTGGTGGCGTGGGCCGACGGCTCGGAGGGCAACTTGGATATAACGAACGATGCTGGCGACGTGGAGGCAGAAGCGACGACGACGGCGCCGGTTCCGAGCTTGATTCCGACTTCGTCGTCTAAATCAAATGCGATTCTAGTGCTGAACCCTATACCGGTACCGGCTGTTTTCGTGCCGAGCTCGCGAAACGAGACCATCACTTTTCGTAGGGGGTCGGGTATTAAGGAGTTGGAGATAGGAGCAGTCTACCTGAAGCGGTACGAGGACGATGTGATAATCGGACAGGGCGACGCAAGGACTTCGGATGATGCGAGTACTTCTACCAGCACGAACGCTTGGGATGATGGGGGACTGTACTTCCGGAGGCAAGCACCACCAGCGATGCCGCCGTTTCAATTTACGGGTATGTTCGTTCAACGACAGATATCAACCCCTAGAATTTGTGACGGGATGTTGACATGGTGAACAGTGACCCAGGACAGCGTACAACTACCACTCGGCACCAGCGAGTCCGACTTCGGTAGTAATATGGACCTGCCTCTGTACTATGAAATCCAATGGGAAAATTCCACTTCTAGTGGGAAAAGTTATAGTCAACTGCTCGCGGTTGCTACTAATGACGGCTACCCGTATGCGGAGACGTTATTGCAGGGAACGGGCATGGGGGGCAGTCCTGCAAAATCCGAGGTCGTCGATAATTCCGAGACCGAAACCGCCACGAGTTCGCCGACAGCTACGGCGACGACGATGGCGGCGGAAAACGTAGACAGGTCGACGTCGGGAGGCGGACTCAGCACCGGCGCGATAGCCGGCATCGCGGTGGCCGGCGCCGTCGTCGGTTGCGCCCTGATCACGCTGGGGGTGTGGTGCGGCTTCTGCCGCAACCGCGGCGGCCGCGGCGCTCGCGACCAGAACGGCACCTACGCCGCCCACTCCGGCTCGCACCACATGATGTCGGACAAGGAGGCCGTGGTGACGGGGCTATCGGAGTCGTCGCCGAACTTGGCGTACGCCGAGGACGGCGCGCCGATGCACGACCCCCACCGCAACAGCACGCGGAGCATGGGCCTCGACGACGACCCCGCGTACGCGCCATACTCGGATCAGCAACAGCAGCAAATACCTCCAGCGGCGGCGGCGGCGCCCCCGTCACAAGCGCAGCCGCAACCACCCGCGCCCGTGTTCGCGTCCAGTAGCCAGGGGGATCTCTCCGCGCGCTCGACGTCCCGGTATGCGCACTTGATCGAGGAGGGCATGACGGAGGAGGAGATTCGCCGCTTGGAGGAGGAAGAGCGGCATCTAGATGCGGCGATCGAGGAGGGCCGGAATAGTGGCCGTATGACGCGCTCCCCGCGGTCGCCGTGAATGGCTCTTTCGGTCGATGCGTAACGGTCCGATGTTGCAGCTCTTCCTGCGATCTTGGGGTATTCTGGGCGCGTGATGAGTGGTGGCCACGCCTGCCTGCCTGCCTGCCTGCCTGCTTGCTTGCTTGCCACGAAGTAGATGGTAGTAGGAAGTAGACTGGGTGGGCGTGCGTATCGATGGTATTGAGCGTTTATGTGTGTATTTGCCGACGCGAACAAGCGAGCGGGGCCTTCGGAGTTGCGAGATATCACTGTCGTTGCCGCCCTCCCCTACCTGCATGCCCAGATATCTAGCTAGGTGTATATTTGTCAATAGCATTAATTGAACTTGTGTATATACCCTTTTCGGTGGGATGAGAGGCTGCTTGCGTATAGGAATTTGAATATTGGTTTAATCTGTTTATTGTCTTGTGCGTGGTTTGATGTTGGCTTGTAGTTGCTGGATAGGTAGGCTAGTATGTATACTATAAGGAGGGGAATAGGGGTGAGCGTACGATTACCAAAATATCAACATTACACGCACCTAGGTTGAATATGGATACCTAGTAGGCATATACTATGTACATGTATTAATCGTGATAGAACGCCAGTCTATTCAGGCAATTGGTAACGCAGACTCATAAACTAGGTACTTTTGGCTATCTGGGTAAATTTGCTTCATTTTTGATTGATATCTTGAATTGACTTTACAGGCTCCAAAAATAGCCTTCATAATCGCCGTTAAGTAAAGCCACTCGGCTCTGATGTTACACTAGGGCGATGAAGACAACAGACGACGTACTGTTACACCAACCACTCGCCGCCCCGGGGTTTCAAGACCCAGAAAATACACGCATTGCCCTCCTTCTAGCACCTCTTGCCAGCCTGCCTGGACAAGGATAAGTCATGTCGTGTCCCGAACGGGGACTCCGATTCCTCCACCGGCGTATCTTGGGGTATTTCTCTTCCTCCACGCATCAAGTTGGGTTCTTACGCTACGCTCGATACGCGGATTATGAACGGCCGAAGGTGAAGATGCGGCCGACCATGTTGCTGGCGAGGTTTCCGGCGATGTTGCCCGAGTAGAGGGCGCTGCCGGCGAGATTGGAGGCCTGGCTGAACTTGTCGCAGCGCGAGAAGGCGAGGCTGTTGGTTATGGTGAGGGTGAGGGCGATGGCTAGGTAGCGTATCACCGATTAGCATTCCCCCCTTCTATTCCCGCAACAAGGGCCCGTCGTACGGGGTGTGCGAAGGAAGGGACGAAAGAACTTACCGACGAGAGGCACCCACATGAACTTGAGGCGGACGAGGGCGAGGATGGCAAGGGCAACCCACAGCACGGGCTGGGCGTAGATGGCGAGCCAGAAGAAGCGCGAGTCGGTGGCGTTGATGGCGCGGGTGGCCGGGTCGCTGCTCTCGAAGACCCAGCGGCTGTCGCCGGAGGAGGGATCGACCTCGTTCCACCAGCGCAGGCCGACGAGGCGGCGGCCGGCGATGTTCTTCAGGTAGTAGAAGTCGGCGGCGAGCAGGAGGATCGTGATGATGAAGATCATGACCATGTTGTCGGTGAAGATGACGCCGAAGAGGTAGACGAGGAGGGAGGCTGCGGTTTGCGTGTTAGCGGTGGCGTTGCCGTCCCGTGGTCGGTAGACAATGCGCTGTAGGGAAGACGAAGAGACACTTACAGACGCGGAATGCGAGAAAGGTCAGCAGGGTGATGGGGTGCGAGCTGAGGCGCCAGCTCAGGACCCCTTGGGGATTCTGTGGATTCTGTGCTGACTCCATCTGGTGCGAAGGTATTGAAGGTGTTGACTTCGTGGTATTACAATATCATGAAAAGAGCGACGGTTCGTTGATGTTGGAGTTGAAGAACAATTAACGTTGGACGATTACGATTATCCTTGTCGGGTATTCGTTAATCGAAGCTTGATGAAGCTACCGTAGCGGGATGGGGAAGCTGCGCGTCGCATTTCTAGGCGTTTAATAACGGCGACAGGGGTTGAGCCCTTCCGACATGCTGTCATCTGCGGATTTGATTACTGCATATTATGTTGATAAGAAGATAAGAGCAATGGTTTACTTGCATAAAGACGCATCGTTAATTCTTAACATGAAACTCATTCTGTTCTCATCTTTCTTTTGCTGATATCTTCTTCTCTTACTGTTTACCTAGTACTAGGTAGCTATGAAGCATAGAACACTCGGCATCTGCAATCTTGTTCACAAATTCAATACGAAAGCGAAGATCAACATCAATATGTCATGTTGGATACTACTACGTTGGTAGGTGAGTGGCCAGTAGGTCGGTGCCAGTGAGTATAAAGAAAGCAGACTGTTTGCAGGTAATGTGCCATCGGTCAATAGGGATAGGCTCGCACCTCATCCTCCCTACCGAGGTCCAACCCCCTCTCAACCTGCTCCTTATGTTTCCCATCCAAAAATTCAAGCAGGATGTCCCCATACTTCTCCTTCCCCTTATACTTACTCACATCATCCCCCCAGCTCCTCACCGCACTCGCCAGTCGCCCCGGCACATAGTCTTCCTCCACAATCTCCGTGATGGGGTGAAAGTAGGTGCGGATCGTGAACACAACACCCCCGCTCCTGGGCAGCCGCCGGAGTGTCTGCCTCTCTGACCGGAAGTAATGGTGCTGTACCGCACGGTCTTTTGCGGCTGTGTTCCAGCCGACTCCCTCCGCATCCTCGGGCCCAATGCTCCACGACCACGGCAGCTCGTCATCCACCTGGAAGAAGTAGTTGTTGCGTGCCACCATCTCCTCCGGCTTGAGTCGCCGGAAGAAGTTCAGCATTCCCTTCTC
This sequence comes from Hypoxylon rickii, assembly GCA_902806535.1. Classification (NCBI taxonomy): domain Eukaryota; kingdom Fungi; phylum Ascomycota; class Sordariomycetes; order Xylariales; family Hypoxylaceae; genus Hypoxylon; species Hypoxylon rickii. The sequence goes on from CADCWY010000013.1 coordinate 179,563, forward strand.
CAGCTTTTCTTTGAATTGCGGTACCGAGCCCGAGGTGTGAATCTCTGACAGGGGCATTCCGTATTTGTCACTTAGGCGCCAGAACCCCGCGAGCAGAACCGCGCCGGCGAGTAGGTAATATTGGCCGTCTGGCTTCTCGATCATGATGGCCAGATCGTCCTGCACGAGGCGCGCGCATGTTTGCATCGGGTCCTCGGGGAGTGGCCGCGTGACAATGTCGAAGCTTTCTCCCGACCAGAGATTGCTTATGCCGACGTCTGTTCGCTTGTAGAGCGATGGATACCGCGCCGGCAGGTAGTCAGCGAGTTCTTCGAGGAGCTCGACTGCGGCAGCATAGGCTTCCGGTGCTGTTCTGCAGCATTTGTGGCCCCGCTCTTGAATCCGCCGCGCCTTGTCCGCGTGGAATCGCGGATAGTGGTTATCCAGCTCGATCCAGTCGACATGCTGTATGGATCGGAGACCCATCGTCACGTTGTACTTGGGACCATACCGGAACGGTCTATATGGTAGCGGTTTCGTATGCTCGATCGACCAATCTGGATACGGTTCCGGCTTGGGTGTGCAAAAGTCCGATGGTATCCACTTCCCCCATTCACGTCCCGCGTTTTTCGGAATGCCGCCAGCCCTCGAAACGGCCTTCTCGAGCACTGGCGTAGTCGGCGTGGATGGTCGAGAAGAGGTCCTATCCCATTTCCGTCTGCGAATAACATACATGGCTGTCGCAGAAAACAATAGGAAGACGAGGGCAATAGCATAAACAGACTCCTTCGAATAACCCTGAATACGCTGTCTTCCCCAATAGCTCTTTACCACAGACGAACAACTGCGACCTGATTTTTGCACCCCCTCATATACCTGATTTACATGCTTGGAAACCTGGGCGCGGGCCCATTGCAACTTCGTGGACGTCATATTGCTTTACGTTTTGCGACGGTAGGCTGAAATCCTCTATGGTCAGATGGATTATATCAAGTTCCAGAGACTGGTACTTGATATAGACAACAGAGCCCGGGGGTGTTCCAACGCCCATGCCGTTCTCGGCTGTATACATGTGCTATGACAATAGGATGAATATGTTTGGACTGATGAGAGGATGATCGATTGGAGGCCAAAGTCTAGGGATGGAGATATCTCGGACTTGAAACCGAGTGGTTTGCCTGGTTTGTTGTCTACGACCGTTCTCGGCCGCATAACTAGCGGCGGAGGACGAGATAAGGTATGCGAGTCGGGAGATAACAGAGCGCAAGTCTGATAATAATAGGTGGCCGCAGACCTATCAAGATAACTTGATTCTAGGTAGGTTAGGTAAGTTGAATATTTCCATTAGTCCCACGATCAATGGATGCATGCCTAGCTGCGATGCGATCTTCCCCGCCATAGAGATAGGGGAACATTGGAGCTTCCAAGGTTCTGCCTGGTACCAAATGTGACCCCTTATCACGCCGGTAATTGGCGATAAGGCATACCCCCTCCCCCCTTTCCCCGCAGAACCACCAGGTCACACGATTCCCCTGACATCACGACGATATATCGTACAGCTCAGGTTAGGTAATGAGCCGGCCAGACGCTGCGGCTACTCGAAGGATGGGAACCTGCTTCCGGAACTTTTGCGTGAAAGAGGCGCGTTCTAGCCTCCTAATATCACTTGGCAGATCACTTTCGTGCAAGTCCATAGTAACTCCTTGACACATCCTTTCGACACACCAACCCATTTCCCTGAGCAAAGTGTCTAATATATTTCCGTCTTGGGTCACGGCTGAGCATCGCATCTACCTTCTATCTAACGTCCCTGCTGTGTTTGCTATCAAGTCTCACCAACCGATCTCGTAGAATACGGCATTAAGACTGAAGATCCGTCTCTTGGAGAAGCTCTTGGCCGTATTTGGATCGTAGTAGAAGTACAACTTGCCTTTGGTTGCCTCCCTGGGGAGAGATGCTGATCCTTGGATCGCAAGTGCCGGATGCTTGTGATTAGAAGCTCGGTGGCGCCACTTATACCTCTAGCTTTTTTAAGGAACATGATAGTACGCAGTCTCGTGCAACGGGCCTGAGGGATAGCAAAGCCTGAAAGCAGCTGCCAATGTGAAAACGAAGCAGAACTGCTCTCTTTAAGCAGGAGCGGCGTCGCGCTACCATAAGATAGGTGAATTCTCATCCATACCTCCTAAACATATGGTGCTTTTGATCATAGTCAAGGAGTGTTACACATTCGACCCTTTTGAAATCATGCTCAAGTTTTTAATCCGCCTACCTACTAGGTAGGTACCTAGGAACTAGGCAGATAAGTTTTGTTTATATGCCTGCTCTCTCTATCGTGCCAGCAAGGACTGGCCCCGAATGAATTATCTAGGTGTCTGCTAGATACCTACTACCTAAGTACCTAGACAAGCCACCCAACTGCTTTCTAGCACTGAATACGAGCGAGATATTCCCATTCAACCCTATCCATCGCAGCACATGCCTTTCCTGCCTCTTTTCGAGTATTTTCGTCGAGCCCATCTCTATCCCTGACAACCGCAAATCTCTCCTTCCACAAATTCCATCGCTTAAGACAGATCCCGTCTGTTCCCTTGCATTTCCGTCGCAACCTGGCGGCTAGGTTCTTGTCTAGCTTCCACAAGGGGCCCGCCGTGGCCCCGCGGATTTCCTTATCGCGGCCGTAGAGCACGTGGCCGGCGTGGATCACCCAGGCCGCAGCAAGCTTCACCTTGTACGCTAAATCTACTACGGAGATAGGGTCTTCGTTTACTTCATCTGGGGCGCCTCGGATAGGCGTCATTGTGCCTTCCAGTGCATCGACGAGAGCCCATATGGCGTACATTTCAAATGGAAGGAGACATGCACTCGTAACTCTTGCGGCATACGCTTCAAGATTCACGCGGCGTTCTTTCTTCTTGGCTTCGCTGTACGGCCTCGGGTCGTCTTGAGGACGGTGTGGTTAGCACATGCGAATTAACACTCTAAACGTAATTACTGCTTCTAAGTATTACTGACCGTGACTGATTCTCTCGTAGAAGGTATTGCCAAACATGTACAGCTTCGCCCACTGCTGAACCATATCGTCGCCGCCCCAGTCTCCTCCCAGCTTAACGGCGGTCTTGGGCGGCAAGTCTTGAAGTGCCCTGATGACCCCTACCAGCTGGTCCTGCCCTGGATCATCGTGGGGGATTTGGCTGGCGAGGTCGTGGATGAGCTCCCAGAACCACCACATGAACGAGCCAGCAGCCCCATTCTTGGCGTAGTATTCGACGAAGAGATCGTCCAAGGCTTCAGCAGCCTCGCCCGACGATGCCGGCTTGTCTGATAGGAGAGCTGAGTTGAGGATTTCGGCCACTTTCGCGGCGTAGGGCGGTGCGTCGTCGTCTTCGACTTTTAAAGTCACGCGAGACATCTCTGGTTAAAATTTCCCTACCAGGGTCACTGTTTCGTGTATTTGGAGTGTAAGATATAAGTGTAACGAGGAGAAAGGGGGGAAGTGTTGATGCTTACTCCCAGCTATCATTAGCCTATCGGAGTGGATAAGGATCCACTTCCTCTTCAAAGGACTTGGAGGATCCTAAACTGTATAGGAATCCCGGTTTAGGACTCAGAAGACTTTATGTCGAAATTTAGGGAGTGTCTACTTTGATTATCTTAAAATCCTATTGTCGATTCAGTCAATGCTTGCCTGTTGTCTGCCTAATGAGATTGGGACAGATCAGATTGGGGCCCAGAACTAAGGGCAATTTCTATATGTAGCCTGAATGACTCACTGGCCCAAAACATAGGACTTAGCAAGTCTATAAGTCTATGTCTTTTACGACACAGTCAAGTTATGTTAGCCATACAGGTCCCAACCTGTCTCACAGAATGGTATCCCTTGTTGATATAGCAAAACGCGGAGGATATAGGTATCAATGATGTTTAGTACTAAATTCAACAAACCAAAATACTCATAAGTTCTTTTGATTCTAATACCAAACATGAAGAATCAGCAACAGCCAAAGAGTCATACACTCTGAGTACAATCTCACCAGAAGATAGCATCCAAAGACGTTCCACTGGGCTCTGAGATGCCCTCAAATCTATATAAATACCCTGGTGCCCACCTCAGATTTAATAGGAACATAAGTAATCGTATTCCTATGATACTCTCCGTCGTATTATATATAGAGCTACCTATCTGGTACAAAATAATCAACCACTTGTGGGATTTCCTTGACTCGAACTCTGTTCCCTGGTTCTATTGAAGCAAGAATTAGATACAATAGAGGGTAACCAGATGCCTTCCCATTGCAGTTCATTTATCGAAGGCTTCCACTTCACAACGTACGCGCGTGGCGTGGCGTCTGGCGAAGCCGCCCTGGTCTGCGAAACCCGCAGAAGCAGCAGTGCGTCAAAAACAGATCATGTTTCGCCGAGTTCGAACCTATCGCCCAGACTCATGGATGCCAGATGCCGTTGATGTACGCAGGCGAGGCGGTGTTCTGCTCATTATCAAACCTAATACGGCCTTGTGCCGTTCCTTAATTGAGGAATTGTGAATTTGGGTCTTGTTTCGGAGATGACATCTTTCCCTCTCTCCCTTCTTACCATGATTCTACATCTGGCTCGGTCTATGCCTGTATGCCACAGGACCGGGCCAAGATAAAAAGCTCTTGGAGATAGACATAGAAGGAAACCCACGGGATTAATGGGTTGGAAAACCCTGAAAACGGGGGCTCCTCGCTGTCGTATCATTTAAACATATTCGACATCAAAAACAATTCCTCTCCTTAGCCGCCATTGCACGGCCCAGTCTACCTTTGCATCACGGTGGACTGCATCAGTCATGGCTGCTGCCATCGCCACGGGCCTCGCAGCGGACCCCATTGCTAGGATTAGGACGACCGCCCATATGGCCTGCATGTCAACGGACGCACACATAGAAGGGCTGTGGGAGACACGCGCCAGAAGCTCGAACACCAATTGCTCTCGAGCCCTCCGTAGAGACCTCGGCCTCTACGTAACACTAAACTTGTTTCTTCGTCATCTTTACCCAAAAACAAGGCACAACGGGTGACATTCTCACTCGTGACGACTTTATTTTCCACAGTGCGCGTTCTCGCGTAGGGGTGGGTTTCCCAAACCAACCCATCTCTTGACGGACTTTGTCCAGCCGAGATGGAGGCACTCTTTCACGCTGCCCTCCGATGCTTCAAGCTAAAGTGTTGGTCGGCGGCTTAACGGGGAGACTTGGGATCCGCTCCGCTGACCATCCGGATAATAACTCCCAGGCTACGTGGCTGGCTTCCAGGAGATCGATTCACCTATGCCAGGCAGCTTACAAGGCGATGCCGAACAGAAGGATGAGCTCTAAGCAACCAATATCACAGGCGAAAAGACAAATCGCCTGGCCAAGGAATTTACCATGAACAGAACAAAAACTGCCCACTTGGCCACGGATGAGCCGGCTATCGTTGATGGATGACACCAGCTGGCAGGAGCTTGAAAACAGTCCCGCCGGTAATTGGTACAGCGTTTGCGACGCAGCGGTAGCCAGAATCTGCGTTGCTTGCCTTACTTTCAGCACACGGACGACCAAGACTGCCCCCGACGCCGGAATACTGATAGCGACGATTTATCTTGTACAGCTGGTCTCTCGTGTTGCTGCTGCCGAAGGACATGTGGCTTCGTAATTACGCCTGCTGTAACCTTGAGGGTATTGATATTGTAGGAGGTCTTCATGATTCCAGAAGTAGATCGGTTGGAATGGATTAGGTACCACTATGTAGTTAGAAAAGATAAAAACAAGAATAAAATAATAAAATAAACGAAAAACGAAAAGTACGCCGGTATATGTTTCTATATGTCTTCGTAAGTGCCTCGCTACGAGTGACCTGATTTAACGGATCGCCGGGTGCTGGAAAATACCGGTGCGTTAAACGAACTTATTACTATTACTGCACCCAAGTTGCCCGTTGAGCGCATGACGCCTGTCACCTGACACTTGCTACTGTTGAAGTGTAGGAGTGAACAAGCACCCGGCGAGCCTGATGAGGATATTTGAGTGCTAATGAGGCAGCACCAAGATCTCCATCTTCTGTCATGCCGTGAGATCTTGGACGATATTTTAGGTGAGAGTGGTTGTATTTTCTCAGTTCCTAACTAGCATTAGTATCACAACCTTGGCTGATACTTCGTGGATCCGTTAGACATCTGCCAATGATGCTTTCCACCTATTCGCAGTGCTTCGTGTGTCTGGTGACCCAGTAGGCACTGGGCAGGCAACATGATAACCTGCTCGTAGTGCTAACGTTTTAGACCGTCCATGGATGCTTCTCTGCCTACGCCGTGACCGTAGGGGCCTTAACCTGCCCCCTTTAGTAGTGTGCAAGCCTTGAGGCTCTCAACTCCCCTCCACACGCATACTGGCCACCTTGTCGGCGGTAGCCTTGGGCTGCTTTCCATAACTTCGAGCACGCTCCTATCCCCGCACCACCCCCTAATGCTCCAGCACAACGGGCTTGCCCCTCTCCCAATTCTGTATACTCTCACGAATATTGACCCAGTACCTCAACCTCGTAACCTCCCTCCTCGCCGCCTCCAAATCATCCCCCTCAAACGCCCCCGCCAGCTTACCCTCGCACTCACGAATGCGCTCCTCATTCTCCGCCCGCAGCGGCTCCAGCTGCGCCTCCTCCTCCGCCTCCTCGATCGCCTCGCGCGTCTCCAGCACCAGCAGCAACAGCTCCGGGTCCTCCACCCGCGCCGTCTCCTCGTTCGCCACGTCCAGCCCCCGCTGCGCCAGCAGGTGCTGCGCTCGCAGCAGCGGGTGCGCCAGCGTTCGGTACGCCTCGTTGATGCGCGCTGATGCGGCCTCCGCGTGCCGCTTCGCCGCGCCCGCTGGCGCTAGGTCTGGGTGTGCGGTTGCTTGGAGCGTGAGGAATTCGCGGCGTAGCGCGCGCACGTCGATGGCGAAGGGACCCTTCGGCGGGGGGCCTGCCGGGAGCGTCTGTGGGAAGAGGCTGTAGTGCGTTTTGGCTGGCTCTGGTGCGATCGGCTTCTCTGCGGGTTCTTCTTGGTTGTTGGGGGCGGTCGGGGAAGGTTGTGGTTGCGCGGGTGCGCTGCTGGATGCGTTTCTTGCCTGGAATCCGATGTCGCTGCGCTGGGTAGGGCGCGTGGCGGGTCTTAAGCGGGTGCTTTGGCTCGAATGGGAAAGCCTGCTGGATGCGATGGAGGTGAGGGTGGCGGTTTGGCTGAAGCTTGAGGACGCATGATTGCGCTGTGGCTGCGTGCAGGCGTCATAGACACGCCTCAGCGGTCTTCGGTATAGCAACGAGGATCTCATTGCTTTGGGTTGCGAATAGGAAGAGTTTAGTGGTTATTAGTCTAGTAATGTGTACAGACTTCCGAACTTGCGCTCCGTAGGTTTGGCGTTTTCAGGTGTGTTGATAATATCTGAGGTGAAGCTGTTGTTTCTTTGCTGTTGGTTGCACAGTTCAAGGCGGTTGGAGATCCTTTGCATTTGGAGAAATAAAATAAATTCGGGGGAACAATGACGTTTTAACGCGGCTCGAACCGGCGTAATTCCGCGTATTCAAAAAATCTCGGCGCCGATCGTCGGTCTTTGCGTCGTTACCCCGTTACCCGTCACAAGCCGCCACCAGCTCCTTTCGTTACACGTAACGAGCTTCACTAATCAGTCAAACAATGATAAATCCCGAACCCGTTGTCTCGGGCTTTAATTCCGAAAGATCAACAAAACTCCTGTTACTAGACGGGGTATCCTGTATAGACGTAGATACAAATAATTAAAATACAGGAACCAAAATCGCGCTTCATGTCTAATGTCTTTCCTAGACTAACTTCGATCCAAGCCAACAAATCTTCCACGGGATCCTGTTTCTCATTTCCCGCTTCCACCGGAGGGTATATATACGTAGCACTCAAACCACATTCACCACCCGCCAATCATTACCACCACCCCCTCACCCCTCGGCCCTCGCACCCATCCTCAAGACAAGGCGACAGGCCTCCACCGGCCACGCTCCGTGTGCCACCAGCGCTCGCGATCCTTCTTATCCGCCGCACTTCCCGGATACGCATTGGCATTCCAGCGACCAACACAGCCCTCACGACCATCGACGCGGAGGTTCTCGCCGCCATCCGCCAGGACATCCGCGACATCAACGAGGCCGCCATTCTCATCGGTGGCGCCGTCGTCGGGCGCCAGGCAGTAGCGAACGCGGGACTCCGCGCAGCCCAGGAAGCCCGCGAGCCCGTAGCGCTCGACGACTACGCCGTCATCGCCCGTGACCTGGACGGTGAAGCGCGGGGTCTGGCGGGCGGCCTCGAGCCGGCTCTGCGCGGCCAGGCGCGCCGGCGCCAGGCTGGTCGACGCCTTCGACGGGAACAGCTGGTCGGCCATCGGGAAGTGCAGGCCCGACGGCGACTTGCTGGGCGTCTTGGGCGTGCTGGGCGTCGTCGGCGTGGCCGGCGGCGTGGGCCGCGACGTGCAGCGGTAGATGAGGCCGCGCGGCATGTCGCTGCCGGCCATCTCGATGCTCTCCATCGGCTTGCAGAGGGCTTGGAAGATGCCCTCGGGGTCGTTCGGCGTTCGCAGCTCGCGTAGCGATGGGAACCCGTTCGCGGCGATGCTTCGCGCCAGGATCGAGTCGGCTGTGTTGGCGCTCGCTTGGTTGCTGGTGATGTCCCAGTGCAGTTTCCGCACCGACGGCGACGCTAGGTACGGGAACAGCCAGATCATCTCGTTTGGCGGCATGATGGGCGCGGAGCTATGTACTAGGGAAAAGGTCTCTAGTGAGGTCAAATTGGAGAGAATTTGGCTGAGCGCTGGCAATGAGTCCACGTCCAGATGCTGTATGGTGAGTTTTCGAATGGACCGGCTCGAAGGCCGCCTCACGAACGATGAGAGGCCTTCACTAGATACGCCTGGAAGATGAGATAACGTAAGTGTGCGTATCGAGGGTAACGAAAGGAGATTCGCGTCGTTAAAAGCCGTAAATGGTAGATGAGATAAATGTAAGTTTTCGAGAGCTGGCAATCGGGATAGGATATCTGGAATGAGAGATACGGGAGTAATCGTAGCCCCCGGCAGGCAGTGTATTGATAGGGTGGTCAAGTGTTCCCAATCCGCATGAAGCTCGAGGAACTCCTCGCTTTGCTGAGGCAGAAGATCCCCTGGTGCTTCTTTGAAATTTGGGTTCTCGGAATTCAGCAGCGCTGCGGCATTCGACAAACGGCGCTTCCTCTGAAATTGCGAAGCCTCTATAGTCCAGTGCATCTCCTTCAGATTGCGTCTAGTGGACAATGCATGAAATAGACGATTGAACGAGTAATCATGATTCTGGTGAAACCCTACGAGCCTCTCAAAGTTGGGACATGCCATGATGACAGACGCCACCAAGTTCAGGTACAAATCTAGAGGAACGCCCTGAGGGACAGCTGGCGCCTTCAGGCTATGAACCATTGCTGCGATTTCCGAGTTAGACCTCAACGTTCGACGAAGCAAGACGAGGCGAGAACCGAAATTCAATTTGTATCGTTTCCTCTGTAATTGCGAGTCCGCTCCGACAATTTGGATATCTCCGTACCTTCAATTGATGTTAGTTCGTTTTACCGTTGGGTGATGAAGGCAAGACTTACAGCGCAGGTCGAGCGACCGTTAACAGCTTCCGTGCGGAGACCGCAACGGAACACAGATCTCTCATCATGCATGTCGCGCAGCTTGTGCTTCCAGGTCGTAGATGCAAATCCTTTAACTCGTCGACAATCAATCCCAGAACCTCTTCGGGCAAAGCCGCAAATAGCTCCCCCGTGTCCCTTCTCCGCCTGTATTGTTTGATTGGCGCCGGTCGCTGCCAGCCATACTCCATTCGCCGTGGACCCGAATTCCAAGACTCGAAGCTCGTTCTGCTACTGGCTGGACTCGCAAGAATGGCATCGAATGTCTCATTGGTCCGGACCGAGCTCGCAACGCTCGAGGCACCGCTCGACGGCCTTCTAGAACGATTGAATCCGGCGGGTCGCATGTCGATTTGTGCATAATTCCCCATCATGGCTGGTGGAAGCTTTGTTGGTCGGTGAGCTTGCTGAGCTTGCTGAGCTTGCTGAACGTACGCGGGTCCAACCGCATTGAAATTCGAACGGTCGTTTCGTACGATGGATTCCCTGGCGGAGGGGTCTTGCATGGCGAAAGATTCAGGAGTAAATCCGGGGTCGACAGAAACATGCGAGTGTCTAGGAGCCGGTGTGGAGCCCGTCACATTCGACCTAAGGGGTGATACGGGCTGCAGCAACCTCACGTCGTACCCTCTTCGAGAACGTATCACAGGTGCTGATTGGGATCTCTGGTGTCCCTCGAGGCTGGAGAATAAAGAAAGGAAGTTAGCAAAAGGGAGAAATCAGCTGAGATGTATACATAGTAGTTGGTGAATAGCCTGAGAGGTGATGATCGGCGTGTTTAGATGGGTCCACAGAGATTAAAAGACCAGGCGTGCCTTGCACCATCTTTAGCTGACGAAACCTTTTTCGTAGCTTTTCGAGTCTGGACAAATCAATGGCTCTAGAAGCTTCGGGTCCTACTACGTAGTAGATCCATGGACCATGGTGCACGTTTTTTTTTTTTTTTTTTTTTTCCAATTCATTAACATCAACCGCTCCGGTCTGATCGTCTTTAGCTCCTAGACTAAGAGGACCAGGCCGATTCAGCCCGTGAGACGTAGCCACTCGGGTGTTGGTAGCGTGAGGCTGCTATGCATGGCGCATCACTGGAAATTAATCAACTTGGAACCCCCTGAGAAGGCCGATTCACCCGTGCCAGGTTAACTTCTGAAGGTGGTATTTTCCACCCAAATAGTCAAGCAAGAATAGTGACACCACTTTCCATATAAAAAGGAGAAGAAAACCAAGGTTGTGCCATGGATATTACATACGTAGTATTCAGGGCGTTCACACAGAACGGGTTTGGCCATGTAGGATCCCCCAACTTTGACGATCCATGGGGGTCTTGGGAGCTTACTTAAGTGGAAATGGACCGCCTGAAAGAGGAAAGTGTTTGGCTCACAGGCTGGAGTTGGAGCGCTGATCTTGGTGCAGTTGGAGTTGGAGCTTGTTGGAACCATTCGGGGAATTTAGCAACAAAACGAAACTTACAGGGTTCTATATTTGGGGCCTTTGGAGCCTTTGGAGCCTGCGGCTTGAACCTGGCCCTGGTTTGCTTGACTCTGGCGGTGGGTGTGTTTCTTGACGGCGGCAATTGGATGAGTAACGGGTGAATAAGTCGGCTTCTGGTTGCCTTCTTGTGCAGGCAATGAGCTTCTCTTCTGAATCTTTCGGACCGAAGGTCGAGGTTGAAAGAGGTGAACGTAGGCAATCGCCGCGTGCGACGGTCGCCCAAAGTCGGGCAACGTGGTAATATCCATCATTAAAGGACCGTATTCCCCCGTGCAAGTCTTTAATGCGTTACGCCCCTAGGTACAGGGGGAAGTTGGTTTCCGATCTTGAAATAGATGCGCCTCTTGCCTCTTGCGTGCGTCAGTGATCCTCGACCAGACTTGGAATTGAGCCTCTAATTAAACCAATTTTAGTATATTGATACTTCTTCGTACACGTTTTCGTCGGGTACAGAAATCTAACATCGGAAGCACGAGGCAAACGCGGGGTTATCGAATGTTTATAAGATGCACACGGGCAATGTTGTGCTCATGACCCTTTCCGATGAATGCTAGGTAACAAATGACCGATTTCTATGCAATGAAAAGAAAGCACAAGACGAAAATGAGAAAATGACAAATGAATTTGATCCAGAAATCAGCGGTCGAGCCTGATATCAATGTTTATTTGACAAGCCTCGGAGACACAAGACGGAAATAATACGAACAGCATCATGCGGACCTGATGGCCTTTATTTAGGCCACTGTGAGAAATATTGGTGTCTCGTAGGTAAGCAGCGGGGCAGTTTACGTGACTTTCTACTCGTTGTTCGCGCTGTTGAGGCTGTTGAGATGCCTGAGGTGATCCAATAGTTTTGAATGACTGCGCCAAGACAACCCAAACTGGCCGCTCTTCTCAAGCGCGCGCAGGCAGCATGAGGAGCTGAGAAACAATCGGATCCTAAACACCTTTAAAGACAAGAAGCTATCTGAACTTCTAACAGAGCCCAAGGTTGTCAACTAGCATTCGCCTTCTGCTAGCCAACAAACTACAATGCTTCTACGGTGGATTGGAGGCGATCTTTTATCACAGAAGATGGGCACCCGTTTTAGAGGGAAGGGGTCCTGTGCTCTTTAATTCCTGCATACTAGGTACCTAGGTACCTAGCCTCAACGTATCTCGCAATCCATAGTCCGACAATGCTTAGAGAACGTGGAAAGCCAACTCGACAAGCTATCAGCATAGTTATAAAACATTATTACACACGCTCGTGAGTAAACATCTCTATCTTTATCCTGGCTGAGAATTAAGTACCACCAGTCCTCCCCAAAACCAGTATCCTTCGCCATCTCAAGTATATGGAGTTCCTGGCGTGAAGGAAAGTTTCGGTCCGGGGCAAAGTCATAGTCCATGTTGAATATCATCATACCATCATATGGATATACTTCCTCGTTATCGATTGTCAGAAGCGGGTAAATCCAGTCACCACCCGACCAATTGACTGTGCACGACATGACTCTCCCGCGTAGGATTAAAATGCTGTTCTTTAGAATGCTGAGTGTATCCTCTTCCGCATATTCACATCTTGCTTTAACCACTTCTGCAATAACAGTCGTAGTTCGGCCATAGATTCGCCTAACCGTCGCCGGTAGCTGCAGAGACGCCCAGGACCAAGTTGGGATGTGTTGCAATCTATTCCGACACTTATTCTTCACTGTTTTGTCGATATCGTAGTGCTTAGAACTCCACAATAGGTCTATGATAAGCGTCCCTGACCATAGTCCCGCAAGGTAGCTCTCGCCTGGACGAACTTTTTGGAATAGCTGGGCAATAGCTCCAAGAGCAGGCAATTTGTCCCGAGGAAGACTCAGGCTCAGTGATGAATACTCCTCAGTAATCTCCCTCCAGCTGTCTAGTATGATGGACCGGAGTGAGGTTAAAGCCTCCGGGGCAACGTGGTCGTGATCAATAGCTGCGGCGATTACTGAGGCAGTGGCGTGGGGCGTATAAGATAATAGGTTCTTATTACAGAGCTCAGCCTCACCACATTCGCAATCAGTGATGGCACGACACTGGAATATGATTTCGTCTTCGATGAAATGAATCACTCGTGGGGAGACTAGCCGCTCTTGAAAAGCCCAGGCTCGACGTGACAACGGTGTCGAAGGTTTGTTCTCATAATGAGAATGTTTTAAATAGATTGGGCAGCGTTCGTGATCAAGAAGTAGCTCTGCTACTTTCGTTGATTGGCTTTCCGTTGACGAACAACAAAGCCCGGAAGTGCTCGAACACCCGTATGCGGCAGCGAGTGTCACATACGCATTCCCGTAGACGCTGGACATCTGCCCTGCTTGATGGCTCCAGTCTTCTTCGTCTCCCTGGATGATACATATACTGTCGATCCACAGGTACTTTATACCAAGGCCTCGTGTAAAGTTTATAGCGTCCTAGAAGGTCTTGGGCAAGGAAGACCATTGGATTTTTTGCTTATTCGAGTTAATTGTATTGGGAGTGGTCCTACATTCCGGTATGTGATCTCCCCAGCAGTAACTGAGCGCAACATATGGCGAAGTAGTTGCTTGAGAAACACCCAGGTAAGAGAACTCTTCGACTTTAACGTCTTTTCCCAATCCCTCAGCATCTATGTTAATTAGACGTAAGGGCATAAAGGTTCCTTCTCGGTCGAGCGGGGAGCATAGATGATGATACTGTAGACACTTCGAAATACGGTCCCGCGCCCATTGTAATGAAGTTTGTAAAGAGGCCGGGTTTGTGCAGGGGGCTGTAAGAATACCGCGCCTCTCGGGTAATTTATCAGGGTTATACGTGGGCGCACAGAGCGTGAGGTTGAACTCAGGACTAAAGTTGCGGCCGAGAGAGTAATAGTCCGTAATATCTAGAGTATTAAAATACTCTGGGTCTTTATTTTCGAGAAACGAGGTTTTACATGCGATGCTTCTTGAGAGCCGACATAACGCGCATTCTACTAGTTGGGGGTCGTCGGGCCCGAGACCCCTCGGAGTCAAAGGAAGTAGATATTTTCGTACACCATTCTCATAAAATTGTCCAGGGTCGCCGTTCCAGCCGCAGGTAACACATCGGTTCAAATCGGCCACGCGAAGCAGGTTAAGTGTTCTTGTTAGTCCGTGCTCAAACTCTGCCACTCGAATTGGCCCTCTTGGTACCGCGGTTTCGTCAAGTTCCACAACCAGCCTAACATTCATCGTCGATCCCATTGTATATTCTCGCCCTCAACCCGAGAGTCAGGAGTTGATAAGACAGTCTCGCTTCAAAACAAGCTTCTAAAGGGATATGAGGGGTCGCGGGAAATGCTATCAGTGGCTAAAGCACGTAGGTAAACGGGTGTTGAAGTGAAGGAAACTCGGTGATTATTACGTACCTAGGTAGGTAGGTACCTAGTAGGTAAGGTGTAAATTGAAGATGATACCTAATAACGCTTACCCCCCTAATATCTCCCACAGCGAGGGTCGCCTCTCTTATATACTGCTGGCGGGCCACCCTTCTGGCTACCCTGATAACCCCTGGAGCCTCCCGTCGTGTTTGGCCCTGAAAGATGCCTGTGCGGCTATGCTTTTGGGGAGCAGGGCGGGTTACATACAGAAAATTGATAGGGCTAGTTACCACTCACGTCGTCCCCTAGGGTTACGTCGGTTGCTTTTGAAGGCTCCAACGTCTGCCTATCTGGCAGGCACCTAGATAATCCGAACAAGGCTCCCGTCTCACCTCGGGCCCTAACCGTAGGTATTTACGTAGTAGACGTCTGAACAGATGAGTTTGATAATACCAATGATATCCATGATTGAAATTCGACTCATCAACATTCACCTTCTGGCCTACGGTTAATAGGCAGTTGGTACGTTCAACATTACCCCGAGCTCTTTACACTAATATCTCAAGATATTAGTGTAGCTCTTTCACACAGCCAACGTGCCAAGTGCCTATTGGAGCACCTATAAGCCAACAGGGGGGCTAGGATAAGCCAAGATGGGGTCATTGGTTGTGATGAAATCCGAGGACATGCAGGACGGAGGCTGCATACCTAGGTAGGTACCTAATTGATATCGGTGATGCACCGGTGGTTAGGTCGAAAGATATGTAGGTATTCGAGATTGTTTATCAATTTCTATCTTGTTAGTGGCTAAGGCACGTACCTACTAGGTAGGTATGTGTATATTGAGACGATAACAATGCCTAGTCCCTTATTATCTCCTGCAGCGAGGGTAGCCTCACTTATATACTGTTGAGAGGCTACCCTCTCAACTACAATGACTGCACAGTATGTTTTATTTAAGACTTGAAATCGTTTCTCTAAAGAAATCTTTGTCTGGCAAATAAAAATAACTTCTTTAGCCATCTCAGGAAATAGGTAATACTTGAAAATCTCATATACGCAGCCGTCGTCCGCGTATTAGTCGCGTATCCAGGTATTTCCATGTCTCTAAATCTCCAGGTCCAAATCCAAATCCAAATCCAAGTCCAGATCCAAGCCTTATGGTAAGTATGCATTGCTGTAGCTATAGTTATAGCCGTGATCGTAATTATAATCGTAGTTATGGTTGTAACGTCTGGGATTTGATCTACTAGTTAATTCTCGTTCTCATTTATTTCTACCCCCCCCCTTTTTTTTTTGGTTAAAACCCGTCGACACGCAGCTGCAACCCCCCGAAAGCCGCTATGTCCCCGACATATCCTTGGATCTCGCCTACCTCGAAGAAGGACAGATCAAGAACCTTGAGACCATAGGGAATTAATAGATGAATTTTTTGAATATAATATTCCAAGCCTTCATTGCCAGCCTTGTGACAAGCTCTCCATTTCTCAAAAGTAAAAGTAAATCTTCAGGAGTCCCTTTCCTATACCCTGAACGGAACCCCAAACTCTCTGCCAGGAACGCATATTACGGGAGGCTCTAATAAGACCCACAAGGAGCTCTAGAGGTTGCTAGGGTAGCCAGGAGGGCGGCTCGACAGCAGTATATAAGAGAGGCGACCCTCGCCGTAGGATTTACTAGGTGGGTAGGCGTTATTATCGTCTTCAATTTACACCTCACCTACGTGATAATCACCTACTTTCCTTCACCTCAACGCCCGTTTACACACGTGTGCTTTAGCCACGGACCTTCTAGTTATGTTATACGGAGGTTGCTTATAATGGGTATCGCACATTTAAGATGCGCGTGGACGAAAATACTTAATGTAAAAAATCGCCATTGAAAAATAACATCACGAAAGGGCCAGAACCCTTTTTTGAATACCAGTTATAGATTCCGAACATTATATATCCGGTAAGATTGCCGAAACACGCCTGATATTATGAGGTGCTAAGTTCCCAACGTTGGACGCGGAAATATGTATAGACGGCAATCCTGTACTGTTTCGTCTTGTAGAGCCTGTGACAATATCTGCTTCTATTTCTTAACATAGGGTATTATAAATGCCGTCCCGTAATCTACCTACTGCCTGTTTATTGGGCTACCAAGTACCTACAGGGCTATTATGGAGGCGTGAGCAGACGACAGCGAGCTCGAGAGACAAACCTAAGTCACAATGTTTTGGGTATAAGCTCTTTGTCGTTCCGTGATCTCATAACGACTCCCGTGCAGTTAGGTGGTAGATATGACTAGCGTATAGATGTGAATCCATATGTCTTGGTTTGATGTGGCACTTAGCGACCCTTACACCTAAGACTGAGTAATGCTATATATAATACATGGTTCTGAGGATCCGATAGACTACCTCTATATAATTATCATGTTGCCTGCGTGCCAAACCTGGATTTAGGGCATCATTATAAGGGTTTCTTCATCTAATATGATATGTAGAAAAGGTTAGGTACCTATGTTGATGACTCATGGTGTATGACCTGTTAGATGGGAAATAGCATTTGCCTCAAATATTAACAGCATGGGCCCTCCAGGGACGCTGGGTGCAATTATAGTATTTGGGTATAAAGTCGTGTATTGGGGCGGGAACTTATAGTGACGGGCCGTCGAGTATGTCGTCGTACTCGACGACCAAGCACGGCTATCGTAACCAAAAACTGGCTGTTCGACGATGACCCGTGTAAGGTGATTATGTACAAGGGGAAAACCAAGAGACTGAATCACTAGGAACATGATTCAACTTGGAAAGCGCTCCCGCAGGTTTGTTTTCCTTTTAAGCACAGCTCCCGCCCCTCGAGGTCGAGTTTGCCCTTTCATAAGCCCACACGATACTGGCATTTCGTGCAAGCTTCTTAAACATCCACCCACAACCCTTCTCGAGGATACCCTTCCTTGGTCATCACAACATTCCCTTAACGCGAAGACTGTAAACCGCAACGATGTCTGAAGGGCCTCCTCCCGCCGGAGAGCCTAAGAAGAAGGTGTTGTCGCCGCTTGCGACTTCATTCTTCCCATCCTCTTTCGCGTCCCAGGTCAACGCTCCGTCTTCGTTCTATCAACCCCCCCAAGCAACCGGTCCCGCCGGCTCGCCGCCGTCTTGTCAAGGTAACTACGCCTCCAGGCTTTATAGACTACCACTAATCAACGCTTGTAGGAGGCTCCGCCTATTTCCAACCGCCCGCGGGCTCCACCAGCCCTCCTTCGTCGGCTTCCTACCAATACAGCGGAAGCTATGCGGGTACCACAGCTCCTCCCCAGGCACAATACGGAGGCCCATTGACTACCAGCCCTACCTATGCCTCGGCCGCTCCCTACCCCTACCAAGGCCAACAAGCCCAGGATAGTCGCGTCCAGGCTCCTGCTGCCGACCCAAACCACGCGTACTACCAGAGCGCCCAATACGGCCAGTACCAGCAAGTCGGTCAGGCTAGTCAAGCCAGTCAAGTGTCCCCACAGCAGTACCAAGCCCCGACATCCTCGCCCGAGGACGAGCCGTGGCCATACTCGTTCTCCGCGTCTCGTCGCGCGGAGCGAAGTGTTCTCCCACCGCCCCCGACCGCGGAGGTAAGAAGCTTGACGATCTATTAATGTTTCCCACTTCTGCCTGTGTCTAACTGACTAAAATCAACAGCAACGAAGGATCCTCCTGCACCGACAGCGAGAAGAGCTGGCACGAGGCTTCGACTCGGACGATGACGACACATTCATTCCCAACATTCGTTCTTAATGTCGCGCGCCCGTCGCGAGACCATTGAAGAGCAATAGGGTAGAGATGATTGAAGGGCCAGATTGATATGCTGAATGGAGGCCATGGTTATTGGACCAAAGAGTACATGCAATTGCTTGCGCACTACCTAGTACAGTAGTTGTGCTTGCACTTGATGAGCCATGAGTACCTAGGTAGCTACGGCGTACAGGTAGTAATTGACACAAAAATTCCCTGAATATTAGATGATCGTGCCGGGTTAGTTCGATACTGCTGCTCGCAAAGAGAGGGAGAAAGGACTCTTGACTCAGCTTCCCCTGTAGATCCTTCCGCGAGTCCAAGTCAATAACCTACGACGACGCTGATGAAGGTATCTCGTTGCTGGAATTCGCAG
This sequence comes from Hypoxylon rickii, assembly GCA_902806535.1. Lineage (NCBI taxonomy): Eukaryota > Fungi > Ascomycota > Sordariomycetes > Xylariales > Hypoxylaceae > Hypoxylon > Hypoxylon rickii. The sequence goes on from CADCWY010000013.1 coordinate 198,202, forward strand.
GAGCTGTGTGTCTAAGAGGCAAGCGCGATATATCGTCGCTCCATAGCCAAGTACCTTTCGAGCCACTTGAACTCTTTCACCATCTTAACTTCAACCACAACTCGACACTCGATTCTCGATAGACGTATTCATACTCTTACCCGCGTATTGGAATATCACAACAATCCAACAAAAATACATTCATCATGCTTTTCCCCACTCTTGCCTTCTACTTCCTCCTAGGAGAAATGTAGTACGTGACGACCAAGGCGGCGATGTGCAGATCGAACCTCCTGGTGGACGACTTTTCGCGGTTCCCCAACAAAACCAACAGCCTGGGCTTCAAAGCCAGCGGCACGTCCACCACGCCATCCCCCCACACATAGACGAGCAAGCACTAACACGCCAAGCAGACGACGGCTCGATGGAGCACATCAGCGAGTCCCACGGCACGGTCTCGTTCGTGCCGGGCAACATGTCGTACTTCTACGAGATGGTGCCGTGCATCGACGCGGTGGCGTCGGGGTACAGCGCGGTGGCGTTCACGATGCGGGGGCCGCGGGCGGCGTCGATCGCGCTCGAGATCCAGACGATGGACTCGTGCGCGGCGGCCGCGTACAGGAGCACCTGGCACTACGTCCGGGACTTCAACGGCGACCCGCAGAAGATCGTCGTCCCGCTCAGCTCGTTCGAGGGCGTGTCCGCCAACGCCCTGGTGGGCTTCAACTGGGGCACCTGGGAGTCGTACATCGACAAGGGCTTTGCGTGGCAGCTCAGCAAGGTGGAGTTGACCTGTGCCAGGACCGGCCCGAGTTCTAGGGATGTCCAAGTAGAAGATCGGGGTTGAGAATGACCCAAAGGAGGCTAGCTTAGAGGCTGCTGCTCTGTCCTCGCGCTGGCTTTGGCAAAGAGAGCGGTCGGACCAGAGGTGGACAACACGGTCTGTGAATCGCAGGTGGCATTGGGGATTCCAAGGGGTAGATCACCTGGGCAATTGGTAGTATTATAGTCTAGTGTTATGATAGCAACTGCGTAATGCGACTCAGACGAATGATCCCATCTAGGCGGTTTGCTGTATATTGTCTTCCAGCATTAGCACCAATAGCTCACTTGCTAAGTCGTAGTGCTCGGCAGCCTAGAAAGTCGGGGTTATAGGAAGTTTCATGTTAGGTATCTAAGGTACCTAGGTACGTGGCCTGAGGTATGTGATCTACTGGCTATGGACCCCGTCGGCGTTATTCTCATGTCAAGTGAATAGATGATATATATATATGTAGAGAAGGTTCTAAGGTTGTATTTGATTATTGGGTTCAGCGTAGGAGTTGGAAGTTTGAATTGGAAGTCAAGGTCTGAAGGCTTATCGATATTCATCTATTGATCAATGATATTAGTGATCGCCCAAATTCTGCCGAGTTAGACCACCTAATTCAAATAGCTCCGGACCCCAGACTCACACCGCCTAGGGACATCCTAGCAGATCCGTCCAGGTACAAAAACCCTCCCCAGAGCCCTGGAGAATTGCCAGGTTCCCTCCGTAGCGAATCAACCCCACTTGCCCAACTTAGTAAGGTACCTACCTAGTACCTTTGTCCCACGTTTCCCACGTCGAATCAGTTAAATCAGGCCGAAATTTCGAGAACAGAAAAGACAAAGTCGATCTATCAATTCTGTCAATGGGATTTCACCTAGACTCTCTCATATAGGCCAACCACCTCGCAACATTCCAAAACTCACCGTCATTATTCCCGCTTCTTCTCATTCCTTTGAACGATCACTCATCCCATCGCACAAGTCGAAGGATTGGTAGTTAACAATCGCCACAATAAAATGGTAAGAATTCATTCATCTACTTATGCAACAACCCCTCTTTTCCCTTCACCACACGACCATCAATCCTAACCATGCCGTTCAACAAACAGGCGACCACAACAAAGCAGCGCCTGGCGCTGGCCATCTGTGACTTCCTGTCGACCTCCGTGACCGACGGCACGCTCTCGGCCGATGACAAGGACAGCATCGATGTAGCCATCAACTGCATCGCCGAATCCTTCAAGGTCGACCCCGCCGACCCCGCGGCCCTGTCCGCCGCCACCGGCTCCCAGAACCTGCTGCAGATCTACGGCGTCTACGAGAAGCTCAAGTCCACCACCACCACCACACCTAAGCCCGACACCAACACCAACAACGCCCCCCCCGCCGCCGCCGCCGCCTCCGAGAGCGAGAAAGAACCCACCGACGACGACAAGGCCCAGGCCGCGCACCTCAAAGCCAAGGGCAACCAAGCCATGGCCGCCAAGGACTACCCCAGCGCCATCGACCTGTACACGCAAGCGCTGGCCCTGCACCCGCGCAACGCCATCTTCCTGTCGAACCGCGCGGCCGCGTACAGCGCCGCGCGGGACCACGCGAGCGCGCGCGCCGACGCCGACGCCGCCGTGCGCATCGACCCCACCTACACCAAAGCGTGGTCGCGACTGGGGCTCGCGCGGTTCGCCCTGGGCGACGCCAAGGGTGCCGTCGACGCGTACGAGAAGGGCATCCAGTACGAGGGCAACGGCGGAAGCGAGGCCATGAAGAAGGGCTACGAGACGGCGAAGCGCCGCGTCGACGAGCTGGAGGCCGAGGCGCTGGACTCGGCGGCGCCCCGCGGCGGTGGTGGAGGGCCTGATCTTAGCAGTTTGGCAAGTCTTCTCGGTGGCGGAGGTAGTGCAGGCGGAAACCGCGAGGGAGGAGGCGGCGGTGGCGGTGGCGGTGGGGGGATGCCGGATCTTGGCTCCATCATGAACAACCCCATGTTCGCGAGCATGGCGCAGAACCTCATGTCCAACCCCGACATGATGCAGAACCTGATGAGCAACCCGCGCCTGCGCGAGATGGCCGACCGCTTCAGCTCCGGCGGCGGCATGCCCGATCTCGGCTCCCTCATGAGCGACCCCAACATCGCCGAGATGGCTCGAAACATGATGGGCGGTGGCGGCGGTGGCGGAGGAGGAGGTGCTGGTGGAAACAACGGTAGCCCCGGACGATGAGAGGACTCTGCGTTAGGGGTTGATGTTGATGGAGGTTTACGTGTATGCCAGGTCGTCCTGCTTGCCTAGATATCTAGGTTTTGCCTTCCTGTCGGCCGGTTTCGTTGATCACTACCACCAACTACCCTCTACTAGCATGAGCAAATATCAGGACACGGAAAGGAATGGCTTGGGGAAAGCATGGAGGGGTATGATTGACCACGAAGAGTCTTGATTTTAATCATGGTTGGTCGGGTGGGCGGACAAATTCGACGGGGTTTGGCGAGCATAAGCCTAGGTCGATGTCTTTTTTCCTGCTGTTCTAATCCATGGGAGATTTTAATGTTCACGTTCTTGACTCCCTTCGTCCGTCTATCCTTTACCCACCCCATCTGCCTACTTAGGATCTACCTATCTAGGTACTTATCGACCACCCCCCTCACCAGAATGGCAAGGTTGTACCAACGACAACTGCTGGACAACCAGACTCTACAGCTACGGACCTCTGATAGGAGTTATCAAATATAGAAGAGCACTAAAGAGAGAATGATAAGAAATCACCATTCATGGTTGATGATCACGTCTACTTTGTAATGTACATCGGGACCAAACGCGAGAGTAAGGATGATGACGACGATGCAGACAATAAAGCCCACAAGGATGGTGGTGAACAAGTCGTTTAGTCTGGTGTTGCTCGAGAGAAAGTTCACGCATGGGAAAATAATAAAACAAAAGACCAAAGTTCAGATAAAATGATAAAAAGGGGGATAGGCGAAGAAGAAGAAAAAACCAAATGCTCTAATTTTTCCATACAACACCTCGACTCCTTCCATGCCGTAAGTCTCCCTTCGTTTTCTTTTCTCTAACAGCACGTTGCGCCTTGGGCTCCTCGAAACGTGTAAAAACTTTTGCCTGGTCCTCAAATGCCTCACGGCCAGTTAAGAATCGAAAAGAAGAGTAAAGCAAAGCAAAGCAAAGCAAACATAAAACAGATATCAATAAGGACACTCTTTTGCTCCTACTTTTTGCCACCCTCCCCCTTTCCTATCGTATGCGTGTGGCTTTACAACCAGTTGACGATCCTTCGTTATCTAAAAATCATAGCCGAATAGCGCGTGATATAAAACATCGATAGCGGATACTTTTTTCTAATGCCTCCGACGTGGAAGAATCCCTCGAAAAAAAAAATGTCGTAGGAATGCATCGACGCAAAATGCAACATGTGCTCGATAAAATGGATTATGCCTCGTTAACGAAGAAAAGGAAGTGAAAGAAATGCAGTACCGGCCATGGAAGCCAAAGTCGGATTACTTCGCGTTGGATGTTGAGCCACCGCGACCTTGCGACGTTTCTGCGCCACTCTTTAAATTGAGTCTAGGGTTGGACGGGTTGCGTCTTCGGCCCCTTCCTCCACGGTAGCGGCCGCGATGTCGACCCCGGAAACCGCCTCTGCCTCTCAAAGGCCCTTGCGGGGCTGCTTTGGCTTCGGCCGGGGCGGGAGGCGGTTTGTCTCTCTCCTGCGTGTTCTTGGTACCTACCTTAGTAGTAGTAGGAGGAGGGTTTGGCATGGGCTGGCTCACGGAGCGTGTCGGGCTGTCTGGAAAACACAACGGAGGTGGCTCAGGGCAAGAAACAGATTGAAGGGTATTTCGGCGAGGTTTAGTGTCTGACGCTTCATGGGGGTTGGCCTGGGTAATCGACTCGGGGGGTGCGGATGGCGAAGCAGCATCGCCATGCTTACTCGAAGGGCTCGCCTCGTAAGCTCTTATTGCGGTAGATATAGAAGCAGAATCCGGGTCCACTGGAGGTGCCGTGATCGAAGAACCAGCGTCTTCCTCGACATCTTCAGCCCAGTTCTTCCGCGCCGGGGAAGTCTGTGGCGGATGAGGCGCGGCAGTGGAGCGAGGTGTGAACTCCGGAGCACCAGGATTCAATTTTGAACCCTGTCAAGTCAGAAGTTAGCATCAATCAAAAAATCACGAATGATTTTTCGAAGGATCTACCTCTTTCTTATGCCCATTTGGAGTTTTCACTGCCTGCCCATTACCATTGCCTACCGCAGCAGAGTTTGTACGAGTTGGCGTTGATTGCGAAGCCGGAGCTGGGTGAGAGATGTCGCCGTTTGTTCTTTCGTCGACGGATCCATCCGTTTGATCGGCAGCCGGAGGCGGCGTATCCTCTACGTCTCCATTTTGCTTATCATCTTTTGATTCTTTGGGCTTGACAAATATCTGCTTGGACCAAAGCTCGGCATATTTCCCCTTCTTGGAGATTAGATCCTCGTGGTTGCCTTGCTCGGCAATCTCGCCGTTTGCAACAACGAAGATAGTATCAGCGTTCATAACTGTCGAAAGTCGATGCCTAAACGCACTTTAGTATGGGACCTAGTGAAATTTTGGGCGAATTGGCAACCTACGCCACAATAAATGTAGTACGGCCTTGACAGAGGGCGCGGAGGCCCTCTTGGATCTTCTGTTCTGTATCAGTGTCAACGGAACTGGTTGCCTCGTCAAGAAGCACGATCTCTGGCTGCTTCAGGATAGCACGTGCGATTGCAATACGCTGCAGTTCGCCACCAGAAAGTTTTCTAATACTGTTAGCTGCCATGTTCTCTTCTGTGGATGAACTAATACCTACACGCCACGTTCGCCAACCCGAGTTTTGTAACCCTCGGTAAAGCCCATGATATGCTCGTGGATTGCAGCCGCTTTGCACGCGCTGTAGACTTCCTCGTCCGTCGCCGACAGCCGAGCATACCTAATATTGTTGATTACGGTATCGTCGAAAAGAATAGGCGACTGGGGGACGATTCCAATGGCTTGTCGTAGACTAAGGATTAAAGCACATCAGTGACAACCCATTATAGGAATAGAAAGCCTAGTTTACTACGAAGAATGTATGTCTCAAGATTTTAAGTCAAGCAGTCGTATGTCAACTGGAAGGGGTCATACCTTGAAATTGTCACATCCCGGATATCCTGGCCATCGATGAGGATGGAACCACCAGTCACGTCGTAGAATCGATCTAGGAGCTTTAGAATCGTCGACTTTCCGGCACCAGTCGCGCCTACGAACGCGACAGTGGTACCGGAGGGAACAGACACTTTCACGCCCTTCAAGATGTCCTTCTTCTTGTCGTAGCTGAAACTGACGTTCCGGAATTCGACTTTGCCACCCTTAAGCTTCAAGGGCCGAGCATCAGGCTTCTCAACCACAGTTGGCTTCGTCGTCATGACGTCGAGAAGCCTCTCGGCATGCACCAGATCCTGGCTGATGCTCTTGCCGAGTTGTGAAAAGAAGCGCAATGGAGAGGTGAGTTGGCCCCAGTACGTCAAGAGCATGACGAAGTCTCCAGCGGTTGCCTGGCCATGTGTGATCTGGTAGACAGCCAAGAAAGCGCCAGCGAGCAACCCTGCAAGGAGGATTAGATACTGAAAAGCATGCCCGACAAAGTAACCAGAGTACAGCGACTTTGCTGCGGAGACGTGGGATTTGACTGCCACTCCATATCGTGTCTCCTCGTACGGGACTTGGTTAAAGGCACTAACGGTCTGCCAGCCTTGGATACCAGCTTGCCGGATATAATGCTCCTCAAAGTATCTAAAAGGGGCAGATTAGTATCAATTAACCATACAACAACCAACACATCCAGGAGGTTAAGGGGCGGAACTCGGTCAAACCGTAACGGCATTGAGATTGGGTCCAACTCACGTCCTCACCATCTTCTTCCTCTTCTCGGTGAAACTGGAGATGATATGTGTAGCAGCCTGAATGAATGCTGCGCCGGTTGCGATCGTGATAAAACCTTCGTAGGGGCCGAACTTGGTGGACAGATACGTAAATGCGATCACCAAGTCGATCATCATTGGCAACGCCTGGAAACATATCGACTCGAGCATGTTGGAGATCGAGGTTCCGTTGGAAATAGCCACAATGAGGTCGGATGAGCTCTTCGAATCATGGAACTCAGAGGAAAGGTTCATGATGTGGGAATAGGCGGCGACCGTAAGCGCTTCCTCAGAGTAATACTCTATAGGCAACCACAGCATCTGCCTTAGAAGGTTAATCCCAGCCTCGGAGGCGAGAAGTCGAAGACCGGCAAAAATCGCGACCTGCACCCAAGGACTGCTCCCGGAAGCGCCACTTAGAGAATCCATGACCGCGCCATACTGACGAGGTATTAAGAAGTTAAGCGCGTTTCCGGCCAATAAGCAAAGGCCCACGAGGGCAGCGTAGAGCTGCAGGCGGCGGTTGTTGACTGGCCATATATACGGGAAGAAAATGAGAAATCCCTTGACATACGCAATCCAGCTACCCTCGTTCTTCAGACGCTTCTCAATCTTTTCGCGAGAGATACGCTCTTGACGCTCCCACGGCGATTCGGGGTCTCTCGGAGAGTTGGCTGTCTCGGTATTGGACGCTTCTGTATTCGTGCCTTCCGAGTTAGTGCCATAACCACTATCTGCCGACGTATCGACACCGTTTAATCGCTGGTCTGGTTTCGGAATCAACGGCGCCCGCTCTTCGTCCTCGCTTACGTCCGGCACTGCCTCTCGCCAAAGGAAATAGGCCAACAACGTTCCCAAGACAAGGATGGAGCGAAAGACGGCGAGTGAGGCATCAAGTCGAAGAAAAAGTGGCGAATAGGTGAAAGAGCCCGAGCTGTTTTTCGTTGACTCGCGGGCGGCGATAAACAAGATAACAGCGTTTACTGGCTCCGACGCGAGGGCAATGGCCCAGGATCCGTAGAACGGATACCAGACAGGCGTGGACTCGCGCGTGAGGCTGTTTTGCTCGATGCCGAAGATCAGGATACAGGAAAGCAAACCGATAACGGTGTCCTGGGGCGGCCATCGTCCCCAAATAGAAATTTCGACCGCTTTGAGGGTGGCCTGGATCAGGTAGGTAGCTATGAACGTGAATAGAAAGTAAATAATAGCCTTGCGTCGAATATGTACCGTCTTCTCTGAGCCCGAAGTTTGCAGGGTGCAGACGGCCACAGCTGAGGTAACGGCAAAATATAAGAAAATCACCAAGGGATAGGCATAATGCAGCGTAGCCTGCAGCCTATGTAGGCCTTCATCCAACATCCTCTCGACTACTAGGCGAGCAAAAATTTCGGATCCGAGATACGATAAAGAGGCGCTGGACTTATCGAGAGAGCGGCCGGAGGTTCAACGATTATAGAGTGAGTCAAGGTTGTAAAAAGGTAGTTTCTTGGGCCTGGAAAATGGTCAGTCTTAAATCTCCTCCAGTTATCAAATTCAAGAGTCGAATTACGGTGGTGATGGAGTAGCGAAAGCGAGAGAATGTGAACACAGCATATGTTGCTACTATCGAAGCGACAGAAAATCTCATCTGTGAGGTGTATGTGCATGTGTACGTGTATGTGTATGTGCGTAGGCATGAGGTATGAGGTATGAGTTCATGAAGGTGTAAGAAAGCAAATGCGCTGTAAGTGTGTGTAAGAGTGAGAAGGAAGTGAGGAAAGGCAAGGTAAGGAGCGAATACGAAGGGGCAGATTACTAATTCGGAAGCTAGAAGGAGTCCGAGTCATTACTGAGTACATCAAACGTACTAGGCATTCTGGTAAGAAAACAACTTGGAAAGCTCTGAAGCTCTGGAAGGACGAGGAAAATACAGGGAAACACCATTGAACGTTGTAGGATGTAGCAGACGATAGGCAGTAGGTAGTAGGTTGGCAGTTGGCAGTTGGCAGCTGAGGCAGTAGGCAGTACTCAGTACTACATACCTAGGTAGCAGGTACTAGGTAGGTTGAGCCATTCCCAAGTTTCCAACATTGAAGGTTCTAATGCTGGCCTTCGTCCACAGTGCCTTCTATGATTTGACCACCAAGGTAGTTCAGCTCTTTCCTCACTCGCCATTTTTCCATTTAGGTGGATAAACGATGACGGCAGTGACGAAGATGACGATGAGAGTCATCGTGACCAGCTCTTCTTCCGCCCCCCAGTAGGCCAACCGCCAACCCCGATGCTTCGGAATAGCAATCCAATCCAATCCATTGCAGTTTGCGGTTTGTATGGATAGTACTATATATATCCCAGCATGGATGAATGGATGAATGGATGGACAGATGGACACGTTCAAGGTTAGGTATGTGGAAGTGAATATAGAGAATTTAGGAAGTTGTCATCTTTCGTATTTTGATGTGAGATGAGGTGGTCTGAGGTGGTTTGAGGTGATAGTGACTAAGCTGGATAGGAGGGATAGAAGGCAACGATTAACTTTAACTTAAGGAATGGCTTGAGGGTAAAAAGGGAGTAAGCATCCAACAAATGTTATCACTCAAGGCTTTTTATATACCTAGGTTTTGGGTATTGAACTTCCAAGGTGGCGAAACGGGAAGGTGGGAAGAGAATGTGGGAGGTGGGAGGTGGGAGTTGGGAATGGAAGCCACTTAGACTAGCGGCTTGCCTTTTCCTCACATCTCCCACGCAGAAAGGCATCATGATTGGGGGTTCGTTGAACATTGGGGTATGTAACAACTTACCTAACGAGGTCATAGTCCCTCAGAAAATTGGGATAAAATAAAATAATACCAAGTCGCTTCAGATGATACCAGCAATGGTACAGGTACTGACGGTTTGGTACTCTTTCCTGCGGGCGATGTATATAAACTCGGCAAGGCTGGGGCTGGAATGATAGCAACAATAGCTAACCCACACGGCAGAATCTTATTGATCTCTCGCCTTCTGCCCAGGCAAAAAAAGTACCTGGTAGAAGGATGACCGCCGCGATTCCCCAACCCCCCCGGTCAAGATCTTCCGCCAGTCGTTGGTCAGGGTCCGTTGCCGTCTTTGTCGTATTTTTGCCGGGCCACGTGGAAAGCAATGCAGGCCCTCTGGATCAGCCCTACGGTGAATCACGCTCGGGCTACAGTCGAAGAACCGCTGAGAGTGGATGAGATCAGACCCAGACAGGGAAAGATGGGACCGAGATAGCTAGCTCGCGCGAGGAAACGTAGAAAGCCAAGTACGTATAGGTAGTGAGAGGTAGGAAGATAAAAGTCACGGGGTGAGACAGAGCAAACCACCCAGAGTCCAGACCTCCCCTGATGCTAGCTCAGTACTGCTTGTGCCTCGTGTATCTGCAGGAGTCAACTTAAGCATCCGGCACAATGACAATCGAACGTGGAACGTGTGCAATGTTTGGAGGTGAGACGAAACATCCATAACTTAATGTGGAACGAGATGTTGTGTATGAGCCGCGACGCTAAGTACCTAACCTTTTACATAGTACCTTAGCAGAGCGGATAATAGCATTTCCAGCTTGCACCAGCAGATAGGTAAGGGGGTGCCATTTTGTGTCCTCCGCGATCGACATACTAATTTCGCAGGCCTGCACACTACCTTAGTACACATCACGCGGATCCCCAAGGGAAAGTGGGATTAGAGTCTAGAAGCAACGCTAGGCTCGTCTCGGGACACCCGGCTGGATAACCCGTGATATCGTGGCAGGAGATAAGAGCATGGGGTTTTTTGAGGGTGACCCAAAATTGACCAGTATGAGCCGCATAGGATGACGGAAGGACCATGCCGTTCCAAGAGTTTGAAATTCTCTGCCGCTACCTAAGCCACCAAGACCATCATCTTACCCCCCTCCTTCGTCTCTTTCATGGGCCTGTTTGCGGTGTACGACTTCCAAACACATCCATCGGAGCTATCAACGTTTGCTTCGTAGTCAGGTGGAAACAGGAAACAGGAGACAGGAGACAGGAGACAAGGAAAGAAAAAACATGGACAAAAAGGTGAGTCAAGAAGAAAAAGGAGAAAGAAAATGTTCGGGTAGGATATAGTCGCGAAATGGACCAACGAGATTTTGCGGTCGTGAAATGAACTGGGTTAGATGCTAGGGTGGATGTTCAACCCCGGACGGAACGCCCTATTCGCCCTACTGCGTGGTATTAGCGAGCCAAGAATATTGCATTGGGGCTGACATCTGGGCCGCTTCATTTGCTTTCATTTGACCTAGCGATCCATTTTCTGGCATAGCGTGGTTCACACTAAGGCGAGCCATTTGACGCCACGGCCAATTCTGCCGACCTGTCAATCCGTAGTTGAGATTGGCACCGTGCAAGGATTCATGATGGATCAAGTTGAACGCCTGACTTTTTTTTAGACGTGACCCCGGGTTCCTCGAATGGAAGCAACAAAGAGCTGAGCTGCTATCCGTTAGGAGCACTAGAGGTCACTAGAGGTTTGCCAGTGCTCCCCTTCCGGTGGGACATCATCCTCTGCGGTGCTCTCTGCCGCCGTCCAACGATTTCGACGGTCGGATATGATTACCTGGCTGGTTGCGGGAGCTCGCCGCATGGTGACACGTCAACTCAATCGGATGTCATGTCGCAGTGAAGAACGCAAGCCAATAAGTTTAAAAGGTTTGTTGATAGGGCATTTAGAGTGGATGGCAGGGATTGCTGTGTGAACCGTTCGTTCGCGGCCCGCTACCACACACACATGTCTACCCAGCAGCAAGCTAGGTACCTACATAAGCAGTCTGCATTCGTATCCCGATCAAGACGGCATGAGCTGACACCCCGGTGAGAGCATGATTGATTTCCTAAGTGAGTAGTAGTAGGATTGTATGTAGACATGTAGGTAGGCATGTAGGTATGTAAGGTATGTTCCGACCAAAGAGGGCCCCCAATTTGACAGGTCTCTTTTCCAGGCTCTCGGCCGGTGTGTGGGAATATTATCTATCGGAAACTAGAGTCTTGGTATCGTAAACTTGTTGGGGACTCGCAGTCTCAACGTGACACGACCTGGCCGTTGGGAGTTCTACTGCATCCTCCGCAGGTATGTTGGATCCAGCTACAAAAGGTTTACCCAGGCACAGAGTGTGTTTGTATTAGAACACGTGTCGGCAGTAAGACAGCGGAGAGTGAATTCATTGGTGTGTCGCAGCAGTCGAAGATGCACCATATCTGTCGAATGAGTTTGCGACACCATGTGGTTCAAGTAGATGCTATCCATGGGTCGGTCAATTGATGGGTAGCATTTTATGAATGTGCCATGTGTTTTAAGATGAACTGTGAGTAGCAAGCGACAAGCAACAAGAATATTTGGAATGGAAACCCCTACGGTGAGTTCCGCGGCTAAGAAAAGATTTAAAAGAAACGTGAGCAAGAAAACCGCCAATAATTTACGACCCGAGAGGACGGGTTGCCAATAACGAACGAGCCAGGGAGCCGGTAGAAGGGAGTGGGGGTAAAAATGTGATAGCTTTGAGGCCCCTGGAGTCCTACATAGAATACTAACCTAGGGCTACTGGAGCCCCTGGAAGCGCAGGACCTGAGCTTAAGGTTAGAGGGAAGGGCTCAAGCTGGCTTTACTATGGTTACAGGCTTAATAAATAAGACAACTAGAAATACCGGTGGGTTCTAGGTAAAATGCATACCATATTAATTTAGGTACTAATACCTTAAGGGTAAACCTACCGGTATATACGAATTATTAGTGAAAATTTTTCATTAAAGTAAAGGTTATTACCAGGTAAACCGTTTAACCAGTTAATTAATTAATATATCACATTTTAAAAATTATTATACGAAATAACTTATTTTTAATAAGCGGTTATACGTATAAACGTTTTATTTTAAAACCGGTTTTAATTATAATTAAATTAAATAAAATACCGATTTTATTAAAAATTAAATCGTTAATATTTATATTATTAATATATATATATATAAAAACGTTTTAATTAACTAATAACTTTAAATAATAAATAATAATAAAAACTTATTTAATATATTTATTTTTAAAATAAAATTACCGGATAATATTTTTCGAACTTTTTTATAATTATTTAACACCGTTTTTAATTAATATATTATACGATTTACTTTTTAATTATTAAGTTTTAAACGTTATATTACACATTAAAAATTATTTTTTAAATAAAACGAAACGTATACGTAAAATTTAAACCGAATAATATATTAATTAATTTATTAAAAATTAAATAAATATATTATAAACCGATAAAATTTAAATAATCGGTGATTATTATTAATGTTAATAAATAATTAAACGGTTAAATAAAAAATTTAATAATATTTATATAATTAAAAATATTTTAAAAAACGGTTAAATGTTTTAAAATTATTTTTAAAAATAACGGATAAAAAACTTAATTTATTTTAAGAAAAAATTAAAGTATAATTAACGAAAAATTATATTATAAATATATATTATTATTTATTAATAAATAAATTCGTATATATTAACGTAATAATAATAAAAAGCTTATTTTAATATAAAATAATATTTTTAATTATTATACCGTTAATATAATTACGGATATTTAAAAAAACGTTAAAATAATATATTAACCGTTAAATTTTTTAATTTAAATTTTATTAAATTAATTTAAAATTAAATAAAAATTATATTAAAAATAAATACGATTTAAAAAAAACCTTTTATATTAAATTATAAACATATATAAAAAACTTAAAAGCCGTTTTTAAATAATAATTAAATAAATTATTAATTAATATATTAAATTATTATTAAAATGTTTTAAACGTTAATAATTTATATATAAAACATTAAATTTTTAAATAATTTTAATTAAATTTATTAATCGTTATATTAATAATAATTTAATATATTATAATTATATATATTTAATTTTATTTTAAACTATTATTAATAAAATAATTATTTTTAACATCCATTTTTTTAATGTAAAACGTGGATCCGTTTTATAAATTACCCTTATAACCACAGTAAAGCCACCTTTTTAAGTTCTAAGCGTATAATACGTGTAATAGCCCTAAAGGCTTATGTAGGAATCCTAAAAACCCTAGAGCAATATAAAATACTGTAACGCTGCAACCCTTTTTTTTGTGCCAGTGACATTTCCAAGGTTTCCCTTTTCTGAAATCCAGATCAATTGATTCCAGGGATTTGGTCAATTGATATTTCCCTGGCGAGTTTAGTTTCGCCTAGACTTGCTGAAGCTTGCTGTAGTCTCAACCTTATTATTCTCCGGACAAAACACCTGCATCCGCTTAATGTGATTAATGTGATCAATGTGATCAGTTGTGATCAGTCACCTCTAGCTTCATGTTACTTACATTGATCCTTACCTCCATCATCCTACCCATACCCGTACCTCACATGTCGGTGTATATTTCAAGTTGTATACCTACACTAGTATGTAGTAGGTAGTATCCATTCTAAGCCCGAGGCGGGTTCTTAGTCGAGAGGCTTCCGAGGTGGCTGTTTACATAGTACCATGTTTACCTTCTACCACTCGGACTATCTGTTGTGCGAGGTTCGTTCGTTCCATCAATGCTTCGGCTTCCGTTTCTTCGGTTTGTGCTTTCTCTCAACACCCGAAAGCAATCGATCTACTTCCTGTACCCGTGGATCTGTTCGTCGCGCATGCTTCTCTTCGGCAATGCCGGTCAAGCAAACGCATGGAACCAATCATCTCCTTATACCCAGAAATACCTCGCATATGCGGTTCCATGATATGTATACGCAATCGCTCCAGATCCGATAGCCCCCCCGGGTTCTTACGTCGAGTATGTTAAGCGGCGGTGTGGATTCGGTACCTAATATCTACCTAGGTACCTACCTACCTAGTATGTAGGTACCACACATCCACTCGGACAACGCCAGGTGCACCCACGGCTAGTCCAGACGGGTAAGGATACCTCACTCGGAAGCCAAGATGCAACGTCGATATCGACACCACTACCCGAAAAAGTTACCTATTGTTGAGGTAGGTAGGTGATACGATGTCAAAATGAGCGTGGTCAATAGCGATGTACCTTGATCCATTAGACTGAGCGTCGCAAAATCGAATGCGCCACTGGGTCCGATGACCCAACATTCATGCACGACAGCGGAGTGAGGCTGCGGCTCTTCGCGCGATACAACCATGCTGACCACCCTCCCCATATGATCCCGCGTGCAGGTGATCGCGATTTCCGACGGCCGCTATCATAAGCGATGAGGCTGAACCAGAGCTTCCTCGGAATCACCCATTCGAGGTCTGATAATCTTCCGCAAGACAGGCATTACTGTTTAAAATATTACCTACCTAGCTTTTAGTAAGCTCACACTCCAAGTTACACTCCATTCCGTATTCCGAAAAGGTGGTTATATACAGCGTCGTCCACGGTATGGTCCCTCATCAGATACTCGTTTACCCAGTTTTTACGTTGCAGACGTCGACGTTCCCGGATTGCAAGCATCCGGGAATCATCGTCATGAGATTTTAGTTACAGCATGGCCAAATCGTAGAGGATCATACTACATGCGTACCAACCCAGGTAGGGAGTTCCGTAATCACCGTGCCCTTATCGCGGACCCGGACGCCATAGCGAGGCCTTGAGAAACGGGTCTCCGGGTTAATGAGCTGGCCGATGTGGATGTCCCCAGGTATGCTGCAAATAACACAAGCAATGGGCCCATGGACCCAACCTTAGAAACAAGCTTACTGATGCTCGGCGTCCTAGGTGTCCGACATACCAACCAGGAGATATCAGGTCCTCAGCTCTTGATCGTATGTAACTCCAATTGGCTAATGCCGTGCAGCATTCCACGTATCTACAGGTTGTCGCTAGCTGCGTTAGACTACCTAGGGCCTCAGCAACCCCATTCATCAATTCCTTCATACAGCCTTGCATACCTACCCTAACGGGGATAGAAGAGCGATAAGCTGATTGCTTGATTACTCCAACATCGCGAATCATTAACTGTTTGGCCATTAAGCCGGACCTGAGTACCCGGGTACCTACGGATGATATCACGTTATTGGAAGATCTTCAAAGGCACCCGCCAAGAGCGAAACCCGGATCGCCAATCCAGACTCCAAACAACCACAAATCAATGCGAAATGAGATGGACATAGATGACTCGAACCCGCTCACCCAAGCAATCGCTTCAGGAGCGCTTGAAGATCTTGAAAAATTGCTCTCCGTTGAACCGCAGCCCACCGTGGACACAATCCAACGCCTGGTAACAAAGGCGGCGTGGAAATCACAGACACCAATTGTTGCCTTTCTTCTCGTGAAATACCCCTCGATCCAGATCGAGGAAGAAACCATCCGCGCAGCCATATATTCCGGCTCCGTAGATCTAGTCTCGGCTTTGCTAGCCAAAGATCCTTCCATAATTAATCGCCAATTTGACCGACGCGGCACACCCATCGCGTTAGCGTGTGTGAGCAGACAATCGCTCAACTTCCTCGAGTTCCTCCTCAAAACCGGGGCAGACCCGAATCTAGATCCGGATGTTACACCGCTACCACTTGCTTCCGCGGCTTTCCACAGTGATCCTGCCATCATAGAGCTGTTGCTGGCCTACGGCGCAAAGCCAGAACACTCGGGAGCGCTCACGGTAGCTGCATCGCGAGGCAATGAGGCTATA
Source organism: Hypoxylon rickii (assembly GCA_902806535.1). Taxonomy (NCBI): domain Eukaryota; kingdom Fungi; phylum Ascomycota; class Sordariomycetes; order Xylariales; family Hypoxylaceae; genus Hypoxylon; species Hypoxylon rickii. The sequence continues at coordinate 214,597 of CADCWY010000013.1, forward strand.
GTGCGGTATCTACTCGAGCGCGGCGCGAAGCCGGAAACAGACGCCCCACGCATCGGGCGCCCTGAGTCCGTGATTCACATTGCAGCAAAAAAAGGCCACGTCGGAGTGCTCAAGGTTCTGCTCAACTACGGGGCAGACGGTGGCGTAAGAGATTCTAAAGGTCGTACGGTGGCCGACGTTTTGAGTGAAGTAGAAAGTAAGGACGGAAGAGATCTAAGCGAAGTTAAGGAACTCTTGGCCAAGTATCGTTGACGCGGAAGTATCCATCTGGGGAGATATTCTCAATGTCCGCCTCTTGTTAAGGGATGACGTCATGTTGAATACGCAGCACCGAGCCATGCCCAGGTCTATTCCTAAAAAAATTGGTACCAGTTACTTGAGTTTTACATGAAATATAAACACATGTGTCGGTCCTCGCTTGTGCAGTGAGTAGAATTCTTGATACCATTGTGATCGCTGAAACGAAATCCGGCTCAATAATTCATACCCCGAAATTTACGTCAATCCCATATTAAGCAGATAGAATATCAACCGCCTTTCATCAGGAATGTCTGAGCTTCCGGCTTTAAGTCTTAGGATGCTTCCACTCGTGTTCCTCTAGTTAGAAAAAGTGATTTAACAGGCATATACGGAGGAAAATGCTCCTATTGTATTTAATAGAGCCCAGAAAGCAGTATACAGATGTCAGTCATGTTGAACGGAAGTATTCCAAGGTTATCTTCATTTTTATTACTAACCAACAGTTCATACGAGACCTAAGTTGAGGCCTGGATCAACTATCAGATCCTTATCACCTCCAACTTCCTTTTTTACCTTCGGTCGTAGTAAGTCGTAGTTATTATAGGTTGGGTAAATAACGATAACTATTTGACTTGATGAAGTAAAATATCCTTGAATAGTTGTAAATGTTAGAATGAAGAGACTAGCTGGATCGTATCACGAAGGATACCAGTACCTATTAAGAGTTTTTCGAGTCCAGACCCTTGGACCCAGCCATCCTGACCTAGCGAATCAAAGCAACATTACATGACCTATTCATCTTTTAGCCACTATTCTGATAAGTTTGAATACTCCTCGTTGTGCCTCTTGATCTGATATTAAACCCATCATAGAAAACACGAAAATATCTGGTGCGGTAATTACCTTAGGTAACTTTGCTGTCTTGACAAAGCCAACTGGAAATAAACAATATTACCAACCTCATCCTGCTGCCTGCCCGAACCATGGCCAGATACCCCTGTGCCGCGGTAGCATCGGCCTATGACAAGCCTAAGACGCCCCCTTTTTGAGGATCTTGGAGGCGATGTCACGTGGCTGTCATATCATGCCTAGTATATTTACCTACGTTGGTCCTCATATTCACGAAATATTGCTCAATTCAAGAACACCACTCGATTCACTCTGCCCCCAGCATCAACCCACCCTCCCTTCGATCCACCGCACGACCACCACCATGGCCAACACCGCCCCGAAGGTCGCAGCCGAGGAGCGTCAGGAGGCCCCCGCGGCCATTGCTAGGAAAGCCGACGCCCTCGCGGCGCGGATCCGGAGCAGCAAGCACCTAGTTGTGTTCACGGGCGCCGGCGTTTCTACATCCGCCGGTCAGCCTCGATGCCCCCCACCACCATCGTGAAGTCGTGCTGAGCTAAACATACGCGCTAGGCATCCCCGACTTCCGCGGCCCAGACGGCGTGTGGACACTGCGCGCGCAGGGCCGACAGCGATCTGGCGCCGCCGCCGTCAACACCCTGCAGGCCGTGCCGACGCCCACGCACATGGCGCTCGTGGCGCTGCAGGACCGCGGCCTGCTAAAGTACCTCGTGAGCCAGAACTGCGACGGTTTGCACCGGAAGAGCGGGATCCTGCCGGTGAGTTTGGCACACCGCCCCCTTTTTCGTGCCCTGGGAGGGAGAGGGGGAGGGGTCGTCGGCTGACGCGCTCGTGTCACCAGGACAAGCTCGCCGAGCTCCACGGCAACAACACGCGGGAGTCGTGCCAGGCGTGCGGGAAGGAGTACATCCGCGGTACGTTTTCGGCCTCTCCCAAAGGGGGGTTGGGAGACAGCGAAAAGAAAGAAGAAAAACGAAAAACCCGGATGGCGTCCCGGTACCACGTCACTAACGCGCAACGCTAGATTTTCGGGCCGTTGCTTCGTACGAGAAGACGGTGCGCGACCATCGCACAGGGCGCAAGTGCGCGCGGTGCGGGGGCCCGCTGCGCGACAGCATCGTCAATTTCGGCGAGCCGCTCCCCGCGGCGCCCCTGCAGCGCGCGCGCGCCCACGCCGCGAAGGCCGATCTGTTCCTCGTCCTGGGCTCCTCGCTCACCGTCTCGCCTGCCAACGAGGTGCCCGAGGTCGCGGGGCGCCGCCGCGCTGCCCACCTCGTCATTTGCAATCTGCAGGACACGCCCCTGGACGGGCTCGCGGATGCCCGCGTCTACTCGAGGACCGACGAGCTGATGCTGCGGGCCATGGAAAATCTTGGGATTCCGATCCCGTCGTTTACGCTTCAGCGCCGTGTGGTGGTTCAGATGGAGACGGCGGGAGGCGAGAGACGGCAACTGCGAGTCTGCGGCGTCGATGTGGACGGCACGCCCGTCTCGTTCCTTCGTTCGGTCAAGCTTGCGTATAACAGACGGGTGGCTCGTTCTGAGCCGTTCGTCATCAATTTCCGTGGTGATTTGGATGTAGGAACGGAGCTGCAGCTCGAGCTGGAGTTCATGGGGCACTACTGCGAGCCGAATCTGGAAATCACCTACGAGTACAGCGGCGACGATGCACAGGCGTTGTATCTTCTCGAATACAACCCGCAAACCGGGGAGTGGAAGGTAAATAGGCAAGATGGCTCTGTGATCGATACACCAAGCGGTGATCAGGGGGGAGAAATCTCGAGTCTTACTCCTACGCAGGATGGGCAACCAACTGCGGCACCAAATAGTTCCCCAGAGATAACAGCGTAGTGATTAACAGTAGCCATCCATCCCCATGACCAGGGACAGTCGTGAATCCAAACCATAGGTAGCGCAGACACCACCCCATTACTTCCCGCTATACTCCTCATACACCCCATGACACCCCACCAGCCACCCTAGCACCACCGCAGCCCCCATCACCACCCTCGTCGCCGCCCCGCCCAGCACCCCAGAGCCCCAGACCACGGGGTAATTGTCCGCGCGCCAGAACAGATTCCACAGCTCCAGCTCTAACCACGTATCCCCACCCCCAGCCCCCGCATCCAAAATCAGCCCGTTCAAATTGCGAAAGAACACCTCCTTCAGCCCATCCCTCGGCTCCGTCCACTCTCGTACCACCAACTCCTCTTCTTCCTCCCCCCCTCCCCGCCCCCCCAGCGCACCAGCATCCTCACGCCTCCACTCATGCACAACGCCCCTCGGCACAACAACCGCCGGGTCGTCCGCCGCGACGCAGAACGTGGTTCCGGCAAGAGTGACGCGGGCGCGGCCAGCCAAGACACGAAGATATTCAGTGTGAGCGCGGTGCCAGTGCAAGCCGGAGGACCAGGCGGAGCCGGGGGGCACGTGGATGGTGGCGCGGCCGGGCGCCGACAGGTCGTAGGTGACGGCGGCGGGGAGGGGGCGGGTGAAGGTGTGCTGGGCGGTGCGGGGGGTGCGCATGGTGGAGAAGCGTAAGCGGTGTATTTCGTAAGGGCTCGTGGGAAAGTTGGTGAGGGGCAGCTGATTATGTGTGTGAATGAAAGCGCTTTTCAAGGCCACTTGTATCGTTGATACGAATAAGAATTACCGGTCATATTTGAGGGGAGTTGTCGTGGATCCCCTATATGCCGTGCGTTGGTGCTGATGTTCTAACAGCCAGGACTTAATAACACGTTGCCGTTTAAACGAAAACGCTCAAACGGCCTCATCGCTTACCAGACCCCAGTAAGGCTCGCAACCAACTGGATGAATTAGCGCTTTCACAACGCTTATAAACGGATATTGCTTCATGTACGATTCAACCCTCTTTTGAATTCCCTTCGTGGGATGGTTGGTGAGAAGGGATTACCCAAAGGCCCTGCTACGGCGGCACTACGTGCCATTACTATTTATGTCTTACCAGATCGATGATCTGGGTAACTGTAGCTAAGTGGGAGGTGCCTGTCCTGGATGGACTATCTTAAGCCTCGTAGAAGAACGTGAAGGGGGGCTTGATGCCAATTAAAATTGGGAAGACCACACTCAGCCCGTCTCCTGAGACAGCGCCTGACTCTACGGCGTGGGGCGTCAGCGGCAACAAAAGAGACCAGAGTTTTCGATCTCGAAAACCTTAAGAAACTTGTGTCCCCATCGCGCATGTGCAGTGCTATGCCTTGCTATGCCTTGCCGGCTTGACTGCCTTGCAGATCCGACGCCATAGTCCATTCCTTCATCCAAGATCTGCTGAATACCAAAGCAGAATCCCCCAAAGCGAAACGCACCGAGTTTCTCTTTTGACCCAGGCCAATACCCTTCGCCTTGATACCCCTCATGTCTACTTGCCTATTCCTAACGACGCAAATTTCTATTCTCCGAGTTCTTGATTCGTCGCGACGAGCGATTCATGATCCGTCTGTACTTAACCCAGAGGAAAAACGCATCCTTCAGCACGACGAACAGACAGCCGCCCACAAGGCTGCGACCCCAGCGTTCCTGCAGGATACCCGTGTTGGGGCCGCTCCACGGCTTTGAGACAAAGCGCGATGGTAGCGTGTGTCGCAGCAGCTCGCCCATGCCGTAGCATACACCCGGCCAGATCAATGCGCCGGCCAGGAAGTTGATGGGGGACCTACCCGCATCCGCGACCCTGTTACGGCGGGCGTTCGCGTTGTTGTTGGCGCCGTCATCATCTTCAGCCTCGATATTGATTTGGATGTCGATCTCGAAGTCGAAGAAGTTGCCCTGTTCAGCCGGCTGCTCTGCGTTTTCTGGTGCGGCCTCGTGATGGTGCTGTTGCTGTTGCTCGGCTGTACCATAGTATGCCAATCGCCTCGCTTGCCTTTCCCACTTCATCTCGAGGCTTCTGGACAAGACGTTGTGGAAATGGAAGTAGGCTGCCTTGAGGACGGGATAGAGGGCCAAGGCTCTCTGCGGCGACGGTGGCCAGAGAGGGTATCCGTTCGTCTCGTCGATCAGTGTTGTATACTAGAATTTTCGCAAAGAATCGCTTGTTAGCAATCTGGTACCAGTGTACCGAATAGGGTAGCGCATAGCGCGACTACTTACCAACAGTGATGCTGGGATCAAGATGATTTCTCCCTGTCGCAGTCGGTTGAGCACGAGCCCTGGGGCGATAAGGGGCAGCACAATGAAGGGTATGAGATTTACGGGCGGCGGGCGGTCTTTGTCTCTCGTTCGTTGACGGAGCACGTCGATGAGGCTACGATCATTGGTGCTAAGCAGGAAGTTCAGGGTGGCGTCGGGACCGGCAAACCAGTCGAGGGCCTTCACACCGTAAACGGAGCTGCTCACGAGGGCACCGGAAGCAAAGAAGCCGAGCAGAATTCTAAGCGACCACGTGGAGAACTTCTTGTTCAGATAGCTGCTAAATTGTAGGGCAGGATCCCATCGTTCGGTGACCACGATGGGAGATTTGCAGAGGGGGCACTTGACGTCCTTGTCCTGGGCTTCGAGGTCGGCAATCCAAGCCAGCAGGCAGTCTTGGTGCCCTTCCAACGAGCACGTACATGGAGTGCACCAGTCGGCCGGTAAGGTAGCCTCAGGCTCGTCGACGAGGCAGACAAAACATCGTCGAGTGTCGGGTGGTGGGTCAGAGGAAAAGGCTGTGGGAAGCTGCTCGATCTGATCGCGGGTGTCGGGGATTTGAGGGAATGGTGCGGGGACGTCACTAGTTGGTAGTTCGGCTGGTGAGGATGCCATCGCGAGCACGTTGCCTGTGGCGTGTTACGCGGAGGCGGGTGTGGATGGCAAAGCGGAATATGATGGGCGTAATGTTTACCAGGCTATGCCATGCTTTGAGGATAGATATTCTAGAATTAGTATTGCGACATTGCTGAAGTAGAATAGTTTTTGTTTATTCCGCGAAGCGAGGTAAGTCGCCAAGTGAATGTTGGGATATTCAAGTCGACCTGAAGTTGTAGGTGAGTTGCTGTCTGTTATTGTAGATGCCCAGATCTAAGGATAACCCGATTTAATTATTAATTACAATAGATATGTACTAAGAAAGCTGGGTATTAGGTAGGTACCATGTACCTACCTACCTACATCATGGTAACACCTGTGGACCTGCTAGAAAAAGGGTCCCTATCAGTGATATCATCACTAACTTGGAAGTCTTGTCCCTTCTTTGGTGGACCATCAGGCAGCTCATTCAAGGCGACGCATCTGAACAAACAAACGCACCCGAAGATATCATGGTGAAATTCAAGGAACTTCATCACCATAAGTTACCTCGTACTCAAAGTCTCTGATTCTCGTTGAAGAGGGAATATGATATCGATGTGCTGCCTTTGTATTGGGCGTGGAGGGCCCTGCCTACGTACCTATGTCTGGTACCTATATGTAGCTGCTAGGTACATACTGGAGCTGCTAGGTACCCCCACAGCCCCCGTTCTGGGTACCAGGATTATAATCCGGGAGGTCCCGTTTAACGCATCAATAGGTCGATAGCCCCTCGAGATCCAAACTGCTGGTTTCTGAACGTTGCTGATTACTATGGATACTTTGATGGCCGATGAAGAATTCATGCCTATCTGTGCTTTGAATGCCGGGTATGGTGATGATTTCTCTACCATCACCATTAGTACTCGTGTGCAAGGTAGTCTACCAACTTGGCAAATCAGTCATATCAAACGCAATGCCAAATGATGGTTTCAAGGCCATGGCTAAGGAGAAGGACTGGTGTAGAAGCTGGTCTTATATGTATGCCTTCAACGTATATGGAGCTAGTAAAGAAAGAAAGAAAAAGTCACGATGAGCACTCTCGCAAAAACCTACCAAAATCGTCACCCAAGGATCTATAAGACCACAGGTATACCTGGGCTAGTATACTCTAAGCCAAGCTTGCTGACAGCCATCACAGCCGCCAAGACGACCTCTGCATCTGAATGGACGGGTAATATGCAACGACCCTAAACCCCCAGCTCTGCCGTCCCCAGGTCCCTTAATCAACGATGCCACCACGCTCGGCACACGTATTCGGTGTTCGCGATGCTACCGCACCGCTCTACTTCCCACCTAATAGTTTCAACTACATACCTGACGATCCAAGCCTGCCTGCCCGTCTCCTTATCGAGCCATGGCACGACCGCGCGCGCCCGTCGTGGTGGCTCTCGTCGCTGCCATCGCGCGCATTCTCGGAATGGGTGCTTCCGTCGTCTTACTGGCCAACCTGATCTACGAGAGCGTCAATTGGGGGAAGACGCTGGGGCTTTCTGTCGCCGTTGTAAGTATCTACCGCCCTTCCTCCCTGCTTTCCTTCTCCCAAAAACAGTGAAACTGTGTGGCCCCTTCCACTAACAAGCCCAGGCTGTCATCGCGCTCCTTATCGACGGCTCCGAGCTGATGGGCCTGCTGGACGCGACACGCACGATCCCACGTGTGCCGCCAGCTGGCGTGGCCGTGGGCGACGTCGTGGTGCTGGCTCTGGCGCTGCCGTCGATTTTCCTCATCCTGCGGAGTGACAACGGCGGCATCATCCCCGATGAGCTGTATCCGTGGCGCAACACTGATGCTTTGTCTCTGGCGGTTACGTATGCTGTGTGGTGAGTCATGAATCTGAAGGAAGAGGATGGAAGGGGGGGAAGTTGGGGGAAGGAAGATGAAGGAAAGAGCCTGGCTAACAAGCATACAGCGCCCTACGATTCCTGCTCGTGGTCTGGAGCTGCGTGGACTGCTGCCGCGTGATGAAGCAATCGGGACAAACCGAGGAGACGGACTCACTAGGGGAGTTGGGCGACGTGGCACGCGCTGGCTAGATGCGAATATACCCACGTTGTACTGCCCGGCCAGAAGCACATACGCTATCACGTTCAAATATTGTCTTTAAAACACGCTCACGCACCATCGGTTTAACTCAAGATCTCTTCAAGTTGTATAATACGACCATCCTAGCCCCCTTACACACCCTAGTGACCACAATCCCCAGCGCGCCCATCCTTCGCGGGACACAGCACCTGCCCCGGGTTCGGCTTGCACGCCGTGCCGATGCAGCACGTGATGCTGCGCTCGCAGCCCGCGATGTCGACCTTGGTCGCCAGGTCGTCGACGGGGTACGTGTACGCCATGCCCCTGCAGCCTTTAAAGATGTTGTCGTCGCCGGGCGGCGCGGTGTCTCTGTACGGGTTCGCGCACGTCTTGGGGTTTACCTGCAACTCCTTCTGCGGAACGGCGTTAGTACGTACCCTACTAGGGGCGTATTCTTAAGGGCGGAATCTGGCGTGGACGCACCGGACACATCTCGTGCAGGTCCAGGTTGCAGCCTGCGACGATGGCGTGGTTGCATTCGCAGACCATCGGGACGGTGAAACCGTCGCTGGACACATTAGCAAACTCGGTGTGTTTGGGAGGTGTCTGTGTCGGGGGGTGGCCTTACACGTAGCTCACGTCGAGAGCTAGGATCGCGCGCTCGTTGGGGGGCGCTATGAAGGATCCTTCCAGTAGGGACGCTCGGTCGGGAACAACGTAGTTCTCTTCGAACATCGCCATTCGCCCGGTCCACTGCACTTTAGCGTTAGCTACCTGGTGCCCAGTGGTTGTGGGTGTATGGTATGTGCAACATGAGATGACTCTTTGAAGTGTTCGTGTAACTGGGCTAGAGGGATAGGAGTATTGACTGGTGTTTATACTTACGCCGGTAGGAACTGCAAAGGAGACGGTCTCGTCGGGTGCTATAGCATTCGCCTCGTTTGCGCCCCGGATGGCCGTAGGGCTTCCGAAGCCTTGCGCGTGGAGGGTGGAAACTGCTACTGTGTGGGAGTTAACTACGGTGAATACATACTCGCCGTCGTGTTGTTGGGCGTTGGGACTTGTGGTCGGAGTCTCAACAGCTAGCGCGACGGGTGAGATTCTCGTTATTATGCTTGCTAGAGCCGTTTGGCCGGTAAGGAATAAGCATGCGGCTGACGAGAGCCTAAGAGCCGGGGAAGACTTGAAAGAAAACGGTTTCATTTTGGTGAAGGTAGAGAAGGCAAAATACTATGTGGTTGTGATAATTATATCAAATTCTCATAATGGAGTATGAGTTGGGAAGAAAGGGGAATAAATAAATGGCTTTATAATAGAATACTTGAAAAGATTGAATTGCTTCGAAGAGTAACTGGGAAAATGAGACTTTATCTTGAATTGTCTACATTCACTCGTCTTCATAGCTCATCGAAGCTCGGATGAGTCGTCCACAGACGAAACGTGAATATGGGTAGATTGCCAAACTACGGATGGATAGGGGCTGCGTAGTGTTGCCTCGTGGAACAGTGCTGCTGTTCTTTGTGACTGGGGATGTGCTATACCAAAGCCAGGGACAATCGTGCCAAGTCAGAGCGACTCCTAGGATAGCTAGAATCTATCCAATGACACCAACACTCTTGCAGCTCGTCAGAGCTTGTATCCCAATCTCGCTTCTCAATGACGCTCTTCTCTGTAAGTCTGCACGACACGTTACTGAAGGTCACCTACCTGAGAGCATATGGATAGGCCAAACATCGGATTGCTTGAGTCTATGTCCATCAAACGCACAGATAAGCTTATTTACACTACCAAGTCTCGTGTCGCGTGCTGTGAATTGGACTTGTGCTTCTATAGCTCTGTGCGCCTGTGTCTGCGTGTGATCTGAGTAGATTCAGGTCAATGTTAATGCAATACTTATGTGTTCTTTCACCCGTGGGAAATTCTTCGGGGGCGATTGCACCTCTTCGGAATGTAGAGTCGGATTGGAAAAATATTGATTGTATTAGGTCTATGTCAGTCCAATCGACAAATTTTCCAATTAGGAAGCTTGGACTATACTCGGATCCCTTGAACGAATGCGACCAGGCCCATTTTACCTCACGAGGCGATGTCCATGGTATTTGGCTGGTGGACCATCAACACGCATCGAGGTTGTGCTTGACCGCTCAGGGAAGCCGTCGAACGACGCAGCAAAGGTAGCGACGGAGTGGGCGACAAGCTATGAACGAAGTTAGATATATGGCCCCAGAAAGAGTGCGGCGGAAAATGGTAGGACACTAACCTTGGTGTTTATCAACCAGGCCGTCGAATTGACGTTCCCAATGTCATCACACAGCTGATGATAACAAGGATCATACCACTCTCCAGCTTTCCCGCCGAACATCGCCTCTTCCTCTTCCGTCTTGATTCCCTCGGCACCTGTTGCGATACCACCTCCCGGAATACCGTTGCGGATAAAGGCGTCGTAGTCGCTGCGTCCATCAAAAGGGATGAAAGTAAGATTGAGACCTTGCGCTGTGTACCAATCGACATACAAGTCCCTCAACTGCTCGGAGCCGATAGGATTGGCCGCGTTCGTCGCGTTGTAAACCTGATACGCGAAATTGGGGCTACCCATCATGTCGTAGTCCATGAAGAGGCGAATCTTTAAATTCTCTTCCTCTGGCAGGACTTCGACGTAGTAATCCGAGCCAAGGAGGCCCTCCTCCTCGCCAGCCCACCAGGCAAAGCGCACGCAATTGTTGACGCTGAAGTGGGTCAGCTGTGTCGCAACCTCGAGAAGGGTTAGGCTGCCGGAACCGTCGTCGTTGATTCCCGGCCCCTCTGCAACACTGTCGCTGTGCGCACCGAGCATGACGCAGTTGTCTGGATCTCCTCCAACGGTCTGGGCGATGATGTTGGTTGTGTTGATCTGCCTGACGTCGGAGTCGATGTATGCGATCGTGTCAATAACTTCGCCTTGCTTCAGCTTCTCAAGAATGGGGCCAGCGTCCGTTCCTGATAAGCCAAACGTAGCGACATGGTCCGAAGTAGGCTTCTCCAGGGTGCCGGATACTGCGCCGGGGTCGTAGTTGTATACGATGGCTGCAACGGCGCCGGCCTTACCGGCGAGCTCGGATTTTGTGCCAAAGGGGCACGTGCCACGGAGGATGAAAGCAATGTTTCCCGTGAGATTAGTGGGATAGTCGGATGCATCGCATCCTTCATTAGCCACAAGAACCAGATCTCCCTCTACGGGCTCCTTATGCGCGGTAGGAGGAGTCAGTGACATTGCGGAAGCGGACTCGGGGACGTCCTTGCCAATAACCAGGCGGTATTCGTAGACATGTCCCATCACAGCGGGGAAGGGCTGCTCCGACAGGGTATAATAATCCCCGAGATCCTTGATGGCGGAGTAGATATACTCTAACGTCGCCTTATGACCCTCACTTCCGATGACCCTCGTCGGGAGGCCGAATTCTGGTTCGGATAGTTCTGCGATTCCATAGAGCTCCTTGGCATGATCCAAAAGGTTATCGAGTTTGATGCTGGCCTGCAGCTCATCTGTGTCGACTAACGGTTTGCCAAGATTGCTATCAGCTCCCAGCGGCTTCTGCTGCGGTATCAGGGGAACCTGAAGCTCAGAAGCGGTTGCAGTGGCCAGCACCGCAAACAGGAGCGTCTGAGGCCATCGAGATGTGAGCGTCATGTTGGTCACGCTCTTATGCCAAGATGGTCATAAGAGAAGGTGATAATAATAAGAGTTGGGAGTAAGGAGTGAGGGAGGGAGGAAGTGATGACAAAATGACGGACGGTGTAAGTCGTTTGTTTTGTTTCCGGGGAATTGGATCACCAGGGCGACGGGTGCTTTCCTCTTTACGGTTAGCTTCCTTGGTTACTAATCACAACTACTCTCGGTAATGTCATATTCAAAAAACGGTATGCATTTATCAGTCATAGATGATTTCACAGGCACAAATGAAACCTGGAAGTCTTCCTTTGCTGGGATTTCATTCCATTCATCAACACAAAATACACGTAGAGTATTAATTGGGTTTACCTATATTCATCTCTAAACACTATCAGGTAAACACGAAAACGCAAGGACTCACTGGATACCAAACTAGGAGATCTGATTACTTGGCCTTGGGGTTGTCGTAAGGCTTCGGAGGTAACGTATCGGGGTGAGGGTCGACAAATATCGGGTCGGGTTTATCTGTGTGCTTTGCAATCTTCGCCTCGAAGAACTTCGCTTGCTCCTCCAGGCCAAGATCCCGAAGTAGCTGGATACCCGTGTAGGATGGGTCCTTGGACCTTGCGATGATGGCCAGGAGATCGTTCATGTTCCCGCGGTAACAGAAGGCGTACAGCCGAACCACCACCGCCACCCAGTTGAGGATGAGAACGGGGTCCATGCTCATCTCCATCGTCCGGAACTCGATCGTCCCGCTCTCGCCGTTGTTGTTCCGCTTACCGAGCATGGCCAGCTCCGGCAAGGCATCCTTGGCCGTGCCTTGGAAGCCAATGCTGCCCCTACCGTAGGTTGGAAACTCGGTATACCTCCCCGACATCTTCATCTGGACCCATTCCGTCTTCTCCACCGCAAGCCGTTGGCATAGCTCTGTGCCGTCGTTGGATCGCCACAGACATTCAATCTCGGCCATCTCCCGCGGCGTCATGACAGACGGCGCGATCAACTTGCTCATTCCCATATGTTCAAACTGAAAGTCGGGTCCTTGCCTGCCCAAATGCTCTATGTATGTTACAATATCTTCCGACGGCATCGTGGCAAGACGTGACTTCTGTCGCAAGGGGGCGCACTCGTAGTGTTTACGGCGCGACGGATGCGAAAGATCGAACACGTGCTTTTCAATGAACCACCACAGCGTGATGAAGGGCCGCAATGCTCCGACTAACTCGGAGTTGTCGTAGTCACGAACGTTCGTGCCTACGTGCACCAGCAGTGACGTCGTGGGAGACAGACGCATGCGAAGGCTGCGGGTCAGCCAGACCACTACTCTCCCAATCGGGTCGAAGTGGTTCTCCCAGGCCGAGTTTCGCTTGCTGGATTTGACCTTGACACCGACCCAGTAGTAGGCGCTCGAAGCCAGGTTGGCGGGGAAGAGTTGGTTGTCCGTCTCAACCACCCATTGGGAGTACTCACCTCGGAAAGCCACCGCTTGTGATTCCAGGTCCATTCGAACAATTGTGTCCATGAAGTTTGGAGATGGAGGACCCGGGTGCGTCCATGCGGGCACTTCGGCTCCTCGGCGTAGGATATACAAGACAGTGTCTCTTATCACCCTTCTGACGGCGTTGTGATCCCGGTGGACTCGCCCGTCTATACGGATGACGGGGCGGGGGTCTTTCGGATTGGGATCTTCATGGCCGAGAAGCAGGAAGGGGACTAGAAACTGCAGTTCAACTCCGTAGGAGAACTCTACCTTGTTCAGGTGATCGTTAATGTTGAAGGGCGCCATCGTGACACAATCTTATGATATATGTTGATAATGGATGGAACCTTTTGCTGGTATATGGTTAGGTGGGTTTGCCCCTCGGGATACTCTAGGGAGTTATATACCTGCGTTTTCTAGGTTTGGCCTTTGGTGTTCGCTGCCCCAAAGAACAGGATCTTGGTTCTTTATAACTTGGAGATACCTCTTAGGAAAGGTTTGGGACAACACAATTGATTGTTGATGGAGAAAGACACGACTCCTTTTCACCCACCAAGTCTCTTTGTGTTCTCCTTTCTATCCCCTCTGAATATGCACTAAGTGCTGGGTACCGACCTGGGGACTAGTACACTGTCGGGGTTGCCGGCCCCCAGTCTGCATTGCACGTATTACCTATCGAATCTTGGCCCTAGCGAACGCAGGGCTGGGGAGTGGACGAGTAAGAAATAAGGAACACAGTATAACGAAATGCTGTAATGCTTTAGAGAGTAGTTTATGGGTCTCGCCTAACAATCTACAAGTTAGGCCCCTTGATATGGCGAAACAGGCCCTCCTGCGAACAGCTCAGCACGAGGTCGCGAGTCTTCAGATCCCAAAGCCTCTGCTCCACCAGCACCCTGCCGTCTCCGGCCCACGAAGTGTTTCTCTCGAACACCATCCACTCGTCCGCTCTGGCGGCGCGGGAATGGAAGTTGACGGTGTGGTTGAGGGTAGAGTTGACAATAGCGTCTCCCTGCTTCTGGTTCACAAAGTCCGAGTTGGAAAGGACCGGAAGAGCCAGAAACCACTCATCTGTGGAAAAGGCAAGAGACGAGAGGTGCACACCACGGTAATCTGTCGAGAGTGGTGGCGAGCGAACAAAGCCGCGAAAGCAGAACTCAGGTAGGTCTTCTGTTCTTTTCCACTCCAAGGGCAACCACTCGAAGGGATCGGGTGGACCTTTCTCGAGTAATTGGCCGGTGTAGTCCATTTCTAGGAACATCCGCTTTACGTTTTCTCTTAGGCCGGGGTCGTTAGGGGAAGCACTGCCAATGTCCGGCATTTTCAACCCGTATTGGAGGATTTGGCCTTTGATGGGCCCCTCCTTTTGATACCCGAGGGTGGCCAAGAAAAGGAGGGTATTGCCTTGCGTAGCTCTGACTTGACGGGTTACGAATGCGCGACTATCGGCAAGGCGTTCGACGGCATAGATAATCTTGTCAGTAGGATTTCCGGGACGAAGGAATGTGGCCTGCATGGAGTGCACGGCGAACGTGGTGTCGACGGTCTCATTGGCGGCAGAGACGGCTTGCCCCAGGAGGAAGCCGCCAAATAACGCCCTTACGCCTTTAGGAGGTGTCCATGGTGGACTGTGATCAATTAGAACCGGATGAATTACGTTGGTATAGAGTTGCGTTGTACGTACTTGCTGTTTGTATAAATATCAGCCCCGGCGTCGGTAAGATGTTCTACGGCTACGTGACCCTCGACTAGCGCAAGTCCTGCCATATTGGACTTGGGAAGATAATGGAAGCTGAAAGGTAAGGCCATGAATTTGTAGCTGGCATAAGAAGCTTATACCCAGAAACCCCCTTGGCGGACAGGCATCCTTCCCAGGGGTTGCCGATACGGCAGGTTAGGTCGATCCCCGATGCCGAGAAGATCCAGTACCTACATGTATTCGGCATTCAGTTAAGAGTCCGCTAATATCAGCCCTAGGACTGCGAGTTGGCGGCGCATCGGAGGTGCCTCACAGCATGGCTGCCTGGTAACCTCCAATGCTACAAGTTTCTGATTGATGGCAAGTCACCAACCCCTTCTTACAACGCCAACGCTTTCATAATATTCCATGGTATTTACTAGGTACTTAATTGATCACGATCGAACCATTTGCGCTGAAATTACGTTGCGTCTTGAAGCTTTTGCTAGGGTTTTCGTACGAACAGCCGCCAACAAGCCCAGTATCAGCGACTGTAAGCAATCCACTGATTTGTAATATTAGGGTTGTGAATATGGGGCATACACGCGTACTGCTTGATAGATACCTACTGTAATATGAACTCATTTATATTCAAAACTCTTCACAAAAACACCCACCCCAAAACTCCAAGAAAGGCTATGCTGGGTATCTGAACTTAGTAGGGAAACAACCTCTCCTCCCGCAACGCAAGGCGTGGCCTCAACCGCTTCACCAAGAACGGAGGCAAGGTGAACCCCAATCCAACGGTTACGTCCGAGGAACAAACTCATTCCGAACATAAATATCATCCTGCCGCGTGCGCATGACAAAGCCATAAGCCCACCCATACGTCTCCTCGCCTCCAGCATCGATGCGCACCGACGGCTTCAGATCAGTCGTAGTAAACCGCACCCTGCGCTCATCGGGCGGGAAGCCGCCATACTCGGGGGGCGCGACGGGGCGCTCGCGATCGTCCAGCGCGACGCCATGCTCGATCTCGATCACGCGCCGCGCCAGCGCGTACATCTGCCTCGCCTCCCACAGGTTCTCGCGCGGCGCGCCGATCGTCCGGATCAGCCGCAGGGCGTCGAGCCGCATGGGCAGGTCCCGGCACTTCGTGGCTACGTTGTGCAGCATCGGCATGAGGCCCGTCTCGAATACGAAGCTGGGGCTGCGCTTGGCGGGGCCGGAGGCTGATGGGCTGGGAGTCCCGGACTCCAGGGCTGAGCATAGGTCGACGATCCGTCGGAACCCGTCGACGTGCCAGTCGAAGCACATGTCGTCTGGTTCGAAGGCGATGTCGAGCCAGATCTTGGCTATTTCGTGCCGTACGAGGATGACGATGCGTGACATCAGCTGGGCGTGGTCTTTTTCCGGGTCGTGGTTGTCTGCGGGTGGGGAGGGCGGAGATATCGAACTGGCTTCTAGGCGTTGGAATAACAGTTGCCATTGGTCCAACTCGGACTCAAGCTGTTCTTGCTCTGCTAGTTGCTTATACGGCACCGGTTCGTGCCTTGAGGACCCGAAGCGGTGCGCATCGCCATGTCGTACCAGTTGGAGCGTTCGATTCAGTAGGCTGTCCATCGCCGATTGCGCATCGTCCATGGTGTAAAAAACTGTCGGCAAAGGTACGTTCAAGGACTCTACATCGGGGAAATCATTCTTATCGATCCCGAAATAGAATGGGAATACACTTAGCCGCCGAAAGACGGGCACCAGGTGCTCTCTTGCCCAGGAGTAATTGACATGTTCCACCAGAGCAACGCCGTGCTTGCAATGCTGAATGGCTGCCTTCTTGTTGCACTGCAGGAATTCGATGCAGATGAAGAGGATGCAGACGAGTAGCACCAAGGGTTGATTGTCCGTCGACTTGAGCTCGCGAATAGCGGCATTATAATGCTGTAGCGCGAGGCTATTATCCCGCAAGTGGACCGTCGAGCTGGGGTTAGACTCGGCCTGGAGCTCTTCGTATAAGGCGCTAATGGCGACGACAGAGTGTCTAACGGCGGGTTCGAAGTTGCTAAACTGCATCACCAGATGAGTCCAGAAGTAGGGGTCCGCGGCACCGGATAAGAACTGTGCCGTCTTTTCGCAGAAGAACTGGAGGGCTCTACCCTCGCTCGCACTGTCAATGCTCTGGAATAGCTGACGAGGTCGGTGCCAGAGAAGCCCTGGGGTTGGTTTGGATACGTATCCATCGCATCTACGGCCGGTCTTGATACAACGGTGGCAGTGCGGCTTAGCTTCGTCACATTTCACTTTTCGAGCTCTATACGGGGTATGTGTTAATATCCAACCACTAATTTAGTCTTGTTGGCATCGGCTAAGGCAGAAGACATACTTGCAAGTCAGGCATCCGGTCCTGACTTTACGGCTTCCCTTCCGAGCCATGGGATGTCGTTAAGCGTCAGAGGCGCTTGTCAAGAAGCAAGTATCTGCGAGAATCCGAACAGTACACCAGGCGTGATATGACGATTAGTGGTGAACCTGGATCCTAGGAAACGCGGAGACGATACGGCCCTTATTAATATGAACGTCTCCACGGCTAAGTATTAATCGATATCAATATCCCTGCTGGATTAGCAGCGCCAGTTGTGTCCTAGTGCCATGTTGAGACCCCATCCGAACAGACCAATGATCATCATGTTTAAAGGAGTGCCTGGAAGAGTACCTCTCATTCAGATCCTCTTGTGCTATTCGCTCTTGGCCAAAACGGGGTTCTGAATGGGTTGGGTGGATGCGTTACTTTGACTTTGCTGTCGACAAAAAGACACTTGATGTTATGCATCAAGGCAACGAGGAGGGATTTGCTGATACCTCCTTAGCTAGGTAGGTACTGAGTACCTACTATTCCCATGAACCCGGTGCCATAAACGGTACAGCTGTAAGGCTATAACTCGCGCTATTCCGTTGTTGGATGTTCCCCACGGTATCGGTATCGTCTCCTGGTCGTGCAGGGTGGCATCCATGGATGGATCTCGGTTTCGTTTAGGCTAGATCGAGATATGAATACTGGGATCCCAGATTTGCTTTAGGTGAGCCTGGGTGAGGGGAGGACGAGGGTATTTCATGCCAACCTTGGAAGCGAAGATCGCTGCACAGCGCGTATAGCATAAATCCCCTGTACTACGCCGCCTAGGATCTGTCTTTGTCACTTACAGTAGTATAACCATCGAATATCGGTCCCGAACGCCGCGAGCATAGACAAGATGCACTGTAACCATTCGTCGTTGCGAGAATTCGGTAGTCAGAATAAGGTCAGAATAAGGACCTCGAGGAACATCCAATGCCGACGGCACGGAGCTAACCCCTGTGAGCCTACACATCTACTGGGTACTAGGTATCTAGTACCATGTTATCTGTTTCGACACCGGGCACCTACCGGCTATTTCTGAGCACAAAGGATTGGTTTAGTATCATTTCCAGCATGGGCCAAACCCCCAGTGCAATACAACCAAGGCACTCCTTGCGCTTCATAGCTCTACTTTTCGTAGGCGCCTAGGTACCTACCTGGTAGGTACTTACCAGGTAGAGCAAAACCTCCTGATTTTCTAGTATGATAGCCTAATCAACAAATGTCTTGTAATGAGTCCGTTTAGCATGGCTTTGATCGGCTAGGCACTTGTCTTTATCTATTTCAATGGGCGTTGTTTGCTGATTGTTTTACCTCCACAAAAGCTTTGTCAGATGCTAAGCCTGTTATATCATCAGCTATCTACACGCCGAAAAGCCTGAGGAGGTTGATGAATTCGAATGAGAGCATCAATGTCTACCTAGTACTAGGTAGGTACGTACCCTACTCTTCTACTTTGCCGGTTTACAATGTCTCTTAGACATTAGGGGAAAGTGAAATGTCCATTGGGTATTAGCTTTGCATTTCCTGAGTGTAGCGTCTTCTGAACAATCGCTGCTTGGCACAAAGCGCACCCATCCGATCTGTTTCGTAGGTTGTCAATTATACAAAGACACTGGAACAACACGATTGTTATGGATATTTTCTGTCCATAAATAAGCTCCAGCGGTTTCTCTTGATCTTCGTAATATCGGAAATGATCTTCTAGAGCAGAAAATCCATCGTCTTCGGAATCTTCAAGTCTCATAAGCCGATTTTGTGAAGACTTGTTGCTGTCCTGCTGAACCCAACCAAGACAATGGAAACGTATATGGCAAAGTATATGGCAAGAAGGGCTATTAGTTCTAGTGCACGATCGGGCCAGCGAAAGTCAAGAAGCTCAAGTCCCGGAGGTTCCAGCTCTAGAGGTCCAGGATCCAGAAGCTCAAGCCCCGGGGGTTCCAGCTCAAGAGGTTCAGAACACAGAAGCTCAAGCCCTAGAAGACCAAGCCCTAGAAGTGGGAGCCGGAGCGGGAGCCGAAGCGGGAGCCGAACTCGTCGACCTGTAGCACCTCCATGGGCTAAACCCCCTGTTGAGTATGGTAGTATGCTTTGTAGGTCGCGCTTCCATCCGTGGACCTACCCCGCGAAGGGCCCAGACGAGGATGCTACTTGTCAGTTCGTCTGCTCTTCTTGCCAGAAAAAGTGGGCAAAGCACATAACCAGCGCACAGGAAGTCGCCGACCAAGAGGTTCGAGAAGGCATGAACGCCGCGCGAACCCTTATACGAATTGCCAGAGACGCGACCGTCTCCCTAGGCAGCGAGTTGCCCGCAGAATACTTGCTATACTCAGGGACAAGCGCTCACGATGCTCAGACGTTCTTTTGAGCTGGCTCCCGAACATTCCGAAACCGGGCCTGGACCCCGCAAACGCCAGCGTGATGCTTCCGAGGATAATCCAAGAGATAGAAAGAGACGAGCCTCTTCTCGCCCTTGCCTGCCCCCAGATATCCTCTCGCCAATTCTATCAATAGCGGGGCAGTCAAAACCTGCATGCGCCATGGAGCTTTTCGTTCCCGAGTGGTATATCTGTTCTCACGTAGAAAGGCCGTCGTACTGGGACCCCATGAGCCGGCGACCGGCGCCCATTACAACAATCATCTATACTAAAGGTGCCGAAGGGCATGTTAGCACTCTAACAACAGGTGGTGGGTACCGCGACCATGAACATATCTTCGTCCCGATGCGACACCTGGACGACAGGTTTGATCTCAATGACTGGTTCTTAGACGAGATGGAAAGATTGTTCTATCTAGAAGGTACGCACGTTTTCCAACTTACCGCGGACAACCTCCCTGACAACGTTACGCAGGAATCCTTCCAGCATAACTGGATGGACAGCTACCCCATTCGCGGCCACCGCACGCGCAACATCCTGCCTTTCGACGACGAACAAACCTGGGCCCAGAAGAGACTCACGCCGAGTGGCGGGGCCTACATGTTCAAGCTGCTGAGACACATCGTGGTGAACTCGCCCTCGTCGCTCCTGGAGGTGAATGCTCGTAGTCTGGTAGACATGTATGACCCCGAGACCAAGATCAGTGACGCCAACCTTGCGTGCCTGAACCAAGCCGTAGACCTAGATCGTGCCTCGCACCTGTGGCTGTCGTGGTCGCAGATGCCGATGCTCAAGAGCGTGCTTCTCGACCTGCGCATATACAGCCGGGACCTAAACACGGAGCGGGGGTGCCTAAGCAAAGACGACGTGCTGAAACGCGCGGGGGAGATGGGCCGCTGGCTGCAGCTGGACTTGTTGGTGATCGCCGGCTTGCAGAGCTACAGCTTTGCAAGGGGCGACCAGACCTACACGGTGGAGCAGGTCGAGCTTTCCGACGAGCTGCAGGGGGAGCCCAACTGGATTAAAGCGTTCATGCCTGCGCTACGACCGGGAGGAAAGTTGATTCTTGTTGATTGTCCGCGGGATTGAACGCTGGAGTTCCGTTTGCGGACTGCGAATCGTTTCTGGTGGAGATTTCGTATTCTACAGTTGTTAGGTTGAATGTTCTTACTAGTAATTGTTAATACAACATCCAATAATAATAATAATAATACTTAATAGCTCGGCACATATGGGTGCGTATAGGTAGTGGTTCTTGAATATCGTGTCTATGTGTAATTCGTAAGATCTTAACGCGCCCGGGGTTTTGAGATCTTGTGCAAGGACATCTTTGATGGTACCTCCAGGGCTATAATCTCAATCCTTATTTCTCCAAATTCACCACTGAGGGGTAAGGGTTACAGTGGAGCCTACGCCTTGTGGGGGTTGATTTAGGCGATTTAGGGGGTTTAATCTCGATAAATCCACCTGGCATCAATGATCAAAGATCATTCCGTTTGGCGCGTAATGTACCTGCATAAATCAGACGTTGGGGTTCAGTCCCGTCTGTACAAAAGGCGGCAACAAAGAGCCTTTGGGCCTATCAATTCCCCGTTGGCCTAGACTTTGGGCGGTCTTTCGTTGGCGAGGGCGGTGGTGAACGTGCCTACTGGAGGGTTCCGTTTCAGACCGCTCTTGTTGCATTGTACCGTGCTGTGCTACCGCCGCCAAGATGCGGAATCTCACCTCCAGGGCTTGATATATCCCAAGACTCTTTCGCTAGAACTACCCCACGAGATCGAAATACTTTATGAGCCGGCATATCCTTGCCCGCACGGGCACCGGGCTCCTTCAGATACCTCAACGGCGTACACGGCGACCGGGCGATTGTCATCGGGTTCGGACGCATTCGTGGGTTATGAAGGCACCCAAAACGGAGATATCGGATTGCCATCTACCAGTGCTTTTCGGGAAGTGGAACTCATGTGTATCATCAACGACCCCCTTTAGTCACTATATTGCTCAGACATCCGCACGACATAGATGATGAAATCACCGTAGAGGAATCCAAACCATCGTAAAATTTTGTTTGGGCACCATATAGTCATGGGCAACGAACACTTGGAAAATTTCCCTGGTACCAGGTTTTCTCCGCCCATAGCAGACCCCCCGAATCACGTCCAGGTTCGGATAGTTCGCACAACATCCTATTAGCTGCAGCGCCGGGTTGTGTTGCACCGTCTCACGTGGCTTCGAAGCAGTGTTTGGTGCCACCACACACTCGCTGGGTGAGGCATGGAGGATTGCCACCCAATTAGGTACCCAAGGGCAACACAACAGTTGGTCACGAATGATCCATGATGAAGATGATGGATGATGGAGACTGCACAGTGACCCTGGACTGATAGAGATTTTGTTAAGATGCAAAAATATGCACGAGCTAGCGCCGACCTTGGGAAGACACATCTTGCACTTTTCCTACAACTCCTATCATACATGGTACTTCGATGATGCCTCCTAGCCCCGCAGGTGCTTGTCAATATGATAGGCAATTCTGACCTGTTCTCCAGCCAACATGTGTGTCAGAGCTTTCACCATTGCACGATTCACAGCACCAAACTAATTGGAAATCCAGCATGTCTCACCGTATTTGTTCCTCTGTTCCGTCCCCTCCAACCACTCTAGTTCTGCCACATACGACACCCCTGTACCTATATGAATTCTATGGCTCTGACCATCGCGCTCGGCCACTAATTTTTTTTTTCAGTAAGTCCTAAATATGTTCTCTCGACGAAGATGGTCGCTTCATTCGGCGAACCGTCCTGCCGAGTTATCCAACACCCACAAGGACGGACATAGTCATCGCCATAGGCATCGCGAGCCTTCGCAGGAAAGGAAAAAGATTGAACTCATCGATTTGGACTTTGATGTGAGCCGCCGACACAACGTCAAGATCAACGTCAAGCAGAACTCAACCCTGGCCTCCTTGGCGGAAGCTCTGAAGAAGAAATATCCGGATGGGGATCAGCGCATCTTGCCAGATGCTGAGATACAATTTTTCCAGGTCGAACGGCTTTTATCCGGGGAAGAAATACCGAAGGAAGTCTCATCCCTATTTTACCGAGCGCAGGCAGCAGGGGATGACGGGGCGTTGCGCGTGAGGTGGCAAGGAAATACCCTGAAACTGCGAAGGCGGCAGATAGATACGATCGCGCGGGAGGCTGAGGCAGGGAAATCCGTAGGCGGAATAAGAGAACTGGCGGCCAACCTTTTACGGGAGTTCAATGGGAGCAAGAAAGAGCTGGTGCAAGATGCGAATCAGGTTGTGGTCTCAGCGGCAGGGGGGTTGAGGCCGGGGCCGTTGCAAGGAAACGCCTGGGAGGCACGCAAGATACGAACCTGGCTTTGCCGCTATATCGAAATCGACATCCGGCCAGTCGGGGATTATCTCGTCTTAAGTGGCATCAACGAAGAGTATGTCTGGCACAAGCCGTACCGCAATGCGCGCGGCTACGTAGACATCAACCTGCTCAAGCACTGGCTAAAACACCTGCTGGCCACCGTCCATTACCGCGCTACACGCCGTCGCGGCATAGCTATCGATGACATTGAATTGTGGTGTCGCGGTAAGCCCGTCCGAAAGCATAGCCATATTCGCCCCGGCGATACCATTGATTTCGAGGTGCCCCGGGCCGTGGAGGACGGCTTTATTCGAGCCGAGGCGTGGCTTCTTCCTGTTTCGGAAACGTGCATCGTGTGCAGCGACGACAAGCGAGTCTCGGAGATGCCCAACAAACGCCGGATCACCGCCTCTTGCGAGCATGATTCCTCCATGTGCAAAGAGTGCGTCGGCCAGTGGATTGTGTCCAGCATGGAGACTGTCACGTGGGACCGTCTGAAATGCCCCGAGTGCCCGCGTCTCCTCAAATACGAAAATGTGCGGGCATTTGCTCCGCGGGCGGTGTTCGAACGGTACGACCAGCTCGCTACCAGAGCCCTGCTTGCTAGCATCCCAGAATTCATCTGGTGCCTCCACCCCGGCTGCAACTCCGGTCAGATATACCCTAAGGGCTGTCCGAGGGTAAAATGTCACGCGTGTAGGAACTATCTCTGCGTGCGGCATAACGTCCCCTGGCACAGTGGCGAAACGTGCGAAGAATATGATCGCCGCACACGAAGACAGAAGAGGCACGAGGAGGCATCCGAGAAGCACGTCAAGGATACATCGAAGCCGTGCCCAGGGTGCAAGAGGAACGTTCACAAATACGTCGGGTGTGATCACGTCACATGTAAGTCCCAATCCCCTATATATTTATATCACATAACCCAAACCCCCTACCTGCCCCAAGACTAACAAGACAACCAGGCATCTGCGGCCACGAATGGTGCTGGCTCTGCTTCGGCCAATACTACCGCGACCAGCGCGACTTCCTGCAGTGCCACCACACGCAGGAGTGCCAGTACCACGACAACCCGCCCAACTACGAGGGCGGGCGGGCCTTCATGCCCTTCCTCAACGTCGGCGGCGGTGGTCGTCCACCTCCCTTCATGCCGGCAGCCCCGCCCCGCGAGCGCCGAGGCGACCCGGGCCATCCCCCACCCGGCGTCCCGAACCGCCCTCCCGGCCCCCCGCCCATCGCCGACGGCGAGCTGTTCGAAATCCTCATGCGCCAGCACATGGACCGCAACCCGTTCGATCCCCACGCCCACGTCCACATGGCGCGCGATCGACAGCACCACATGGGGCCTGGGTTCGTCGAGCAGGCGATGTTATTTAATATGGGACATCTGATCCAGCGCGCGGAGCGGGACCGGTAACGGGGAATGAGGAGCGAAGGTGGGAGGGCGGAGGATGGAGGATGGGCTTAAATATCTACACCCAAAGATGAGACGGAATAAGGGATTATAGGGAAAGGAGTATTCAGAGGAGTTTAGGGGTGTTTTTTTGCATTACGTGTCGGCTGAGTTGCTTTTCCGGGTTCACGAGGAAGAAACCATACATTGTTGGATGTGGCGTATGATTTCGCACACGATGTTAAATAGATACCTTTGCTTTCCATAGATAGCACAGTCATCACTGAGAAATTGGCAGGAATTGGGACAACAGAACATAGCATCTAGGTATCCATATATCATGAAATTTATACTGGGTACTAGATATGAACATTATGCCTCCGCTCTAAAATGTGACATTCTGCTGATTGGTACAGGGGAGCCGGGAGGCCCGGTGATATGTGTGCAAGTGAAAGGGGACCGGGGTATATGCTCGCAAGACAAGGAATCATTCCAGCAACAACGTGCTCTAGCACCACAGGCAGTAAGCCTCAATCCTTCGCAACCTTCAGCAAAAGCGACCCTATGCCCGTCCCACTGCTCCACTCCCGATGCGCATCCTTAACGTCCTCCATGTCCCAGATCTTCTTGATCGGCACCGTAATGGTGCCCTTCTGGAGCATTCGCAACAGCTCCAAGCTATTCGGGATATAAGTCGAGGCATCGCGCGTGATGCCGTAGAACGAGGTGCGCTTGCCACACATGGGATTGAGGCCGCGCGCGAGCAGCTTGACGATGGCGGCGGCGGGGCTGCGCACGGCGCCGTCCGCCAGGTTGCCCTTGTTGTTGCCGTAGGCGACGAGGTAGCCGGTCGGCGCCAGGATGTCGAAGCTCTCGTCGAAGCTCTCGAAGCCCAGCGCGTCGAACACCGCGTCCGCCCCGCCCGCCTTCTTCATCTCCGCCATCCACCGCTTGTCCGCGTACGCGAACGGCGTCGCCCCGCGCGCCCGCAGCGCCTCGTGGTTCCGCTCGTGCGCCGTCCCGTACACCAATGCCCCCCGCTGCTGGCTCAGCGCCATCAGCGCGCTGCCTACCGCCCCGCTCACCCCGTGCACGAAGACTTTCTGCCCTGGCCCCACCTTCGCTACGTCCTTGACCATCGCCCACGCCGTGTTCCAGTCCAAGATGATAGCGGCGGCCTGCTGGTGGTCGACGCCGTCGGGCACCTTGACGCAGTACTTCTCCGGCTGGTTGACGAGCGTCGCCTCCGCGTCGTACTTGGTCATCACGGTTACGACGTCCCCGGGCTGGAACTGCTTGCACCCCTCGCCTACCTCGCGCACGGTGCCGACTAGGCAGTAGCCTGGCGTCAGAGGCGCTTTCCTTTGAAAGGGGTATGTGCCCCGGCGCATATTGATGTCGGCGCCGTTGAAACCGGCGTATTCGGTAGCGATCTGGATGTGGCCTTTGGGTGGGGGTGGACAGACGTCGTCGACCACCTTGAGGACGTCGACGTCGCCGAATTCTGTGATGACGACTTTGCGAATAGCAGCCATTATGCTTGCGTGTGTTGTAATTAATGGAATGGGTTTATAAGGTGAAATGTTGGTGTCTAGCTGGTTCTGAGCTGTGTATTAGGCAGCAGATTTGGACAAAACTCAGAGATTAGAACGCAATGAATCTGTAAGATGCTACTAAGAAGATAAACGCGAATGGTCTTGGAATGATCTTGGAAAAGAAAAGTCGAGCTGACTCTGGACCTTTAAAGCTTACACCACCATGGGTCCATATCACTCTCATCTGAGGCTATGAAGCTATCTGCCTACCGCAGAGGAGCAATAGGAGAGATTCATGTCCGGTTTGTGACACCCCGGTTCGATAATGGCCCCGCCATGGCTCCTTCGCCGGCTCGGGAATGGCTGATCGGATCGGACATAACCAGGGCTGAAGGGCCTCTCAAGACTCTCCGTCTCAAAACGGCGATGGTGCGGGGAGGATTCGAGAAATATGGGGCCAGCTGAGAAGTTGACGGAGCAATATCAACCCGCAGCTTGCTGAGGCAATCCTTTGAGGAGCGAGTATAAGGCATCCATTCGGCATGAGGCATCAATTAAATTACCAGGTAGGCACTTTTGAATATATTTATCCCGTTTCTCACCAAAGCGTACGCGGCATTGGTTCTTCAGCTCGCTCTTTTTTACGCATCCGAGAGTGCTGAAACAAGTACCTGAGGTAAGACGTTGGGTTTCGGAACAGTGTGGTGATGATACATAGGTAGGTAGCAGATCGGATTGGACAATTAACGATGACAATGATCTCGGTATTTTTACCTGATACTGTCAAGCCGCAGCAACTTCGTGGAAAAGTAAGCCCCCTTTAGAAAAGGGGGGACGCCCAACGGAGGGCACCTGTTGTAGCACAAACACATTTCCTCAACCAACGCTTTGCATGGTCAGAGAACAAACACCCAAGTATCACCAGTGAGAAAAGTGTCGTTTATATCTTCCAAGGTTTCAATGCGTACGAGATGCAGCCTCTTTGCGCCATAGGCTGGCTGGCATCAATTTATCTTGGTCCTGGGAAGGCCACAGCGTAATGCGCAGCACCTTCTCCCCCCTTTTGGGGATGCCAGGTCGTCGTCGATAGCAGCCCTATAATTAAAGTGCGCGCCATTGACCACCACACGCGCGTATTTTCAGCTCGAACAAGATTATCCAGCATCAACGACATGCATCGTGCGGTATGTGGCTACACCATGAATATGAGTATTTTCTTCGCCGGCTGACATGGCGTTCGTAGATCGTAGATCAATTTGATATTCGGTGGCTTTCAATTGATAACGAAATACAATGTCTCACGGGCCGTTGCATGTGGAAATGCACGCCATTCCCAAGCAGAGACTCGCATGGGCCGGGAAGGTGAGTATCGAAACATGGCAATGGAGGCTGCGGCATGTCTCGGTGTTGCTTAGCACAACAGGAGCATAAGAAAAGTCATTCAAACGTCGTTATCATACTGCAGGTTTGATGGATTTGGAAGAATTAATGGCTCGTTTGGTGTGGTATTCTTAGCTAATGTTCGGGCCAGCTTATAGAGCATTCGTTACATATCTCAAGACGCAAACGAAATTCCACTCGTTTATATATTGATAGTATAGGATGCCTGGATGTGGATGTGGTGGTGGCATGAAAGGATTCGAGTCGTCCTTTATGCTGCCGCAAGCCGGTGGCGGCTGTAGGTGCCTATCTTCAGCGACCTCCCAGCCCTGGAGCTCAATTACCTATTGGATTAGCGGTGTGCGATGGCCTGAAGAACTCCACTATTCGCCTTTAGCCATGTCCGATGTCGTCAATTCACAGCAAGGGCGCCAGCGGACGATGGATTGATTAATAAGAATGGATGGTTTGATTTTTCTTCTCGTACTGCAAGCCGCTGTTTGCCGAACCAATTCACCCTTTTTAAACCACCGACCTCCCTACTCCCCGGCCCCTTTCCCACTCGAGGTCGGTCTTCATTTAGTCGTCAGTTTTTAACAAGGGTCTTCAGCGGCTAGTCGTAGTTCAAGATGGACGAGACGCAACCCCTCTTGCAAGACACCAATCTTGTATACAGCGACCAAAGACAAGATGAGGTGCTAGGTAAGGACATCGTCGACTTCGACCCGGATGGCGACGCAGAGAACCCCATGGAATGGCCGCGAGCCTACAAATGGGGGATTGTGGCCCTATTGGCCTTCATGGCGTTTACGGTGTACGTGTCAACGCTACCTAGGTAGACTTACTGTACCGAAGCCACCACTGACCCCACCGTAGCACTTTCACCTGCATATCCGTGGTGCCCATCGCCACGCGCATCGTCGAGGACATGGAGCACGGGCGCTCCAGCAAATCCGCCAGCGTGCTCCTCGTCACCATCTGGGAGCTTGGCGAGGCCGCCGGGCCGCTGCTCATCGCGCCGCTGTCCGAGGTCTTCGGGCGGTACCCCGTGATGAACGTGGCCAACGGGCTGTTCATCGCGGCCACCGTGCTCGCGGCTCTGTCGCAGAGCACCGCGCTGTTCATCGCCGCCCGCACGCTGACCGGGCTCGCCGTCGCTTCTAACGTCCTGAACCCCGCCATTGTCGGCGACATGTTCGTCTCGGAGCAGCGCGGCTCCGCCATGAGCCTGATCCAGCTCGCCCCGCTCATCGGCGGCGCCGTCGGCCCGGCGATCTCCGGAGCCGTCGCCGAGACCGTCGGGTGGCGCCAGGCTATGTGGATGTGCGTGATCCTCGCCACCGCCTGCGAGGCCATCTTCCTCACGTGTTTCCGGGAGACGTACAAAGTCCCGATTCTCCGGCGGAAGGCGGCGCGGCTCCGGAAGGAGACCGGCAACGCGGCGCTGAAGACCGTGTTCGACGCCGAGGACATGTCACGGTTCCAGAAAGTGCGGGAGGCCATCGCGCGCCCCTTCGTCGTGTTGGCGGGTTCCGGAGTCCTCCTGGCGCTGTCGGTGTTCGGGTCGATTGTTTTCACGTACTTCTACATCATGTCCACGTCGCTCCCCGACGTCCTCGAGTCCATGTATGGACTATCTCCCTCGGCGTCGGGATCGGCGCTCATATCCTTTAGTAAGCTTGTTCTTAGGAGGGGCTTTGAGCAGAAAAGGTTACTAACGGCCATAGGTATCGGCTCGGCTTTCAGCGTAATGTTCTGCAACTCGACGCTGGACAGGATTTACATAAAGCTGCGAGATGCAAACAAGGGCCAGGCCCGGCCCGAATACCGACTCCCTCTGGTCATTATCGGCGGATTCACATTGCCTTTAATCGCTGCATGGTATGGGTGGGCTGCCCAATGCCACGCCCCCCTTGCCTGGCTTTTGGTATCTGTTGCCGTCCTGGGCGCCTCACTCATGCTCGGGTTCTTACCGCTGTACGCGTATGTGGTGGATGCCTTTGGACTTCACGCCGCGTCCGCGATGACGGCGGTGATCGTTATGAGATGTCTGTCTGGAACGTTCTTACCAATTGCAGCGGGAGTACTCACCGATAAATTCGGTTATGGGATAGGGTTGTCCATCATAGGGGCCGGAAGCCTCCTGTTGGCCCCCATCCCTGTGCTAGTTCTCAGGTATGGATCTAAGTGGCGCCAGAGATCGAAGTACACGAGAGACGAATAGGTGATATGATTTCGAGCCCTGAAGGGGCGTTCATAAAAGGAAGCCAAGAATCGTTTTATGTCGTAGCATCCTCTACGCATCAGGGGTAACAAAAGACCAGCCAGCGTTTATTTAAATTTACGGTCCAGGTAGACGATACATACCTATGTGAGTACCTAGATAATGATAATGATCAAGAGTATATCATTTGGTGCTAGGGGCTATTTTGTACAGAAATTAAAAAGGCTCTTTAATGCGGTACAGACACCCCCGTAAGAACTTGGACCTATATCAATTTATTTGTGTACTAAATACGGCATGTATTATTCACTTCGTATTGTCCTAAGGCCAGCTCCTGGGACAAGCGCGGAAGGGAGGGTATAATGTACCCCAAAGGAAAATTACCGGATAGAACGGGAATTCCATAGAAGGGGCCTACCCACCACGTACTAGGTTACCTAGGTACTAGGTATGTATGCAGCTTCTCGTAAATCGCCAGTCCCCTGAACTCGAGCTTCCTGGCATATCCACTAGGTACCTAGTGGGTACTGGGTAGGTACTTAGAACGAAACGTCTGGTTGATGCGAAAATCCATTATCATTGTGCCATGATCAACGATAAGCTGAATCGACTGCAAGCTCCAAGCTCAAGGTAGTAAATTTTGCTATGGTCACAACTTAAAATCCGCGTTCGTCTTCTCCCACCCCTGCGTTGTGGGCTGCAGCGCAGCGACCCGCTCCGCGAGCTTGACCTTGAGGCTCTTGTGCCGATCCGTACAAAGCTCGTACATCGTAGTCAGGTTAAACAGAAGCGTGTGTGACGACTGCCCCGCATCGACCAGGCCTTCCAAGAAGTCCCTTGCCTACGTCAGAAGCATTAGTGATGATCGAGGAGCAGCACCAAAGTAGACACTTACCTCGGCCATGTTACCCGTGTAAAGGAGGCAAACCGCAAGGTTCACCGCAATCATCTCGTCCTGTACCCCATCCTCCTTTATCGCGTCTTTTAAGAGCTTCCACTTCTCCAACGCAGCCTCATATTCACCATCGGCCATTTCTGCCAGCGCATCCACGATTTGCCCATCAGTCTCACCAGCCTTCCCCCGACTGACCGCCGCTCTCGCCGCTTCCACATCACCAAGGTGCAACCACAGCAGAGCGCGGCTCATCGCCAGCCGTCCATCCCCGCCGGTCTGGAAGTGCTGGTCTCCGTCTCCGAGCGTGGCAAGGTGTTCGGCGGCACCCCCCAGATCGTCCATCTCGACCAGCGCGCCAGCCACCTTGACACCCAACTCCGCAAGCCTCTGCTTCCAGCACTCGGCCGCCGAATGATCGTGCGCGGCCACCGCCTTGGCGACCTGGGCACGGGCCTCCCTTGCGAGGTCGTAGTAGGCCATGACGGCGCGGCGCGGGTCGCCGAAGCCGATGGCCTGGAGGCGGACGCCGAGGATGCGCAGGGGCCAGGGCACGAGGTGAGCGCCGGTCGCGGGGTCCAGGTAGAAGGCCGAGTTAAGGTCCTCGAGGGCCTTGGACTCCTGAGCGGCGAGCGGGGTGGCGTCGATGAGGCACAGACACGCCAGCCGCACGTACAGCAGCGCGAAGACGCGGGCGTGGTCCGCTGGGTCAACGGGTGGGTGCGCGGCCGCGGCCGTCGCGGACACGGGGCTGCTGGTTAGCGCCTGCACGGCGGCGATGGCGGCGGCGCGGAAGTGGCCATGGCTTAGCAGCTCCGGGATAGGGGTCTCGGGTACTGGTTGTTTGGAGGGGACGCGGAAAGGGGCGGGGACGGAAAGAGGAGAGAGCTGATGGTAGATTTCGGGCCTTAACAAAAAGGAAAAATCCTTGGAAGTTGCCGTGGCGTTAAAGGGGGCGGCGAACGGGGCCGGGGACCTAGGCGCGGGAGATCGTGCTAGGGGGGAACCAGTCCTGGGGCTGGCTTGCTGACTGCTACTGAAGCGGCTAGCTTGAGAGACAGGAGATGCTACGACGGAGGTGCTATAATGACAGTCGGTTATTCCATGAATAAGTATTTCTTGGCCATGGTACGAAGCTTACTCATCTGCGTCCAGAGGTCCCTTGGTAGCGGACCTAGGTCGAGAAGCTAGAGATCGAAACACGTCAGTAATGGGAGAAATGGGCATTTTCGTTCCTTTTTTTTATTCTTATGACATCAAAAATTTATATCTTCGCCATTATTTTTCACATGTAAAAGAATCAGGCGACGTTAAAAGAAACATCCAGTAAGAAGATGGTAGGATCAACACGACGTGGGGTGGTTCATGTAAAGCGGCATCAATCCTCATAGGCCATAGAAACGAGGGTCAAGCGATCCATCGATTAATCAATCGCAATTACTTCTGGAGTTCGCGATCGACAATTGAAACCGTCTCACTCCTTCTTTTTTTTTTGCTACCTTAAAAATGAGAAAATGGAGAGGACTGGGATTCTACTCACGTCTCGCTCCTGACTTATTTCTTGCATGACCTCCCGATGATGATGGGATTCTGTGCGTTGACTGTTCCATGGTTCATGGTTGAGGTTTAGACGCGGAAGCATGTTTGGTTGGGGAACGATCAAATTACGTGGGAGGACCTCGAATTGGAAGAAAGTAACTCCGATGCAGCCCTAGAAGATCCCACGGATACACCGACGATAACATGAATAAGCTTAGATCTTCAGATAAGATTCCTAATCCTTATCAACTAAATTATTACTGGCGTTCCAACAACCAGGATAACCTCCTAAAAGAATTGGAAGTTCTAATTTAATCCTGACAACGTGGATGGAATATCTTGGCCTCACTCACCCAAGACGTCTTACTCCTTAAAATTTTCATACTACGTGATGCTTACGGTGTTGGTTTGACTGACAAGTAATTCTGCAGGCATCATACGATCGATTCGCGGAATGACGCTTTGTTGTCGTCTCTGATCACATCACTCCCCGCAAGAGCAGGAGTTATTAAAGGAGTTATTAAGTCCTAATACTTATGTCCACGTACCAGGTAGGTAGGTAGATAACCTTGGAACCGTATTCGGATACGCGAATAACATGCCAAGTAATATTCCCGACAACTCTGCTTGACCTTCAACTAAGCTCATATATCCTAGGTTATGGCAGTGAAAGCCCTACACACCCGTAACCTTGACTGAACATCCTTGGGTCCATGAACGCTTGGGGCCCATATTGTTTTCTGATTGGCAAAAGTACCTACCTAGGTAGGTACATATTCTACTGGCGTACGTGATAAGCCCCGCCACAGCTCAAGATCGGACTTAAAGATAATAGCAATGAGCTGTAGCTCTTCCCCTGTCGTTGTACCGGGGGCGATTAGGTCTGCGGCAAGCCCGGGTTGGGCCGTCCGATATCCCACCGGGCGGTATAATCGGAACGTGAGAAAGCGGTGAACGCGGCTTCAGGGCCCTTTCAAAGAACCCACAGCAGAAGGTTGTATTCGACTTAAGGAGTGCTAAACACGGAAAAACGAGGAACTAGCCAACATACACGGGCTATTTGCCTCGGTTTCTGAAGCCAGTGCTGGACTTGCTCAAGTACGAGCCTTTTATCGGTGTATACCTAGGTAGGTAAGTACGGAGTAGCCTACTTCTGGCTGTAATATGAGTACTCAGTACGTGAAGGATAACAGGGTTCCCTGCTTTCCCCAGATTCTTCCTAGAGCAATCATACAGTCAACACCGATTCGAAAGTTGACTACCTAAGACTGGGGAATTGCGAAGAAAAATACCTACTACCTGCCTAGTACCTAGTAGGTACCTAGTAGTTAGCACCCAGACAACATAGAAGTATCTAGATAGGTACCTGGTAGGTAGGTAGGCACCTAGTAGTTACTAGGTACTAGGTATGTACCAACTCTCCTTACCGTTGTTATTTTATATCGCGTGATCGGTTCACAAATCAACGAGAGCATACGCCGGACGTGTTCTATCGCAAATTGATGGTCCACGTCTGGCGCAGATATCATGAGGGCATCATGATCCCGGGATTGCCCAAGTAAGCTACCTATTTGTGAAAAGCCCGCTCTGGAATCGTACGTCGTAACTGCAATGCAACATTGCAGATCGCGAACCAAACCTTGTCTTCAAAGCTACGCGGTCGATTACAACGTGCTTATTATCTCGTGGGAAAGAAGTCCCATCTGACAACAGCTTCAATTGAGCTTGGGTAAGTATGATATGGAAATACTCGACGTGGCTTGTTCCGTTCGTTCCGAACACTTCGACAACAATGGGAACTTTCCATAAATGTTCGTATGAAGACCATACCAACATTCCCAAGAGCATTCATCATTCCTTAGGTAACTTCAAAACTAACGGCGTGGGTTGTCGTCATCTTCGTTTATCAGCATGGGAAGTCTAGGACCAGGTCAGCTATGCTCCCAGGCTGCTTGCTTGACCGCAGCCGGGCTCCAATCTCTCGTTTTCACCCCTCAGGACCCTACGTATCAGAGCTGTGAGAATTCATATTTCTCCGTCACAGCAAGAGTGGGACCGGCTTGTATCGTTCTCCCCGAAAATGCGGAGCAGGTCTCGACGGCAATCAAGGCACTGGTCGCCGCGAAGGAG
The DNA here is from genome assembly GCA_902806535.1 of Hypoxylon rickii. Taxonomy (NCBI): domain Eukaryota; kingdom Fungi; phylum Ascomycota; class Sordariomycetes; order Xylariales; family Hypoxylaceae; genus Hypoxylon; species Hypoxylon rickii. The sequence continues at coordinate 248,570 of CADCWY010000013.1, forward strand.
ACGTTCGCAATTCGCAGTGGTGGCCATGCTCCCTTAAGCGGCTCAAGCAACGTACACGGTGGCGTGACGATTGACCTAAGCCGCCTGAACACTGTTCGCTACGACAGTGATTCCCAGCTCCTAACTTTCGGCCCCGGTGTCCGATGGAAGCATATCTACTGGGAGCTCGAGAAACACAACCGTACTCTCGTCGGCGGCCGAGAAGGTGGAACTGGCGTGGCAGGTTTCCTTCTAGGCGGAGGGAATACTTGGTTCACTCCACAGGCGGGTTGGGCTTGCGACAATGTTGCGTCGTACGAAATCGTGCTGGCCGATGGCCGGATCGCCACGGTAACGAAGGACGCGCACACCGACCTGTTTCGCGCTCTTAAGGGCGGGCTCAACAATTTCGGGGTCGTCACGAGCTTTACCATGACCACCATTCCCTACACCGACGTCTGGGGAGGGAGTCTCGTGACGTCCCAGCCATACTTGCCGGACGTGATCCGTGCCACCGTAAACTTCACTGCAAATCAACCGAAATACCCCGAAAGCACCCTGGTCACGATTGTGGGATACGTACCCCAGATAAAGGATATTCAGGTTAGGGGGTTTCTTGTAAACACGAAACCTGTGGAATATGGCCCTGCGTTTGCGGAGTGGTCCAAGATCCCCAAGGTAGATGAGACGACGAAGGTAAGGTCCATTCTGGACCTGGGACGGGAAGTCGCACAGCCCTTTAATACGTAGTAAGTTAATCCCCGCGTCAATACGGTAGAATGTAGTGTTGATTTTCTACCCTAGCGCTACTTGGTCTACTTTAACCCTCAAAAACGACGTTCATCTTGTATCCAAAGTGATGGAGGTTCACGACGCTCTTGTCGACGATCTGAAATCCTACATCCCCGACGGAGACTTTTACACGCAATGCTTCTTACAGCCGCTCCCTTTGTCCGTCGCCCAGAAATCTGTGGCGGCCGGTGGCAACATCATGGGCATCGAGCGCAGCAGTTCCGATGGGCTCATCCTGAACTTGAACACTCTGACAAATACCTCCGACCAGAACGAGTTTGCTCTCAAGAGAGTAAGGGCCAGCATCGAAGCTATCAAGGAGATCGCAGGTACCATTGAAGGGGGTCTGTTGGACTGGGTGTACATCAATTACGCGGATCAGAGCCAGGATCCCCTTGGCAGCTATGGTGCTGAGAATGTGCAGTTCATGAAAAAGGTGGCCGCGGCGTATGATCCTGAGGGAGTTTTCCAAACATTGTGTCCTGGGGGGTTTAAACTGCCCAAGTGAAGAGTATAAAGTTGGTCGGCTTTAATTCATGGTATATACAAATTTGTACTCCTGAGACACGATATCATAATTAACACGATATTTTGGTTGAGTTGTTGATCAGGTATCAGGGAATTCTGCCAGTCGAGCCTTTCCTGCTGCTCCCCAGTCCCAGTCCTTGTAATGACTATAGTAAAGTGATTGTACCGTTAGCCACTTGCCAATGAAAACGATTTGTCCCAGGGGTTCTTACAGTGCTGCGAAAAAAAACCTATAACTATCCTTATTTGTGACAGCCAGGTGAGGATGGTGCTTAGCCAAGTTAAGCACGTGGGTCAGTCCTCGTGCCACAACATATCGGCCGTTTTCCACTATCGGTACACCGTTGGAATCAACAGCTACCTCTATCTTCAAAGTTAGATAACCATTGCACTCACAACACGGGAGGGGGGAAACGTCGGTGTGTATGGAAGCGAATCTAAAAGGGATAATTAAATAGGCCACCCACGATCCGTAATCTCATCCTCTTGCATCGGTGGTCTTGGGTCAATGAGATCGATTGGCGCTTCACCCTCGAAGAACAAGTTCAGCCCGCTGTGGTAATGGAACCTACCACGGGAAAAGGTTAGCAAACACGAACACATATTACGCCATTCCTCGACGATAATTGACATACAATTCCCGGATCCACTCCCCGGTTATGGTATTGTCAGTTAAGACATCGAGAGAAGTGCCTTCGGCGATCCTCCCCTGGCCAAACAAGTGTCTCGCATTTCCCAGGCGATCTATGCACCAAACGAAGAGGAATAAAACTTTGTTAATCGTAACCAATCCCTCCGGATCTTCTGGTGGGCAGAATCCCGGGTGTGTCCGATTGTTGAAACCGTGTATATAATACATAGCCCTTCGGCCATCCCACCAGAAACTGTTCAACACGCATAGGTTTTCAATTAGCGTCTAGAGTTCGAAATAGGGAATATTCTGCTGATAAAGTTTCACCAAAAATTACCTAACTTACCCGTCAGGCCAATATACCGGCTTATTATAGTCATCAAAATAAGTAGGGCCGTTGTTGACATGGCCCGTGGATGATTCAGGAAAGCTCAAATCCACAGTAACACCATACACCGGGTCGAAATGCTTCGCCTTGACAGGGGGCATTGCCGGGGTGAAAATGGTTTCGGGGTCATAATATTTGAAAACCTGCGCGTCGCAATATAAGGAGTTGTGTATACTTCCTGGATTCGGCACAGTTTGGTCAAGTGGGCGATCCTTCCATTTCGTAGCAGACTCCACGCGATGTATACTCTAAGTAAAATGCCAAGGTTAGTCGCTGGTTCGGTGATGATGGCATAACGTAGATACGCGTTTACCATTTTTAGAAACGCATAGGGTTTCTGATGTGCTCGATGGATATTTCCCTGTAAATTGACGGAAATGCCGAAGAATGCTAAGACAAGATAAAATAGGTAGGTAAGTTCTAATTCTTAGTTAGTATTCTCTGGGTCTAACCTCTGAGCGCTGTCGCCGCCGTAACCCACGGGAATGGGTCTCTCTGATCGTAACCTTCGTCAAGTTTTATAAGTCTTGGGAGAGAATTCCGAATAAGCTTGATGAATTAGTTGTTATGTTCGATTGAAATTATAAAGCTAACGTAGGTACTTACCTTAGTAGCCTCTCCATAACCACCTGGTATGCCTCGAACACCTCTACAACCACCAATCTGTGGATATGCCTTGGGCTCGTAATGCTTTCGAAATAATTCATGCAAGGAAGCTCTAAGGGACCCCAGAGCTTCATCAACGCTAATAGCAATAATAAAGAATAAGGCCAGGCGAGCGACCAAATGCCGAATGCTGCTGGTTGCCATATCGAGGAGATGCCACGGGGAAAATACCACACGAAGTATCCTGGATCCTACGGGCTTCACTTTGCATACATCAATGGCGTTTAAGTACTCAATGCATAGGTACATAGTACCTACCTACCTATGTAGCTATCTCCCACGGAGCCTAGCAAATAGTTCAAAGGAAGATCTCGTATCATAGTTAAGTTCGTAAAGCGGCGCAAGCTGTGGAATTCGGACAACTATAACATCTACGCCGCATGGACCCTATAATCTGCCGGTGGCTTATAGCCTAACGCTGGGGCGTAGTTTGCCGGCAAGCGGCGTCGGGCCTTGGTATCATCACCTATAATAGAATTCAAATACGTCGGCTTGGGATTTTATGAGTTGAAAATCCTATTCTTTCCCGTGCGCAGCAGGACTGGTAGGTATAACGCTACGGTATAACCCAAAACCCATCTATATTAATATGTATTTCATGTTATGAGCTATGTCTAACTCAAACTCCATGCTTTCCTATAACATGCGTATCTACCTAGTACCTGGGAACCTTTATCGCAACGTCCTTGTTAGGCTATTACGGCTCACCGAAGTACTTATCGGGCTGTTAAAACAAGACCTAGACTACTAGGTACCTGCATAGGTAAGCATCTAGTATATACCCAAGTATAGAACAGAATATAGTGTTAATAAATGGGTGAGACTAGGACTATGCGAGTGCTTAAACGACGAAAGCCTATACCGTTTCACTTAGCCTTTTTACGCAACCTCCAATGAGTAGAACAGATACATCAGAATGGTCAGTTTTTTTTTTTTTTTTAGAAAAGTTCTTCCAAACCCTGCTGTTAACTATAATCAAGGTGTATTTTGTTTGGGTACGCTAGATCAGGAGTGGTACTTGCCGTTCTATTCTAGACCTGTAAATTGAATCAACAGGCGATTTCATAACAGCTAGGTAGGTATATTTGTTAAATACTGAGTAATGCCCAGGTAAGTACGGAAGATCCTCACCTTTCGCTAGTCAAGGGAGACATGGGACCCTCAGGAAGTGAATGAGCTTGAGACATCATATATACCAACTTCTCTAGAGTGCCTTGTCATTACCTAGCTCGTATCAGGCTGCAAATTGAGGCAACGTTGCTCCTCTTGCGTGTATTCCGGTATTTATGACATTTAGTTATTTGTATCACCCTTCTGGGCTCTCTCGTCGCCAACGTAATTTCGTGCGCCACCATGGTATCTACAAAATCCTCACTTCTTTTGCTTGGTTTGACTGGCAGTCGCTTGGTCTTTGGCGACGATGAATGCTGCGTCTGTGACTATGGATGCCTGAGCTCTACTACCTTACAGACATCAAAGCGGCCTTCGACCGAATCCGTTCCTACGACCGAGTCCGTCCCTACCTCCGAACCTCAGCCAGTTTCCGTTCTGGTGGTTACCGCCACCACAGGTTAGTACTAGATGCCCCTGGATCGCCATGTTCCGGCCTTTATCTATCACTCCATGGTAGGCATTGAGATATTGACGTTATCGATTAGGGAATACACCGGAAGAGGTGACATTCTTGCCTACGCAAGCCACGCAAGAGACCACTTCTGATGGCACTCCCATTCCAGTAGGCGGGTGGTTCTGGCATGCTAAGACGCCGGGTCCAGGAAAGCCACCACTTCCAACGCTACTCCCCAAAATCCCTTCTTGGGCTCCCCCGCCCTTCCAGATCCCTAAAATTCCCCAGATCCCCCCAATCCCTCAGATCCCCCAGATCCCCAAACCCGGGCCTCCTCCCGCGAAGCCTCCGGGCCCGCAAGGTGGCGATAACGACGGCAAGAACAACGACAAGGACAACAAGAACGACAAGAACGATGACAAGGGCGGCGGGGGGCACAACAACAAGAATAACGATAAGAACAACGACGACGACAATAACGACGACCGGGACAATAACAAGGACGACAAAAACGATAATAAGAATGACAATGACAATAACAATGACCATAACAACGACAAGGAAGACGGCAAGGATAACGAAAAAAACACCAGCAAACCGACCACGTCGAAGATAGAATCAACCCAGAAGACTTCCTCCCAAACGTCCTCTAAAACGTCCAGCAGTACCTGTTCCGGGACGGCTTATGTAACAGAAAGTCATATCAAATCGTATAGGTTTCACACAGAGGCTAAATCCTGGGAGACCTTGGGCACGACGAAGAAACCAGAGTGAGTCGTGGGCAATTCCCCGGTCCATTGGGTTCCTGCTTATTTGCAAAACAGAGAAACACCCACCGGCTGCGAGGTCAAAGCTGTCACCACAGAAACGACCATCCCTCCACCCAAGATCACCGCGTATACTGCGAGGGGCAGTACGAGGAACACCCTTGTCTATCCTACTTCCTTTAAGCCAGTCGGCAAGGAGCTGGAAAACGACAGTAAGCAATCCCTTCCCCGCATCCCGCAGGGGAGGCTACTCCGTTGCTGACTGGCATCGCAGTGCAGAAGATTGTTGCGAGCATCTACTCCGAGGCCCAGAACGCCAACAAAAACCAAACCCCAACGTCTAAGCCGCCATCGTCAAAGACAGCGCCGACATCGTCGAAGACATCTTCGGAGGCATCGAAGAAGTCATCGACGGCATCGAAGACGTCTTCGACATCCTCAAAGGCATCCCCGACGACGACGTCGTCGGCGAAACCCAAACCCACGGACGAAGCATACGGATGCAACGCGAAAGCATTGAGCGAGAACAAGGACGGCGTCAAGTCGCAATTCTACTCAGCAGACGTGTACCGGAGCACCATAGAGGAGTTCTGCAGCCACTACAAGTGGACAGGGAAGCCGGGGGACACCTGGTCGAGCAGCAACCTGTTCTGGCTGGATTCCAAGCGGTAAGCTCTCCATTCCATGGATTCGGTCTTGCGTGTGCCACAGCCACCGCCTACTAATGCCAAAACCACACAGCACCAACCCGGATACGAAAAAGCCAGCGGTTTGCCTCTCCTGGCAGTCCAAGAAGGCAACGGTCGAGGTCAAGAACCAATGCGAGAAGGGCAAGTACGGCGATAGCGTCGTCCACATCGGTGTGTCGCCGGAGAGCACCCAGGACGGCTGCAAGAAGCTGGCGGAGTACCCTATCAGCCGCGAGAAGTGCGAGGAAACGTTCGCGCGCATACAGGATAAGTGTGAGTCTTCCCCTCCTCCCCTCTATTGAATCCGCCGTCCCAAGGCAGGGCCTGGTTTTGCCCGGCGTTTTTTCAATAAGGTGAAAGCCTACTAACGGGCCCTCAAACGAGCAGGCTTGGCCAAGGGCGGAACATCCGCGAGCTGGACGGAGAAGACGGATTTTGGGTGCTGGAAATGGACCCTCATTGGCGAGGATGCGAAGCACTTTGCTTTGGGCAAAGGGAAGTAGGGGAAAGGACTAAGAGAATCTCGGGTCTTTGGACATTTATTAGAGCAGTAGAACTGGTAGATATTTAGGTACCTAGAAAACTACGGGCCCAGTTCCCAAGGACCTTTTTTTTAATCAATATTTGTATTGCGCTGCCATACCCTCGTCTCGAGCGCTGACTTGCCTCTCCACGGAAATCATGTCAGCCTAGGAATTGGTACTCCTGACACAAAGATTATATAAAAATAATGTTTATCATGCCAAATGGAAGCCCTGCCAGTTATTCTAAATCCTATGGTCGTATGTGATAGTTTAAAGGTCTAAGTGGGATTATATAGAATTTGCACGAAGTATAGTTGGACTTTCACAGCCCCTTAAAGGGGGGAGGGTAAAATAGGGGTAAAATAGGGGCTTTGAACGGCACGTTTGAACGGAAAATTCCCCAAAGCTATTGAAACCATGCACTTAGCTGCTGGAATATCTGTTGAAGGTGGTAAATATGGCATCTATCGGCCCAAGGCGAGTGTTTTCTAGGCTCAGATTCATATCACCGAACACCGCGTAGAGGCCAATCATACCTCTATTGCTCATCACATCGTGGATTGGAGAATCATATGGCACGGTCCCGTGTCTAGATGGATATCGTCGGGAAGCCACAACGACGCTTACCTAGCAGTACCTAGGGGTTTAGGGTGAGGATGTAGCTGCTGATACTTACCTATACGTAGTACTTAGGTACCTATGCAAGCCCCCAAAAGTACCTAATTAACCCTTTAATATCAGGGGAAATCAAATACCAAGTACCTATTATTTCTCATGCTAAAGGTCTACCGCGCGTTGCGCGCATCCAAGGTTCCAAGAACTCCTCAGAGACCCAATGTCTGGTTGTTTTGCTCTAGCCGTTATCCAAGTATGGGCCCATATCATCGCCAATCTTGGGATATCGACCCATTTCAGAACTCCAATAGAAACACCAATACATCGCAGCAACAAAGCGCAAGGAAGGAAATGCCCCGCTGGTTCACCTAGCCATCCTGAGAACATGGGACCCAGATCCAACTGTCACGCTTGGTGCACGGTGGCCCCCAACCATTTTACTCGATATACATAGGCGGGAAGATCTTCTGCCAAAAATGCCACAGCGTAAACGTGGCGCCCGTGATGGGGATAGCGAAGACCCAGTAGATCCAGAACTTGGCGGACATGTTCCAGGAGTTGGAATCGGCGTCGAAGTCGAAGAAGGACATGCTGAAGATGGCGCTGAGGAAGGTGGCGGGCAGGAACGCCATGGTGAGGAAGGCGACCGTCTTCATGGCGGAGCTGTCCATCTGCGCGGCGCGCCCGATGCGCACCGACACCTCCGCGTCGTGCTGCGCCACCGTGTTGTACGCCAGCTGGATCTCGTTCTGCAGCCGCTTCATGTTCGACGCCGCCCGGTGCCGCAGGTTGCTGATCATGTTCTTGCAGAATATCAGCTGCCGGTGCACGCTGTCCGACGTGTCCCGGTTCGAGAACTCGGTCGGCTCGTCCAGCTCCTTGCATTCGGCTGCGATGTTGCGGTTTTCGATCGGGAACCCGTACGTGAGGAATTCCTCGTGCTGTGCTAGGATACCTTCCATCGTATCTGTTGCCACGTCGAGAGTCTCGGATACGTGGATCGCGTGGCGTGCTATATCATGGAGGCGTCGGTAGTCTGGCTGCGGCCGACCTATTGGCTTTCTCTCCGTTTCTATCGCTCGGACTTGGTTGCGGATCGACCACACCGCGGTATCCTGGAAATGCACCACATTTGACGCCAACCGAGCATAGACCCAAAAGGGGTCCGTGAAGCCATTTGGCTCTGGATTTTCGAGGGAAGCGGGAATGCATTCCGCAACGGGTGATTTGGTGTCGAAGGCGAGAACTATGGTTTGATTGGAGGGTATGGTCCATCGTATAAATATGTTGATTTTGTACCACTCATATCGCATCTCGGCGCTCAGTTGCTTTACCTCGAAGTAAGCCCAGGTGTCTTTTCATTCGTCAGCATCTCAGCCACTGCTGACTTTTAACAGACGTACTGAATCCTGTTATTGTACCCTCGCGCCTGGTGATTTCACTTCCCAAATAACCGTTGGAGTTTGCACAAAAGTCCGACCACCATATCTGAGGAATACAAAACGCCTTGGTGAGAGCCCATCGACATTGGGGACACACGCGAATCTTTTCGGCGCTCGCTAGGCTGTGCAAGGTCAGAATCTCCGCACCTCATGAGAAGACCGGGGTGCAACCAACATCAAACATATCTGGGTCTCCTCTGGGACAATCTGGCCGTAATTATGGCTATCACTGCCATGAAACTCGTAAGGACTGACATCGTGCTTCTTCCAGCCGTCGGAACCTGCATTGGTTAGCTTTGTACGACGACTTAACTTGAAAACATACCTGGCTTCCACTGGAGTACAGAGACTGCTGGACAATTCCGACAATGCACTTTCTCCATCGTTAGAAGGAAACGAACAGACTTGAATGATGGAATACCAGGGGGTTCCGGGGTTATAATTGAGAAGGTAGGTTCAACAACATTGCGATATTTACAGAGATGAGAAGCTGTTGGAAGTCAGCCCTCAGCCTGCAGGCGTCGGAGGCCATAAACACAGGCCATCCATCACCGCCACATTATTGCTGTGTTGGGCAAATCAGATCGCCACAAATTGATTATCCAACCCTCCGTCGATTAGATGCCCAACATAGCCCGTCCTATGTTACCCCGACCGAAATGGATTAACAACCCTCCGTCTGGATTTTATACATCGATGATCAAGTATACGATAGGTCTTTCCCAGGAGCCATTGCGCGAGTGGTACAATGAATGATATGAATCAATAAGGAACTACAATCAGAAGACAAGAAAACGCCCGCAGGCTTTCCCACAAATGCATATCGCCGTCGAGGTACGTAAGATGCAGATGTTCGCCGCAAAATCTCCACCCGAGATGGAGCAACGGCATAACGGCCTAAATAAGATTAGTCATCGCCTCGTGCAAGAATTTCATCGTACACTGAGCCGATTGAAATAGAGCTCATAATAACTGCATCTGGCTTTATAAATTTATTGATTTCATGGGCTTCCCTTGTGTGAGAAATGAATGATTCTGAAGCGGAGTTTACCTACCTGACAAATGAAACCAAGCAAAAGCCCCATCGTCGCGAATGAGGCCATGAAAGCCCTCGTGGCTTTCCGCAGACAGAACACCGTGATATCGAATTTTAAGCCGCATACACTTCCTTATGGCCATACCAACATGGACAGCTAGTATACCCACTTGATAACACCAATTGGCCCCCTTGTACGATAAACAGCACGGCGCATCTGGTATATAAGGCAAAGGTAACGGCGTCGAAAGTGGAACCGGGGTCCATTCCCGAATCCCAATCAGCACAAATGGTGTAGCGGTAACATTCAACCCTTCCACTCCACTCCGGAATCGTCGGGCTAGGTTGAGCTCTGGGTTCGACTCCCAGTTTGTGCACTTTTCCTTTGGCCCTATGGCGCAACGGTAGCGCGTTCGACTCCAGATCGAAAGGTTATCCGTTCAAATCGGGTTGGGGTCAGAGCATCTTTTTGCCCGTCATCGATGATGCTTGGTGGGATGCGGAGTTGACTCGGTTGCTTTTCATTATCTCCTCTCACGATGACCAAGGTCTTGTAGAAGCGCACATGGACTCGAGGGCTAGGGCGGCTTTTGGCCTGCATCAGACCAAAAACAGACGCTAGGTGAGCGGCGCCGCTTATCGTGACGATAAGTTTTGGTGGCCCGCCCAGTTGCCGACATCGGCGACTCGCTCGTGAAACGTCCAAGACGGGGTATTGGACCATCGCAACCACAGGGAGGGAAAATATCATGAAATTACTAGGCAGGCCTTGAATACGATTGAAATTGAAGCAGCCCAAGATTTCAAATTAAAAGCTCAGCTTGTAGTCAGGCCAATTAGCATTGGCAGAGATAAAAAATCAACGCCGTGATTGATAACCCAGAAATAGGAGGAATGGAATGGTGACGCCTTAGGCTAAATTTGCTTAGCTCGCCGCTTGCTTTATCATTATCACGATCACCAACCTATTCCACCGTGCCTCAACCCATAAAGACGGACTTATCTGTTGCATCGCAGGGGAGGATTTAATCCCCCACCGTGATGGGATTACACACACGAAAGGAGACAGAATGAAACCAAAAAAGGGGGTTAGAAAGCCAGGAAGGACAACTGGAGCCTTAAACGATATAGAACAAGAAAACCCCTTATACGTCCCTTTTTCCACGGTCAACATATGAAACCTTGCTGGCGCCCTAAATACACGTCTAATGAAGAGCGTCTAGCAATTCATTTCAGTCCTCGTATGTGTAACTCGAGACATGTCTTGGAGACGTAGAGGCAAGAAGCGAATGCTATTTATCCATCATATTCAAAGTATCACGACGCGCAATTATTTTTGAGAGGACAAACCGAGTAGGTAGGTAGCACCTAAATACCAGGTGGTTGGCAGTTGAATCTTAAGAAGACGGCACACTCGCGATGTGGCGAGTTAAAAATCAACACCAAGGTACTGATGCCAATTCGTTGCACGACGCATCATGGCTCCTTCCTGCGGACCCTCCAGTCCTTAATTCCTCCATAAGCCCCTATCCCCATTTGTATCTGTTGCTACGATCAACAAATCGCCTTGCCCACCGCCTGATAGCCAGTGTCAGCATTCTGTCAAACACGCGCGGTAATCAACCCTACACGCGATCGTTATATGAGCTCCCTCCTGAAATATGACCTCGTGGAAGGCCTCCAGGTGAATGGCTGGCGGAAATTCGTCCTTGTAATGGATACCAGCCGTTAAAGACGCGCCGGAGACCGGGGATGTGGACGTTTCATAGACCGCTGCTTTGTAGAACCCAAGGTCGATGTATTTGGCTGGGCCACTAGCGTAAGCGGTAATGTGATTATTCTGGAAAACGATCGCAGGCATTAGACCTACGGCAAAACTCAGAGGGAGTCCTGGGGTTTCACTAATATGGAGAGTCTAGTACGGGGTAAAGATTACGTTCTGAGATAGTAATTTGGGGGCAAGATTTATAGCCGTGAAAGTGGCAATGAATGACACACGCTCATATAGTACCTATTAAACGTGACCACCAGGTAAGAAGCAAACGCTTGTATATCAATATTTGTTACAATCAGCAACAGCAACCCGCCGTGTTTGCGGATAGCCATATGTCTTATGCACAAATTTCTCTTTAAGCGAGCGCCACGCAGATTTGGCGTTGATATGGATGCCGGACGTATCCTCACAGAACAAAACGTGGCAAGGTAAGGCAACCTGCCTACCCCATCCGGATACCGTTATTCCCGGTAGTCTAGGTGATGTCAGATTTAATTATTATGTTGTTATATCCTACCCATATAACGTGTTATCTCAGAGAAAAAAGGGCTTCAGTACAAGCGCGTAGTGCACGACGTGATATTTGGATTTGTTTGGGGTTGGTTTTGCTTTTCGTATGACCCTTGGCCGTCGTCACGACAACCAAGTTGAACGCTCTCCTCTAACATTGGTGATATAAGTCAGCAGTCTTGGTCGCCCGAACCTCCTACCTACCAAGCACGAACGGTAAACCACGATCATTCTCTCAAGTCTTTAGCTGTACTATGAAGTACTGGGTAGTGAAACAGAGTCGATATTAATTCCGAATCATAGAGATGCACAAATAGTGCAGTATAAGAGATCATATACCTAGTACCTACTACTTACATTGGTACGGACCGACCGGCACCCGCTGTCCGCGAATTCCGAATCCGCGACAGGCCACCTAGAGCCTTGCATATTCTCCGGGCATATATCCTTGGATCATTTGACGCCTAATGCCCGACGTTTTGGTGTTGATATGCCAATCAGCCCTACCATCACCTTCATATAAATGGGTCCACTTATGTTTACAGCTAATTTTAACGTCTTCTTGTATGTTTCTCGACGATCATTGTTCCAGCAACCACATCACACCTTCCATAGTGGTATGCTGGTGATCTCGTTTAACTCCCTCTCACCTCCATGGATCCTCCTCCTTTCTCCCTATTCTGCGTTGGGGGCCAAATTTGGGCTGATAGATTTCCATTGACCCACTCTGTCTTGGCATCATTGGGGGCCGTTTATTCGATTTCGGACATGATCCCGCTGCGCCCCTTAGAACACGTCCAGGTTTTTATTTGCATTGCAATATACACTCTGGCATCTGTCCCATAGGGTAAGTTTGATCAATCGTAGATGTCTTCAATTTTTTCCCGCGTTTCGAGAAGGCCAAAGTGAAGGACAGTCCCGAAACGCATGAGCTTGGGATACTCAATTCAGCCACGACGAGCCTTGACGCTTCGATCGTCCAGTTGTGAGACAAACATCGAGGCAGGCTCTCGGTTATCTTGTCTCACGGTACATTTCCGGATTCGTTGGGTCGCCGCCAAGGCGAATGTAGGGCGGGCTTGGATGCGAAAGCCTCCCCCTCCCTCTTTTCCCTGTAGCAGATAGGTCAGATAACAGCTAATAACTAGACATACTATCATTCGAATACCGGCGAGGTATCCACTAGGACTTGAAGCACATATTGGCACCTGCAGATTTCAGTCTACCTACCTACCTAGGTAGGTAGGTATTCATTCATCACGATTAATCATTTTTTAGTACCAAGGTTCACGTACACCCTAGCGACGACACCTAGTCGATCCACGTAGGGTTATACAGCATCGCAGGCGGTGTGCTTTCAGCTCCATGTCTTATAAGTATACTAAAAATACTATATGTAGGTGAATGTATGGCGTTCTTGGCATAGGTATAGATATCAACCGACCTCCTTCTCTACCAGGACATCGCAACATTGTTGGCATCCACATAAAAATACTGCTAGGGATCAGCTTTCGTCGATTGAGTGATACTTGGCAGCAGTGACTTCCACGGGCAAGATTAGTACCCCTCGGAACTTAAGTATGGACGAACAAAAGCGCCGATGGGTCGTGAGGAACGAGGGCATTATGACAATTTCGCTTCTGCTTGGAGCCTTGGTTGCTGTGAGCCACGATCGTTTCTACGATTATTACCACGGCCGTACGGTATCAACAACCATGCAGCAACAAGGCATCGTAACTACCGGGACAATATTATCTCACCTGACCAAAGGACTATTTGCAGTCTCCATTACCATTGCTTTTGCACAGCAGATATTCCATAGTCTGAGGCAAAAGCGGGAACGTATAGACCGGCTGGACACATTGTTTGGGCTACTCCAAGACGCTATCTCCCTCTGGAATATTAAACTTTGGCTCCGCCATCCCGGGCTCTTTGTCATAGTATCTATCTCATGGCAAGTATCCCACCCTGCCAATGGAGGCGAAGGATACGGATATTAACCACCAACAGGCTCGTCCCTCTTTTCACAACCTTCCCGCCAGGTACTATAACCGTCAATTCGGACATCGAATACGCAAATGGCACTTTGATGAAACCGATTCAGCCTCAACAATCATGGTTCGGATCCCAGAGGTTTGCTTCTTGCCAAATGGACTATACGGCACTTCAAAAAGGGGAGGATGGTCATACATATATCAGAAGCCTTTGTACCGGTCCTTCCGGCGATCTCTCTAGCGTCAGTATTTCTTCTGCCGCTCAGAGAGGTATCCTACCTATTCCTGGCCCGGCTCGGAATTCTTCTTACAAAATTGCTTTCGGGGGTCCGACATTAACTTGCACCGAGCACTCTCAGGCAGATGCTTTAGCAATGAATGCTACTGTTGGCCACGCCAATCTTGAAAAGAGCCTGCCAGGGGGGCACACGATGCTTGGCGCCATTAACAGCCCAGACTCTTATCATCTCAGGTATAATGCCTGGGCACACACATATTCCGAGTTCAACAATACAGGCTGCAACAACCTCACCACTCCCAACTGGCACAACGGAACCAGCTCCCCCAATGGGTGTAGCAGCACCAATAATACGGATTACTTCTATTTAACATCCGACCACCCTGAAAAGAACACCATGGCCTTGGTATCCTGCCAGTTACGCAATGGGAGTTATGACGTTGGATTCACGTACGAAAACTCTAGACAGACCGTCGATATCCTGTCGGTCCGTCCTACAGAACGAGTCATCCGCGAGAAACTGGTGGACTGGGACTCACTTGACTACGGCAACGTTGTCTACAACGCGGTTTTCGATGCTTTCAACCAGATCGTGCTCGCGGCAGGTCTCAACGACTCGAATATCGACTCTGGCACCGGTCACATCATATATTACGATGGACAAGTCCAAACCTCCGCCCTCCGGGATTTCATCGAGGGGGGGCGGCCGTTGATTGCTAAGGATGTCAGTACCACGCTCGAGCAGATATTCCAGAACCTCACGGTCTCAACGATGAGCTCGGCATCCCTCCGCCTGCCGGACACCAACCTTACGGAGATCGAAGTGGACACCTGGCGGAGCGTGAACGTCTACGTTTACAATCCGCGGGACCTGTATCTGGCGTACGGCGCAGCCTTCGTTGCTAGCCTCCTGTGCGTTGGCTGGGGCTTCATCGTGATCTACCACTACACCCAGAAGCGGTCCTACAGCCTGACGTTTTCTACGTTCATACGGACTACGCGGTCTGACGATATAGTCGGTTATGTGCCCACGGCCGCCCAGGCGGGTTTCGATCCGGTTCCCAAGGATCTAAGGAAGCTGGAGATGCAATATTGCGATGAGCCCGAGGCAAAAAACCGAGGGTTCAAGGTTTTCCGGTCCGAGGAGACGGAAAGTGCTCCTCTGACAGGGACTTTAACATATTCACCAAATGCACGAAGAGACAGGACACAATAGCTACGTGTTTTAATATATACCCCCATACACGCATGAAATGTACCTTTTTCCGTACCTGAATATTTTCGAGTCACAACTTTATTCCTTCTTAGATCAGGGGCTATACGTACAAGAAAAGAAAGACTTCAAGTTTACCAGATAGGTACTGGGTATGTACCTAGTACCTTATAGCTCTGGGTCGTCTCATTATTTATATGGCGTTTCGTGGGATATAAAGTCCACGCTTCGATCCATGGATACTTAGAACTCAACAACAACACGTACCACTGCTATCCCGCCGGCTTTCAAGGCACTGGATGAGACATCGACATAGGAAAAGGGGAAGAGACCATATCAGTCCCTTTACCGGTAAGTCACCCCCTAGGATGGACTATACTGGTATCTAACGTGTCGTATCTAGCTACGTGATACTATTAAGATTCTGAACGAGCAATACTTGAACAACGATCGAAAATTTCTGAGACCTTTCCCTGTCGTATGCGGTCCGGACTGTTAAACAATCCCCAAAGCCCCTGACAGGCCCTGCATTCGGCAAAGGTTCGTTGCCTGACTACCTAGTATTCTTCGAACGCTATCCATCTACTGTTCATCCATCGTTCAGTCGTTGTCGCGCTGTCCCCCAAGTATCATCGCGTGGTCGTCATCCACCACTCGGTTACCCAACCGACGTTCAGTAATCGTTCAACTATTTCTCATCCGAGTTCAGCTGTTTCTTCTTCTTATTATTATTAAGTCATATTGCTTTGACGATAAAGGAAAGTTCAATAACCTTAAACATTCTGCGGCTTTCTCTCACTTTTTACTACCACCGGCCGATTGAATTCTATCAAGACACATCGCCTCCGGATCTCAAGAAATCCCCTACGCCTACATCTCTCTTCCTATTCCCAATACAATCCAAAATTTTCACCCATCTACACCAGCAAGCCGTCATAATGGCTATGGTGCATCCTAACCCAGATCAGCTTGAAGCGCATGTGAATCCGAACCGAAGATTCCGTGACCACAATCTGGACGATGCCCACCTCGAGATTCGATGTCTGCTTGATACTGGACAGCACTCCACCCAACTACAGCAGACTCTTGGCCAGCTAAATGTTCTACCACCGGAACTCCTCACCATACTACTGCTTAGCCTTGACATCCCAACACTTACTACTTTGCGACGCGTGAACGGCCGCATGATGAATATTATCGATTCACTGCACGAGTACAAAGCCGTGGTCACGCACTGTCCCAACATCATCCGCGCCGTCACCAGCCTCAACGCAAAGTCTTACGACTGCAAGACGCTGTACCAGACGCTCACCACCAGCAAGTGCGCCGAGTGCAGCCGCTTCGGCTGCTTCCTCTACCTCATCACCTGCAAGCGCGCGTGCTACACCTGCTACACCGACCACCGGGCCTTCTTCCCCGTGTCGACCAGCCGTGCGCCCATGTTCCTGGGCTGCACGCGAAACCCGCTCGGCCAGATCCCGTACATCTCCAGCCTGCCGGGGTTCTACACGCGCCTGGGCAAGATGCGGTCCAGGACGGCCACGCTCTTCGACAGGGACGAGGTGCGCCACCGCGTGCCGGTACAGCGGCTTCGCGGGTTCCGCAAGGACTGCCGCCGGAGGGACCGCAAGTACCTCGAGCCGCGCCGCTTCATGGCCATCGTCTTGGCGCCCCAGCTCGGCGCGACGGGCAACACGGCGGACTGGGGCTACCATTGCGATGTCTGCAGCGGGCCTGACGCCGTGCCGGTGAAGGCTCTCAGGACCAAGTTCACACGGCCCGGCGCTGTTGCGCATGTCCAGGAGCGACATGGTGCGACCATCGATGACACTCCCGCTGAGCCTACCGCGGGCCCCAACAACGATGCTTAGGCCAACTCGGAGATTAATACGGTGCGTCGAGTGTCTACCTGCTCTTCTACGGTATTACGCCTTTATGGTATTCCGAACAACGTTTATTCCCTTCGAGTCCAACGGCAGATGCTTAGGATCGATCAAGGTACGTTGTTCTAACTTAGACGAATGCGTAAATAGTATGAATTCCACTGACACTTAGATATTATGACGAGGACGTGGGGTTTGCCACAAGACACCACCCCACTAGAGAGCCTCTCCATCATTCCCTTTCTACCACCGAAGGGGTTCCTATCGAGGTTCCCGTCCAATAGTATCCGCATCTTGCCAAGAGGGGGGTTGATGTTAAGCGTTAGAGCTCCGGTCCCAACA
Source organism: Hypoxylon rickii (assembly GCA_902806535.1). Taxonomy (NCBI): domain Eukaryota; kingdom Fungi; phylum Ascomycota; class Sordariomycetes; order Xylariales; family Hypoxylaceae; genus Hypoxylon; species Hypoxylon rickii. The sequence continues at coordinate 266,148 of CADCWY010000013.1, forward strand.
TTTCGGGTTCTTGGCCACAGCCAACGTTCATCTTGATGGAGAAGATACGAGCTGGAGCAAAACATTGTTAATGCGTGCTCGCTCTCATGTTTCTTTCCCTATCCCCGTCTAAATCGCTGGATTCATACTGTTGTACCCAATTCACGTTCATGTACACTAGGACCCTCGAACGTTCAAAGAACCTTCGCAACTTCAATAAAGCCGCAAATGCAATGCTTTCCCGAGAATTTCTACTAGGTATCGGCATCGTAGCTTCCTATATGGGTGAGAAGCAAGATTTCAACTGGAACTTCCTTGTGCCGGGAGAGCTGATACAGATCATCGGTCCAACATTGAATACCATGTCGAAGCTTCAAATAAACGGTAGCATTCAACTCGTGGCAGCACCCGTCCACCCTAACAAGGAGTATAGGCACGAGTACCGCTTTCTGGTTGACAAGGAGCATGTCCAGCGTCATTGTCGCCCCCGGTGTTTCCCCAAAGAGCGATCAAATCTTTGCACCTGTACTGATCCTGACGTTGCTAAATTCTCCCAGTGATTGGAACGAGGGTCACATAATCAAGAGCTCTCTTACTAGGCGCTCGGCCTTCTCCCGTACCACATATAACGACCTCCTCGAAGTCAAAGACATCTGACCACACACAGATTGACCACCTGGAATTGAAGAAGCTCGACCATCTGCGTCGGTATATTCACCCGGTCGCACACCAACTCTTTAAGCTCACCGAGCTCCGGGTGGATGCAGTACTTCAAGGCCGAAACCACTGCATGCGAGTGGATCGAGGGCCAAGGGTAGGCCCCAGATTCCTCGGGCGCCCCACGAAGACCGGCGGAGCGTTCGGCTTAGGTGTGGAATATACAGACGGTGCGAGAACGGCAGAGCCTGATGATCTGGTGGCCTGCCGGGATGTTCTGGCGAGGCTACGTGCTATGGACATAAAGCATGGCCATGCCAAGAGGCCTGATTTCCTTGTGCGGTATGGAAAAGCTGTTCTTATAAACTTTGGGTCGGCACGACGGTACGGCGAAAGTGGGGAGCTTGAGTCAGTATCCACGCTTGGAACACTCATCAAGCGACCCTTTGTATTCAGTTGGTGCGGGAAGCCCCATGGTCTGAGCATGTTCCTGGCTGACAGCCTTGAAAAATGTCATCGTTGCCGAGAGCCTTTGCACGGCGGAGGGTCCCTGGGTCCCTAGTATATAAATATTGAGCCTCAATACCCACCTGATGCGGGTATAATCGGGGAGACGGGGGATGCTCGGGTATTGAAATGGCGGCTGGCGGCTCCCCCGTGAAATAGACAATGCCGAGAGGTGCCGTCTGCGAAGTAGCAATAGCTATATCCGGGTTTCGTTGTCATACTTTGCCTAGGCGGGCTCCTGGGGACGTGTATGTGCGCACCTCCTTCCCGGCCTTCCACCATCGTCGAGTTACCTAACACCTAATGCTCCATCGTTCCCCTATTTCGACAGAATCTAAGCTTCGCGCTTAGCCCATACGACATAACGTCGTGTTTCAACATCAGCGCACGAGGCGAGTAGGCTATAGGGCTCGACAGCGCAGTTAAGTAACCGCTTACCCCTGTTGAATTCTCCAATTAGGTTTTCCCAACCAGAGGGATTTGCGCAGATCTCAATCTCTTAATTGCCGGAACCATGGGTCTGAATCTCGGCTGCTTAATGATCCGCCAGGTGCCATAAAACTGAGACCGTGATGCTAGGTCGCTGTGTGGTCTGTGAGGAACATCGTCGGCTTGGCGTCCACTCAAGGAATGGTTACTTCACGATATGAAAAAAGGAAGATCTATTCTGTAGTATTTAGATATCCACTGGGATCTGGCTGAAAGGTGGCTGAGTACAGAAAGGACAGGAAAGAGAAGAACGAAAGAGCAATGGAGAAATGTACCTATATAAAGCGGTGGTGTGCTGGTTGTCGATGTAGAAGCGTGCCCACTATACCTTGTCACAACAAACGGTCACGCCGAGAGATGAGACGCCGATGCTCCGGGAGGATCCGAGCGGAAGCCCTAGACCTGCAACAATACGGTCTGTTTCAACCAAGAGGAGAGATATCAATACTGGTTCTAGAATCTAAGGCGTGGGGTCCCAGGTTGACGTACGAGAGCATCGAAAGCGATAAGATAGGATGGCACGGCTCGCGGCACGTCGACTGCTCAATTCTTTGAGTGGACAGTGATCTGAAGGGTGAGGAATCTGTGATCCATCCCGGGGATGGTGGACAGCGGACCCGACACGCCATATAATTATGGCTCAGGCGGGTAGTATCACTGCAAATCAATCTACACATTAGGTGTTTCGTATCCACTGCCTTGCCAAGCGGCAAGGTTTGTCTTTTCAAGGTTGGCACAAGTGTTAAGTGTTATTGAAATTTTGCACTCACTTACCACTTCTCCACGGAGGTATGATGTAGTCTTCAAACTCCCAGTGCCTGCCACTGCCGTCATTCGTTTGTAAAGGACCTGTTGTGTTCTCTGTCGCTCTCTACTGTCATTCGTTTTTTATTCGCAATCTAAATACGGGAGGTCTGGTACCGACAATGGATAGCAGGCCCCTTCCGTCACCGACCTGGTCGTCCGGCTACACGACGGATGATGATGTCGAGCTCCAAAAGCTATCGCCGGTAGTGGTATCCTACGGCGAAAAGTCTGAACAAGAAACTAGCAGTTCGAACGGATCGTCGAGTCAAGAACAGCCACCTACGGTGGTGCGCGGTCGCTATCCTTGGTTACGGGCGATGGGCAACTGGTCCGAGGAAATAATACAGGTGTTTGTTGGGTTTGCAACAATACTTGCCATCGCCATTCTCCTTCACCGGTACGACCGGGAAGAGCAGCCACGATGGTTAAGTAATATGACCCTGAACTCCATTGTCGCCGTATTGGGAACATTGTTTAGGGGTGCTTTAATAGGAGTGCTTGAGGAGAGTATGTGATGCCCAACCGAACCCACATCTCCTAGAAGCATTTTGCTGATTTTACCCAACAGCTATTAGCCAGTTCAAATGGTCTTGGTTCACCGAGCCGCGGCCGTTATCAGACATGAACATATTCGAAAAGGCCGCGCGAGGACCTCTGGGATGTCTCGAGTTCCTAGTCACTATCCCACGATTGTGAGTATACTATGCGGTTGCCGCCATGGCGATGCTGACATTGGCCAGTAATATACCAACTCTTGGAGCTTTGATCACTCTCGCGTCGCTCGCGAGCAGTGCATTTACACAACAAGCCATTAGATCGGTGACATGCGCCAAACCTGTGCCGGACGCTGAAGCCTACATTCCAACTGCCCAGACCGTGTCCAACCGAAGTGTGGTATACAGCGTATATTCCCGCGAAGAGGACATAACATTCAATATGCAGCACGTCGATCGAGAAATGAATGCTGCGCTCGTTGGTGGTTTGGCCCAGCTTGATAGCACGCCGAAGGCTGTGTCTGGTTGCGAGACGGGCAACTGTACGTTCAGAGAACTGAGTGGGATTACCCATTCAACTCTCGGTATAAGTAGCCGATGCGTCGACGTCTCGTCTAAGATTTTACAATCTAGGCCTGAAGTCAATAGGACCGAGTATACACTACCGAGTGGATTGTCACTGTCATACTGTTGGAACTGTGGGGTTATAAGCTTTATACCCAATCGCGAAGGCGACCCGGACGAGAACACAACCGTAAAGGTCGACGGGCGCTGGTCTACTGTGTACAACGGATCGGTCTTGAGGCCTGATCTGGGCCGGCCCTGGAAATACGACAGCCTCGTGGTTGATGGGGTCGACGCCTCTAGTGGTGGATTGGGGTTTACATCGGCTCTCGGATATGTCTCGATGATCATGCCCACTGCTAGAGGATGTCAATCTATTCTAAACCCAGAAATTAGCGCAATCGACGCTAATAGTGCCGATTCCGAAGATTGCGATTTGTCGCCGCTGTACGTCAAGGATGTCCCAGGAGATTGGGGGATAATGGCGGCTGTGTGCTGGCTTTATCCCAGTATCAAGGATTTCAATGGCCGCGTAGCCAACGGCAAACTTGAAGAAACCCAGGTCGGGGAAGAAAAACCGCTGGATTTCACAGAAATAGGACATGGCCCTAACCTTTCGTCCCGGCTACTCACCCACGGGGTCAAGAAACCGTGTCGTATCGATAATAAAGAGTTCGACCCGAACAACAGCGACAGGTGGCCCGAAGGTGCCGAGCCGTTTGAGATCGCCGATTTCCGGGGAAACCGACAGATAACGCCGAAACAATGTGTATACGGAATCGATCTTGACCTTGCGGCAAGCTTATCTCTGCTGATGAGAGATGTGTTTGAGGAGGAAAGCTGCTTGCCGACGATCGACAACACAAGCATGCTATGCAAGGCATGGTGGCTTGACGGTTTATGGAATGGTAGGAGGCCTACATTTAAGTCCATCACTAAGATAATGGAAGGCGGCGCAACGGCATTGACAAATCGTTTCCGGGCCGTCGGGGAAGACTTAGATTTTAAGCCGAGCCGGGTAGAGGGTTACGCTATCCAGGTAAACGTGTGCACCGCGGTAGACTGGCCGTGGCTGTTCTTCCCATTCGCGATGATATTAATGACAGGCGGGTTGCTGGCTGGCATGATATTCAAAAGCCGCACGGAAGCGGGAGTTCCGCCAACTTGGAAGTCAAGCCTCATGCCTCTCCTGTACTATGGGCTGCAGGATCGGACGAGAAACCGAGAGCTGATGGGTGTGGCCAAGCTGAACAAGCTGGCGGAAAAGTCGAGAGTGCAGCTCAGTTCAAGAGAAGAAGGATGGAGGCTTGCGCCAGGCCATCCAACGCGGAATGCACCGAATGTTGGCGTATAGGATAAAGAAAGAGTTGTAGAAGTGTATTCGACCATCCATAATTCAAATTAGTACCTAGTAATTTTAATTCATAATGATGATGTGCAAGTTGTTGCCGGGAACCGGGACCCTCATTCTACTGCCCACGGTTTGTATTCACCATCTACGGATGTGAGGCCATAGTGGTGTCGGCCTACTGAGTTGTCCATGATTAAGGCTGAAACGTAAAGGTATATGCGAATAAACCCTTGAAGGGAAATGAACTGGAATAAAGGGTTATCATGGATGTTATAGTAGATACTCCCTTTTATTAATGGCTCTAGATTTAAATGCCATCTATATATTGATACTGGTTTTCTTTTCAGGATATTGTTGATGTCAAAGTGGTTGCTTAGGTAAGACCCGATGTCGATGTGGTGAAGGCCTTACGTAATCTAAACTTGGCGGGTTTGGAGAATTATTGATCCACTTCGCTCTTTTTTTTTTTGATATCGCGATAAACGAATTTTGACGAATTAAAAGAAAGAAAAAGGTACCTACCGAATAGTACCTTGCTACGGACGATGTATATCGACAGACTCTTCCGACTTGAATGAATGGGAAGGAGGGACGAAATATAGCAAAGGAGGTATAAAAGCTGCAGAGTCCGGTATCGAATTTCCGGGGTCCTTCTATACCCAAACCGCCGTCGACATTTTTCCTTGCACCGTCGACGGCTTCAAACAAGACCAGTCACCGACCCTCATCGACGACATAGACGAAATTGACGGGAGGGATCACTCGACCATACGACAACACAGCTACTTGAAAACGGAGCAATATCTCAAGGGTTTAGTGGTATCAACCGCAGACCATCCGAAGTACCATACGATCACGCACCCTCCCAACCCCACCAGAGTACGACGACTAGAGACCTAAGTTGAGGCTACACGGCAAACCACACATCCACACCATGTTCAACCCTACGTTCCGCAGCCTCTTCGCGAGGCTCCCATCAACCTCCACCATTCCCAGTCTCTCCTCTCGCGTACCTCTGCTCCCATCGACCCGAACCACCATCATCGCAGCCGCCACCACAACCCCGCCGCCCTTCTCTCACTCGATACACACGACGACGCCCCAAAATGCCAAAGGCGGCGGCGGTGGGGGCGGCGGCGGTAGGACGAAGCGCAGGAAGGGCAAGGGCGAGGGCCCGGACCCGCGAATCGTGAACATCAAGTCGTCGATGCCGCGCGCGGTGCCGTCGCCGCTGCGCTTCGCGCGCAACCGCGCGCTGCGCCACTGGACCATCCACCGCGCGTGGCTGCTGTACCAGCGCAAGGAGCGGGAGCGCGAGGGCCACGAGCTGGAGCGGTACGTGTGACCCCTCTCCATTGCCCATTACCGCCTTCTCCCCTCACCTATACACATACCATGTGCACGCGTGATCATACGTGGGAGGGGATGCACAAGTCACACAGCCCGCACGCTAACAGCCCTGATAGATTGTACCAGTCGATGCGCAACACCTGCGAGGAGCTGCGCAAGACCAGCGGCCCGGGCAACCGCGACGAGGGCTACCTGTACCGCATGGCGATGGAGAAGCACGGCGCGTACGGGCACAACAGCATCCCGATCGAGTACACGCGGCCGCAGACGGAGACGCCGGCGCGCGAGCCGTGGAACCATGGTTGGACGCGGGATTGAGGTCGGCAGGCACTGGGTAGGTGCCTACATGGGTATGCCTGCTTTTCCGTACGCAAATACGAGCCCGTACAGTTGAAAGCCTCTACGGTCTATAACACGGCTGTAGGTGGCGGGGGTTCGGCTTGGTCTTCGTACTCCGTGGTTTGCGCGACTGTTGGCTGTCTATAGCCTGGACCCGTTTGTACATAGACCTTTTGGCCGCAGAGGTTGGAAGTACCGTAGTTCCCAACGGCATGAAACGAGACGCCAACATGTATACATTATCCACATCCCTCATCTTCATTCCCGGGTACTGTTGTTCCTGCACACAGAGTATTCTTCACCCCAATCCCTGATACCCTGAGGCGTGGAAAGAATGCATATTATTAGATGGTTCGGTTACCTCAATGTGAAAGTCGGCGCATACCCTCGGCAGTGCAGATACCGAATTAGGTAGGTCGATGCCGTCCTGTTGGTTGGCTACCTCCGCTTATGCGGGATCATCCTCGGCGTAGGAGTAAGGGAGACGGAGCTACAGGCCGCATCAGGCCCAGTGTTGAGGATGGGGAAATATAGTAATATGAAGTGATCTAGACCGTTGGAAAAATGTTGAGAATTTTCGGGGCTTTGCGCCGGTCACTATTCTTCAAGGCTTGCATTGACAAACTGATATTGAAACGATGGGGTTCTTGATTTGTCTTTTTCCTATTGCGTGCTGTCCCTGACTACTTGTTGTGAGGTAATGAATACAACTTCAACAGTATTGGTACGTTTGATTTGCTACTATGTTTGTTCAGTCTTGCTTCCAGCTAAGATAGCCTTGCCATGGTTGAGCGGTTCTTCCATTAGTGTAAGCGAAGGTCGATATGTTTTATTAGATCCACTGAATAGGTAGTCTTTGATAGATGAGTTAGATAGGTATGTAGGTAGAAAGTAGGGAAGTTCCCAGGTAGTAGGTAGATAGATGATGGTGATGATGGCGATAGGTTAGTCAGGTGGAATAGCTCTTGGGATCCATGGATCTAGGCTCGTACGCGCGCTCGTCTTCTCGACGGTGGTGGGTTTTGTGTTCCGAATCCAACCCCTTAACACAGCTAGTCCTCGCACGCAGCAACTCGTAGTTTCGTCCCATTCTCGGCTCTGTCGTCTCTTCTCGTCTCCTCTTGCTCCTCATTCTAGGCCCCACACCCCCTTAGCATCTCGTGCCGCCAAAAAGACAAAAGAAAAGGCGAAAGGAAATTATACGAGAAGCGATCCTGCCAAACTCCCCCCAAAATGTACACCCAATTTTTTGATTAGCCCCGGGGAGAAATTCGTTCGTTGCGTTCCCATCTTCTATCTTCGGTTCGCATTCGGCGCCGCGCACGTTGCGTGGGCTCTGCTGGCTCATAATATAACACAGCATCCACCGCCCTCGCCCTTTTCGAACGTGAGCAGGGCAGCGCGGGTGGCGGCCTCGAACACGTCGTCGACGCCCTCGCCGCTCAGACTCGAGCACTCTAGATATTTGCGCGCGCCAATATCTTGCGCGGCCTGCTCGCCCATACGCTCTGTCACAAATTTGAGGCTTTTCTTGCGCATCTCCTCGATTGCGACCGGGTCATCTCGTAGATCCTTTTTCAGGCCGACCAGAATGATGGGGACTCCGGGGCATCGCTCCGTCGCTTCGTCTATCCACTGTTTTTCTGTTAGCTACACTACTTCCTTGCTTTCAATTGTTTACCCGATGACAGTTGAGTACTCGTCATTTTCGAGGAAATATCCAAAAGGAGTAGTAGTCTAACCTTATGTTTTACGTTGTCGAGCGAATCTGGGGAGTCGATCGAAAAACCTATTAGTAGTACGTGCGCCTTTGAGTACGCCAGCGGCCGCAATCGCTCGTAGTCTTCCTGACCTGCCGTATCCCATAATGCTAATTGAACGGACTTGCCGTCTACTCTGCAATCTGTGACGTAGTTCTCAAATACGGTCGGGATCTGAGAAAGCGAAGGGGAAATCGTCAGTCCGTCAATTCATCTCGGGGGATTGGATCGTGGTTTGATTATGTGCGCTTACGTAGTGCTGTTATGGACTTGTTAGCCAGATTACTATGGGGAGGTCGGAGGAACGGAGGATTAGCTTACAGTTGGGAAATACCCTAGAGTGAAGACACTCAATAAAGAGGTCTTACCGCAAGCTCCATCACCAATGATGACTAGTTTTCTAGCAATTGGGTTAGCAGTGGGCATGGCGAAGGCAGAAGTTCGTACGAGCAGACAGAATTTGATGTTCTTTGTTGTGGAAAATAATTGAGGAGAGGTGGCTGCTATGAGCCCGCAAGGCTGGTTAAAAGGATCACGACCGGGGAAGCACCTGGGGGTGGCATCGTGGGGGGCTGTGTAATGATTCGAAGGTAGCCGAAAGAGATCGACAGCCGAGTTGGACATACCTGCGAATGACATTCTGCGGATTCGAACTCGCCATTGCTCGACGCGAAGTAGGACAATCTCAAAAGGGGTTGCTTATTCTCGTTTCTCTGCTAAGACCCGTCGAAATAAGTCTAGGACGCGTAGGATAAGTAATAAGCAATCGAGAGTTTTCCCGCTGTCCCCAATTCGAGGGGTCACCCCGTAAGTGGATTGAAGTATGCGTGTAAGCTTAGGCGTGAGCGTGAGCGTGGGCGTGGGCGCGGGCGGAGGTGTAGGCGTAGGTGGTAGATAGGCGTCGGTGATAAAAAGTTGACGTGGGTTTAGGTGACTTGACTTGGCTTGGACTTTCGATAAAAGCTTTGAGAGAACCTGGAATTCGGCTTCGGGTGCCAGGAACGAATGAGAATCGTGTTTGATGTAATGGGCGGTTCTAGAATTTCCCAGTGAGACTATGTCTTTTCCTGAACTGATCTCGCGTCTCTTCTTTTGCCAAAAATTAAGAGATATTCTGTTTATTACCCCCTTTTCTGCGTTGTTCTTGGTTACCTAGCAGTTATAATGATGTTTGGGTTAGAAAAATTAAGCGGCCAGCGCAAGGCCTAGACGGAGTCGGGTTCCGCGGTAGAATTTAAAGACTCCGTTAAAGGATTCTTCAGTTCTTAGTCCGTGTCGGTGCCCCCTGTAACTTTTCCAACTCAGCTTGGAGAAATACGACGACGCAATTGGTTCACTCTGGCCCCAGACAAGTCGGACAAGGTTCAACAGTCGCGAAAAGTGCCTAGCTGTTTAGACAAATATAGTAGCTAACAGGTTAGCTGGTAAGTAATAAGTAATAGCTGGCAGCTAACAGCCCTGGGAGTCCCCAAGCTTCTTACGCGGTAGAGAACAAGCTGGGCAGAGCAAGGAGAAACGGAAAACAGTTTGAGATTTGATCAAACAAGCCAAAAAGAGACGACTATCTTACGTCCGTTGGTCGTGTTTCCATCCCATCTATATATACCCGCTAAGATCTACCTATACCTACATGTAAGTATCGTCACACCCAATGGACGAACGTTTCCATCGTAACAGGGTACGCGAGTAAGCTTCGCTCAGAACATCTAACGATGGACTTGACTTTCGAGCACAGCATGCCGAGCTGATGGGAGAAAGCTGCGAGATGCCGCCACTAAGATCGCAGCAGTCCCGCCAAAGCCCGAAAGTCCGCTACGTTACAGGAGCCAGCTTAATCAAACAAACTAGGCGCGTTCAGGCCTGTGCCACAGCATCACTTGGTTAACCAGGGGCTTCTCGATGCGATTCAGTCGTGTATACGATTGGATCAAGATGGGCTGATGAACGCCGATTAATAATTTAGTGACTGAGTTGGCTCGTGAGGTAGCCACGACCGCCAGATGGTAGAGGGTAAAGCGTGTAAAAAGGCGTGGGGGACCAGTCAGGGTTTAGACATGGCGGATGGCGGATGCAGGTGAGATAGTTGATAGTTCGAATACTCGTCGCCGGCAAGTCGACCTCCAGCTGCTAGGTACGATGCGGTAGTGCATGTAGGTACTAGGTAGATAGATATGGATAGAGGTGTGTAGCTACCTGGGACTACATGTACCACCAGCCAGAAGCATGTAGCTAGGAGGAAGACAACCAAGTTACAGCTTGATCTCTCACAGGAGTCGCGTCACCAAGTTGCTGCAAAGATCCATCGGATGGGTGATGTGGACTGTAGCAATAGGTAAGTTGTCTCTTCCCTCAGTTGCTACCTTGCCCATGCCGTGACGGGTTCTCCGATCGAGATAGCCTATTCCACCACCTACCAGGTAAGATCCCTATAGGCATGCGACTTGTAGAGCCATCTACTCCATCTATTCGTCAAACGTCGAGCAACGAAACCCAGCTAGCTGACCGAGCTGACCGCTTTCCGTTCCGCCGCGTTTGGCTGATTAAGATCGCCCCAACGGCTGCAAGTTTCAGCGTCAAAAAATTGGATGGTGCATGTTTCTACTGCATAATCCCCCTCCTAACCCAATTGCAAAGTCGCTGTCATGAACATGTCCTACCACACGCACACGCATCGTGAAGGGGGAAGATCATGGGGAAATATCGAACTTACTGCATCGATTCGACGCAATTGGGCCGGCACCAGCTAATAGCGTCAGTGCTTCCCATGATTATTACGATTTATTGCGATTATTGCGTTTTAATAAAATGGGTCAGGCCTATTGAGTTGATTGACCAGTCACCACACTGTCCACCGGGTCCGTGAGTGTTTCGTGAGATTATCAGTACCACATGAAATGTGAATTGCCTCTATCTTGAAGTTCCTACCATGCAGGTTCAAGTTGGCGGATGACACAGGGCTGACAGGGTCTTCCATGAAGTACCTACATATGTAGGTAATTGGGTCCTAGGATATTGGAGTTCTAGATGTTCTAGCTAGAGACCAATATACCGACTTCTGTTACAAGGCGTGGAGAAGCACTGAAACGATCAAATTGTTTGGGGGGGCGCTAACACGGGAGGGCTCCCTTGGTATGGCAGAGATTGGCATCTTATAAAGGACGTAGGTATAATATCAATTTAGAATGAAATCAATGGCTTTTTACATAGTAAATGATGGAATCGCAATATCAATACCTTGGTTCAATCTACCCCGACCTGCCACACTTACCTACTAGGTAGTAGGCAGGTCCACGGGTATACAATATTTGACAGCTCGAGGTATTGGTACCCAAATTCAATTAGATATTAGGTGGCTAATTAGGTGGTTATGGTTCACCGTTTCACCGTCACCAGGCACGGCTTGTCTTGGGCCTTGGGTCATCAACAAAGGACCTGAATCTACTACGCAGTATGAATTCAACAACCTTATGCGAGGGTAGCGTCTTGACAGGACCCTCCAGCTACGTACATAGGTATCTATTGATGTATCTGGAATTATCAATCCATGATAACAAAGAGACCTGGAGCCCTCACACCTGCAGCTTCAGCCCCCAAGGTTGTTTTATCTATAAACGATATCGCAGGCCATCAAGGTTATTACAAGTAGGTATTACCTATAAGTATGTATACTAATTCTCGTCTACTGCCCATGGTAAAAGAGGAATGATAGAACCTCAAAAGCATTGAAGCTAGGAAATCTGAAATCATGTGACTACTGGTTTAGCATCACGGCTTGGATTTTCCCGGCTGTCCGGTCGGCAGAACTGGGGCTGATGAGGTGAGGCTATGAAGCACGGGTCATGATTTGAGATTTTAAGTCCACATGTACGTATTCAGGTACCTTAAGTGACATCGAAGGCCTAATTTTTGGGGGGGGGGAGAGAACCGATCCAATAACAACCCTGGCGGCCAAGACATCATTACAATCACCACAAGCATCGCAAAGTCGATGTAAATACCTAGTATTTTGTATTTTGTAGATATAAATATCAGTGTAAATGTGAATTCGGGATTTACCTACATTTTTCTTTTAGACGCGAATTTGCACATACATAATTCCAAGTTGTCAATATCAATATCCACATAACAAGAGTACCGCCTATCAAATATCATTGTTGCTTAGTATGTACCTGTTGCGAAACTTCCAGGTTACAAACGAAAATTGTACCTGCCTACCTGCCGCTGTCTTCATAGCACCTAAGACCACCAAATTTGGGCATGTAAGTACCTTTAAGTCTTAACGTCGTGGTATTTTCCTAGTAGGAAACGCCAGGACGCAAAGTAACTAGTAACTTTCAAGTTACATAGATCGTACACACATGTATGTACATAATACATCAACCATATCAATACAATCGTAGAGAAAAACCAACAAGGCAAACGAGTTTCATCCCGTTGCCAACCATCATTAATTATTATTTATGCAGCCGTAGTCAGCAACGATCAAGAAGAAGAAAAAAACAGTGGCAGAAGCAGAAGCAGCTGATATTCATTTCATCATTCCAAAAAAAAAAAAAAAAAAAAAAATCACGCTGTGGCATCTGGCATCTAGCATCTGGCATCTCGCATCTTCGTTCGACGCTGAATTCTCCAACGTTGCTTGGCCTAAACAGTTTGCGTCTCTTCGTACCGGGCCAACTGCTTTAAGGTACCTACGGCGTACCTACTTTACGGGCTAACCTAGGTACAATACACCCTACAGGACCACTAGGCAAAAATACTTGATCGATTTAATCCAATATCCAACATCCAGCATCCAGCATCCAGCAGATCCAGTAATTCTAGCAGCGTATGTACCTAGTAGCGTACTGTATGTACATACATACATCTACATGCACACATACATACCTACTCACAATCCTGCCGCGTGCTGCATGGTGGTCCTCGGGTTCCCACTGTCAACCAATTTCCCACCACCAAACTAACCACTGGGCACTACAGAACTGCAGATTGCAGAATACAGGAATTACTGACTACAGTCGGAGAGAGAAGAGAGGGGCAGCAGCATTTCGACCTGTCTACACCAAAGTCAAACAAAGCAGACAGGCCAAACAAGCCAGCACCTGCTCATCTATCCATTCTCATCATATTTACGATCCTGGTTGTATCGTTTAATTCATCTCTAGGTCTCTAGGGCCCGAGCACGGGGCTGTTTTTTGACGTCAACCTCGTCGTCAACTTTCAACCTCAAAACCTCCACAAATCACGTTTACATCTCCGTCGGTATCAATTCTACCCTGGTAGCCGATCGCACATGACTCCTCCATACATTTTCGTGTCGTAAACATATCCCTCATCTCGACCCTCCCTTCAAGATGCCGGCGAAGCATAGTAATCGACAAACGGCCTCGCAGGGTCCCCCACCTTCCGCCTCCTCCACTCAAAAGGCTACCGCAAAATATACCAACAAAGATGGCACGAAATACATCTCTGTTCCCAAGTCGTCAGCCTCTACTCCCCCGGCCCAGCCGTCGCCTACGACCACGTCATCGTCTCGAGGTGGTGCTCCCACCAACCCTCCAGCCGCTGCCGAGCTACCTCCCGCGCAACCTGTGAATCGCAAGAAGCAGAAACGTCGAGCGAAGGCTGCCGCGAAGGCTGCTGCAGAGCAAGCAGAGGCCGCCGCGAATGGTCTCCCTAGTCCGGCATCCACGAGCAGCGTGCCCTTACCCTTGCCAGCAGAGTCGCAGAAGAAGGACATACGCAACTCGAAAACCGCGGCATTAGCCGAAAGCCACCCAGCCCATAACCATACTCATAATGGTGAAGATTGGGGAGAGGATACCGAGAGTGACGACGGTCATCATTCCTTCGCTCATACTGCTAACGGCACCGCGCGAAAGTCCAAGAAGTCTAAGAAGAAGAAGAAGCAGCCTCAGCAACAGGCGAAGGTCGCTCCTGAAGAACCAGTACATTCTCACCCCTCTGGCATATCTAAGGAGAAGATATGGAACACCTCCGGCCCGGAGGAAAGAGAACGAATCAAACAGTTCTGGCTAGGTCTAGGGGAGGATGAGCGAAAATCTCTCGTCAAGGTAGAGAAAGACGCTGTCCTGAAGAAAATGAAAGAGCAGCAGAAGCACACGTGCAGCTGCTCCGTTTGCGGGCGCAAGCGAACCGCGATCGAGGAAGAGTTGGAGGGTCTCTACGATGCCTATTACCAAGAGTTAGAGTCATTCGCGAACCAACCTCACAACCACCCGAATGCGCCCCCGATGTTTTCACCCAAGAGATTCGGCCCCATGACTGGACTTCACCCACCTGGCGCCCTGCCGTCTAGATATTCGAATCATCATCCCTCCCACGGTCGCATAGTGGAGCACGTAGACAACGACGAGGACGATGAAGAGGATGTCGAAGGCTATAGTGACGTAGACGACTTGGACGACGAGGATGAGGATGAACCAGAGGAGATCCCCCGCGACCCATATCCCAATGACTTCTTCAACTTTGGCCAGAGTCTTACAGTTAAAGGTAAGTTGTAACCCTAGTTCATACGTGTGTCCAACGTGTTTAAATAACATGTTTTAGGCGGCATTCTTACTGTGGCAGACGACCTACTCAAGAACGATGGCAAGAAATTCATTGAGATGATGGAGCAGCTAGCCGAACGAAGAATGGCTCGCGAAGAGGACGCCAAGGATCACTACGCGGGGCCGTACGGCCACCCCGTCAACGGCGCGTCCTTGCCTAACCCTCACAACCACCCGCCTCCTGAGGATGAAGAGTTCGATGAAGACGAGGAGGAAGAAGAGGAGTATGACAGCCAGGACGAAGATTATGAAGAGGAAGAGGTATTTCGCGAGAGATCAACATGGATGCGCGCTTGGCTGATTTACTATACAGGATACCATGACCGAGGAGCAGCGCATGGAAGAAGGCCGCCGAATGTTCCAGATTTTTGCCGCGCGCATGTTCGAGCAACGAGTCCTGACCGCATACCGAGAGAAAGTCGCGAGGGAACGACAAGAGAAGCTCATCGAGGAACTCGAGGAGGAGAAGTCGCAGGAGAGCCAGCGACAGGCCAAGAAGGCAAAAGAGGCGCAAAAGCGAAAAGACAAGGCAGCCCAAAAGAAACAAGCTCAGCTCGAGGAAAAGGCCAAGAGGGATGCAGCCAAAGCCGCGGAAGATGCAGCACGCTTAGCAGAAGAGGCCAGAAAATTAGAGGAAGCCAAACAGAGAGCTGAGGAGAAACGAAAGAGGAAGGATGCGCAGAAGAAGGCCGAAGAGGAGGAACGGCAACGAAAGGAGCTGGAACGGCAACGACGCGCGAACGAGCAGAAGGAGAAACAAGCCGAGCAGGAACGTAAAGCCCGCGAAGCAAAAGAGCGTGAGAAGAAGGTCAAGGAAGAACAGCGTCGCAAGGAACAGGAAGCTCGCGAGCAGAAAGAACGAGAAACGCGAGAGAGGAGGGAAAAGCATGAGAAGGACAAAAGAGAAAAGGAGCTAAGAGCGGCTCAGGCCAAGGCGGAACGTGAGGCCAAGGAAAAGGTGAAGCTAGAAGAAAAGGAGAGAGCAGCAGCGAAGACCGCAACCCCCGCGGCGCCTATTCCCACGCAGCCGGCAAAGAAGCAGCACCCTATCTCCGTCCCTGCCATTCCTCACCAGCCTCCGGCAAATCACCCTTCGCCCCAGATCGCTGTTGCAACACCTGCTCTTCCCAAGGCCCCCACGCCTATGAAAAGTCGCTCCGCTTCTCAGGAGGTGACGAGGTCTGTCTCTCAGGCTTCTCACTCAGGTTCCGGTCCAAGTCAAAATGTGTCGCCGCATACTCTCACTCCGCTACATACTAGTCCAGGTCCCATAGGTCCACCACGAAAGCCCTCATCCACGGCACCGACGAGCGCGGGACCTCCCGTCCAGCCGGCGTCTCCTCTTCATGCAGGGCTAAAGAGTCCTCCTGGTTCCCACCAAGGGTCTTTCAATATGGGTATGCCCCCTATAGGCATGCAGTTCCCTCCCGGAATACCGCCGCAGATGGCGCCACCAGGTTTCAACCGAATACACGAGCCGATGTTCCCACCCCCGGGCAATTTTCGCCCTATAGGCATGGCAGGTCCACCGGGCTTCCCTGCGCATAATCCCATGCCAAACCGGCCATTCCCAATGCCACATGCGCCTCCCGGATTCCATCAGCCGTCCGAACAGCCCCTGCCTGTTTTGCATCACCAAGGCTTCTCGCCGGAGAGTGCGCCGGGACAGCTGCCGTCGCATTCACGACAAACATCTATCGATACCAATCCCTTGGACTTAAAGGGTCCCGGCGCTACATCGCAGCCCATCGGCAGGCCCGCGCCTATTGGTAGACCGGGCAGTGTTGTCCACGGTCAGAAGAGCCACGATCTATCCTCCGATATTGACGACGTGAGCAACCATCTAGGTAGCAGCGCTCTACTCGACGATTCGGACGAGCCTTTAGGGAATGTGGGCTCTTCGCGACGAGGTACTGCTATACCCGGAGCCCGTCCCCCGTTTCCCACTGGTCCATTCATCGACCCGTTCCTCAGCTCTCCCCTGAACACAGCATGGGGCGCTCCAAACGTTTTCTCTCCGCCACCTGGATTTGCAAACCCGGCATGGCCTCCCAATCCTGCATTTGGAGCTGCACCCCCTGGCGTTCGGGCTTCTCAACCAAGGTCTGTGACCGTGCGTCAAATGTTAGTACGCGCATGCAAAGATCTAGAGGCCCACGCTGCAGACCCGAACGGGTACATAGATCTATCTGCCATCAAGGGTCACGTGGATTCCATCAATCTCTCGGGCCACGATCCCGTCTCTGAGCTAGAGCTGCTAGATATGTGTGAAACCGAGGGCAATCCCCAAAATGGTGGTGGGAGTTTCGATATCCGACGCGACGGTACTAGCAACAAGGTCTCCATTCGATTCGAAGCCGACGCCATACCTGCTTCCACCTCGTTTCCGCGCAGCGTGGGAGCTCCAGCCGGTGAATTCGGCAGTCCAGTCGTAGGTGCTGGTTCGCCTAGTCATTTCTCGGGGGCCTAGGAGAAACCCATAAGCAAGCGTTCAGCCCCAAGAACCTAGAAGGACTTGTTAAAGAACAAGGGGGATCATGACACGGTTTAGTGACGAAGTCACCAGGAGGGGAAAGGCAGTAATCTGGGCTAATGGCTGTTCTTTAAGTCTCTTCCTCTACGTCGAGCCGGAAGTGAGTTTGGCTCGACAAAAAAAGCTTATCGTGTACCTTTGGACCGTGGCTGGGTGAGCATACGCGGGACCTTTGTAACCGATAAGTCGACAGGTAATTAGTTAATCCTCGTCTTGGGAAAGGAAGTTGCCAAAGCATGGGGGAAATCATTCTATGCCTTTTAAGTGCATTGGCAGAGGCAGAGGCAGAGGAGGTGTGTTTGTGTCCTCTCTTTCCCAGCCGCAACCCCGGCTTGGGCCCGTTTAAGCAGGACATTTTTTATGAATGGCAATCCTCGTTCCGCATGCATTACACCGCGTATCTCTTTCGTGACGTAAAGTACTTTATCTAGGTCCCTCCTAGACGAGGGCGGAGCTGTGTTAAGGAACGATATACGTCCGATCCATCGGCGATGTTAGAAGTAGGCGTAGATGGGAGCTTCTTAACGATTCCCTTTAGCGACGTAAGTGTGCTTGTATATAGACGTAGTATTTGATTCGCCGAAATTAAAGTCACTATCCTGCCTTTCCATATTCCAACTGACGATAGGCGCATTCGAAGCACTTGGTCCATCGTAGCGTGGCTGGGAAGAAAACTAACGAAATATTCCGTATAATCGTAACTAAGGACCTAGGAACAGTACTATTGGGATATCTACTCAGCACCCTATTAACACGGAGTAATTCTGAACACCCTGTCTCCTCAACACCATGTCCTTCTAATTTCATATTTCGTAAAGCACTATGACCATTCAGGGTGGTACGATCTTCGAGAATTCGCCTTCTGTTTCTTATGGCCAGTGTTCCATCCCCACCCAGTACATCCTCAGTTTTCTCCGCGCCCGGATCTATCCGGCAGGCGACACCACCAGCGCAGCGGCGCCTACCTCGTCGCGTCGACGAACGGGTTCGACGGGCTCATGGCAAGGGGGTTCGGGGAGCGCTTGCCCGCACTGGGGTCGACAGCAGCGGACTTGGCGATGGCGGCGGCCTCCTGGCGAGCGCGGCGCTTGCGCTCCTGGGCCTTGTCGCGGATGCAGAAGAACAGAAGCGTGACGAGGCCGACGCCGGCGACGACGCCCATGATGATGGTCACGACCAGCGAGCTGGTGTCCAGCGTGTCGATGCGCCTCATGCAGATGGCGTTGCCCTGCTCGTCGCGCGAGCACAGCAGGTCCGCCGCGCACACCTGCGTCGGCACTTCCGTCTCGAAGCACGGCAGCGACAGCCCCGAGTCCGTGCCTGTGGACTGCACTGGGCACGATTGCGTTTTGATCATGCTCGATGTGCTGCATTGCAGCTTCGAGCTGCCGCCTTCTTCGGTCGTGGTGGTGGCTTTGTCGTCTTGCGGATTGGGAAAGGGCGCAGGGTTGGGGACTGTGGTGGGTTAGTATATGCAAGCACCAGGGCCGACAGCATCGCGGTCTTCTATTGTTCTTTTCTTTTCTTTTCCCGTTCATTTTTTTGGGTGGGTAAGGATGGAGGGTGTGATGGTGGGCAGTCAACAGGGGGCTGGCTTCTCACCTGGAGTGGGTAGGGGAGTACGCCGTCTCAACTCGGCGATGGGCTTGTCATGTTCGCAGGTATACAGGACGAAGAGGGCCTCGATGGTAGCCTCGGCGTTGGTACATCCGGCGTTCTGGAAACATCGCTCCAGGTCGGTGGCCTCGACGTGCTTGGGAGTGTTCCGGAAGCAATTCTCGAGCGAGCCCCGGTCACCGCACGCGGCCGCTTCGGAAAGCTCGAGTGCGTTGAGACGAATATATGGCGATCGGTCCGGGATGGCCGGGTTTATGGCGAGAGAGGATCCCGGAAGGAGAAGGAGGACGGAGAGGAGGGTCGAGGGGAGGAGTGCTGCGGGCGAGCTAAGTCTCAGCATCTTGTCGTTCGTTCCGATAAGCTATTGGGCCCCAAAGATCTACGGTGTCGAGGTGGTAGGGCTCGGAGAAACAGTAGGACGTCGCCCAACCCGACCCAGAACGTAGTGTGAGTTACCCAAATAGGCAATTCAGGTAATGTGGAGACGAGACCAGAAGTTGGAATCCGGGCTCTTTCTAAAGAACAGGAGCGGGAGTGACAAATTCGTATTCACGGGTTTCTCGGTGATGCTCTTCGGTGGTCTGGAAGAATAGCTACTTCCGACACAAGCCCTACTTTTTTTTTCTTCGACTTTTTGTGCCCAACGTGTACTACTCTCGTCTGACAAGCCGTAAGTCAATACGCCCTAATCCGGAACCCTCGGGATGTCTCAACACAGGGCTAGGACGGCACTGCGGAAGGACAGGGTAAAGTATGGCAACCTAAGAAAAATGAGGAAGAAAAGTGTGAAAGGCCAAGTTGGGCACACGGAGCTACGGCAGAATATGTATGAAATGCATCCTCCTGGCGACTGTCCAGTTATAGCAGAGCTAACTAGTCAGTCCACAAGTCCGTCACGGCGGCTTTTCAGCTTCTCAGGGTCCTTGTCCTCTGGTAGGGCATTTACCGATGGGCCAGGGGATGGATTTAGCTTCTGCGGGTTTTCCCACGGGTTGAGGCGGATGCCTGACGAGAGAGCTAGCTGTTAAGTACATACCTAGGTACACAGGTTAACCTGCCGGGCAGTGAAAGAGCGAAGCAGAGAATGGAAATGAGATCTGAGGTCTCGAGACCCTATTTTGGTTCTTACGTCTGACAGGACGGCCGCAGCAGGCGAATCAGATACCGGGCCATGAGTGGCTTACTCGCGGGCTACAGGGCCTGGCGCAGTCAGTATGTGCCCCGTCATTTATTCAATAGGACTAAACAGCCGAACCAGCGAGAGGCCGAGTCAGGGTGCCCTGGGGCCTTGATGGAGAAGAAAACGGCATATTATTGTTCGATAAGCTTTTGCATGATCCAGTTGATTTGGTCCGTATACAACGTGCAGCACTGCAGAATCCATTATCATCTATGATATGTATGATATGTCAATAGGGTGTTCTAGGTTGTTAGGTACCAGGTAGGTTTCTAGGCAGGTAGATGGCGAGTTGGGTTTACATGAATTTGACCCCCCACCTTGTCAGGTTGTACTGCTATTCCAGATCAAGGCAGTCCTAAGACATGGTCGTAAAACAGATACACATCAAGCTGGTCGCTAGCCGATGTTGAAACAGATATATTGGCATATCAATTTCTTTGAAGTATTATGTAGCAGAAATACTACTATGAATACCAGGTAGGCGGTTGTTAACCCCTGAACCCCTAACTGCGATTCGGGTACGATTCCAAAACCTTAAAAAGTTGTGAAGCACAGCATAGCCACCCACCAGCCACTGAGGTCCGTGGCCCGCAAGCCTCGAACGGATAATTCGGTACCTACTAGGTACCTAGTATCTGGGAGATATGTGCTAAACGAAATATTGATACGTCAACGAACAGTCTAGATTGATATTCCTTGAAAAGTAACAAATTTTTAACACTTAATCGTGCACCCTTCACATCGGTATATACTATATCAAATCAAGACCGACGTGGTTCTGCCTTGATATTATTACTGACAAGCCTACACAGATAAATAGCCTTTCATCGTATTGGGATGAGCGAATACCCTTTCCTTTGGACTTGGGCGCAGTTCGATGATCTACCCATTTTATGGGGAACCATGCGCTGCGATGGGCGTGTTGACATCCGTACGCTAAACTGTGTTAGGGACTTTACTGCACAAACCCTGTGCATGCAGAAGCCAACAGAGCGGCGGGGCAGACAACCGGGGGCCGAGGAGATCTTGGCAGGATTGTATAAATTCTGTTCACACTCTGACATTCGACTGCGAGAAAGCTTTTCAGCCCTGGTAAGGTTCCGATGCCGTCTCGGTCATGTGATTGAAAGCTTCGGCCGAGGAAGGTTGTAAAGGTATTATCATCACGACATGTTCTAGAGGTTAAGCATCTATACCCTGAACCTCGTACGCTTGGCTTGTTGGCCAACACCACAGATCTACAATAATTAACCTAGTGCATTAAATCACTGTCTTTCATTGAGATTTTGGTACCTAATAGCCTACGGCACGTCTTATCCCATGTTCAGCAAGCGATATTCGGATTTTATCCATATTTCATCGTATACTTCATAATATCTCATACCCACTGAGAATTGCCAAGGCCAGACCTCTAAATTCTTTACGACTTCCGACGAAGCAGAAAGGGGTATATAAGGAGTCCGGGTCTAAGTCAAATGCCGAAGACGCTGAACACAACTTTTTTAAGAATGGCATGATAAAAGTTCAAGTAGTGGGTGTGATCTAATGCTATTTGAACGACGTATTATTTGTCTTTCAGGACGCACATACACGACTAAATTCGCCAATGCATTCAAACATCGCTCTATCTAGCCACTAGGAGTCGATATGATAGGTATATATAAGACAGGTAAAAATATTGCGTTATAGTTTTGGCCGGTTCGTTGATAACTTTGTCAAGCTGAGCTCGATGCCCAGTAAAGGTCCTTTTGGTATTTTTTATATTATTCATTGCTAGCGAGATCCCATAACCTATTACGTTCATGAAGAGTAGTAAATAATATTCAATATTCGGTCCTAGGCTTTCCATTTGTTCGTCCCTATGGTGTCCATTCCTTACCACTGCAAAGTCGCATGGCAGAGGCTGTTATAGTACTATCTAGAAGTACATATGTACCTAGGTACATATATTGATATGGATGAAGGCTATCAAGTTTGCTGGGGAGCGTGCTTTCCTAGGTAGTTGTACTTATGAAACTGAATCGTATTTGTTGCTTCCTTTTATGTCTTTGCTGCCTCCACCACCTCTTACCATTTAGTTCTAGTCGTCGTATATTTCTTAATTTCTATGCTGCCGCTACCTCCTATTAAGCCGTCATTCCTACGATTGATTCTTCACTCCCTACATACATGTACATATAGTACCCGATTCTTGTTGGTACTCGTGGACTTTTTGTCCTAGTCCCTTACTCAATGACCCTAATCGCCGTCTCTTTCCATAGGCTTACCACTCTTACACACTACCTAGTAGATACGTGTGTACTATATATTTTCCATTCCTACCATTTGTCACCCATTCCTCATTCTTCCTCATAAACCCGGATTCCGGCAACTTACAACACAGTCGCAAATTTATAAGTTCAGTTGCTAATAAGTGATAAGTACCATGTACCTAGATACCAGTAACTTGCTCCTTCTATATCTACTATGTAGAGTGACTATGCACATAACTGATGAAAACTCCGAAGGTACCTACCCTACTTGATAGTACCTGGTACCCGGCACCCACACAGAATAATAGGCAGCTGTGAGGGAATTTCTTGAAGTTCTAAATCGCCAGAGAAGGTGCCTTTTTCTTTGGTTTCCCTACATGCATCTACAAATGTAGGAGTTTCTGAATTTGCTTCCCTCTCTTCAATTTTCATGTATTCTTCTAATCTGGGCACACACTAGAATAAACCTTCCCGGCTGAGTCTACTTTGTTGAGGACGGTGATTAGCCGATTCGTGGATGGGCTCAAGAGGTATTACTTGAGACAAGAGTCACTGACAAACCATGCCCGCCCTACCGAACTGCAGGTTCATTGTGGAAATGTCTTGAGATCATCCAAGACAGTCAGAGTTCTTGAGGACAAGAACAGAGCAGCCCAAAACGAAATTGAGGCACTCACTCCATCAACAAACTCTACTTGGTGATGTGGTTGATGTGTTCTAATGATTCTACCTACTATGGGTAGCTACGGTGGAGCGGAACCGTTGGGATTTCTGTTCTCTTTATAATGTCGGGCTACGAAGCACATACGTACCTACTTGGCATCCCTCTCTGTCCCCAACCCTAAATTCGAGGAAATTGCCGCTTCCTCGCCTCGACACCTCACACTTCTACCCAAATCATTCTACCCACAGACACCATGGCTATCTTCAAGAACTCTAACATCTCTCCGTCTCAATCCTCTTTCAAAGATACTAAATCTTCTTTTCTTCTACTCTTACAACGCTGCGCCGTGGCGTTTGAGTTCTACTCACCTAGGTACTTTACCGCCAATATTTCTGCTATGCCATTACGGCAATCACGGCGATTCCTACTCAGACTCGTACCGTTCACATTGCACTCGCCAGAGCCTGTTACACTACATTTGGTTTCAGCTGACTGTTCAGTCGGACGATACGCCCTCTTCACGAGCCTCCGTCCGCAACCGACGACGGCGTCTCTTGCCTCCAACCTCTGCCTCATGACTCTTGTCAGGGCTAGGGTCGGCAAGACAAAGACCACTACAAGAATATATAGCCTCCTATAATCCTAGCATAGGCTTAGGTTCATCGCACAACAATGATGTTGCTACTTCTTCTAGGTCTGCCTCTTGACAACGCTCCTCTGTCTACGGGTAGGTACCTCAAAACCGGCACTCCCCGAACCAATCACAAGGTCTCCAGCCTCTTGCTAGATTTCGTCACGACCTCATACCTAGTGAAAATCCTCCGTGCTACAGATGTTAACTTAAAGGGTGCTATAGTGATATCGTCAACGCCTAGATGGCAGATGCAATGCACTCGCAGTGAGGGGTATGAATGAGAAACACCACTGGCTCTTAGCTCCTTTTGGACCAATCGACCCTTTCCTTCATCGCCTTCTTGCCTGCTAAGAAGTATAACAACGCCCGCTATTGGCCTAGGTACCAAGTATATGATGTAACACCATCCAATGCGTCCTCTTGAGTCGGGATGATAGCTAATATCTTCTAGCCGCTGTCTTCCGGATGCCTTGGTTTATCTTGATTAGGGACGATGACCAAACAAGTCTCCGACGTCGATCACTCATGCCGACACTCCTGTTAGACACTCGTTCGGCCGCTGGCCGCCTCAGGAAGGAGTCAGCTCTCCCTCCACCGGAACCCGGGGCATTGACAGGGCAGTCATATTGTCAAGTGGAGACCACATCATTCCCAGACCACAGAATCCATAACATACATGGCACAAAACCCGACAGTCGATATCATCTACCACCTATATGAGATCTAGGGGTGTGTATCTTGAGCTATTTGCGAAGAGTAACCGCAGTATTGAAACAATACTGACCTAAATAGAAGGCAGCCTCCTCAACAATGGCCAATCACTCTCGGCGCGGGTGGAGGGGGATCGTGCATTCTAGTTGCTAGACTGCAGTCCGTTTTAAATACATTCGAAGTCCCATCAAAGTATCCCAACCTAGAGACCTGGGGGAAACTACCAGCAGGAGGCCAGAACCGCCATTGAATACGCCGCAGCCGACGCGAAGAGGTAAATACATTGAAGACCCTCACATCCGACTCAACGGTGGTGGCTATGTTGTCCCCAAGAGAAATAAGTTGCGTGATCTTGTGGTCGACCATATTGGATGCCCCCATCCCCGTCATGAAATTGTCCGTCAACTCCATGAAGACAAGAGAGCATAACAAGAGACGTTACATCTCAGGCGTGGACAGCCATTGCACACCGACGACTATGTCATGATATTGCAGGAAGGGAATGTCACGAGGCAAACCTAAAAGACGCAGAAGCAACATCGTTGTTGCGCGAGGAACTTAAGACTAGGCTACGGCTATGGGAGGCTACATAGATATATAGGTATGTGGCCGTCTTTGTCTAGCCGGCCCTAGCCCTGACAGGGAAAGCACGCAAGTTACAGGGCAAATGGAAGGGATAGGATGGAAATCGTTTTCTGGTGGTTCCAGCGTGGCCGATACTATCTCATTAATGGCCCTCTGCATCATTATCGTCGTCAAGTTGATACACTCCCATTGTCAGTGGTCAGAAGCTACGAGATTACATCAATTCCCCAAAGACAGACGGCATATCTCACTCCGGAACTTTCTCTAAGACCAGACAATCCAGGACTTCTTGAGCCGCTCTACAGCACTCTCTAAAAATCGGATATAACCCAGAATGGGTTATCGACACCCACTCCCAGAATAGGCGCTTTCATTCACTCTTCTCCCGTCACCCAGGCTTCTGGTAATTCTGAGGGATCGTCTCCGTTTGATGTCAATCCGGACAACGCGCTCTACCCCCTTCATACTAGTCCTCGTGGTATCACTTATCCCAATCCCCTTCGGCCCCTAGCTGCCGACTCTTCTATCCCCTCCACCCCCCCCAACTTTTACTTCTCTCCCATCTTCTTTTGCTCTGACTCTTCTTCTTCGCTTGCCAATTGGCATATCATTGGTTTCCATACTTACAGCAATAATACCAACCCCAGCCCTTGGAGCTTTTCAACACGAGCCTGCCCCTACGTCACTCGGTATCTCTGAGTCTGCCTTTAGCAACTCAGAGTTCACGCGTATTCGACCCTTCTGCTCGTGCTCAACAGCCCATCTTTTCCACCTTCCAGTGGACTGAGTATAGGTCGGTTCGACAAAGCCTGAGGCCACGAGTCACCGCCACCCGGACCCCTTCCCCAGCCACTCTGACGAGGAAGAGACGTCAGAAGGACATCGACAATCCTCCTCCGAGTCTGAAGACTCTCTTAACACGAGCCTGGAGTAGGAAGAACCTAGAGTGAGGAAGGTGCTACACCTACGCTGGGGAGTGTATGATTAAATTTGGACCGCTTCTCTTTTGACGATACAGAGCAGAACCCTCCAGAACAAGACGACACATCCTCATCTAGGTCCCAAGACCCCCCGGAGTCACCACGTTATTCGGAACCATCTAGTCCTTTGCCCCCACCTGCTACTCTCTTAATACACCTTCGTTTTGCTCAATCCCTTGTCTTTTTGCTAGTCAAATAGCATATCATTGGTAGCACCTCTGTGCTACATATAGCTTTTGCTATATATACCATACGGATTTTTTCTTTTCGCTTCGAGCCTTTAGGCCTGCGATTAGAAAATTTTCTGGTTTATTTAATTGTTGACCGAAAGACGAGCTCTTCTCGAGCCATTTCGGTCCCGGTATTTTCTTTTTAGATTCAATCATCGATTGGATAGCAATTGGTGGCAATTAGACGCAACCACGACGAGACACGCACAACAAGGTTTCGGCATCATTCCTATCAGTATCGCAGACAAAATCAGGAAAACGTGACGGGCATTACTGTTGACCTTGAGTTCCGCCAGAGGATAATGGAAAGTTACGAGCGTTGCCCAAGGCTCAACCGTCTTCGTAAAGTATTACTACAGAACAAAAAGGGCCCCGACACTTATAGATGGTATAGGCACGAGTTGCGAATGGCCTGATGTACCATGTAGACTCGCCCGAACTACCGGGAAAATAGGCAGGGTTATGGTTCCCCAGGGAGAGACAATCAACGATATCGAGGGCGCCGATTCTTTCGCCGATTTCTTCGCCGTAATGACAATTGCCGCCGCAATGGCCCTCGGCATTATCGCAGATGGGTCAAGCCCGTAGATCGCCGTTCTCACCCTGGGCAATATCTCTCTGATGAAGTAGAATTATACATGGACGATGAAGGTCGAGAAGAAAGGGAAGCACAACTAGAGCAGGACGGGTATTTTCCCGCCGCTTGGTCATAAATCCTCCACTCCATTCACGAGAGGATGCTGAAGGAACTCCAAGGACTCTGCATTGATAAGGTAATCTCTTTAAAGTTCTATGAAGATTTCATATTAGTAATAGATGAGAGGGCTTATAAGAAGGCTTAAGGAACTAAAGAAACCTCTCTGTCACCCCTATCCCGCAAGTTCATACCTAGCCACCCCAAGGAAGAGAAGGGCTACGCAATCTATGGACGAAACAACTACAAAGAAGAAGACGGATGGTATATATCCTGATTTAGGTTTTATTCCTATCAGCGCTAGGTATCTGGTGATCTGGGTGTTAGGTACCGTAGTATTTAAACCATCTACTAGGTTGATTAGCTGATTCTCAGATCAACATCAACATCAACCAATTCAATCAATTAACTACTCACGGCTGTGTTTGAACCTCTCGGCGACCATTGCCACTTTACACCACTGAAATGAAGACAAAACTTGTAAGGCGGCCAAAGGTGTCGAAAGGACATTGCTGCGCAACCCGGCGCCGACCTTTTCAAGAATCTAGCGCCATTTTCCGAGAATGGCCATGAAATGGCACAAGGAGTGACTGGGGGCACCAATACCATGTCATCTGCCAACCGCACGACGGCCGCCTCACCGAGATCAGGCGCCGGCAACCATGAATTCACGTCGAATGGAACATATTGGCTTTTACCCTTCGAAATCACCTACCTGGTATCTGGCCAGTTCTTTATTTCTAATGTAATCTCGTCGTGATTGGTATTTTAACTGTCCATTCATGGGATATAGGAATTAGTAGCTTCACTCCAGGTTGAACCATAGTATAAATCAGCTATGTAATGGCGGTGTAACATGCCTCACGCAGCCTCGCCGTCAGAATCAAGTAGTTCGATTATACGTCCTCCGTCAGGCATATTGTGATCTTCACAGGCCACGGCGCTATCGAGAGCTTTAAAAGTACTAGGTTGTCTGGAACAACCGACGACAATGAAATAATAGCTATCATCTTTCCATCTCAAAGTGGGTGCGCGTCAAGTAAGGCCTGTTCGGGAGGGCGACGACGAGAATCCCGCGTCCTTCGAGTCAAAGGGTGCAGGGTGTGCCTTGAGGCAGTTTAGGTAGGTGTTGTTCTGGTATTCCTTGGATTGCTGTATAGCGGGTGGAATGCCGGTTGATCTACAATTGGTATGAACCTCTGACATAGGGGACCTTCTTTCTAGTCGGTACTTTGGGTATGAGGTATAGTATCGTGGAGCAAGTTGGGTGAAGCTTAGATCTGGTTCCTCTATCTTCAGTACCGGGATTGAGGGCTTTTAATGGGGCTGGCGGTCCAGGCATACTGATCCGTTAGCGCCTCGCTTGCTTTCGGTATTTTTTATGCGTCGGCTCCGCAGTATCCAGAGTAGCTGGTGTTACAGCATGTGTCACTCTTCTAATGGTAAGAAGGTCAGATCTTACATGATGGATGTGCCCCTTTTCCGAAGATGATACTATCATCTTGGACGGCTCCTTGCTCGTTACGAATGGTAACTTGTGTGAAAACTGGACTTGAAAGCACCATCTCGCATTGACGTATCAAGACCGTGGCTTTGCTATTTCCAAAGACTAACAAGATTTCATTCTCGACACCTAGGTATAAAGGAAGGAAGCCTAGCAACATGGTCAAACTCCGTCTGCGCCAATCTAGCCGACCAGCCAACCCCCCGCTCCCCAAGGCAGCAGGTTTAACCGTGCTGGACGTGGCTCACGGTGCCGTCGTCCTTGACGTGGACGTTCAGCCGGTCGGGGTTGAAGTCCTTAGTCACCATCATGCCTGGCTGGATGATACGGCATTGCTGGGGGAGGTCCTTCTTGCAGAAGTTCTGGCATCGCATGTGTTAGCGCCGTTGGCACAGGCATCATGGTTTGTGCCTGCGTGCTCAGGGGTACCGGGCGATATCCAAACTCCGCTGTCTAAGTGCCCGGGCACTGCCCAGGCTGTCCGCTAGAAGAACTTGGGCGGGGTAGATGCTGGCTCGAATTGATGCCGGGTAGAAATGGGCTGTGGGATGAGGTTCTCATACGTACCGTCTCAGTATGGTCGCTTTCGCTTACTGTCTTGCCTACCAGCTTGCCAGACCACTCGGTGGTCTTGTCCTGAGAGTTGTCTGTGATACCTGGGACGACGAGAGGCATGTCGATAGCTTTGGTATTGGTCACTTTTCTATATTAAGTTTACTGTGATTGCTTGTGGGTATGTCTGATGAGTTTCGCTTCGAAGAAGTTATAGAATCGGATGAAGGATGCGACGAGGTTGCGTTGGTGCTTTGATGATGTTCTTATAAGACGTCGACCAGGCAAACAAGCCACAATCCGGATAGGGTGTTTCGCAGCGACGTATGCAATGACGTATACAGTTCATACGGCTGCCGAAACAGGCTTGTCGGCGCCACGATTGATCACGTGGTGGCTGTGGTTGAATTAGATAAGCGCGTCAAAAGTCTTAACTCGCAACTTTGGAGTTTTCCAACTCAGATTTATTTGATCTAAACAGACGCTACGAATTAATGTCGTCATAGTCATTATATGGCCGCCGAGTTAGATACGAATCTTATCAAGTCTACCTATCTATTTTTTTTATAATTACATGGAGATCGACAAGCTATGGTACCTACGCACATACATATGCGTGGCATGGAAGATCGAAGACATCCGTTACATAAATGGGTGACTGACCAGTCAAGTACTAGGTACTTTGTACCAGTTTGCCCCGCCAAATCAGCCCCAGTGCGAGACGGGTAGTTATCGGAGTTATCGGCCGCTTAGCTGCTCAGGTAGGATAAGCGGGCCAGGGGTGCTCGATTCGATTTCTGCCCCGCGCTTCAACTGCGACTGGCGATTGCGGGGCATCGACTTGATCACCTTAATCAATTAATCAATCTGCCCCTCCAAACTTTCACAAGCTTCCAAGATTCAATTCTCCATAAACATTATCATCGTCTTCGCCTACGCTGAATATAAAATAGAAAAGTCTATATAACCTCAATTGGGAAGAAACAACCCAAGATGTTTAAGAAAGAGTAAGTCAATTCATCGATTGCCTATCCCTGTACTCAATGGCGTAACGCCATATCAATGAGATCAATGAGACGATTCAGAGACTCGTCAACAAAGGCTAATCCACCAATAGCATAGCCCCCGCGCCCAAGTCCAAGCTGAAGTCTTCGGTGCAACGCACTCTGCGCCAGTCCCTGCTGACGGCCTACCCACTGCTGGATCCCTACATCGACGAGATCCTGCCCAAGAAGGCCCCTCTCGAGACCATGAAGTTGCCTGATCGTTGTACCCTGTACGTCCTCGACAGCCAGCCGCTCTTCTTCCAGTACGACAACTCTACACTGCTGCCTCACCTGCGCCTCGTCCACCGCTTCCCCGCCGCCTTCCCTAGCATACGCATAGACCGTGGTGCTATCCGCTTCGTGCTCTCTGGCGCCACCCTTATGGCCCCTGGTTTGACCAGCGCGGGCGGCAGGCTGCCCAGTGGCACCGCGAGCGACGAAGTGAAGGAGACCCTGGATGAGGACGAGAGATGGACGAGAGAGCTCGAGAAAGGCGAGCCGGTCGTGGTGAGGGCGGAGGGGAAGACCGAGGCGTGCGCTGTGGGCTTCCTGGTCATGGGCACAAAGGAGGTCAAGGAGAAAGGAAAGGGCCCTGTGATCGAGGATGCGCACTTCCTGGGAGACGGCTTATGGAAGCTCACTACGGATTAGTGAACCACTATGGAACTAGGAGAACTGCGATCTCGTTGGTCGTCATCTCTTCGTTGGCGTATTAGGCATTCTGACAGACACGCGCCTGGTATGTGTTCGCCCCAGCTTCAGTCCAAACGGTCGATACCGTTACCAATTCCCAATGCCTGTCCAGATTAGAATACTCATTGGACGGAACTTTGATAGGGGGCACTCTAGTTATCATGGTCTGGGGATAAGCATTGGGGCGAGAATGAACAGTAATCCCACATGAACAATTGAGATCAGGGATTGGACAAAACACTCATTATCACAGAGAATCCGGTGTGATAACGAGTTTCCCATAATCAACGTATACCTAGCAATTCTAGTATCATCGTTGTGTAGCCCAAACGAGATCTCGGGAGCCACTTTGCTGCATGGGGCCGGTTCCGATGAGTAGTCTTCGCATCTGAACCGGTACACACAGGCTGATACATCGAGCAGTGGATGCGGGGGCCTCCCGACCCGACTTCGAGATATTAACCTCTAGCAAATATACCAGCAATGGATGGAATCGTAAATCGCGATAGACGGATGATAAGTCATAGTGCATAATATGGGGAGAGGACTTGATCGCCCGGGTTAATGGTATATTTCCACGCGTTATGTACTTTCGATCTGGCGTCTCATAGAACAGGGCGCCTGGTAGCTTATGATCCCGAGGAACCTTGAGCTACTTAACTCCGTCTCTTGCTGTGTTCTCACGTGCCGTGCGTAGACGTGTATCGCTTCAAGAACACTCCTCTCTGTCTGTAGTAACTCAGATAGCCGTCGTCATTCGAGGGAGCCTACTCGGGCTTCTTAGCTTTGAGGGAAGAAGACGGCAATGTAAGGTAGATTGGTGGGTAAATGACTGAACATATATTTCTCATGATGCTTTTATGTTACCTGGGATGGTGGGTAAGTCCCCTATTTTGTCACGCCAAGAAGCGTGTTGCGCAAGCTCGGCTACTCGTCAACACTGATTTATTCCAACTTCTGTCCAGCGAAACGTGGGACTCGGATTAAATTCGAAGGAAATGAGAAATATGAAGTAGAAATCTAAAGATCACGATATAGTTGCCATTAGATATGGATCAAAACAATAGCTAAATTATGTTGAGGGGAAGTTTCACAGCTGTTAGTCTGGCCGAACTTTTCTGGTGTCGTAGTCCCACGCTGAGGGGCACGATTAGCGGGTCATCAGTGATATATCAATGCCTCCAGCTCACTTCACGTTTGTCCAGAACCCGAGAAGTCGACTCGTATGCTGAACTGTTAGATAAGTAGCTAATCTTGGTGAAATTTAACGGAAGTTGAATTCTCAAAGGAATGAGCCGGATGAGCATCGATCTTTTCACTGATGCAGTAAATGCGATAAGATGGCCATGACGGCGATAGCTTAGGAATGTCTCAGAAATTAGGGCACAGACCCCCGACTAGGCCTGGAGGTATAGTATAGGCATCTGATCTATCTATTTCTATTTCTAGGTATTTCTCATTCCACTTCATTAATGTTACGCTCACTATTTTGTTTTCGCCATTAGAGAGCCCAGCTCTCGTCGACTTCCTATCGGAGCTAACTTGCTCACCCTTCTGCACTAGCTGCCTCCGCTGCTCGCACGGCATCCCTCCGGGCCTGGTCCTGCGACTTCAAGCACAGCTTGATCCACGTCTTGGCCTTGGCCTCGTCGAAAACGTTCGACGGCATCCTCACCACCGTCTCCTTGTACAGACAATCGTTGCGAAACCGCCAGCTGCACAGAACAGCCCGCAGCATGCCGCCATCCCTGCCGCAGATGAGCGCCGTCGTCGGCGGCCGCTCCGCCGTGAAGATCAACACCGTCAGCTCGCCCGTGTCTACGAGCGTGAAAAGATGATGGCCGCGGGGGATCTCGGGGGCTTTGGAATCTGGCCCCTTAGAAGCCCCCCTGGAATCCGGTCCCGCCACCCACTCGGGCTCCAAGCCGACGCGCTCGCTGGGATGGCGCCACGGTTCCAGCAGAGGCGTGGCGGACGGTGAATAAGACAATCTGCCTCGATTGTTGCCGAAGAGTATCTCCTCCACCTTGGCGATAGGCAGAAACCCTTCGAAGCCAACGAGACACGGGGAGGTCTTGGTAATCGCGCCGCCGAAGAGCCTCTGCACCGACAGCGGAGCCAGCACAGCGAAGATGAAGCCGATCCCGAGGGAAAAAAAGACCAGGTACAAGCAGAGGTGGATCGTCTCCGCCACCTCCGCGATGATGGGCGTGTAGATGGTCGCCAGCGACACCGCGTTGGTTACCCACCAGTGCGCGGCTGTTACGAGCACGACCGCGATCCACTGCCGCAACCGGCCCTGCTCTCGTTGGATGTCCGGCGGCGGGAAGTTCTTCCAGCGGATGTGCACCGCTCGGCAGTTGTCGAGCATCACGACTTCATCCTCATGCGCGACTCCGGCGAGCTCACAGAGCGGTTCGATGTCGTGTATGTGTGTGCCGAATTGGTCGGCGTGCTGCAGGGCTAGGAAGGCGTTTGTTGAGTGTTGCTCCTTAGCCGCCGCGGCGCGAGTAGGAGCATCTGCTGAGCTCTGTGGTGCAGCATGCCTGTGGCCTTTGTCGGCTGACTGGGGCAGGAGGCAAATCATGCGCTCTATGATATTGTCGCTGTCGTTCTGCAGCGAGAGTTGGGCTAGGCTTTGGAAGAAGGTCCGGTGGTCGTCCTGCACGACACGATACCGAAGAAGACCCATGGTCGCGTACGCGATGTCGGATTGGCTGAACTGGCTTCGGCGTTCTTTGCTTGTGACCGCCGCGATAGCCACCGGCAGGAATTCGAGATTCGTCAGGGTGACGAGGCCCATGAGGTGTTCGGCGAGTAGGCGAATAGGGCTGCCGCCCTCGATGGGTTCCTCGGTCTCGGCTTCTTCAGACCAGTACCTCTCCGCCGCTTCGACTTTGTGGAGCCGGTCCACAGTCCCATCGTCGTGGCAGAACAGGATAACGTCTCTAGGTGCAAGTAGTCCTTCCATAAAAGTCCACATGCGGTGGCCCCAGATGTA
Source organism: Hypoxylon rickii (assembly GCA_902806535.1). Lineage (NCBI taxonomy): Eukaryota > Fungi > Ascomycota > Sordariomycetes > Xylariales > Hypoxylaceae > Hypoxylon > Hypoxylon rickii. The sequence continues at coordinate 299,893 of CADCWY010000013.1, forward strand.
CCGCTCCTCTTCCGAGTCCTGGCTTGGTATGACGGCCACCTGTGCGGCGCCTCGCACGAGATCGCAGATGGTGTAAATGTCATAGCTCAATTGCCGGCCTTTCCCCTTGGTGAAGCAATCTTGGTCGATCCAGAATGCTTTAAGGCCCTCTGTGTCGGCAACCATTTGCGCAATGCGCCGGTTTCTCTCCCTGGCCTCCACATCTTCCAGCGTGCCGCTCTTCGCGTCGCCCCAAGTATGACTGCAGAATAGGTAACTAGGTGGCTGCCCTCGAATGTCTGTGAGCTCCCACTTGTCTCCTTTCTTTACCCATAGCTTGGCCGGCCTGTGCCGGCGGTACCGATGGTCGAGTGAGCGTGGCGTATCATTCGTGCTATCCGGTTGCCTGTCAAGTTTATTGACGGCGAATTTGGGCCATTCCCAGGTGTAGCCTGCGAACTCTGTGTAAGAGTCAACCACCCCGACGTCTTCCCACGTTAGTGTCACGGAGATGAGAAGGACGAGTTGGAGCGGGACAGCGACGAGCAGCAGGCGAGAAATGCCCACGGGATACCTGATCCAAGGGGTTATATTATGCTTGTTAAACGGGGACAAAGCCCATTCTGATATTCTCAGGATCAACTGTGGAGAACCAGAGAGCTTAGCACGCTTCCAGTCGCCGAGAGCCTGGTTGTGCTCCAGGACATACGGCGTAGCTTGTACAACCAGCCTTCGCGGCCTGCAGCGGGTTGGACTGAGGTAGACGGCAACGTCCTCAAAGTCGTAAATCTCTTCGTGGTACTGGTCGGTGTTCCTATAGGTGCCGTCCAGTTTCTGTACGTAACCTTGACCATCGTTTACCGGCTCTCTACTAGGTGAACACGGTTTTTCATTAGCCTCAAGGTCCCGGCCCCGGTTCGGCCACCGTCGGTCGTTTTCCGGCTGTCTTTGGGGGAAGGTGATCTGTTGGCGCTTTGTCCAAGAGAATCTGGTCTTGCCGCTAAATTGCGCCCGCAAGTTGCGTTCTAGCGCGGAGTTAGCTGGAGATTTGTTCATGCTTAAGGCCCTGCTTGAAGCGTTTTCAGTTAGGGGCTGTTTCTCACTTTGCCGATCTGGATCATCCGACTCACCTATTATTTACTGGCCCAGGGGCCATCGCATCTAAGGATGGCGTATTTGGCGATATGGGTGCAATTTGCTGATCGTTATGCTCCTCGATCATGTGGGACTGTGGTGGGGGTGAGTTGCCCGGCATTTCGGCGGATATACAAGGTCATATAAGAAGAAGAATTCTAAAGAACATCTCGAGGACGCCATGGCCCCATGTGAGGAAGCAGGCTGTTTAAATGGCATCGTGCTTCGGGACGGCGCGGCCTTTAGACGCTGGCACGAATCGCCCAAAAACTTACACCGAGCAAAAAGCACGTTGTTGGCCAGATTTTATAGATAAGCGCTCTGCCGACCAACAGCAAGTTGGTTGAGGATATTGGAGTAGAAGCACCGAAGCGAGCCGTTGTCCCCGATATTGGCCATCAAAGTGCAAGCACAAGAGGGTGAAGGGAAAGCCATCGAAATGTCAAAAGCATCACTTATCATATGCAGGCGGACCGGATTATCCCCCCTCCTCCCCTACCATAGGTCGCAGCCAGCCTGAAATTTTAGCTGACCGAATTGGGTAGTGCGATTGGGCATAAACCATGCTGAAACTGGAGGCCCCCGTTGGGTGCATAATGACCCGAGTTTTAGGAACGTCGTTTTTAATCTTCTAGGTTATCATCGTTATTATTATATTATTATTATTATCATCATCACGGCTAGTGCGGGAGCGTTTTGGTAGCTCGGGGGCAGGTAGGTACCTAGTATGTACGCGCGTTCCGCGTTGGCCTTTTTGGCATGTGTATAAGAGGTGTATGTGTGAGGTGTACGTATGGATGTGTGTGGATATGTGTGTGTATGTGTGTGTATTAAGTCTTTTGGTTTTTTAGAACTTAGATCATAACCTGTTTATCTTTTTGCTTTTTGGTTTTAGAGGGTTGAAAGGAAGTAAGTGTAAAAAGAAGTGAATGTAAAAAGGAAGTGTAAGTGTTGATATTATTTTGTTGCTGATTTATTCCGTGATGTGGCTTATGCGGTGGCTTAACTTTTTTTTTTATGTATTACCCTTTCCTTTTATAATTATTTTGCCGATCTGCCAGGCCTTACTTCTTATTGATCATCCAATCCTCCGCTGCTGCCAAGCCTATGTATAAAAGCCGCCTTGCGCCAAGAGAGATAATAACATGTCGCCACCAGCCTACACGTAGCGGACCGTAGCGTCTGGGTCGCAAGGCAACCAAAGGCAACCTTTGTTGAGAGATGGACTTACCCAGGTAGAAATGAGGTTGCAGCACACCTTTTTGTTGCCAGCCTAGTCACCGTCTTGCTCTGCACTCAGTTTTGTATCTCCATTCGCTCTAGCGCTTAGTCTCTTCTCTACTCACTACCTAATGCGCTACGGCACACCTGTCGTCGCTGACAGCCTAATCTCGCTCGATTATGTAAAGTCTCTGCAGAGATCGCCGCATATCAGGGATGGCTTCAACCAACAGGCGGGGCCGGGACGGACAGGCGAGCTGTGTCAACGCCGGTCCGTCCAATCATGACTGGGGAGACTCACAGGGTAAAGATTGTTGACCTGTACCAAGAGTCCAATCTACCACTACGGAAGGTTCGAAGAATCATGGAACGAGACCATGCGTTTCATGCGAGGTTAGTCAATAACCATGTCTGCCTAAATGCCACCCCTAGATATCCCATGAAGTCTGCCCACCAAACAGAAGAATTAATAGTGGGGAATCAGCAAACGTATGTATGATCGCAGATTTGAGAAATGGAACATCTCCAAGAACTTGAAGAAGGCCGACGAGGAGAAGATCCTGGATTTGTACGGCGAAGGTGCCAACGCCCCTGTCGACCCTGCAAAATGGCAGAAAGTTCTACGATATCTGAGACACACACAAAAACACCAAAAACGCGGGATACAACAAGCCGGCTTCCCCAAGAATATCACTCCTGGCCCCTCCTCTACCATATCCGAGGCCTCACCTTGTACACTTGATGATGGCTTGGATATATGGTCGACCCCCTTACCTGAATATTCTTCAACCCAGTGTGATACACCGGTGAACTCCTTACGATCTTCTCCAAGCGGCCGTCCACATCAAGCCATGAGGGTGCTTTTGTCTGAATATGTATCCAACCTCCAGTCTGCTCATGGCTCATCACGACCGAGAAGTGTAACGAACACTCCTTCACAATTCCCACCACCAACAATCATCGAGCCGGAAACCCAACACATGGCTATCATACTACAGAGTGTTAGATCATGCTGCAACATCCAACTTCGGGTGTACATGGACTCTGACGTCCTGGCTGGCTCAACGCCTTCCTCTGAGACCAAGTTGTTCTGGTCTAACGTGAAGACCGCCATCTACCTCACCAAGTTCCCGTCACCCACTCAGCCCAAGCATACGCCAGCCATCGACGAAGCATGCGACTTCATCTTCCGACTCTCCCAGAATAGGGGCGAATTGTTCACGTCCTTCGACCTCGTCTGGAACCTGGTTGCCACGCTATCTCCCATCAACACCTGGGCCTGTCCCGACATCCGCACCGCGCTGCTGCGCTACATCGGCGGCATACCTTCCATCAGACTATCCGCAGACCACCCGACAGCCCTGTTATGCCGGGAGCTCCAGTCGCTCAGCGTCCAAGGCCGCCACGCGTGCAACGCGGCCCTGCAGTGCGCCATCGACGTATTCGGCTCCGCTCTGGGAGCCACCGCCACGCAGACCGTGGATCTCCAGCGGAAGAAGATCGACCTGCTGCGCAGGGACGGCCGTCTCGAAGAAGCCGCGGACGCGGCTCGTCGTCTCCATACCGTCGCCGTGCGCGAGCACGGCGTCTCGTCCGCCCAGGGCATCGCCGCTGCTCGCGCGCTGGCGCACGTGCTCATGCAGAAGGAGGACTACCGCGCAGCGCGCGACATATGCCTGTCCATCGTCACGCCGCAGCTCGTCGGATCGGAGCGCTTCGACCGCAATGCGGAAGTCCACGCCATGGAGGACATAGCCAAGATCGACTGGCAGATGGGCGACATGGTGGGCGCTGTCTTCTGGCTGGCGCAGGCGGCGGAGATGGGGTCGTACTGCTGGGGCGAGTCGATTGCGCTGCTGCATATTCGGGATAAACTGCGCGAGGCGAGGATGGCTGCGTTTGGGGTTGCGGAGTGAGGGTTCGGTGTGGGTGCCGCGCGTGGAAGGGTGTTTGGGAGTATGGGATCTTCTGTCGTGATCGGCGAGCAATACGCGGTGGGTACTGAGGGACCAGAATGGGGAGGTAGCCAGAGGGTCAAGTTCTGCCCGCTGTTCGTCTATCTAGTGGGTGAATACGGTAAACCAGGGAGTCAATATAAGGCACCCAAGTGACCTGGGCGACAGTCGTACGCAACCCGTTGTTAACCCAAAGTCTCTTTAGTCGGCCTCGAAGTATCGCCGATCCATAAGAGCGTAGCCCACCGCCTTAAGTGCCAGATCACGCATATTGAACCATCTGTCTTAGGTATCTAGCCCAACTGGTTGCGAGCCTTCGATGTCCTATTTGCTCCGGAGGCGGCTGACGTTCCGTTTACCTACCTCATGGCCGTGCGCGATAAGGAGGTCTATTGTGGATGATGGGCTTTTGTGAATTAGTGCAATTGATCAGTAGGTATGTATTGATGCGAGGTAACTGCCATTAGGAACCTCATCGCCTCTCGACTGTTTCGATTACCACAATCATATCCTCGCTCTCGTCGGCTTCACAGATCTTGTACCCAGTATGTCTCTGAGTTGGGGTTAGGGTTAGGGTTGTTAAAGTCGATCATGTAGATTATGTAATTGGATTACATTACGTGATCGCCAAGATCCCATACCCCTATCCCAGGGTACGACGATGCTCCGTCCATGACCTCCTTAAAAAGGAGTTTGAATCACCTCTCTTACAACCGATGAAGAGCTAAGATAAAATTCAAAGCCCCCTGAAATGTCCAGATAACCGATAACCTGGCCCAGTTAGATTAGATCTTCATCTACTCTTACGGACACATCGCCTTACCAGGCAAACTTAGAAGACGCAGATACAACATCATTGTTGCGGGAGAAGCCCAAGGCCCCTTACTATGCCAAAGCTATGGGAGGCCACATATACATATCAATCCGTCCTTTTTTCGCCAGCGTTAGTCCCTGGGGATTGCTTTTCATCATTCTCCACAACGTTTGGAGGGTAGATTATCGATCCATCTGCATAATGCCCTTGTTTGGACCTTAGATCGCCATCCAAACACGCGCCGCATAGGACTGCAAATTCGGAATGCCAATTCCGCAATCCCCCTCTTGCGGGATAGGATCTCGGAGGAAAAGAAGCCTAAACCCTAGTACCAACGCACCGCCAGTGACGTTGTATGACACCTGGCTCGTTCCTTCATCACGATCAATCGCGATTGTTTGTTGCAAAACCGGCTGGAGGGCCGTGGCATCCCCCTCCCATTTCTCCACCACAATCCGCCGCTGCTTTCTCTCGAGCTTCGCGAGGAGCACGATCTTGACGTCGTGGTTTGACGCTGCAAACCACCATCGCATATCCATGCGCAGCCCGTTCAAGGGCTCGCAGTTCCCGGCCACGGCGACCCCATCACGCGTCCGGGGATTGGGCCGCCGGTTGAGTCACCCTCTCCGCAATCCCCGCCGCCATCGCTTGGGCGATGCGTTGCAGAGGATCTGGAGCGCCAGGCCCACTCGGGGACGCGGCGGAGGAATAGCTCGCAGAGCTGGATGTGGAGGTACTCATGAACCAAGGAAGGTGTAGAGACTACCAGTATTGATGTTCTAGCCTAATATCGGTGCCAACGATATTTGCGCTTCTGAATCGTCCTTTGCCCATCGATCTCAGCGAAATCGCTGCGGGATACATCTGTGGGTCTGATTTGTTAGCGGCGTAGACGGATGTGAGAGGTATGGGACATGGAGTGGGTTACCTACGTGTAACGATGAGAGAGTCGCCAGACAGGGAATCAAGTAGTTGGAAGAGATCTTGCGTATTTGTGAATTTAATAGTGGGTTATTCGTCGTCACTTTGACCCAACGCCGCCGAGGTAGGCATGTTGAAGGCGATTGGGTTGTAGAAGATGTGTGAAGGTGGTTGATTTTGAATGGTGTAAAGTTAAGAAACATGAAACGCTTTAGGGCTCACCACGCGTAAATATTTAAAGGTGCAAAATGGGGAAGGGAAAAATAATAAACCTTGAAAGAATAAAAGTGTCGCGGTTTGATGCATGATTTTGAGTTTATTCTTAGGTAGGTACGTATAACACTATACGTAGGGTTACGAGGTTCTTGGCTCGCCAAATCAAGGCATCTTTCCAAGAGGCATCACTACGATCATTATCACGTTTGTTACACGACGGTGGTATTGACGAGTTCAGTCAATTGACTACCTAGTAGGTACTTATCAAATCAATGCGGGCCTTATGAGTTACGAGTACACCTTTCTGAACCTTTCAACTGGACTTAGAATAGCATAACCCCCCTACGAGAACTAGACCTCCAAAGTCCAGCCCTCTAAAATAGGAGAACGTTATGAAGTTAGTAAAGAAGGTTTCCAGGTGATGCTTTCAAGAGAGCATACTCGTATGCTGGCCGCATTTCGTAGTTCCCCATTCAGCCTCCACGTCCACGCCCACACCTTTTCCGTTCCCCAATAGGCCTAAACGGCAAGAGAGAATTTGGAGTTCTTGAGTGAGTAGCTGTGATAGATCGCTTCGGGCTTCACGAAAGCCGGGAAAGCAACCCCGGGAGCGACCATTTCGATCAGGTCGTGCAGCTGGGCAGCGGCGTGGAGACAGCTCACGAACGAGGGGGACACGTTGGGGACGATGCGCATGTGCTCCTCCTTGTACTTGTCCTTGATGCTGCGGAGGGCGAAGGAGCCGAAGAAGATAGAGTCCCAGTCCTTGCACTTGTACTCCTCGGGGAGCTCGCAGTAGCGCCGGAACATGCGGTCGACGGAGCCGAGGAACGGCTGGAGCGCGAAGGGGTCGGTCCAGGAGTAGTCGTGCTGGTCGGGGTTGGTGATGGCGTAGCACTCGAAGGTGGCGCGCATCGGGACCTTGAGGGCGTTGAGGACCTTGGCGTGGCAGTTGAAGGTGTTCATCAGATCGAGAGCGGTGATGAAGTCCATCGGGGTGTAGTGCGAATACCTCAGGAACTCCACGTCCGAGGCGCCGTAGACGCCAAGTAGAAGCACCTCCCATCCGTGCTGGTACTCGACGACGGTGTAGTCCTTGTAATCTGGCGTGGGGGGGCGAATGCCCAAAGCCAAGTCGCGATGGAGGGATGGAAACACAACCATGACCGATTGGTGGACGTCAAGAACCTTGGGGGGCAGATCGAAATGATGGATGGTCCTGCAGAACACTTCATTAGCGCCAATGTATATGAAGAACGCATGAAAAGCGTGTGTTGGAGAGAAGAGGTGGAGATAGATGGGATAAGGGCCGCAACAGGAATACTTACTCGCTTTCACCCTCAAAAGGGGACGTAGGAGGGACAACGGCCCTAAAATGGGTAGGGATGTAACTGCGGGATGTTAGGAACACTACGTCTAGGATAAGGGAACGAGAGGTATCATAACATACCGATCAGCGGTGGGAGTGCCGATGTAGTTGTAGGTTAGGAACTCGGTAAGGAGTTCCTGGTCGGCGTCGTCGTTGGCGATGGCCATGGTGGTGAATGTTCGCGCGAGAGCTGCGAAGGGTTCTGTTCTCGAACTGTTCGGAAGTAGGCAAGAATAAACGAAATGGGGACGAGGATAGGGACGCGTGAAGAGAGGATTCCAGATAAACACCAACAAATCCCTCCGAACTATCTTGGGAGACAGATGAAGGCAAGAGATGATTACCACTTCTTGGTCGTACGGACTTAGGTTGGGTAGATTATCTTCAAGATTTGGCTGCTGGTGAGGAAACGAAAAGAAGGATGGAAATAGGAAGGAGGAAGATAGAAATTGGAATAAGAACACTTCCTGAGGACTGATCCACCTGCTAATCAGTACAAGATGATTAACAGGTTCTAGTTGCATCAATGCTTAGGTACCTGGTAGTACAAGAATCGTTGATAAAAAATAGGAATCAAATTGTGTGGTAGAGAAGGTACTACCTCCATTGTATCTGTCTTAGGTCTTCAGGGGCGACGACGTTTTACGAGATTGGTATTGTTTGGATGATACCTATAATAGGCATTTTAGATTGGACATTCCTTGACTATAGCTAAGACGTTTCTATAAGTTACCATGTGATATCACGACGTATGAGCCTGGAATAAGCACATAGGCACCTAGATCGTTTACAGTACCTAGCTCTAGTTTTACGTCTATATTGAACTCGAAAGCATGTAACAAGTGAAAGTTACGGAGCAATTACGCCTGAGATTATATGTTGATGACCTAGCTGTTCAAGCTCTTCATCGATAATGTTGTCATTTTTCAAAAGAGACCGATCACAATTGAATTCCAATCACAATACCTAGGTACCTACTGCTATGTGCCTGGCGCCTATCATGCTGTTTTCTTCGAGGCCATTGCCGTCATCGTTCATTCATGAGAATCGTCATAGTGAACGGGTCTCTCAACAAAGTACGCCTAAGCTCATCCTACAAGGCCAAAAACACCCTGGTGAACATGAGAAAATTCCCCTTTTGTAATGAGGCACGTACCATGCCTATTATTACGACATACCTCTTGTTAAGACAATTATAATTTAATGGGAGAAGAATACAAATATTTTCAACATCGCCCTCAGGATGGCAACCGGCGTGTTCCGAGGAAACTACATCGAAAGTATGTGATTGGGGTCATGATCTAGGTAAATAACCCGCCCGGAAAACTAGTTCAATACATTATCTTTATAATATTTTGTCTGTACCATGTTCATACCTACTATGTATTCTACGTTCATCATCACACTAAACTTGATAAAAAGATGGTACAGACGGCACAACAAGATTCATAATATCAGCCATATTGGAAAGCCTAGTAGCTGACTCAAAATTATTCGGAGTATACAATAACAATTTGAATATCTCCTGATAGGACGTGTCATTTAGGTATAATATTCATCTGAGAAATTCTAATGTCCTGTCTAACCCGCTACCCATCTATGCAGTATCACATCGCTTATCATCTATACCGACCCAAATACAACACGCTATTCCATACCCCTGTCGATAATTCCATATCGATTCAACCGCTGGATTAAAGACACCAATAAACATTTTACTCCGGCTTCAAGACAGCACGGAAGTACACCTTCCCCGCCTCGAGCTTATCCATCGCCTCCTTGATGCCGGCCTCCGTCATGGGGAAGACCTCAAGAACGGGCTTGATCTTGTGGAACGCCGCAAATTCCAGCATGCGCTGGTGGATGTACCTAGGCGCCACTATCGACGGCTGGATGTTGATGGCATTGGCCAGGATCGGGTAGTAGGGGATCGAGAAGGTGCCGGTCGAAACGGACAGGGGGTGGATAGACGAGCCAGGCGCCATGATCGGCAGAATCAGATCCCAGTTGGGCAGCGCGGAGGTGGTGACCAGCAGGCGGTCGAGGGGGTACGAGGGCTTCAGCTCCTTCTTACCGCCGGTGGCGATGAACTCGTGCGCGCCCAGGCGCAGCGCCTCCTCCTTCTTGGACTCCGAGCTGGAAAGCACGACGACGCGGCAGCCCATCTTCGCAGCGAACTGGATGGCCAGATGGCCCAGGCCGCCGACGCCCATGACGCCGACGGTTTCCGTCTGCAGCGTCTTGTACGCGTGCAACGCGTTGAAGACGGTGGCGCCGCCGCACTGCAGAGGCGCCGCGTCTTCGTCGGTCATGTCGTCCGGGATCTTGAACAGGAACGCCTCGCGCCAGATGGCGTGGGATGCGAAGCTGCCTTGGTCCCGGTCTGCTAGTGCGTACATCGCGCGCTGGGGGCAATACGTCTCGGCGCCGTTCAGGCACTGTTGGCAGTGCCCGCAGGAGTCGTGCTCGTATCCCCAGCCAACTCGGTCGCCTTTCTTCAGGAGCTTGCACGATGGTCCGGTTGCTTCTACCACGCCAACGCCCTCGTGTCCTAGGACCATATCATCCGTTCTCTAGTGGATGGGTTAGCGTGTTGTCATAGTAGAACTAGGTGGTTTCTAGCTCATAAGGCATCCATGGATATTTACGTAATGAAGATCTGTTGGTTGTTCGTCAGTTGCCAAGTCTTTCGTAAATATCAGAGGTTCAACACTTACCAGTTCCGCAAAGGCCAGAAGCCGTAACGCGGAGTAAAACATTGTCTCCTGTCAGTTGTTCAGGCTTAGTTGTGGTTGACTTCTTCGGCGCGCCGGACTCGTCGCCCTTGAAGACGGTGAATGTGATGCTGCTCATTTTGACTCTATTACTCTAGCTTCTTAAGATGTGGGTACATGTGTGCTGTCTGAAATATATCTAAAGAGCTACGAGCGCCAGAGATGATCATAGCACGGCCGACTTATATAACCTCCTGTCTACCAGTTAGATACCTCCTGAATACCAAGCATGAAACACGAGGAAAGATTTTTTTTCCCAAGCTCCAACTCACCGAACTCCCCCGATCTTACAAATCATACTATTCCATGATGACGTTGAGCCGCAAGTGGAAATGCGGTGGAAATGCGGAATCAACCGCACTTAGTTCTACCTAGACAGCCAGCTAGACGCCGTGCGTTGCCCGTATCTGGAAAGCTTTCTAACCTGTAACGAGGTGAGGTTGCGGACTTCAGGCGGCGAGTTCCACAATCTCGACTTAGTTCGACGCACGCCATTGCGCCGACAAATTTTTCAGGGGTTGCCGTCATGATGATCTTGATTCTTTTCGCCTATCTCATCTCTGCCACGTGGGTATCCGCTTCCCACGTTCCCTGCCTATAGGTCAGACAATAGGATTTCAATATCTCATCCAAATACGTAGTTTTATATCCGCTTCTTAGGTACTATTGCTTATCCGATATATGAAAATCTGGATTCGGTGAATTTCGTTAATGAGGACCATAAAAGTAGCCTCTAATTTCGGATACTCTAGCTGGATTGGTATATGCCGACGCTACTTCTTGTGCTAGTTTGAGCGCCTAGGTAGGTAGTTTATTGATCCTGCTCCACAACTACTCTCAACAAGGAGGTGGCTAATAGTTACCAGAAAACGTGGTTATCTAATTAGGCTCATCAATATAAGTTGCTGTGTTCTAAGTATGCCACATCTCCCTCCAGTCGCCATCGCCGACCCCGATCCTCGATATATCTTACCGTTTCACCCAAGCCTGGTCAGGAATTACCCAGGGAAGTCCTGGTCTCTGCTTAGTTGATGGCTTACAAAGATCGTTAAAAATGGTTTAGGACAGAGATATTCCTTCTTCCCATATTAAGTAAGTTGAAATTAAATAGTTGATTTTCGATGTGGCGGGTAAGCTTTTAAGAAGCCGAGGTCACAGGTATTAAATGAAAACAAATAAAATCGTGGGATCACAAGGACTGTCCGCACGAGACGATGGGGTTGGTTCAGTTATTAGTTACCACACCGCAAGATAGTCGTTTCAATGTATGGTATGGTGTTTATGGTATGATGTTCTGGGAATAATCATCAACGGTTTGCGATGGCGAAACGATCGCTACAGGGGCAGTTGAATCGAGATAAGAGGTCTATTTATAACCCGTTTTCACGCCGTAATATTTTAATATTCTGGACCAGTGGTATTGTAGCGTCGTCTTATGCCACGTCCCAGCAGAACTCGGGACTTGAAAGGTCATAGGAATTAAGGGTCAGGATTACTGGGAATATTGGGATATGCAAGGTGCTTTTAAGTGGAGATACCTCGGAAGCTGGGTGGGGCAGATAGCTCTTATCTTATCGTAATCGTTGCATTTCCGAGGCCTGTGGTCGCCTTGGGAACGACGGTAATTGTGAGAATAACTGCTTTCCCCTTCTTAACAGCCCGAGCTATCATTTCCAAGGTTATCGATGATGTAGATTCCAGGACTGTTAATCTGCTACAACCTGAGGCTTCGGTTACCTAGGTATGTGATATTAAAGAGAAAAATCTCAACTGCTGCAAATGCAAACGACATCGAGTTGCGTTACATTGCCTATTTGAAGTCACGTGGAATACACGACGACGTCAAACGCGATGTCATTTCATATGGCTTTCAATTCAACCCGCGAATCACTAATTACCTTCTACCACTGAGGATCGAGCTCTCGTCCATGGGCCATTTTCCGTATTTCATCTCTCTTTCCCCCCCTAAGAAGTCCTTTAGCTCCATAACCACAGGCTTGTCCCAGTCCCGAGCGTACACCTTGTCGGAAATCGTAATGAACTTCTCGCAGGCTTCGAGCTTCTTGTTGGGTTCGTTGGAGTCCGTTGGATCATTGACCCTGGCCAGGCCGAGACCAACCATGCCGAAGCACTTTTCCTGTGACGGGAAGCAGGCAATGACCAGCGCGGACTCGGAGAGTGCGCCCTTGAGAATGGCGAGGCGCCGATTTCCCATGGAGTACCAACCGTTCTTATCGGTATTGTTGCTGCTACCCGATGCGGCATCCATGACGAGCGCCACGTTGATATGACTGAATCTGCTGAGAAAATTGCTTGCTGACTGAGGTTCGGTGTCACCCTGACTAAGTCACTCGCGCCCCTGACACCTCCGCGAATCGACCTGAAGACTCTGAATCTCGTCTGCCACGCTCGCTGGTTTACCCTCTGTACGCAAGGGCCTGATTGAGATTTTCTTTGATGGTTTTATGCTTGGTGACGCCGGTTAAGGACAGCTGCTATTACCTGGCTCTTTCTGCTGCGCGTATTCGCACGCGCCCAGAGTAGCCCGAGCCGAGCGGCCCTGGGTCCGCCCACGGTCCGCTTTCACCCTACGGCCCCCTATGGTCGTCGTGATTTGCAGCGTCGTTAGAGACGTGGGTGTATAAGTTGAGGCCGTCAACAACCCTTAGAGGCCCTGGCAAGAACCAACATCCCAGGACGCATACTATCGCCCCCTTGAAGATCTAGTCTACTCTCGCGGTCGCGTTGGTACTGTATGGACCGGTATTTGCATGGGGTAGTTCTATCGGCACAGACTTGATAAGTGATAGACTCACAGAGAGTACTTCTCGTAGATGATAATGCGGGACCTGTCATCCAGCTCCGGAGCCTGCCTGACCCGATAACGATTATTTGGTGATGGAGCCGCGTTCAGTTAGCGCGATGGGCTTGGCAAGGCCACCATCTCTGACGCTTGTGGTAGCGACAGTGAGGGACATTGACGATTCATCTCCGCCGTACTTGGTATACATATCCCAGTAGTAGCAAGTGCGTTTCCTTGCACTCAGTCGGCATCCAGGCCGTTCCTCTAGTCCCATCCCATTCCCTGCTTTTCCAGACTGGGTTGCCTTGGATATTGGATATATCACATCGTCTCCGGGATCGCACCACCGTCCGCACCATAGCCCCCCGCGAGAGGTATTAACGCAGTCGTTTTCGTAGTCCTAAGCTAATACAGTGTAGCCCGGGTTCGAGGCCATGAATTCACTGCGTCCAACGTCGCCGCCATATTGGTACGTCTCTATGGTTTGCCGATAGCAGTGATGCTAAGCCGGTTACCTCTAATTCTAGAATCAACGCAGCTCGCCTCCGTGTATACATACGTCCGTGTCCAGCCCCATGATTATACGTACTTAGTGGTTAGAGAGCAAAGTAGACGTGCATATCACTACCGGAAGAAAGTCCTCGGTCTATTTCTTTCGTATCGCCATGAGAAACATCGAAATATTGATAGCTACGTGGCACGAGTACATCCCTCAAGACACCCCAGAGAGCACCCCGCTCGCATTGCAGCGATACACCGAGTATCCGCAGGTGTTTGGGCCTCAGCCAGAACACCACGCTTGGAAAGCCTACCCTCATCAGGAGATCAAGGTCGATTTGGATGGACACGGCAATCTGAATGCGAAGATCGGTTTAGAGTTTCCCCTTATTGGGTGGTCGAGGCCGTATGCTAGCGGCTCTGATACCAGTAAAAGGTCTATGGGGTTCGTGTAAACACACTGCTTTTGTTCGCCCACAAATCCAACACTGAATTCCGAAAGGAAACATCTATAGGCGTCTGCACGATATCCGTCACAAGCCGGGCATCAATGGCAGAAAGAGAGTCCTCAGTCTGTTTGAATCGCTCATTGATACTGCCGCAACCGCTAGCCTGTTCAAAACACCCCCAGGAGGTCCTCCAGTCAATCTAGAAGCCCCAATACCGAAATACCGGTTCGCCTAGAGCTTACATATTCGCAGGTGGGCTCAAAGCGAAAGTATAGCGATTAAAAATCAAACTCCAGAAAATCGAGGTCCAACAACCCCACGAAGCGCTTGAAGAAACTCGGAGACTGCAGGAGATGTATCTCAGATACTACCCGGACAGCTCGACCTCCTCGCAACCGCAGATAGCCATTAGGGGATATTAGCAAAACCCTATTGACGGCCTAACTGGCCACGAAGCTTTACCCAATGACCTGGAAATGAAGATGATGTACATGGAAAACACTGCGTATGACTTGGAGACCAAAGACACCCCGCTCCGTCAGCTTGATCTACACTCTCATCAAGCTGCAAGAAATCGACCCCTCCGCCATCCAATTACAAGAGGTTCTATTCAACAGGAACTTCCCGAGCCATTACTGCCACCGCAGCTCATCGTAGGTCTAAGCCCGCTGTGCATTGTGGGCGCGTGCACGTCCATGAACTGCACTCTCTCCCTCACTAAACACAAATACCGCATCTCCCCGGTTGCCGAATACGCTCAATCACCGTAAAGCGACGAGTTCAAACCCCTCATCGAGAGGATCCCCATCGCCAACGCCGCCATCAGCAAGGGATCTCGGGACACGGAAACCTTCGATCTAGACCTTCACGGACCCAACCAGTACGAACCCTTCGAAGGCGCCAGCGCCATCTCTGACTGGCATGTCCAGCTTATCGACAAGCGCAGGCAAATTGATTACTGCACCATCTCGGACGTCATCTTACACATACGTTACACCTCGGTCAGAAGCAGCAGGCGGTTGAAGTAGATGGCCGAGGCGGCGGTAGACAAGGTCAATGCCCCACCGCTGGCAATCAATCTCAGGGACGACTACCCAGCGGAATAGCACAAGGTATCGAAGCAGCGCCAGGTATCGAGCTTCGCAGTCTATCGCCTTTCTAAACTTACAATAAGATTGCCGTGCCATTCTGCGTACGGCTGTTGGTCTATCCGGATCTTCGGAGCGCTATGTTGAGGGAAAAGGGTTCGTCAGAGGCACCACCCCCTGAGTGAGACTGAGATTCTCTCATATTGGAGAAATAATTTCACTAGATACGCCACGGGAGGTAAATCTACCGTTCTTGAACGTACTTGGCTGTCAGTTGAGTACCAGCTTGAAGTTGGAGGCAACTGAAAGGTTGGTTGCCAGGTCGCTAAAACCGCATCACTGCAAACGAAGCGAGCGAGACCAAAGCCACCTTGGGCTTCAATAGCATTCGAACAATAACGGTATTTGTGGGTTAGGTAACGGTATAGTGACACCCAGCAGAAACTAAGCAATAGCTAAAAAAACAGTCGAGCAACGGTCGAACGGCAGCTGAGTGCCAGTCCACCCGCTCTACAATATTCCTCATTTACGCCTTACCACTCATCCTTTCAGCCTCCTCGTCAGGTGCGTTGCTCCCCACCCCGACTCCACCCACACCACCGGCGTGTCTGTCATCTTCGTCGGCACCGCTGCCAAGACTCTAGTCAAGTATCACGGCATGGCGCATGCGCACCGGTGTGGTCATATCGTCCACGACCAGGATCGCACAACTTCACGTGCGGCGACCTAAGCGCCGCTGAGAACATCCCCCTGATCCTCACCACCACCACGGGCGATCAGCCGCTCAGCAAGATCGCCCAGCCCGCGCACGCGCATCCGTCTATCCGTCCACCAACGCCCGTCACGAGCCGCGCGCCGATCGAAATCGTCGCCGCCGGTCATGCCAAGGCCCTGGCTTGGCGCCGATCGATGCAAGCGCCGTTCGCAACGCCCGCGCGAAGAACTCGCGAGTTTCGCACCAGGCATGTGAATTCCCAGGAGGGCTCCAGATACCTAGTAGCCAGGTAGCAGGGAGTCACGACGGCGGTGGTGGGGTGGCACAACGCAGAATCTTCCCCGTCCTACCCACCGTGCGTAGAACGCCGCGTAGAGGTGGTTTCACGAGCTTACCATTGGCCATGTGCTGGGGAGGTGCGACGTGACTGCCGGTCTGCAAGGGACGCGGGCCTGAGGGACGAATCGGATGCCGCCTTTCCCTCTCTCTCCCTTTTTGGGGGGGGCTGTTTTTGAAAATGGTTCCATCCGAACCCGCAGCCGCCGTCAACGACGGCCACACCCGCAGCGCCGCCGTGCAACCTGCGGTGCGCCCAGCGCAGTTCCGGCGCGTCGATCGGCCGTGGCACAGATCGGCGGTCCCCCTGGCCGCCGGTAGGGCGTCCGGGTTCAAGCACTGGCGCCAAGCGGGCTTGGCGGCGGTGCTGCTTGATGCGGATTGCAGGGCAGTAGTTCCTGGAGGCTCGAAGTACCTACCTAGGTAGGTAGTTATACGCGCCCGCTCCGTCGGTGTGCGGATGAGCTGGCGTGTTTGTCGCATGTGCGGCGGCGTCGGTCTTATTTGCGGGTGGGGAGATAGATGTTGTGTGCCTGATCTCGGGCTAGGCATCTCCGGTGGCATGTGAGTGATAAGTAGCCCTGGAGACAGAGGGAATGGGAGTGGTAGATGCGCCAGAGGTCTACACGGCCGCCATCGACGAATCACATAAGCCAGTTTGCACTAATCACCACTTGCCTAAGCGCTCTGTTAAATCGAAAAAGGGGGGAGAAGTGGGGGGCATTCCCCTTTTCTCGTCGGCCATTTTCCCCATCGTGGGGGACAGCCTGTCAGGGAATAGTGCTGGGGGTGGGGATCACGAAACTTCAAACTCGAAACAGAAAAGCCATTAACTATGCTAACTCCCTTGTTAATTCTATCAGAAGTGAAATGGTGGTATCATATAAGTCTGTCTAAAAGAGATCCTCCGAAGAACCGTGATATCCGTGTATACGCCAGACGACCCATTTGAATGCTTCCAGATGCCCCCTCCGTAACCCGATCTTAATGAGACGCCTTGTAGTCGATCGCCACACATCTACGTACGATTCGCTAGACCCATAGTTTACTCGCTGATGGACTTCTCACCTTCGTCGTGGACAAGGATAGAGCGGCGCCGCAGGTTCTCCGCAGCCTCCTCGATGTCGCGTCCTTGGGCCTGGATGAAGCGCTCCGGGCGGCGGACGGAGGTGGAGTCGCGGTCTTGGCTGAGGAACAGCGGTGGGTTGTCGCGGTAGTAGGCGTCGAGGTCCTCGAGAGTGCGGTTGGCTGTCTCGGGGTAGAATAGCCAAATCACGGGCAGGAACACCGCGTTGGTCACCGTCCAGATGATGTAGAACTTCCAGCCGAGCTTCTGAATTCCGATGGGCGTCACTTCGACGACGATGAAGTTCGTGATCCAGTTGGTCATGGTGGCAACAGCAGCGCCCTTGGTTCGCATAGGAAGACTGTAGCGAGTTAGTAAGTCCTACGATTGAAAAAATACTCAGACCCCGCCGGATTTGAGATGAGAGCTTGATTGTACATACGAGTTAATCTCAGTCGGGTATAGCCATGGTATCTGCGATTCCACGTCAGCATTTCTTGCAAAATGATGGAGCTGAACGAGACTTACTCCCAGCATTCCCAAGCCGAAGGCCATATAGTAGAGAAAGAACCAGACGACGGAGGCCTTGGCGGCCTCGACCTTATGAGCATAATCCGGATTCTCTGCGAAGTAGAGCAGGACAGTAACGAGTAGGAAGCAAACCAGTTGGATGGCTGTAGAGACCATCATCATAATCCGGCGACCCAGTTTTTCTACCAGGGGCGCTGCGACCAAGGCGGAGAAGAGATATGCGACTGACGCACAGGCGGCGATAAGACGGGCCATGCTATCTTCGAGCCCG
The DNA here is from genome assembly GCA_902806535.1 of Hypoxylon rickii. Classification (NCBI taxonomy): domain Eukaryota; kingdom Fungi; phylum Ascomycota; class Sordariomycetes; order Xylariales; family Hypoxylaceae; genus Hypoxylon; species Hypoxylon rickii. The sequence continues at coordinate 318,033 of CADCWY010000013.1, forward strand.
ACAGACTGGATCAACACAGTTGGGAGGTAGTAAGACATGATCTAACTATGTCAGCATGGTAGAGGGGAGCTAATTTCGAGGCTACTCACGTTGATGCCTCCAAACTGCTGCATAGCTTGCGTGCCAGATCCGAGAAGCAGTCGTCGGATAGTCTTGGTGCCGGCCTTGGTACGGCCACGAAGAAGATCTCCCCAGTTGATCGCATTCTGACGTTCATACTCAATACTGTACACGATCTCTTCTTTCTCGGCGACGATAAACGGGTCGTCAACAGGCTTGTCCTCCAAGTCTGCTAGGATGGCGACGGCTTCGGTCTCGCGATCATGCGCAAGCAACCATCTGCAGGACGGGTTAGCGGACCCGCAGAGTTAAAATGTTCCGACATAACTCGGGTGCTTACCTGGGCGACTCAGGCAACCATGGGACGGTGCAGAAGAGGACGATGCAGAAGACGAGCTGGAGAGATAGAGGGAACCTCCATCCCACAGATCCGCCGACGAAAGACATTCCGTAGTTAATCCAGTTGCTCAAGGAAAAGCCAAAGATGTTCAGACCCATCTCGAGCATAACCAGGTAGCCCCTGTTGTGGACCTTCGAGGTCTCCGTCTGCCAGACGGGTGCCGTCGCGGTGTTAATTCCGTTACCGATACTACACCCCGTTAATACAGTATTCGACTTTGGGCACCCAGGATACTTACCCCGTGATGATACGAGCGACGATCATATGCGGGACACTGGTAGAGGTCGCTTGGAGAATAGCGCCTATGGTCATAATAGCCGTGCCGAGAAGGACCGTGTTCTTGCGCCCTATTCTCTCTCCGATGTGAAACGCGATGATAGCACCTATGAAACAGCCGATGGTGTAAATGGATGTGATAATGGAAAGGACATCCGTTTTACCCTCGCCGTGCAGATTGTGAACGTCGAGGTAATCCTTGGAGATGACGACGCCACCTGGTTTGAGACATTAGCGCCAAAATCACCCTTTTAGTCGGACTTTGGGGAGAGCATACTGAAAACGCCCTGGTCATAACCGAACAGTGTCATGTCCGTAGCGCATGCGAACTACAGATTCTTCGTTAGCCTTATGCGATTCCAACCACTCTCTCGCGGAATGTCGTCAGCATACCGTGATCCAGAAGGTTAGCCATTTGCCCTTGAACCCAAAGTAGGGCTTCCTCAGCCTTGATATCGCCATGGTCGTCGTCAAACTAACAGGCCGTTCCTGCGAGTTGTTGTTTTTCTTTTTTTAGAATAGAATTAAGAAGGAATGTTAAGGTAATTCGAGGGAGTTGGGACGGACGAAGCGAAAGACCGAGGCATGAACTCAAAAGAGGCAAAGGCGTCCTACTTATACCTACGGCGTAGTAGGTATATACGACAAAGACCCATGTACTGTACCTAGACATGTGGCTGGTTAGTATTTGGCTAAGCGACCCTGAGAGTCGGTAAGTTCAAGTAGCATCGCGAGGTGTCACGCCGTCACCAAATAGTCAGGACAAGGGTATGGCTGGATCTTCCTACGCCGTATAGTAACCACCCAATAAGATATGAATCACGACCCGGGGGTGGGGGAAGCTGGGGAACAGCTAAAGAGCATCAACCCCAGTGTCAACCCACGCGACTGTGCGAATTAGCGAATATTCCCTCAAAGGCCCGAGTTTGCATCGTCAGGTGACTCGAGTCTAGCGCGTTCAATATATTACACCGTAGTTGAAGCCGCCATTCATGCTATCGCCACCGGTTTGGCCCGGGATGACCGTAGTCGCCATGTCCCACAATAGCGCAGGTCCAGTCGCAGATTCACGAGTCTAGTAGGCAGGATAATAAGCGAGGTACGTGTAGTAGGTGTTTGAAGTTGGACGACAACAAAGCTAACAGCAATAGTAGATAGAATTGAAACTTTGTTCCTGTTTACCGAGCGCCAAAGTTGCCGATACTCCACTTAGTTTACCACAATTTCTCATTTCATACTGGGGAGTCGATCTGGGGCCCCCATGGGCAGCGTCCCAAGACGGACTAGAATGTTGGGTTGCGCCGCATTCCAATCCTCCGAGATCTCTCCACAACTCACAGCTCGCTGGTATCGAGAACGCAAGAGACGAGAGAGACGGAAACGGAAACATTCGGAAAAGACATCGACACCCCTCGATAGAAAGGCCCAGAAGGCGTCGTAAATACTACGTAGTAAGCACATTAAAGCTCCTGCATTCCTACCTAACGACCAACGGCATTGGAAGCCTTATGGTCTCTTCTCTGAGGGAGAAAGTAAGCATGATAGGGCCGGGGGAAGTTTACGTCATTTTGCAGTCAAAGCGATCATATTATACCGATGTGGGGGACCATCTCCGGGGGAGAGGAGCGCGAGCGTCGCAGGAGGCTGAGGCGAAGAGAAGATCAAGTTCTTCGGACTGTTCGTCCACAGTCGTCCCACACTTAGCGGGGTCAAATAGGTCAACTATGGATCCCTTTACCCCTGATCGTGAGTGAGAAATCCTGCAAATAATGCTTATCGCATATGCGCTTCAGGGAGACCCATCACGATCCAAAGCGACGGTTCAACCCACATACTACGCAGCCACGTAGGTGGTATGGTATCCGGAACGAGCAGCAAGCAGAAAATCAAGAATGTTGAATGAGAAGTAAATTTTTCTAGACGCAAACGCCTATGACATAAAGTTCCCTGACTACCCCTGCTAGCAATCGCGGCCAACGGGCATTAGAAAATGACTAACCGGAGCTAAGGTCTCTTTCGCTGTCACTTCGTCCAATTATATGCTGGCGCTTATAACGCCCCCTGCTTACAAACGGCAGTAGCGCGGGAAGACTCAGGAACCATAGTGCTTGTTACGGAGCCGCAAGAAAGATTTCAGGCCTAAGTTGATGGCCACTAGGGAACGAAGCTAGGTACCTCGTGCCTATAAGTCTACCAAGTAGAGAGCAATAATCAAGCCAAGCAAGCCTATAAACATTATGATCTAAATAGTAACGCATCGATAATCACTTGAAGATAATGATAGCATATGTATAGGTAGGTATGTATAGATAGGGAATAGTTAGGCACGAAGAAGCATTTGTCAATTCCTATTCTTCCCTTATTGCTAACATTGATTGATCTTAACATATGCATGGCACGTAGCCAGGTCGTCAGTCAACCTACCATTCTTACTTAATTCCTACTCGCTAAAAGCACCTCATTCGGAATAAAATTCTGGTTATCAGATGCTTCGATGCGACACTCGGATGGGACCCGACCATCCAAGCCACTCCACCACCGCACACATCGATGGGGTAACGCCAAACCTCTTCACGATGCACCACCTAATCGGACAATACTACACACCAATCTGCATCAAATACCGATAAATGAACGGGATGTTAAATTATAAAACTTATCGTGCTCCCGACATGAACCCGAGATGTTTTCGAACAGCTCCAGACATCGAAGAAGGTGGTAAATCCAGGAGGCGCCCGAAAATACCTAGAACACGAGAATTCGGCGGCTCAATGCGACAGTCCATGGTCGCTGGGACCTCCAAGCATTCGACTCTTCCCGCTAATCGCCTACTAGTAACTGCTAACAAGTACAGGAATGCTTCTATAACCAGACCAGCCGAGTAACAACTACAATAGTAGACAACAGCCGAAAACAATCGAGCGCCAGATAACAGCAATATTCCAAGCAACGTTAAATGGCCCGGTGAGTGGGTAGCGATGGAACAGTGGTTGAACAACAACTAGACGATGGTTTAGTAGCTTTTATAAGCCCTCCTATTAAAAACTTGACGTCACTAAATCTTAAGTCCAGAAGCCCTCAAAAAAGCCACGAATGGCCTGAATTATAGGCAGATGACTCGCTAAACATCCAGTGGCTGTAGGTCATCGAGGACTATTACTCAGCCGCCGTGCAGCCATCGTTCCTCTCCAGGCCATATGGATTATCTCTAGCACCGTGCACCTGCAGCAGTCACCCAGCTATCATACGCTTACTTTTCATAACAATACGACTTCAACTATACCTAGTACCTACTAGGTACCTAGGTAGTAGCTAGGTAGTCAGTTATTCGGGTATTATACGGTCCAAATCACTAGGCATTCCATACCTATTGTTTTAAGGCTTTGGTGGTCGTAGTGATCAGGCGCACCGGTCCAACTTGATGTTCACATTCTCGAGATTCGGGCGCGTTCGTTTCGATAGAAGCCCATGGTACGGGATTGACGCCGCCATACTCAACCGGATTTCCTCGCAAAGTTTCCTAAATTATAGGCGCGCGGGAGGCTTAGGATACTTCGATAAAATCGGAATAGGTATCAAAAGTACTAGCTACCAGCATTGTTTTCATGTCTGTTTACACAATTCCAAATGCCACAGATCTACCGTAGCAGAACCTCCACCTAGGTCAGCTCTATGCTTCGGGCGTCCATAGCTTAGGACCAGGGATCGTGTAGTTCTAAGTAGAAAGAACAGTCAATCAATATTAGCGTTGCAGAAGCACTCGTAGGAATACTTACGAATAACCCACGGCCTTTCCTCAAGAAGTCAATCCCCAGCGCAATACCCGGGTGCTCAGTATTGTACGCCCCGGGGAACTCAACGAGGTACTCCTCGCCGGGCACGGCATCGCCGTTGCCGCTGACCTCGAGTTGGGCGCAATTAGGGAAGAACTGGAACCCTTGCTCGAGGTTGAAGGGCTCGTGGCGGATGATGTAGTGGCCCGGCTTCAGGGCCGCGGGGACGTTGACGCTGACCTTGTTGGTCTTGGTCACGTTGTACTGCCACCAGCGGTCGTACTGGGTAACGTCCAGCTCCTCGCCCTCCTTGTACGATCCCGGGCCACCGACCGGGTCGTAGCCGCGCTCGAAGATCTTGAACCACCGCTTCCCGCTGCCGTCCCACTGGTCGCACGGCCCTTGGCAGTCGGCCATGTAGATCTAATGCACGAGACAGAGCACATCAGAAGATGTCGCCAATTTGAATTGGAGGATGAAGAGTACTTACTACCGAAGTGTTAGTCAATCCAGTATAGAGCAAGGAATCAGCTTAAGGAACAGGAACAGACACTTTGCATACCTATCATGGGCCCATAGGAGTGTGGCCAGCCGCTAGGTGGGTCGTGGCATCTCGACGGAGGATCAAACTCTCCGTACCCGGGCACCGAAGGAGTATCGGGGGTGTACGGTCGTGGATTTGGGCACTTAGGCGACATCCAATTGGCAATAATCTCTCCTCCTGCCTTGATCGGCGCGTGAAGAGTTGGGACAGAGGTAGCCAACGGATTACCTCGGTTGCACTCCAAAGTCACCAAGTCAGCGATTACTTCTTCACGCGAGACTACGTGGGTGCAGAGAGCCTCGGAATATGGCTGAGGGACCCCAACCCCTATTTTCTCCGAGCTCCGATACGAGATGAGAATAGAAGAGGAGAGCTAGGAATGTTGCATACAGCCAAGTACGGATGCTTTTCCGAGTAGATGGGGTCGGGCCACCATCGCCGCTGAATGCTCTCTTGGCCCTCCTCGGGAAGCCACGGGTTGTGTCTGAGTATTGTAAGTATAAGAGGTTTTCTTGAAGTGCGCTTGGTATAGGATTCTTACCCGGTGTATTCCACGCCGTCAATAGTGTAATTCCAGATCCCACCGTGTCCGTAGACCGGCACGACCGCCAACAAAGCCGCCAAAGCTGACAGAGACTTCATTATCGCCGAGGTGCTGGGTCTATGCCAATATACGAAAAAGCTGTTCAATTACCTATGGCCTATTTCTCCGTATAACATCTCATTAAGCTGTCCGGAGGATATATATCATATTTATAGACGACCGCAATAGTCCTGTTATAGAACCGCATTCACCACCAGCCCCCACGACTACCGGAGAATAACACGCTCCCGCATGGCCCGCGCTCCAAGCACCGCTGACTTATGGTGACATATCCGGCCATGAAGAGACTTTGCGTTGCACCGAGCCGGATTTATGACTTGCATGCGATGCTGCCTTCCGGGCGGCTAAACGGCTAAGTCGTGACGTAGGGACGCATCGAAGGCCCAACAGGCAGGTCCAGATGACCTAGTATCCCGCCCTTGGTTAGGTAAACGCATTCGAGGGATACTAATTGGTTGGTGAGCGCGGCTTGACGTTGGAATTGCCATGGTAGGCGTGTTGGGGGGCTTGTAGTCGCGTGTAACTGCGCGCTGGACCGGTGGCCGAGGGCTCCTGGGTTGCGAGCAATGGGACTTGGGATGTCTTGGGTGGTGTTGGTCTTATTCCGCATTTGCCGCCTGGATGGGTAGGTAGGTAGGTATATGATAGTTATGGTGATGCTGTCGACTTTTGGCGTTGTCAGTCAATTACCTAGCAGTCTTGACCCCTTTTCGAGAGCAGAAGAGCTATCTGGGAGACTACGTTCTGACATGCTCGGCGACCATTGGGGTGTTCTGGTTATCTCGACGTTGCATTTAAAGACGGGTCAAAGTCGGTTGGCACCAGATCTTGAGTTTTGAAGCAGGTCCGGATTCCTATTTCGTTCGAATTATGAAGGGTGCTTGGATGCCTCATTACAGATGGATCTATAATCCTATCACGTCCAGAAACGATACCATTATACCAGTCCCAATAGGATTAAACAACGTAACAAAGACGAGTAACGGACCCAATGACGATGCGTCTGGTACTAGACTGAGGCCCCTTGAATATTCGTAGCTGGACTGATCGTTAGTCTCCTCCTAAGTCATCCCGTATCCCTCTTGGTCTACTTAGCAGGTCAAGCTACTAGAATATCCGTTTAATACTTCCAGTTTCCACGCACAATTCAACGATAGAGCCAAACGTGTAACTCCAGCATAGTCCATGGCCAAATGCCAAAGCGAAGTAGTCTTCTATCTTCAGTCTTCTAGCTATAGGACCGAATAGACGTAGCCTATTTAGTGGATTCTCCGCGGCGAGGGAGCATTGAGGCGCCTCCGTGCGTACATCAAGTGACCAGAGAACCATAAAAGCGATGGAGGAGGTCCGATCGTATCAGCGTATTGAATGCAACGCTGTACTAGCTATTATTGAGATGCCGTTCGCTGTATTCAAGCCCGACATGATTCAGAAGTTGACGGTGTCTCCGACATAAATTTCCCAATCCCTATCCTCGTATAGCTGCCCCTTGAAGACCGCAAGTTAGCGCACATCCTCTCTTCAAGAACCGAGCGAAAGTCGACATCGTCCTTGTGATTCTGTAGAAAACTCCAGACATTGCCCCGAATAAGTCGCAACATGACCTCGCCGAAATTTCTCCCAGCTAAGTTTCTCACGCCCCATTTGCTCCGGGGGATGAGGTGGTTCTTGTTCACATCATATCGTATATAGGGGGTTTATTTTACCGTGGGACCCCCTTATGGCAACCTTCCCCATAGAGCGTCAGAGCTTTGTTGCCTTCAAGTCATTAGTGTTATTAGTAAGGTACCGTCTATAATATCCCTATAGCCTCTTTCCTTTCTGAGTTATCATTCGTACATTTCTACGCCGGCTTGGGAAAGGAAAAAAGCACAACGGTAGGTTGACCCGAAATTGGCATGAGTATCGAATCAACAGTTCTGGGTGGTATGAAAGGAGGTGAAGAGGCCCTACAAGCTTGTAGTGCGCAGATGTCACTAGTCGTAGAATTAGATTCGCCTTGCCTCGCCGTTGTCTGTTCAGTGATGTTGATGTAAACTCGCTGAAGACCTCAGTGGTAAGGATTCTATAGTTGATTACTGAGGGGGATGATTACCTAGGTAAACACCATAACAATAAAAAATGGCGGCTTATGATTTCCCAAGATCCTGCTGTACAGGCTTCCGAATGAACACCGGGAGGTTTCTTGACAGCGCTTGAGCCTTGAATACTACGTAGTAGGTAGGTATAGGATATGTTTTGAATAAAGACCTATGGGGCTCTCAGGACCATCATCTAGCTATTTTCCAATTAAGCCCAATTGATGTTCAGACACGGCCCCTAAGCTACTGCTCGGGATGCTGTTGCTCAACCGTCGCTGAACCATTGTTGAACCACTGCTCAGCTGTTGCTCAGCTGTTGTTCAAGCCGCAATCTTCGAAAGTACCAAGTCGCGCATCAAAAGGTCAGGGAATCTTCCTGGCGAATCCATAGTTCGTCTATGCCGTCTATGACATTTAATTTAGAGTACGGGCACATTGACTGTCGATTCACCTGAGACTCTCATTACAAGAGCCGAGCAATTTCCTGGTGGCACAAACCCACTCACCAGGCAATACATGAGGTTCTATCGCCCATACTATGGTAACGCTACTAGAATGGCGGTTTAGTTTTACTTATTGGTCTTGGTGTCATTGGTAAGTAAATTAATCAAGTGCATTTGCTAAACTATATATACCAGGTAGGTGAGTTTATAATAGGGGCTGAGGGAGCGATGGCAAGGTGCACAATAGGTTCAAGGAACCCTTGATCCGCCAGGGTCGCGCAGTATTACGTTATATATCCCTATTCTCAAGCCTCTTTATAATTACCTACCTAGTCTTATGTTAATACCGCGAGCGCGGGTGAAGTGGATATTGGCCGGCTTGTTTCATTATCACTTAGCGGCGACTCTCCGTTCAACCCCAGCTTGCCCAGATTGTGCTAAGTACTAGCCAAGTTTCGCCACAATCGCCCAATGCTAGGATGACTAGTTCGCCGGGCATTCCGTTTAAATTCGACTTGAAGTTATTCCCAGAACAATGTCTTGGCCTCCATGACTGTAGGTGTAGTGGTAAGAGCGATGACGTTGAGTATGTGGTATGGGGCATGAAGATCAACAAGACCGGCAGGAACTAATCTATACCTAGTAGTTTTCCGTATAATGTAATCGACATTTCCGCGTTCACCAAGTCTGGGAGACTATAATCCTGTCCCGGGAGCAAAGCAATAGCGTCTTTACTAGACGAGGCACGTACCTAGCCCACCTGGTAGGCAGCAAGTGATGTTGAAACAACTTGAATGCAAAATTGGACACACCGCAAGGCCATCTTCGAAGAATTGCACATCTACCGAGTCCTATTTCATTCGAAGGTGATTTGGTAATGGGTCAATTCTATTACCAGCCTCTATAAAGACGGCCTCTAGAGCCTTAGCGTTATTACTACTATACACTAACCAGGTACATACCTACTAGTATATTCGTATAGCTGCTCTAGAAGCCTTCAGAAGGCCTGACTCGTCGCCGCAATAGCATAGTACTAGGATGACTCGAGACGGTCTGTGCGAAAAACCCCGACATGGGCTAGTCTATAGCTACCGAGACCTATAGGTAGCGGTATCCAGGCAGGATACCACGTAGTTACCAACGATCTCAGAAACGTCTCCGAGAAAAACAAGGAAAGAAGAAGGTTCTTTTGTGTTGCATTATGGTCGAAATAGGAAGCATTGTTGACCCAGGAACCGGGGTTCAACGTCTGGGGAATGCTGGCCCTAGAGACCGTTGAGGTAATGGCGATATGGTTATTAACCACGTGGCTCAACCCCGTCGATATTCCCAAACCGACAGTGTTAGAGAATAAATTCGGGTTTAATACCGAGCCAAGTCCTCGTCGCCTCTCCGGATACGTAGCACGTACAGATGTCAACCCGGGGAGGGAAACACTCGCAAGCAGAGCCTCGGAGGTCGGAATTTGATTTAACCTTCCGTCTTCATTAGAATAATTCTGGTACAGTATAAATATCGTATAGTCCTAGAGAGTAGGTACCTATGGTCAACTCAGTGCCTCTGGGGTTCAATGTCTGGTCTGGTTTAATAATGTCGGATCGTCAGTCGGCAAGCCAATACCGGACTACCGATGTAACTAGGTATCAAAGCCCATTGCGTCCCAGAGTCGTTACGGTTGTTAGTAATCAGCTTCAAGGGTCTCGAGATGTCTCCTAGTACCTCACAAGGGAATACTAGGCAAATATTGCATACCAAGATCGACCAAAAGATGTCAAAAGCGCACATCATGCTATTGCTAAGATATCCGTGAGTTTCTGGTTTTCATGTTACATCAGGCAGCGAATTAACATCCACGCAGTTAATTATAACAAGGGTCATTCATTATTGTTGCGGTTGGCAAGGTGGGCTGAGTCTCTGCCCATTTTAATAGGGGCTTATCACTCGATTATGAAGATCAAATGGTCCTTTTCACAAGGTCTGGATCAGGGTCTGGATAGACTTAAAATGCTCGGTATCCACCCGTACCTTACATACGCATTGCATGGTTTGACGCAATTCCTAGGAATCTCTTCATTTGTTGGAGTTCCTAGGCCAGGACGGGATTGTCATTGGATGGGGATGTGTAAATTGGACATGGCGGTCTGTCAGAAGATAACACGATCGAGGTCTATGGCTACATTACAGTCAAAGCTGGTCTCTCGGCATATTCCATTGACACATCACGTTATCTGAGCCCAGAGATTCAGTACTGTGACATTGATCTCATCGCGGGTTTTGCACGGAGCCCTTGAACTCTTTCCCAGGTTTACTGTTCCTCAAACCCGCCGGCGGAATCGCGTCACAAGTTCCAGCAAGACGGTTACCTGGTTCCATGCGTCAATGACACGCCGCGCTGCGACCCTACATACCCCGTCGATGGTATCGTTGCCGGGCGTTTTCGCGTTACCATGTAAACGCACGTTTTAGTATGCATCTCTAATCTCCTCAACCATCTGCGTCGACGAGTCTCCCACCACGCCAGTCGCGGTGCACCAACGGCTCTGCATCTTAATTTTGTTGACAACATTGCACCCAGCCTATCGCGACAGTCTAGGCTCTCCATTGCCGGGGCGCGCATTACCCACCGTGATTTGGCACCAAGACAGCTCCAGCTAGCTAACCCAAAGCAAATGCAAGCTCGCTCGGCCCCTAGGAAACATTAATACCTTCCGTCCCGCCCGTCCCGGCATTTGATCAGTGCCTCTAGCTTAGGCATCTGTTGGTTGAGTAAACCCCGTATCGAGGGTTGATATGGGGAGCTTCTAACTTCTTTCCGACTTCACTCCGTTGGAGAACGAAAAGCATCATCCGATGGACTGCACGCGCAAGCAGGCCAATCCCAAAGGGAAGTAAGGGGGAATTGGAGAAATATTACGTAGGCGCTGGGAATGATTAGGTAGCCTGCGCGTTTGTTTCTTCCCCTGCTGTCTTTCTACGCCATATTGTATCGCGAGCAAGGGAATGTTTTGACGGGTTGCTATTCGCATTCTTCGCTATTGATTAAGCTTTGCCTAGTCCGAGCTGACCATAGCAATAATTTTACGAGTTAGGTAGCTATAGACGACAGCAGACTGCCTGCTCTTCGTAATGTATTGAGACGCAGATCTTCAGAAGATACTCTTGGGTCTAGTGAGGCTCGCTAAGTGGGGTATGGCGACGGCTATAGAACTTCGAGAAGCTGTATAGTCAACGCTTTTGAATCAATTACCCCCTTTCCCGGGTCCCAGGTCCCAGCCCAGCTCCTACGTCCCGGGCCAATGGTTGACTACGACCCCATGCTGACCTTAGGGTGGTATGATTTCAAGGGCATACTGTGTAGTACTATGTAGTAGGAGGTCGCCAAGATGCTATACTATTCCTATTCAGCTTGCTAGTCTTGCTAGGCTTTATCGACGAGCAAAGTCGATCCGACATGCGCAGTATAGTACTGCTAGGGCAAGTTGCTGACCTGGTAGGGCAAGTTCCGGTATTTGGTCTCGGTGGACCATGGAATAAAGCGACGAGTGCCGATCGTGCGGCGCAAGCAGCAATTGTTCCCTGTTATCGCTTTTGCCATTGGTAGAAGCTCGCACACTACTGTAACTATTGTAACTATTGTGCTGTCTGAAGAATACGTACCATGTTACGTGACCATTCTGACTTGGCTACTTTGAGCACCTCTACCTGCCGCTTTAGAGTTTGGCTCGTTCCTGGCGACCCCGTCTTCAGTACCACAGATGCAAGGACTTTTCAAGTTTCCACCCTGGATTTTTTGGCTCAAGAGACATGTGGAGAGAAATGCGATGCCACAGAGCTAGGTACTTGCAATCCGAGACTCCGATTGCGTTCCAAGATTGTTGTCATGAACCCATCCTTCGTCTGAAACACCTCTACCCATACTCCCACCGCGCGCCGTGGAGCCGAACCACCTGGTCTCGGCGTTCCTGCGGCTCTCGCTTCTCTCCCTGGTGTCCATTATGTATTACTATTAGCACTGAGTAGGTAGGTATATACATGTTGAATAAGATATTCGTAGCGAGTTTGAGTATAGACATCAATACACATGATATCAATAAAAATATTAGCAAGATTTTAGCATAGTGCTGCTGCTCCATACCTATTCTTAGGCTCTTGTGAATCATGCGGTGGGAGGTCTACCTAAACCAAGTTTAGGAAAGGCCAGAAACAGGGGATGCAGCACTATACTATCTCCATACGAGCACATTAGCCCTACCGACCAAAGGATTTGGTCAGCAACGCCATGTAACATGGCCCTCCGACAAGTGTACACTTGGATGGAATGAGTTAGCTGCGTTGGATCGTTGTATTCGCTATTATGTAGTGTCACCCCCTATAGGCGGCGTGGTAGAGTCCTATGAGGGGGTGGATGTTCGCACCGTGACTGTCGCAAAAGAAATGGTCAAGCGAACGCCGTCCAGATTGCGTCGAATGGACTGAGATGTCTGCCGGAAAACACGATTTGCACAACACAGGGACGCAGATCTTGCGGAAAGGGAAGAATGAATGTACAATGTCAATAAATACGAGCACGGGCCAAAATCTCTGAAAAGCGATGCTCCAGGCTTCACGATGCCCCACGGTTAACCGGACCGAAGCCGCTGTGGGGTCGTGGCCAGTTTTAGTCTCGCCCTTCACCAGTGGGTGTCCTTCTGCCTCGCAAGGTCGTCGTCGTCGTGGCCGTCAGTGCTATGCGACTGAACGTATACGTCGGTCTTCCTCACGATATGTTGGCTGCTGGAGTTGTCGTCATCTAGCCTATCCCACCCGTGGCCATTAGGATCGGATTTCGACTTTCCTTGCGGCGTAAGTGAACTAAGCGGCGTGTTAAACGTCTTCTTTTGCTAAAGGACATAGAATGTTAGCAACGCGTCTCATCCGTCGAGTGGTAGGTTATGAGTCTTACATCAACGGACTGGCCGTAGCCGGGTTTAGATTGATTTGTCGATCCACCGAAGAAGTTCTTGAATAGTAGCCGTAGAGGGGGTAGTGAACAAGCGACTATACCCAAGCCACACTCCATCTCGGACCAAAGAGTGATGTAGCCCGCGTGATCTATGAATTGATGTTAGCCTAAGTCACGATGACCGATATGGTCGATCATGGAGGGTATTGAACTTACAGAAATAGTCATTTGGATATGCCGCCTTATCGTAGTATTTGTAGTAAGGCATGCGAATGAGGGATGCGACACTGGCAAGCACTCCCAACATCAGAACAGCCAAAAGCGAAGCCTTCTTGCGCTTCGGCATCTGAAGGTCCTTAATGACGAAGAATGGCACAATCGCGCACACCCAATCCGTAATCACCTGAACGACGGACCCGAAATAGCTGACGATGATGAAGCCATTGCCTGGCAGGCATTTTCCCCTATCCAACTGTAAGTTTTCATGAAATCGCACGAGATTCGAACATTGACATTCGAAGTGCAAGATACATACAAGAGCGGATTGTAATTGGCCGCAAAAGGCTGGCAGTTAGCAAAGACGAATCCCAAGGCTCCAATCGCGGTGAGAGTCATGAAGACCCAGTTGATGTGTACGATCCAACGGATCACTTTCTTCTGAAACAGCCGTAACATTGTGAAAGCGATTGCGATTTTCGTGATCGTGGACGAGACATAGTAGATGATCTGAAAGTAGAGCATGTATTCAGCCGCTCGGACCTGCTTGAACATGTTCAAGTCGACGTCCCGCGTGCCGAGTCCATAGTGCGTGCCGAGGATAGCAAAGGCGAGCGAAGGAATGTATGGAAGCTAGACGTCTGGTAAGCACCAAAGAAGAATATCTGGGTATAGCTTGACTGTGCAAGCGAAGCCATCGTCAAACTTACAAAGCCGATCACAGCAAGATAGTCATCCGCACCCCATATTTTTCCCTTATTCAGAACCCCACGGACGTATACTCGAAGGCCGACAATCGTGAAAGAGACGATAGCGAAGATGTACATGAAGGCCTCGACCGTCAGGGCAAGTCCCCGAGGCTTTAGAGGCGGCTCGGCATAGGCAAGCGCAGCTAGCTGCTCGCCGGTTATCTGAGGAGTCGCCATTGTTTCGCGCGACCGATCGTCTTAGCTTAGGACCGGTAGTCTATCGTACGTGCGTGCGTGCGTGCTAAACTGGGCGAAATCATCGAGAAGGTGAAATACTGGAGGACTAAGCGCTCAAATATAAGACATACTGTTAGTACTCAACTAATCCTTGCTACGATCCACACGGGGAGGATCCGGGGGACCGTTGGAGCTAACTATCCGGTTACGCCACCACGAACACACGATTTAACATTTTTCTTGTTGTTGCTCCAGGGGTCTTTTTATCGTCTTGCCTAGGAAGGTAAATTACGGGCACGCAGACTAAACTAGCCCATGTACACATCGTGCAGAGTCCCTTGCTGGAGTAATTCTCTGTAAGATTGAATATTGCTTGTAATTTGTAACACTACTATGTATACCTACCTACGTAATGTCAATTTTGCACATAAACATCAAATCACATTTTTATTGGAAGCAGGAGTTAGGTTCATGTACCCCTAAGATCAGATGGCGAACCCGCAGTTCTTGGTGGCATACCTCCCATGGGGTGGGAAGTCCTCTTCCGCAACCCCTTTAAACCTCCCCCTCCCACCCCTCTCTTCTTCCCCAAGAACAGAAGCAGGATGCAGGGCGTTTCTCTTTTGCATCAACTCTCAACTCCTTAAGGCTGACTAGCGTCCTGGATACATATTTAGGTACCTAGGTATTTACCTAGGTAGGTACTAGGTAGGTATTTAGGTATTTAGGTATTTAGGTACCAAGTATACATAGTAACAAGTTGCTAAGGGCCGGGGGCGGGTTGCTTGGCGGACGGGGTTGTTAAGATGATGGGATCCCTTCTACTACATAGTAGACACTTGCTTCTCATACTCAAAACAGCATAATCGATCATCTATAACCCACAGGCCAGCGGCACCAAACTTTAGTTTCCAATGTCACCGTAACTATCTCCATATTCGTGACCCTTGCGCAGAGCAATGTCTTAGCGCACTTGATGCTTTATTCGTCGGGGGTTGTCCTGCTGCACCTTGTCTAGAGTTGCTCACCATTTCTCTTAGTCCTCCCAACTCTCAAACACACTTGAGGATCTTGTCATGCAAAGTGCAGCAACAAATTGGCCATGTTCGGAAAACGGCAAACAGCGCCGGTCCTTGTACCGACAGATACGGTTCGACCATTGAACCTGCTCGATGGCTCCTTGATCAATCGGACCTTTGTTATGAACTCGCTCTACGTCTTCGACGAGATTCTTGATCCGGAAAAGCTTCGCACCAGTCTTGAGCGTCTGGTGCAACGTGAAGGCTACCGGAAACTGGGTGCCAGACTGAGGAAGAATGTACGTATACGAACCCAGTACGCGGGATTATCTTATCTAACACGCTCTCTAGCAACAAGGTGTCTTCGAACACCATATCCCGGCTGAATTTAGCAAGGAACGCCCGCCAATCGAATTCGCCCACGCCAAGCACGATGTAGCAAGTGATGACCACCCGGCGGGATCCCGTCTACCGAAGCCCAAGGATCGACCAGCGCTCGTAGGAAATCCGGCCGAGCTCGCCAACCTCTTCCGCGGGCCGAACAGCCCCATGAAGATGGAAGACTATCTACAATCGGATCGGCCACAGCTGGGTCTCCACGTAGTCTCCTTCACGGACAAGACGGTTCTCGTCCTGTCTTGGCCGCACTCTATTTTCGACGCCATGGGCATGAAGGTCATGATTGATGCCTGGGTCCTGATGCTGCAAGGCAAAGAGGACGAGATCCGTCCGCCTCACGGCCACGACCACGACATACTGAGCGACTACGGCAAGAATGCCAAGGAACCACATAAGCTCGCGGACAAGCTAATGACACCGGGTAAGCTTGTGATGTACGGTCTAAAGAACGTGGTTGACCTGGCATGGCGGGCCAAGGAGAACCGCATGGCCTGCGTCCCCGGCGCGTTCATAGACCAACTTCGCGCTACGGCATTAGAGGACCTCGCGAAAGAGGCGGAGGCGGAAGGAAAGGAGAAGCCGTGGGTAAGCGAGGGCGACGTCCTTGCCGCCTGGTGGCTTCGCCTTGCAATTGCACACATACCGCGAGATTCGGATAGAAGCGTAAGTAAACCGAGTCTACTCTAAAATTCAATCACTAACAAGCCTTACAGGTCGTGATACAGAACGCGTTTTCGATGCGATCTGCGCTTGAAGGAGACTTAATACCTAAAGGCGGCAAGTATCTCGCCAACTGCGTTGGCTTCATCAACGTGGTGTTACCAGCGAAGGACATCCACCAAAGGTCTCTCGGCTACGTAGCGCTGCAGTTCCGCCGCGCCATCGTCGAGCAGGGCACGCGGGAGCAGGTCGAGGCGTACGGGGCCTTGCTACGGGACTCGAAGATGGGGGCGCCTCCCTTCTTCGGTGACGGCTCGAACCACCTGGTGAGTCTGTCGAACTGGACCAAGGCCGGGCTGTTCCACGTCGATCTATCGGCGGCCGCCGCCACCCCGCGCGACACGCCCTGCACGCCCGTCTACATCCAGAGCGTCGAGCTGCCCTACAGCTTCACCGAGGGCTTCCAGATTGTGGGCAAGGACGCTCGGGGCAACTATTGGTTTTGCGGAAATAGGGTCAAGGGGAACTGGGGAAAGGCCGAGTCGATGATGACAATTTAATCCCTGGGGATTTTGCTACGGTTCTGAGATTGGTTATACCCGCGTAGGTAGATGTTAGAGATACGCATCACAGTAGTCTAATTCTAATCACATCATAGAGCACTGTCTCCCTCGTTCCCCCTTGTGATGAGATGTCGCGGCCACCTCAATCTGTGCGGTAGAATTGGCCCCCGACGGCCGCTGATATTCTTGAATCGGTTGCGTGTGACGAACACGCAAGCAAGAGGCGGAGACATACCAACGTGCAAACTCTTCGACGCATGTAACGCGTCTATTCACGCCATTGGTGATGTCGACGCTGTTGGCTGACGCTGACATGGGGCCCCGGATATTGAGCAGTGGTAACTCCACAGACGTCGCTCCATAAATGTAAGCTCACTGCTAACGTCGCCGTCTGCCACCATCTGCCCCTTGAAATATTGATCATTGACCATCCGAGATCCGATTTGCGCATGGAGCAGCAGCGTATCTCGTGTTCTCGATATCTCATCACCCGTGATAATAAGGGTCTAATTACGGGCGAGGTCCTAGATACAGCAGCTCCTCATTACGTCGATGGGCCTCCCACACGCAACTCACCCCCTTACATATTGTGGTAGACCCATCAGATGTCCCGCCGAAGTGGACCGTGTATGTATAATACAGCATAATATAGTTGTCCAGCCTTTCAGCTGCATAAGCATCATCCCTCGGTCTGCTACCTTGCAAATCGCTTCCAAGTTCCACCTATTATGCTCTGAACGCCAAGGAAAGATCGTCTTAATACCTGCTCCTAAGTCTCACCTCAGGACCTAATTCAAACTTCTCCTTAGCTGCTGCACATTTTCTACTATTACATAACGATCGCGCGCAATAGGATCAAAAATAGACTAGCAGGTCGTTAGAGTCTTCCATCAAAATCACATGTTTCTCTACGTCGGCGGTACCGACGTAGCGCCAGCGGCCGGGTGGCACAGCGCTGCGTTCAGGGGGGTGCGGAAAAATGAACGGAGCCCCGACAGAGCTGCTGCAGGTAAGCCGGAGGGCCAATCTCGTGTCTTGGCACAGTTGCGACGAGAGAGCACTGTATGGCTTCGGGTTTATTCCCGATCAGGTAAAATGCCTAAATCTGCGCCAAGAAATTGCGAAGAGCGAAAGGGGGTATTACAAAAGACGGCGAAAGTCCTGCAGTGCTGGTGCGGCGCAAAGATAATACCCGGAAGAAACGATATCGACGAATTCACTGCACGGGCAGACACTCACATCGAACACGCCAAGACTTTCGCACCTCGCCATGGTCGTCGGCGCGTACCCGTAGCCGTCCTCGTATCGTCCGCACGACATTTGAGGCTGACGGGGTAGTATGCGGCCGTATTACTCGTGGGGCGGGTCTCGTCTCAGCAGTATTGATTCGTGCAGTGCAGTTTCCACCTCTGGCGTGCTCTCTCCACCGTGCCAGCTTCCCGCCCCTGACAGTCGCGTACATACCTAAGAGTGGCATCTCTCAGCGCAGCAGCGCAATTTGGCGCAGCCTATCACCACGAGCGACGCGGTTCGTCGCCGGGTCGTCCAACCCACCGCACCCAAGGTTGCAAAAATGCGATCCGCGATCGGCAATAACGGATATTAGGGCCAAGTCGCGCACGATGCGCGGGTCCAGGGCCGCCTCGTGGCCTGGCCCGAAGCGAGGGCGAGATCGTCCGTTCCTGCATCTGGCTGCTCGCATATTTCTTGCATAGGCTGCCTGTGGTGCTTGCCCATGGTGTGCGGATGCCACGGGGTCGACTACGGCCTGTGTCCTCGGCCCCGGGCTGTGCACGTGTAGCGCGGTGCATACGACCTGCGCAGCAAACGCTGCGCCAGATCTATCCGATCGTCTCGAGGGATCGCGAGCACTGAGCCGTTGCGTCCCTGCGCCTGCAGATAGCCGAGTGTCTGTCTAGGTACCCATGATGGGCAGTGCAGATTGTCCGTCGTACATAGAACGCTTGCCCGACCGAGTACGCGGAGCTTCGGAGCAACGCCACGGAAATTTTTCGCGTATTGCACTAGGTAGGACACATAACAGATGCTAAAACTACGACGTACCAGGCAGTTTCGGCGATAACCCGACCCACGATATCGAGGTCCTACTTGAACGAGACGAGACGCGAACGAAACAATCAAGCCTCAGCACGTCGGTAGCACTCCGCGATTATTCAGACAGATTCGACACGTCGTAATTACGAGAAACACGGTAGGGGTCAGCTGCAGGAGGAAATTGGCATCACAGGGCGGTGTGCGAGGACTTCCGCGTTGCTGAACTGCAATTGGGCAATTCCGCTCACGAGAGAAATGCGATGGATCCCAGAACCGAGGAATATCTTCACTTTGCTCAGACCAATAGCGTATCGCTATATTCGTCTCCACTTTCCTAATGCGGCATCTTATATCTGCCGACTTGTGCCGACTGCTAGGCGTCGCGAAGGTAAGCCAGAGTTCACCCGATGATGTCCGATTTCTTATAGGTTTTCTACGGGATTGAAGAATCGGAGGGAGGAGAGCATCGGCCAATCTCTGAGACATTCTCGGAATATACATAGGTACCTAGGCAACTTTTCGAAGTCACGGTGGATTCCGGAGCTGGAATATCGGTCGCCCACGATGGACGAGTTACCGGTTTCAGTCGTATGTACCTATCTAAAGGATTAGACGGTATCTTAACTATACCGGCTCTAGAACTATATATGCAATGATAAACTCCAAAATTCTCTACGAAATGGCGACCTCTCTTCCATTGTGGCGTTCGAATCCGTATCTTTTAAAACCCAGCCAGTATCTTGGCTGGACTTCCGGTTTGTTGGGCCATGTAGAATCTAGGCAACTTTAGAAGAATACATCATAGATTCAGTCTCTTCAGCCTCAAGAGGATAGCGAATACCTACCCAGGTACCTAGGTAGTAGGTACCTAATAGCTTTGAGGCCCGGGGACGAGAAGTTCCACCCATATCACGGAGCACATGTTTTGTGTAGACTAACTGAGTCAGCAGCCCACCCACCCACTTCGCTGTCAATCACAAGAACAACATAACACCAATAGTGATAAACAATACTTTCGAGCGTATCCGCAAGATCAAGCATCATATTCAGGACCTGTTCCTCCCGCGCATCTTAATCTTATAAATAACCTTGGAACTCTTTAACTGTCGTCTACCTAGGTAGACACACAACTTGGCTACGGGGAGGAATGCAGGTGTCACGAGGCGAACCTAGAGGACACAAAACCAACTTCGTCATCGCGCGTGGAACCTATGCTAGGGCCATGGGAGGCTGCATATACATGTAGTCGTCTTTGTCTAGCCGGCCCTAGCCCTGGCAGCAAGGCCGTCTCTTCGAAATTACGGACATACGGCTGCGGCGGCTTACTGCATGCAGCCAGTACTCAGACTAGGATTCACTAGCCTAGAGGAGCAAGAGTCTTCTGCTCGCTAGTGTTTGAATGTAGAACCTCACCAGCACCCTGAGTATAACGCTCTAGGGGTATCTACACAAGTGAAACCCGTTAGAGAACGAAAGGAGGTCGTTGCCCTGAGCTATCTACCAGGTACCTAGGTACCTACCCACCCAGATATCCTAAGTATTTACTCGCCACGAATAGGGTCTTCCCAAGTGAAGGTTAGTAGATATCCATATCGAAATGTCCACGCTGCTACGGAAGTCCAAGACGATCCTAGGGACCTTAACAATCGAACAGGAATAGCAGCACCAGCGGTCGAGTCCATCTCACTAATACCGAATGCACTTGGACTTGGAATGGAACACTAATTGCCAATACACAAAGAAAGCCATCTTGCGAATGGGGGCTAGCATATAACTGTTTTCTCTCTTCTACCCCCCTCGCTCCCCGGGAGAACGGCTGTGGTCCCGAGGCTTCTGATGTGCCGCTACTGCGAACCGTGGACACTACTAGGAATATAGCACAACAGATAGTGGCGCCTCTCCGTTATCCATTACAACCTCAATCAAAGTGAACAGGCCGTCTTGGGACGGGTCTGCGACGGGTTACCAGTGCCCAATAAATAGGCGAACATAACTGACTCTACTGGAACCAACCACTGCTATTCAGAGTGTATTTTAAGCCGCTGCTATTTGAAGACAGAGGGTCCACATGAACGGGTCACGCGAAGGGCAGCACGAACACCATCTACCAGACCTCATCCCGCCCAGCCTTGCCTGTAAGTTCCCAATTAGGTATGCCATCCCCGTTCCGAAACTTCAGGGTATCAATTTACCGAGAACGCGGCGAGCCCGTCTACTTATGTAGGAGTCTAATCTGCAGAGAAGGGATTGCCACTTTCCCAACCACTAGGTACCTCGTCCCGCACGCCATCTTCTGGGACGACATTCCATCATCCGACCGATGACCATACCATCCCTTGTTTGCGGTCGCGGCGTGCATAGCGCCCCAGTTCAACGTGAAAGGAGTCTAGCCCATCATAGCATACACACGCGCTACACCGTGCTCGTGTTGCCTTGTCTTTCCCCCGATACCCCACGCCAGAGCCCCAGCGCCATCGTATACACCGGCCCACGCTCCAGCGGATGCAAATGCGAATACAGACAACCCGCCGCAGCCACGTGCGGCAGTACCAGCCCATGCATCAGGCCTAATCAGAACCGCCCGTAGCGCATACCCAACCCTCACGAGCTAAGCAAATCCCTAACACTCATACCCCTCCCCGGCCCACTCCCACTCCCACTCCCACTGCCAACCGTGCCCCTACGATCCACATTAAGCATCAGCAGCGCAGCAGAAGCCTCCTGGTCCATCTCCTGCTGGGGCCGGAGGGCGGGGCTCGTGAGCGCGGAGTGGGAGGCGGACGCGGAGCCCCTGTGCGGGGGGTAGGTCTGGGGGCCGAAGGCGGGCGAGGTGGCGGCGGGCCCGCTGTAGCTGTAGTGGCGGTGCTCGGTCGAGGCGGACGAGTACGAGTGCTGGCGGCCGCGCGCGTCCTGCGCCGCGAGCGCCGGCGACAGCGACGACTGGTTGGAGCGCGCCGGCGTCTGCGCGTACACGGGCGACGGCGCTTCCGAGCCTGTCATCTCGACGTCTTCCGGGCCTTCGTCTCCGTCCTCTTCCTTGTCCTCCATGTCGTACTCGTCGCCGTCGGTTGGTGGGGGTAACCGGAACTGCGGCGGGGCGGGTGTGGCCGATTGGTCGTCGCGTTGTTCCTTGAGTTTCGTGATGCAGTCTTCGAGGTATCGCACATATTCAATCGAAGCCTGTGGGAACAGATAAGTATAAAATTCCTATCTGGCGGGCTGGGTCCATTAAATGTAACATACCTGAAGGATCGCTAGCTTGTGCATCTCGCCCGTGCAAGCGGGTATCAAACCCTTGAGCACCGCGAATTCCTCATTCATCTTAGATCTCCGGCGTCTTTCAATTAAGCTATGAGCCGTCTTTCTCGCAATTTTCCTCCCTGCCGCGCTAGTTGCTGATGGTTGTTTCTTCTTAGATCCAGCGCCGCCAGCGCTCTTACCAGCGCCTGTTGAAGCCCCTTTATCTGGGGCGGTCCGTTCGGTTGGTTCTTCCGGACGGGGCTTCATTTGAATGATCCTGCGAGACCTCGTCGGCGGAGGCGGTAGCGCGAATATCTCTTTCTGCGTCGTTGACGAGCGCCTCCTGGATTTGACCGTCTCGCTAGGTTGGACTGGGTAGCTGGTCTTGGTAGATGGTGATACGGGTGACGTTTTGCTTCCGGTGTTAGGCGCCTGGGACTTCGCGTGCGATGTCATAGCCGACGGGGGAAGTTCAAAGGACATCTGCAGGGATGAGAGTTGGCGCGAATGGTCCTGGCTCTTCATCTCGGTGGAAGACGCCGGGGTGGGCGGCATCTTGGGGCGTGTCATCTTGATTGATGGTTTACTTTTCCCGGTCACACGACAAAAGATCGACTTTCATAGGTCGGTTAGAAGTTGAGATAGTGACAGCCTCGGATAGCTTGGGCTGATATAAAGGGGATAAATTCCTCGGAAAGAGTTGAATTCGCTATAAGACTCGAATGCTCCTCTACGTAGACACTAGGTGTAGCTAGACGAATCAATAGGACGATCGGGAACAGCAGAATAAAGACAGGCGTAGAATAGACTAAAAGGATCTCCCTGGTGCTCATGCCATGGCGAGAAGTTGAACGTGAAGTCGAAGATTAGATTGACGTTAGCCACGAGTTCGTTCAATTTAGACGCGAAGGGTCCTGCTTCGAGTCGTAAATTGTAGAAGAGATGACGGTTGGAGGGTTCGGTGTCTACAAGTATGTAGGACACAATGGAAAAGCCCAAAAGTCGAATAATTGACGAAGCATTGAAAGGCTTGAGGTGTCAAGTCGAGGCACGCGATCAGTTTGAGCTCTGACATTGGTCGAAGTCAAGAGAGAACCAATCAACGGCAAGAATCCGACAACGTGCTTCGCTGGATTGGCCTGTGCAGCCCATCCCTATTCCATTCCATGCAACCCATGTGCAACATCTGAGTCTCGGCTTTTACAATCTGACGGATCCCGGCTATTTCTCTTCTGAGCTTGAAGGGCCTTCCACGAATTATGAGACCTTCTACTCATGTTTGACGAAATCATTGGTCGGGTATCTTGCGCTTATTGACCCTTGATTCGAGCCGTAACGCGCATGCGCTTCCGTCGTAAGACCCTTGCCGAGAACAGCACGTGAACAGCGACAAGGCCTCAACATGGTCTGGAATTGCGGAAGATATACTCCTAAACATCTTGATGTTAGACGAGTGGCAAAGCCATCGACGCGGAATTCTCATGGAGGCATATTTAATGGTGTAGTCATTTTGGTTGGGTTCAATTGCTCGGTAGAAGCCCATACAACAGGACGAAAAAAGTAAATGAGGAAAACAAATCAATTGAGGGGCTGACCCCGTGAGATTCTATGTATTGTCTCAAAAGTTACGTTATGTAATCAGCGCCAGCGATCTCGTGTTGTTGGTTATCGGTATCGTGCGTTTTGATTTTCCAGGTTTACGTATCTATGAGACCATTATTACCATGATCGTGCCAAGAGTCCGTTGGTTCAGAAAAGAGGATTGAATTGAACAATCCATATTTCGTCGGTGGCAGAAATGCTACTTACATCTCAAACATCAATTTGAGACTCGAGTATATCAACTGCGATTCTTCTTATTCTTCTCGTTACGGACCACGCAAGCCATCTTGTAAATGACGTCATTGATATAATCACCATTCAACCTAGGTCTTGAAAAGACCGCCGAATTCAGCTATCAATGATATGAACATCAATATGAGATAAATCCTGTAGGTCTCTCTTTAGTACCAGAGATCTCTTGGTATTGGATGTTGACTCAGAACCTAGGTACCTGCCTACTAGTACCCGCACGGCATGACAGCAATATAACAACAAATGTGAGATCCCAAGTGGTGGTAATATCAATTCATTCGACGACTAGAGGCAATGTCTATGTCCGTACCTTGAACAATGCAGGCTCTTCTGAATGCCAACTACCCTACCTACTACGTAGGTAGCTAGGCGTCTAAGGATGAACAGAACCGAAAAGACTTGACGAGATGCAGGTCGAGGCCTACATCAAATACGATCGTACGGATGGACGAGATACTATTTCCTGTCGCGTGGCATCCTCTTGCTCAAGAGTGAATCGTACCCCTCAAGTGCCCACAAAGGAAAGCAAATCGAAAACAACAACGTCAGCTTAGCTGAGCCTAGCCAGGACTACCCAGGTAGCTAGCATTCCATTCCTAAACAGGATTGGCGAATGGCGTTGCTCGTCGTTGGTGACGAACATGCGGCTTGTCAACAAACCCTGGGTCCCCCGCATCCATACTCCCAACCCGCAGGATTGGTGAACTCCAGGGGATTATATTAACTAGGGTATGCAAGTAGAGTATTAGGTGGCCATAAACAATAATAAAAGAATCTATAGGTGCCTTGCCGCGCAGAACTGGCTTCCCTTTAACCATCAACGCTTCAGCTGCCTCACCTCAAGCTTGATAGGGCCGCCACAAGCCAAAGCCAGAAGCACCATGCGATCACTTTCCCTTTTCAGCACGCTGCTGCTCTGCGGCGGTGCCACAGTGACCGCCGACCCACTAGTCGTCGATCCGAAACACAACGTCACATACCAGGGCCTTAACCGCAACGGCATCGAAGTTTTTCTAAACATCCCCTACGGACAAGACACGGGCGGCGCAAACCGATTCAAGCCGCCGCGCGCCGCCGTGCCTGAGCCGGGCAGCACCATCGATGCGCGGTCCAACGGCCCCTCCTGTCCGCAGCCGCTAGGCGCGGGCGTCCCGCCGCTCACCTTGACCAACATCACGGAGATCTCGGAGGACTGCTTGCACCTGAACGTGGCGCGGCCGCGCGGCCTGTGCGAGCCCGGCGCCCCGCTGCTGCCCGTGCTAGTCTGGATCCACGGCGGGAGCTTCTGGTCCGGCCAGAACGGCGAGCTGTCGACCTCGCCGGACGGCTTGATCCGCGAGTCGGTCGAGAACGGGCTACCGGTCATGCACGTGGCCATGAACTACCGCCTCGGTTGTAAGCGGAGCCTACCAAGGCCTAGAAAAAAAAGTTAATGACGCTGACTTACCCCCCATGCAGTCTTCGGATTCTCTCAATCCGACGCCCTTGAATCTGAGGGCTCCGAGAACGCCGGCCTGCGCGACCAGCGACTCGCGATGGAGTGGGTCCGCGACAACATCGAGCACTTCGGCGGCGACCCCAATAAGGTCACCATCTTTGGGCAATCATCCGGCGGCACGTGACATCCCCCTTCCCCACCCCTTCAAAGCCGTCGACCCGCTAACCAGCCCCTCTCCAGGCCTCGCCGTCGGCCTGCACATCATGGCCTACGGCGGCGCCAAGCCAGCCCCATTCCAGCAGGGTATCTGCGAGAGCCAAGCGCTGGAGCCGGGGATCACGGGGAACTTCACGATCTCAGCATTCGCGCGGGTAGCCGCGCACGTGGGGTGCGACAGCGCCCCGCTGCACGCAGCCGAGACGATAGCATGTCTGCGGAGACTCGACACAGCGACGCTGCAGAGCGCGGCGGAGGCGACGTACGCGTCGGACATCGCGCACAACATCGGCGACATCTGGCTGCCGGCCGTCGACGGCGACTTCCTGCCGGCCGCGCCATCAGCACTGATCGCGTCGCGGCGCTTCGCGCCCAACGTCACCGTGGCCATGGGCTGGTGCGAGGACGACGTGACGTTCTTCACGGAGGCGGGGATCGCGAGCAGCGGCGACACGCGGGCGTTCATCGGATCGTACCTGCCATCGCTCACGCCCGCCCACCTGGACGCGCTGCTGGCGCTGTACCCAGTAGGCGAGTTCGCAGCAGACGCGGCGGCCAACCTGACGGCGGAGTTCCGGCGCTCGGCGCGCATCTTCCGCGACGTGCTCATGGTGTGCGAGCCGGTGCTGTACGGGGCGGCGCTGGCGGCGGCCGGCGGCGACGTGTACCTGTACGCGTGGAACCAGACGATCCTCGACCCGATCCTGGCGGCGGTGTACGGGCAGGCGGGGCAGGGCGTGGTGCACACGTCCGAGTTCGCGTACGTCTTCGGCAACCTGAGCCACTGGGACACGGACGGCTACCCGTTCGACCCGACGCCGGCGGACTATAGTCTGGTGCGGCGAGGCGCGCGGTCGTGGTCCACGTTCGCGAGCACCGGCGCCCCGAGCCTGCGGGGCCATGACACGTTTGAGGGTTTCGGGCCAGCGTTTGCGAAAGGGGGTAGTGGTGGTGGCGAGGAGACGTACTCTATATTTGTGGCCGGCGGACCGCATGAGGGCTTCTCTGCTGTCGATGGACCGGATTCTAAGCCTGCGGTAGCGGCACAGAAGCTGAAAAAGCGTTGCGCATTCATTAATTCGGCGGAGATTGTCGAACAACTTCGATTCTAACTAACGTCTAATCGAGCATTGACACGATAATTGCGAGAAATCAAGTCTGCTATAATTAAGACTATTATTGGGATACTTGTAAATAGCATAGGCTTTATTAAACTAATATATACCTGGGTAATTATTACCCCCCTAACAGTTCATTTTAGTCGGCGATGCTGCAAAATTGCCTTGCCCCAACGCCTCCGATGCATTCACATAAATTCGTAGCTTATCATCATCAATCATGCTAACGCATATCCCACATGAGTGTGCATCCAGGGTACCTAGGTAATTAGCCAAGCTCGTCGAAATCATCGTCCCAGCCCAATCGTTCAAAAATCGAGACTTTCTTCGGTTGAACCTCATGCTGAGCTGTAACCCTTTCGGCATTGGCGTTCGTATCCTTGCCAAACATCCTGCGTTTGGACGGCGTACCCATCGCGAACTCGTTTGATGGAGTGGGGACGGAGCGAGGCTTCACTGGGGTCTCGGCAAGCTCGTTGTCAGGCGATGTTGGTATATCGATCGCACTATCTCGGAACGATATCGGCGGTGGCTTTCGAGACATGAGGGGAGATGACGCAAGGATGGCTTCGTCATCACTGGGGACGGAGAGATAGGTTTGTCTCAAACCCGACGACTTAACGGGTGTCGCCGCGACCTGGCCCGTAAACGTACTGGGACGTGGAATGTCTGGGGACTCGTCCAATGCAAACGCCGCCCCATGGCTACGCTTTCTTGGCGCCGACGAGGGAACCAAGGTAGAGGAGGTCGGGCTATCCACCTCACTAGACGCTGTACTCCGACGAGGTGCCTGTTTGCCAACTCCCATACCTAACACATCTTTGAACCGGTTTCCAACTGGGGTCGCCTTGACCACATCAGGAGGGCGAACATGCTGGGTTGGCTTTCGTGATTCTATAGCAAAGTTAGTATTACAATATCATCCGCCAAAACAAGATAGGGGAATTCGGCTTACTCTTTAGCTGAGAGAGACTGGCACTAGCTCGTTTCTCCGCCGCCTCTGCCATAGCCTTGCCTACAACCTCTCTGTTGGGACGCCTGAGAGTGGAAATAGCGTCTTTCAGCTCTGCCTGGACCAAAGCTTCCTTCCTTGCTTTGTCTTCATCTGGTCTACGTCTGGCCATTGCGGATGCGGACTGATGCAACCCCTTTCTTTGGGATGTGGACAAATCCGCCCTGGGAATACTCGTCATCGACAATGGCTCGCTGGCTTCTCGCTTCAGCATAGGAGTCGAGGCAGACCTCATCAAAGCAATTACCCCACTTGGCCCACGCGACATACTTCGCCGATGCCTCTCTGATTCCTTAGATAGGACGGTCTCTAATGTCTTGGGCTTAGATAACGCCTGGCGCTTCGCCGCAGAGGTAGGCTTCGGTTTCAGTTTGGTCGCTGTGTCGACTTTCTCCAATTTCTTCTGCTTAGGCTTTGGCGGAGGGATCATAACCGGGCCGCCAAGCTTGCGGTTGATTGAATCGCATTTCTCGGGGAGCCTCGCAGAAAAGCTTGGTGAACGTTAGCAGCCAAGCCTATGGGGACAATTTTAATAAAGTAGCTTACAATGGTACAATGATGTCGACGCAAAAATCTCTGAGGGGGTCCGACGTGGAGCTCAACGAGTTCTGCGAGTCAAAGTCCTTCTCTGTCTGGGAATAGCCTAGCGGCTTGACCTCATCTAAGGAGGTGGACTGCCAGATACACAACCGATCCGCGTACATATCAACAAGAGAGGGTAGGCTACGATTGCCCTTCTTGAATGGGATATCCTTTGGTGGTGCCTTGGGCGCATCGTCCGGGTTAGGGTTGGATAAGCCTGGCAGCTGCAAATTCTCATCATTCCGTGATGTTGCCAACGGCTCTAGCGCGAGTATTTCCAGAATGATGATCATCTGTAGTTGCGTCTCTCTCGATTGAAGCCAAGCTATTTGAAGCTTGGTCTCGCGCGGTTCGGTAGTTGTCATCATCTCGTCGTCTTGGCTCGGAGGTTTACGAACATTCCACCAATTTCGAACACGTTCGTCTTCCATTGGGTACAGACCATTCTTCCCCAGCTTCATCTTCTTGGTTTTCTTCTTCTTGGCCTTTGTGTTGCCTTCCTCGGTGTCTGAGTCTTGGAAGAGAGGCTTCATCTTGGCTATGATGTCCGGTATAGTCTGGCGATACTTTTTATCGATCTGCGTGGACGACATAACAAGGCTCTTCAAGAAATCGACCAGATCGTTGATATCTAGATTCGAATCGCAATCTACATGGAAAGTAGCTCGAGCCCGAGATAGAGGCCCTTTCGCGAAATATGCCAACGATCCCTTGAGA
This sequence comes from Hypoxylon rickii, assembly GCA_902806535.1. Taxonomy (NCBI): domain Eukaryota; kingdom Fungi; phylum Ascomycota; class Sordariomycetes; order Xylariales; family Hypoxylaceae; genus Hypoxylon; species Hypoxylon rickii. The sequence continues at coordinate 347,171 of CADCWY010000013.1, forward strand.
AGGTAAGCTAAGTGATAGGGTGCAGGTTGGTTAGAAAACTTACCATTGAATTGTATAGAGAATTCATATATTGGGTGCGAATATTGTCAAAGATACCCTCGGCAGTGGGCGCAGCCAGTAGCTCGTCTACCTGGGGGGTGTTCGCTGCTCGGCTCTCGGCTTGGGTTTCCAATATGCTTGGGGGTAAGGCAGCTTGAGGAATATGGCTACTGCTGGGCCGAACATCCGCACTGCCTTGGGTTGGTGTAGGTGGTCCCATAGGCGGGACAAGATGCGATGGAGTCGAAACGGAGCGAGATCGGGCAGGCTTCTTGACAAGGGACTGAATGGCTTCAATAGCAACTATCCTCTTTTTATTGCCATGGTGCAACTGAGGCGTTATCAACGGTCGCGAGGTGTCCGAGCCCATGGAATTAGGTCGCTTCTCCAGCAGCTTGGAATTGGAAGCGGTAGCGAGACCCCGGAGTCCTTGAAGGTCCACCCAAGAACCAAAGTGGCAGAGCGTGTACAGACCATTTTCCTGGCGCTCTAGAGCGTAAACAGTTTTGTCTGTTTCAAGCCTAGCAATGAGAACAATGGAGCGGGAACCCACACGGCCTTCGAGGTCTAGAGCTTTGATGTTGGACTCGTAGAATCGCGAGGATTCGAAGCTGCCGTATGGCGAAGAAAGGTCGAGGAAAGAAAGTTGTAGGTGTTCTCGAGGGAGGAGCATCAGAGGTTGGAGACTGCGAGGTTTGACCGAGAGGTTTGGAGGGTGTGGCTAGATTGGTTTAATATAAAACGAGAACATGAGGATGAGGATGGGTTGAATTACCTTTACGACAATTGACGGCTTAAGCAGCTCTTCCAAAGCCGCCGCATCTCTCTTGGGCTTTCGGATTGAGCTAGAGAGGGTATTGCTGTGGTTGAGCTTCGATGGAGAATCCGGTGAAGCCATCAGGACGTCACTGAAGGGCAGGCGCGTCGCGTCTGAACCCGGAGCTCCAGTAGGTATTGAAAGAATTTCATCTAAGGGTATGGGAAGAATATAAGGAATTGCTATGAAAATAATGCGAATTGAGTAATGGTGAGGAGGTATATAGTGTGTTGATGAAATATCAAGATTGATGTAGCGCAGGTTCAATGATGTATGGAGATCAGTACTGGGTTCGGTTGTAGGTACTATGTAGGTACAGTACCTACCTAGTACAATTGCGATTGTATCGACAATGGACTGCGGGTGCCTGGCTTTGCTAAATGGGTCTGGTTGCACAGACCAACAGAATCTTGAATTGTTCAAATGGTAAATTCTTAATAATAATTCTTAATCGATTTTCTCTCACGCGTCAAGCTGCACGTGTAAATGCGCGATGAGGGGTTCCTTGTGGCACAGTGCCAGACCAGATATCGTGCATCGGGAGCGCAGCCACAACTTGGTATTAATTACCTAGTAGCTCAATTAAATCAATCAGAATCACACTCACCCATTCACCAAACGAAACGAAAATTGTGGCGTAGAGCTGTTTAAGACTGAAGACTCTGCCCATGAGGACTGCCCATATGCCATGCCAGGTCAAATCGGCGATCGATATCGGTGGCCTTAGACCCGGCAATTCCCTTGTACGGAATAGGTAAAGGTCGCCCCGTCGATTGTAGGTCTTGGCCCTTCAATTTCAACAAGATTGCGACGATGCCGATGATGCACCTGGGAGCAGAATCCTTCTATCTCGACGATGCAGCCAACAGGTTGAATCCTGGTAATTCGATGCATCGATTGATCGTGGTTGACTTGTTTCAACGATGAATCACACCTCGTTTAAGCAACTGACCTCACACTTCATATTAGGCATTATGAATTGGGGGAATAAGTAACAGGCGATGACCCGTTTGCGATCTTCTAGCTGTTTTGATACTACCTACAATTACATCAATTCTTGGTGACTACATGTACTGTGTATGTGGTAGCACGGTTAGCGGAGCGCATTGCCCTGAGCACCTAATAGGCTTTGACACCTCAAGCTACTACATGTACCTACTAGGTACGTAAGCAACTGGACAAGCACCACTGGGACACACACTCTTCAGAATGCCTGCCTAGCCTTGCAGACGTTAGCGGCCTCAGCGGGTTGAACAAGTTTCTTCGCCTCCAAGAGCCCCTCGCGCTTCGACCAATCGATTCAACCTTTAATCCGTGCTTTGCTTGTTTTCTTTTTTGCTTCCTCCGATTTTTTTTTTTTTTTTAAGAGCTTGGGAAGCATGGAAAAGTTACCTTTATGCACGTCTCTGAATCGGTAGTCACGATAATTATACCCAGTAAGTATTTCCAACTTAGTGCTTTCTAGTATGGATAGCTTAAACCATTTTAATATTATTATTTCGATGTATTAACTTGGAAATCAAGTCGCTATTTTCTAAGATCTACATGTGCAAAATACATCAATGCTCAATACTTAGTAGAATCCAAGACCAAGAAATCGTCGTCGCCATTCGCCCAGCACTTGACTTTCTCTGGGCCCGTTGCGACAACGATACATATTGATACGATACCCCTACCACTTATTTTTACCACATATTCTCAAAGCTCCCACAACTCAAATTTCCAAGCTCAAGCACCCAGCTGCCCAGGTGGTACCTTCATACTTGACCGTATCGTATCTACTACATATCTACCTTAACTAAAAAGAATTGACCACATCCGCAATCCGCAATCCGCAATCCGCAGTTCGCATCCACATCCACTTTCGTCGTCATATGAAAACTTGTTCACCCGTCACCTATTGCGCGCCTATCGCCTAATCAGATTGATCAATTCCATCAATTCGATTCAAAGTGTCCGGCTGAGTGGAAACCTGCAACACCCGAGTCAATAATACATAGTACAAAAAACTATAATTTTTTTCCCTCCTTCGTCCGCCTTCGTACACATCAGAAGTTCAAGGGGTTTTCCTCATGGATTACCCTGGTTCGGTTTATCGTGAATAGCTGACTTTGCTTGGCGAACACTGTTTTAACTACTAGGTACTTTAACTGCTTTGGCTGGCGACTAGTCATTAAATAATAATAACAACAAAAGGCCCCAAAGCCCCATCGTCACTCATTAGTACCCGTTTTCCCCGTTGACCAAGTCCGCCTCTCCCCTCAAAGCGCAACCTTCCACCGAATGACAAAATCACCCAGGTAGCCACCCATCTTCGCCTCTGGATTCGGCTCCAAGCGAATTGCATTCGTAATTCCTCGACGAAATGTCTGCCGAAACGTCACCGCGCGCTGTTCGATTTTCACAGGGCGAGGTGGATTTGGCTCAGGACAAGGCAAAAAACCCGCGAACGCTTGCCATTGCCACCGATTCGGACGGCTCGGGCTCGTCTGAAGACTACACTCCCGATCCCCACGAACTCGAGCGCCAGGATGAGCTCGGCTCCTTGCCTCCCTACGGGGATCCCAACCTTGCCAGCTCTATGGTATCGCTAGCTCCCAACTCCGTTACCAACAATCCCGGACGATCAAGAGGCTCCACCACCGACTCGAATGCTAATGCCGTTGCGAACGGCGTAGGCGGTCGCCAGCAGCAGAGACCTCACGTTACTCGAACTCCCTCTAGCACATATGCTCCCCAGAGAGGACCCCCTCCTCAGCCGCCGTCCTTCATCTCTACCTCGACCCGTTCCGGATCTCGTCGACGAGATCCCGCTGATAAGTTCCGCGATCAAGAACCTGCGTATTTGCGCATGATGCGCCAGGATAGGCCCCCGAACGGATATTTCGACCCATACACACCTAGCATAGACTATTCGGATGAAGAGTCAGAAGGCGAGACCCCTTCTTCTGAGGGTGTGTTTGACGACCGTTTCCCTAACGATGAGACGATAATGTTTCAAAACCTGATCGACGACACGCAGCCTACGGAAGAAGATATCAAAGATCCTGTCAACCGCGAACGGCTCGAGTGGCATGGTATGTTGGCAGCCGTGTTGACAGGCGACGTGGTAAAACAAGAGAAGAAGCGGCTTATCGGTACATCGGAATTGCAAGGCGGAAAGACTACCTACAAGGCGGAGTTATGGCTTGGAATTCGGTCCAAGATGACGGGTCGGTCCCTTGCCGTCCAGCGGAGGGTAGTCGAGGAGGCACGGGGGAATCTCGATCGCACAATCGATGAGATTACTCGATTTGAAGTCCAAGGCGAGGCTGCGGCTGGTAAACCCGCCATTGAACAAGTTCGAGATATTGTAAAAAAGATTGAGAAGTGCGAGAGCCTGTACCCTTCGTGGCAAGCTCTGGGAGTCGCACATTCGCAAGCCACGTCACAGTCCTTTCAAGAAGCATACGACTCCGTCATGTCCTGGTATAATACGAATGAAATGATCAACACCGAACTATCGATCCTTAAGAAATGGGTTGGAAACGACGATCTGGACTTCCAGCGGACGAAGCAGAGATCTCCTAGCACCAATGGCCTGAGCGACGAGACTTCATTCTTAGACCGCCTCTTGAAAGAGGACGGCTTGCGATCACTACATGAGGATGATGAAACGGCAACGCAGGAGCATGCGCTGAAAACCAAGTCCCTCATCCGAAGGAGTATGCTAACGCCCATCTCCGCAACAATTGCCAAGGCTAAGGAAACCCTTATCATGAATTCCGCCGCCTTTCAGAAGCGACACCTACCTCCATATATTGAGGAGATACTCACTCTTATCAGCTTTCCATCCCGATTAATCGAAGAAATCATCAAGGTCAGAGTCGCCTATGCCAGGAAGATGAAAGAGACCACGCAACAAACCCCCATCCTCCAAGACCAGATGATTTCGCAGTTTGAGATTTTGCTCAAACTTGCAATTCGAATCAAGCAGGAGAACTTGATGGTCTCTCAACCACAACCTGGATGGAACTTACCACCATGCATCGACGATTCTTTTGACCAAGTCGTGCTGGATGCCTTGAAGTACTACTTCAAGATGCTAAACTGGAAGTTGAGTAGGAACAAGAACACTTTCAAGGAGGCCGAGGTTTTGTTTCAGGAGTGGGATTTCGCCAACGAAATAGGTCGGCATCTCGTGGGAGGCGATATTGAAGTCGCCGAGCAGTTCAGTAACCTCACGTACAAGGCTCTGAACCGTCTTAGTCAGACATTCGAGCGTGAGCTTCAAAGAAGGCCTAGGGAGAGTCCAGACGACATGAGCAAGAGGTATATGCAGATGTTGGATTCGGTACGGGTGAGGCAGCGCATGCTTCAACGGTTCTCGAGGATGTTGAGCGAGCACTACGAGAATGCGTCGGACATGAGCATCGCTCTCGGTGCCGAGGGCCTCAAAACCCTGTACGAACGGCTTTCCGTTACTGGGCACTTCCTGGTGGATGAGGTCGATGGTATTCAAATTATAGCCTCGCCAGCCCTTATTGGCCGCGACGATGAAGTTCAGACGATCCTACGGACTTGCTTCCACGAGCAGATCTCCGAAGACCCGACAGACCCGTACGTATTGATACTCCGCCCAGAAGCTCCACTGCACTGGTTTGGCAACCGACGCACGCAACCCCTCAACATCGAGTCCACGGATCTCAAGTTAGGTCAAATGCGTCTGATCGCGGACGGGTCACAAGGCAGATTAGCCAACGCACGAAAGCTTTTTCTTGATACAATTGATATGCATCTCGATTTGATCGTGGAGGCACGCTCGAATTTGCATAAAGTGAACACGCGACTTTTCGAAATCCGAAAAGTCAGCTTTAAACTGTCCAACACATTTATGGACAGCGTCGAAATTATCCGAAAACAGACCAAGGGCATGGACTGTCAAGATCTCATCCAGACATGCTTCGTCTTCGCGACGGAGTTTGGTCAGCGATCATTACTTTATATGGACAGCAACCGACGACAGATGAATAATATGAAGCTTACCAAGCTGAGTTTGGACTGGGTTAGTTTCATCTGTGATGACTGCAAAGTCACCGATCGCAAGTCTTTCCGTTGGGCAGTGCCGGCGCTAGAGTTTGCCATGGGCATGACAAGGGGCCGACACATACTTGGACTTGGCGATGATGAGTACGCAAAGTTACGGGCCAAAGTATCGGGTTGCATGTCGCTTCTTATCTCGCACTTCGATATCTTAGGCGCCAAGTCCAACCAGGCAGCACAGCTAGAACGAGAGCGGATTGAAGCTCTCGTTGGCCAGTTCAGGAGATTCGACAAGAACCGAATGCTAGACGACGATGAAGCCGTCAAGTATATACAAGAGCAACGTTTACTCCGACTCGCCGACATCGACGAAGTACAGAGACGGAATATCGAGGAGAGACAAGGACTCGGACGAGTGCTGGAAGTTTCGAACGAAGTTGACCGTTCGCTGGCGTACTTATCTTCGTCTGCAACCAACGTAACGATGAGGTGGCAGCAGGGACACTTCGTTGGTGGCGGCACGTTTGGCAACGTCTACGCGGCTATGAATCTCGATACCGGCCATCTGATGGCCGTGAAGGAAATCCGACTACAGGACCCTAAGTTGATCCCACAGATCGCAACACAAATCAAGGACGAGATGGGCGTCCTGGAAGTGCTTGACCATCCCAACGTCGTCTCTTATTATGGGATTGAAGTCCACCGCGACAGGGTGTACATATTCATGGAATTCTGTTCCGGTGGCTCATTAGCTGGTTTGCTGGAGCACGGTCGCATCGAGGATGAACAAGTTGTCATGGTGTATGCATTGCAGCTTCTCGAAGGCTTAGCCTACCTGCACGAAAGCGGCATTGCCCACCGTGACATCAAACCAGAAAGTAAGTTCCCCATTCCCATATCATGCCATCAAACTTTGCTAAGTTGAACTACCCAGACATCCTCCTTGACCACAACGGCGTCATCAAATACGTCGACTTTGGCGCCGCCAAAGTGATTGCACGTCAAGGACGCACCTTGGTCCATGGACTGGCTGCTACGAAGCCTAACAAATCGATGACCGGCACTCCTATGTACATGTCTCCAGAGGTCATCAAGGGCGAGAACCCAGGACGCGCCGGGGCAGTGGATGTGTGGTCACTAGGATGCGTGATTCTGGAAATGGTGACCGGCCGTCGACCCTGGTCTAACCTCGATAACGAGTGGGCAATCATGTATAACATCGCTCAAGGCAATCCCCCGCAGCTTCCAGGCACAGATCAGCTGAGCGCCCAAGGAATCGATTTCCTAAACAAGTGTTTTGTCAGAGACCCGAAGCGAAGAGCAAGCGCAGTCGAGCTGCTCCAACACGAGTGGATCATGTGCATTCGCAACCAAGTTGTCGAGCCGCCGACGCCAAGCGACACGAGTAGCGGCTCGGCTCAAAGTACGCCGCATCCGTTCTCGGCTGGAAGCAGAGGAAGTGCCGGTGGGGAAAACGGCTTTTATTAGGAATACTTGCCCCCTGAAGATCTGCCTTCCGTCCTGGTCACCGAGATGAACGAAGACGAGGCCTCATCGCCTGATAACCCTACGTCCCCGGCATCGGTCGATAGCTCCACGGTCGTGCCTCTGACTAGTGCTCGTCGCACATCCGACGCTAGTATCCGGTCGTTACCTCCCGCCAGCATACAGGCTGCGCAAGAATCCGCCAGGAGAGCCAATATCCGGGAGTCCGTCAGTCGCGCGCGGGCCGAATCGGAGTCCGCCGTGCCCACCTTCTGGCAGCAGGATTCGTGGGAAGAAGAGTTCGGCCCGTGCTCTTCCAACAGCCAACCATAATTTTTACGACGATCATGGGTGGGAATGAGGCGAAGAGGATGCGGAGGATTCGGCGGGTTCGGCGAAACCCCTCACTAGGTCACTTTACTATCTTTACTATTACTACTACTACCATCACCATCACCACTACTACACGGAGTGTATATAACGTTTATGGCAGCGGAGCTATGTATGGGGATTAGCACAGCATAAGATTCATACGTCCGGCTGCATGAGCGACGGAGTCGAGAGGGTTTATGTGTTTTTTTACCTTGCTTTTTACCGCCCTTGCTTTTTTTTTATTTTACTTTTTTTAACACATTTTTCTCTCGATGTTCTTCCCTTGCTTCTGCATTCTTGGGGCGTTTTTTTTTCCCCCGCTACTACTGCTGTACACGAGTTTTCCCGTTCGGGTCGCCCGGGTCATGTACTTTTTGCGCACACTCACATGCATACACGCACGCGCGTGCACGCAGCGGGCGGTCTCGTCTGAGAGGGGGTCTGGCCTTGTTCAGTGGATGGGTGCTCGGAGGTTATAAAACTGCGACGCTGCTGTGTCTATTGCCCATCCAGCCAGCTTACACAGATTGCGCTCGAAGGACTCGATCTGTTGGTGGGGGCGAGGGCGAGGGCGAGGTGCAAGTGGCGGGTTGATGCCGTGCGCGTGTGTACGTACGTATATATAACCTATATATGATAATACCCTTGTACTGTATGCTGTGTATTCTGCTTCTGGCTGTGAGTCCCCTCTGGCTTGGGAGCTGAAGGGTGAGAACGTCTAGACGAACCCGGGTTGGTGGCATGTGGGCTCGCACGCCTCGTGCGATAGGCTGTAGCGGAGGGCACTCCGTCGTGGTCGTGCTCGAAAGATGAGCCGCCAGCAGATAGCAGTACGGTGGCGGAGTAAGGAGTACATAGTGTCTAACACGCGGACCGGACGCGTGTCCCATCAACACCAATATACAGTCGTGCTTCTGGAGGTCATGTTTACCGAATCAATAGCCGTTTCGTATCCAGGCAGGTAGACATCGATCTGAGAAGACGAAACGGGCATGGGGATTAGGATATGGATCTGGTATGGGGGGTTACGCAGTGTGAGATGATATCCGCAAGGCGAATACCTCAATGGCTGGTTGTGACTCCAAGGAGACGAAAAGGGGTTGTGGTGAGTCTGGGACGACAAGGCTTCTCACGCTTCTTCTATCTTGGAACCTCCCTTTTAATCACTCCCCTCTTAGCTAGTAATTATCTCCGTTTACTCCCCTGCCAAGTATCTAGCAGTTACTGGGTACTGCAGTAGGCGAGAATTATTGTCCTTGTTGGCTTGTAAGACATACAAAGTCGAGATATGAAGCGAAGGGATCAGGGAATGGCGAAATATGCGATAGATTGTGGCCTTCGGAAACAGGCGAGTAGTTCCAAATAAATACTGATCTCGACTTATGAGATCCCTCACCTGTAAAATACCGAATATAGACTCATCCACGACCGGCCCCTCTGAGTTAGCGAACACCGCGCTGAAATATAGACTCGTTGACCACTTTCAACATCACAAACATGTAAAAACCTAGTATATGCCCATAAAAGGTATGAATTGTATTTATAGTAATAACCTCGATCTAATACGAATAGAAAGTCTTGCCTCAAGGCCACGAAAGCCAGCAAGCGGGTCACCTGAGCTCAGGGACTTAATGGCGACGCGAAACCTGGAGATCTCAAGGAAGTCCAGCACGTCTTATGAATAGGGCAGCATCCCCAACTCACCAAAGTGCCAACCGTACAGCATAAATGAGTGTTACCGGGCTCCCGCACCGTCGTATACCTCGGGACCGATCCGCACGCACGTCCAGGAAACAGAACCCGAACCCAGCCTCCCCACACATCCACGCCATCTCCCTCCATCTCGGCAACCCCCCTCACAGCCTAGCCCAGCGCAAACTAACGGCAACCACGACGACAGGCAAAACGCTAACGATCTCGCCGAGCCCAGCGAACTCGGGAGGGATGCGAGCGTTATTACCAGCGGAGACAAAAGCGCCGGCGCCCAGCAGGACAGCGAAGAGGTTATACACGAAGCTCCAAGCGAAGTTAAACGCGACGCGTCGCACGGCAGCGCGGGAGACATCGATCATAGCGAGCACGCCGGCCAGCGCGGGGCGCACGAGGACGACGTCGGCGGCGGACTGAGCGACGTCGGTGCCGGCGTTGACGTGGACGCCGACGGAGGCCTGGGCGAGGGCGACGGCGTCGTTGGTGCCGTCGCCGACGAACACGACGATGGGCGGGTTCTTCTTGTCGTTTATGTGTTTTGGGCCTGCGAGGAGCTCCTGGATGTAGGCTCGCTTGTCGGAGGGCGAGCAGCGGGATTTGGCGTTGGCAGGGGGGATTCCTACGGCGGAGGCTACGGCGCGGACGGCGCCGTCGTCGTCGCCGCTTAGCATCGAGACGGCGATGTTGCGGTTCTGAAGCTCGGCGATGACGGAGATTGCGTCTGCTCGGATGGTGTCGGATAGGCTGAATACGGCCTGGAGTTCTGTTCCGATTGTAACGCAGAATGCGGTGTAGCCTTTCGAAAGCACGGACTGTACGAGAGAATGGGATTCGACGTCGAGCCAGCGAGAGTTACCAGCCTGGATAATAGCTTCATCGACATATCCTTGGACGCCTTTACCGGGTAGTGATTTGATCTCGTCGACTTTAGCGCCGGATATACCCTGATTCTTTAGATGAGCTGCCACGGCAGCCGACACTGGATGGTTCACGCCCGCCAATAGGCCCAATACCAGCGGCGCAACGACTTGTGAGGTGCCTGATGGATACTCTTCCGTCGCCACCGAGAGCCTCCCTTCCGTCAGAGTGCCAGTTTTGTCAAACACTACGTGTGAGGTGCGGTGGGCCAACTCTACAGCCTCACTTGCCTTGAAGATCAGTCCTTTCTCGGCCGCAACACCGCAAGCAATAACAATCACCATCGGTACCGCCAAGCCTATAGCACAAGGGCACGAGACGATGAGGACCGTGATGCCGTACGTAATCGCCTGCGTCACGGCCTCTCCACCCGACTTTCCCTGAAGGCTGACCCCCACGGCAACCCAAATCACGAAGACAATTATAGTCAAGGAGATGACAACGGGGACAAAGTAGGATGCAACCCGGTCGGCAAGGTCTTGTATCTTGGGCTTGGAGAGTTTCGCATCGTCTACCATTCCCGCAATGATGCTGATGGTATTTTCGCCTGGTAACTTGGTAAGACGTGCTGTGACGGTTCCGGAGCCGTTGAGAGATCCAGCGATGATGGTAGATCCTGGCTTCTTATCAACAGGCCGCGACTCTCCCGTTAACATGGATTCATCCACCTCCGTCGTACCAGAGATAACCGTACCATCCGTCGGAACTTGAGCATGGGGCGCGACTTTGAAAACGTCGCCATACTGGAGCAGTCTGGTGTCTATGTCAAGTTCGGTGCCGTCGTCCAAAACCAAGGTTGCAGTAGACGCCTGTAGGGTTCGAATGGAAATAGATTCCACTGCCTTCTGGCGGGCGAGGGCGCCGACCCATCGTCCAACCATAATCAGCGTGACCAGCAAGGTACTCGTTTCGAAGAATTCGCCTGTTGACAGTGGTTTTCCGTTGACTAGGTAGCCGAACGAAACGAGGGAAAACACATATGCCGCAGTGGTGCTTAGGACGATCAGCAAGTCCATTTCGATCACTCTAGAGAATATCAAACTCTTCAAAGCCTTCGGGTAGAACGGACCCGCGATAAGGACCTGTACAATAGTCGCCAAGGCCAGAGACACACTGCCGTATATGATGGGGCGCTCTTCCAATGGGGCCCATGCCAGTACCAGGACGGGCACCGTCAGAGCCGCGGATAGGAGAGTCATCCAGCCCATGTGCCGAACATGCTTACTCCCGGCTACGAGCGATGGATCAGCTTGCGGGGGAGCAAGGCTGATAGGGGTGTCAAATCCCCCATTGCAGAGGTCGCGGGCCCCAATAATCTCCGGGTCAAACGTGATGCGGGCGGTTTGGTCATCAATAACGTCCACGTTTTCCACCCCCAAAGGCGTCGACTTCTGGGCGAATTGTTTAGCCCCTCCAACCGGGAGCACATCCAACGTGGAACCATGAGTTACGATCCTTTCGCATTTGAACTCGGTCGTTCTTTCGATATGTTTCTTTATATCTTCCGGCGAGGCCAAGCTGAGGTCCAGCTGGAATTCGACTCTGGCCATCACCAGACTTGTCTTGAGGTTTTTTACAGCGCTGACCCCGCCTAGCGTTCGCTGCAACTTCGTCTCGCAGCCTGTGCACGTCATTCCAGAGATACTCAGCACGACTCTCTCGGAGCCAGATAGGCCTTTCTCAAGATCAGTGATCTCAACCCCATCTTTCTTGGGTAGCACCTCGACGACGGCGCCCTCGTTTTTCTCACAGCAACTCCCCCCAGAAGCTTTGGCGCCGGAACAACAACCAGTTTTTTTGGCCGGTGTAATGCTGAGATCCTCTTTCGGCTTACCGCAACAGCCTTTGTTACAGGACTTGCCAAGTCGCAAACTCGAGACCGAGGTCTTGCGTTGGGGAATTTTCGAGCAACAACCCCCTGATGCCTTTGCCTTGCAGGCAGAGGCTTTCTGTTCTGGGGATCTGGAGCGACTTTTCTTGGGCCCGCGCTTCCTTTCCTCAGAGGAGAGCTCGCGAGAGACACAGCAGGATTCCTGGCCTAGGGCGATAAGTGCCCTACACAGACACCCTAGAGCGGCGAGTCTCGTTTCGTATCTCTCGCGGATGGACGCTGCCTTGGAAGTTCCGTGACTCGAGCCAGAAGCGGTCGTATCATCATCACCTGGAAGTCGGTCAGAATCAAGTTGGGCTAGAGCATGAATCAGTAACACTAACCCTTCTCAGCATCGCTTCCAAGCTCTCGAGATACGAGTCGGTCGATGCATGTTGCTTTGTTGCACCAATTAGCTACACCACGTATATTGCTTGAATGTAGAATAATCAGGTTAGGCGTGAGCCTCAAAGAGAACTTACTATCGCAGCACGGCTTCACTTTGCCCTCGCAGCATGTCGGCTCCATCTCGGTAGGCTTCGTGGAAGAACAGCATTTATCCTTGCAGGCATCCTTGGGGGATGGATTGGACGAGTTGCAGCAAACATCGTCGGTTGTTTCCTTAGTGTCGCAGCATGCATCCTGGCAAGACGATTCGGTAGCCGCCACCACCACCTTCGGAGGGCTGCAACAAGTATCTTTCATCTCGCTCTCGACTTTTTTCTTGTCCTTAGCTGCGCAGTACTCGCTAGAGCTTCTCGTCGCTTCGGTAACACAGCACTCGCCAATGACGTCTTTGTTCTCGTCCTTCGGTACACAGCAGCCATCCTCGCAATCGGGGGCCAGATTTTTCTTCGCAGGCTCGCAACAGCCGTCGGCCTCCTCGCAAACACCATTGCTTTTCTCCTCAGCAGTCGATGCTGACGGCCTGCAGCAGTCATCTTTCTCAGCGGTCTCCGACGGCTTGGTACTAGCGCAGCATCCTGAGCTGCAGCCCTTCTTCTCCACAGGCTTGGGCTTCGGAGCAGCGCAGCAAGACGACGTGCAGCCGTCCTTTTCTTGAGGTTCGCTCATGGCGTTCGTATTGACGTGGTTGACGTTGTGCTTTTCGCGATACTTTTTTTAATCCTTTTTGGCCCCCAAATCCCACGTCGCACGGAGAAGAAGGAAGAGAAGTTCAAAAATTTCGGTGAACCGGGGGAGAATTAGCTAAATACTAAACCCTAGCTACCTAGTTTGCCGTCCCGTCTCGTTTTAGCTGTTGCGGCCGAAGACGGCGCATCGTTCCGAGGGGTAAGGTAGATCTGGTAGGTAACCGTGCACGGAGCAGTTGTGGTCGACGGAGCTCAAATGCACGGGGGGGTTGGTAACGTGGAACGGTCGTCATTGGTGATTGCAACGGCAGACGGAGATAGATCTTGCTTCGTATACCCTGCTTTTCATGTTTTCCTTGTTTTACTCTAATCGCAGAGGATGGTTACTATATATACCTAACCTACCTATGTACCTAGCAGCATCAACCTACCAACCTATCATTCTTCTTTGTATCTAGCTGGAGGTATGCGGGTAAAGTAGCCGGAGGGCGGGTGCCAAAGGTGCCAAAGGTGCCAAAGGTTGCCCGCTGGCGCCAGAGGTAACGTATAGCGATCGATCTCCTTCACCGACTGTTTCAACATGTGCCTACCTACATATTATTTATGTATGTTATCATCCGGGCCCGGCCATGTGCAGCAGCCGTCAGCTGATCTAGCAATTGAGAATAGAATGCTAAATTAAAAAAAAAAATTAGAATAAGAAGCCTGGGGAAACCCGTTCTTAAATCAATCTGATAGTCCTTGGTTTATTCTACCTCCGAGTATACTATGGTAGCATCACCGGTATAAGCCGCTCTAAGCCCGCCACAACCCACGACAAAATACCTACTGACGCACTCAGCATGGCCGATACAATCACGAAACCATATTGAATCTTGCAAAACATTATTAATTATTAAATTCATTCATTCATCTTATAAATTGTGTTTTTATAAAATAAATTTCATGTTTTAGTTTGGCTTGGCCTACCCTCATCCCACGTTGCCGTCGCCGTCAATATGTGGGAGCAAACGAATATCACTTAGGACATTAAAGACTCGGGCCATTGAGTGGCTGGTAACAACCAATCCTCAAAGGCTATGAGCAAACTTATAGACATGCAAAAGACCAAAAGAGACAGAGGCAATACTATACACATCGTCATCTTCCGTATAGGGAGGGTAAGACAACATCTACAACAGTATTCATATTGGCTCTTCAAAAGAACATGACTATAGGACGCCCGGGAAGACACCCCTACCTATTCAAGAAGTCTATTGGATCTCTTACCCTAATACTATAATACCCATCCTATACCGCAGGGCCTGCTTACCCAAGAAGGGCGAGTACCACCTCACCACGAGCCGCACCCACGCCACAAGGCACCCACGAGCTACCCAAGTCCCAACTGCCTCGTGGCGCATGAACCCAGGACTCGGATCGACCCGTCCTGCACCGCCGCGATGAGGCACCCACTCCACGGCGCGCGTATCCTCGCGAACCATCGTCGACCAACGGGCAGCAGGGAGAGCGAGCAGACGACAGCTGGCTGCAACGGTAGCAGCAGGGACCAGACTAGTGGATGATGAGGGGTGAGCGAGCGAGCAGGACACCGCAAGAGAGGCAGCGCAAGCCAACGTACCCCATCCCGCTACTCTGACGCCGCCGCCGTCACGCGACGAGCCGCCCACGACGAAAGCAGTAACCCGCCAGCGCGCCCCCCTCGGCGACGGCCGCGGCATGTGACAGCGCACGGGCTCTGCGCATCGACGAGGAGGAGGAGAAGGAGGAGCCTCACGCACCCGGGCAGGCACCGCCTCTGGTAGCGAGCGCACGGCAGCAGCGCAGATCATCCCCATCGACGTTCTCGGCCGTCATCGTCTCTTTCTCACTCGCTCACGCAACCAAACAGTCGCCGTTTACGGGCGCAGAGGTCAGCGGGGCGAAAAGGGTTGGGACGAGACCGCAAAACCCCCCAAGGGAAAAAAAAAAAAAAAAACCTGAGCATCGTGTAACGGGCGCGCGATGTTGCGTTGCGTTGCGCCCACAGGTCGCTAGTCTCGCTGGCCGCGGCCAGGGAATAACGGCGGGGGAGCGTTCGCCCGGGGACGGTGGTGATCCCATAATCCATGACGTGGACCAAGTCCGCCAGACTGATGTAATCCCATCTGTCTACCACCCTCGCCTCCCCTGGACTGTATAGGACGATGGGGGTGGTGGAAGAGGGTACGAAGAGATACATGGCGAGACTTTGGTCGAGGACAAGGTGAGAAGTCGCATCCATCACCCCCCTGACCCCTTCGGTGCCCCTGCGTTAGGCACTGCGTGAGGTAAGCAAGCAGACAAAACGCCCACGCCGAATGCTCACGATGCCGAGGGAATGGCGGACGGGATGAAGTCATACGAGCAGCTCCGCGGCCGACAGAGATAGACAGGGACGTGAGCGCGATCAGCCAGGCAGGCAGTCAGGCAGTCCCTCACGCACTGCGACGGCGGGCGTCAGCGAGGTCGTAAGCCGTGCGACCGGTGAGACAGTGGCTCGAAGGGGGAAACATCGCGAGGCCCATCAGGCCGTTTTCCGAACTATTTGCCTGGCCATGGGCGTGTCGAACCCATTACGAGCGACGAAGGATTCCCAATACATCGCTAGGGGGAGAGGGGGGGGGGGGAGGGAGGTTGCCCCCCTCCCGCTACCGCATGCGGCAGCAACGTAAGAACCAAGGGCTTCCAATCACGCACCCCGGTCGCCGTGACCAATGTCATCTTTTGCGCAACTTCCCCTTAGTCATCGTCAGGCTCGCCGTCCGCCTCTTTGTTCTGTGATGTTGCTCTCCCCCCTCCCCCCTCCCCCCTGCTGGCTCGTTTTGGAGAAGGCAGCCCGGGATGACGAGGAAGGTGGGAGAGCAGGACGAACGATAGTTCGTCGAATTCGGTGATCCCGTGGGTAGTTCTTTTTCTGACGGTTGGTCCTGGTACGGGCATTGGCGCTTCATCTTACGCTACCCACCAGCCTGGGGACGGGTTTGCGAAGCATTGCAAGATCTAACAGCCTGCGAGATTGGAACGAAATGAGTGTTGGCTCGTGGATGCCCAATGTTAGAACGGGCATGGGGAATTGACGTGCAGGTAGCATTCTAGGACGGGAGTGTGCAGCCGTGCGTGGACGAGATGCTGCGCATGAAAGATGACCGTTCGAGGTAACCCTAGCATGAGCACAGCATGCGCATGTCCCTCCCTTGCTCCCCTCCCCCCTTTCGGCCAAGAAGATTTTACCAATATTGCAACCGTAAGGATTAGCTTCAATCCAGACAGTCTCTCCCGGTTAGGCAGTGAAGATTTTGCAAATGTCCCCAATCGAGCCTTAAGCGCCAGCGACCACCCACGGATGGGGTAAGTTTGTCGCGACGAGGTGTGATTCGCGGCGTAGGATTGCATGTGCGCGGTAGCGGCAATCGGCGTCCGGTCAAGCTTCGACACGAGGTAGCTAAGCTTGGTAATTCGACGCGGGGGGAAAGAGAACTGACTAAGAAGTGAATAAGAGAACGTTGCTTTAGGAAGACCAAAACCGTTGCTTTCCATCCCCCCTTAGGCCGAGGAGGAGGAAGATGTCGTAATACGGACAAGGTACCTATACAAAAAAGAAAAAAGAGGACTTAACTGCGCACCACCATCACACCCCCCGGTAATTTGATCGCCGTCCAGATCTTGTCACCTCGGGGTTCACGTTACACGCTTGGACACTCGGACCGCTGCGGTACAAAGTGCGCCAACCTGGGGCTTCCGGCAGTTAGATGCGAGACAGGCTGGAGAGGGTTGCGTTGATACTTCTGAAAAGGGGTAGGATCGACGACTCGAGCTTGAGTCTGAGGTGAGTTCGGCATTTGCTAGCAAACCATTTGGGTTAGGTGCCGATAAGCACGTCCAGTAGTACCAGAGACGACGCCCAGAGTGTAGTTACCACTGTGGCGGGACCCAATGGTGTCACGGCTATACGGCTACAAGTACGATTGCGAAGTGGCGTTCATCCTGCAGGTCTTACTCAAGGTTCCTGACCGTAAGCACTTTACTGCTGGTGGTGAATCCGGCCTTTCTCAGGAACCAGGCACAGTATGAGGCTTTGTGGAGTTGGTTCGGAGAGACACCATAGGCCAGTCACATCAAGGGCTACGAGGACTGCTGGACGATCAGTGGGTGAGGCCCTCACGCGCAAGCAACTACATTTCTTTCGAGTTGGTATGTGATGGATAGGTAGGTAGATTTTGAATAGATTTTGAATACAAGGCAGTCCTTCCTGGACCGCCACTTTTGCCCTCGCCCGTTATTAGAAATACTAGACGGGGATAAAGGTTGTTACCCCTTCATCCCCTTGCTATATATAGGTAGATGATAAATGTCTAGATCGTAGATCCACTCCGACGCCGATTCGTCAAAATCCTGCCTTCCGAGTAAGTCCGGAATTAAAAACCTAGGGGGGCCGTAGAGTGATGCGCCGATCACGAGCCCGTGTCTCGGTAGATCAAGCGAAAGGTAGATGGTGATAGCTCGTCTTCTCGCTCTCGCGTTCGCTCACTCTCCTCTCCCCTTTCCGTTCTGGGGTATCAATAATTTTGCCGATCCAATCCCAACGCATGAACCGTAGCCATTACATTAGGAAAAATGAAGTTTTGTTCAAGTATATCGCCCTGAGATGGTTTGTCGAACGATAGAACCCATCACCCGTGGAGTGATTGGAAATGCTGGAAAATGGACAGTTTTAAAGGCAAGCGAAGCGCTAATGATACACGCGGCCCCGGTGTAGACGGGGACGACTAAAAGAATTCAACTCCATAAATTGGTTTTCCGAACTCCTATAATGCTATCCTGTACAAGAGACGCCGTCGGTATACGCTGATTATTCAAGGCGCTGTCGAGTTTGATCTGGGAGGTATCATTTCTCCAGGTGGCTGGTATAGTCCTGAGGCGTCATGTTTTGGGTGAACTGTATTTGTTTTGCCCTAGGTTGGTTGGGGGAAGACTTGGATGAGTTGACTGACTCGTTCGCGTCCCAGTCAAATTGAGTATTCCCCATCGTGCTGTGGGCGAGTGTGTGTTGTGGTTCGTGGATTGAACCCATCATGGTAGGGTAAAGTGGCGTCGAAGGAAGACTCCCATCGTTCGGCTCAGTGTAGCTAGGGACGCCGCGCATAGCGAAATCCGAAAAGTCGGAGTGGAAGAACGGTGTCAGCAATGGCTGGTCGCTAGGAAACTCTGCTCCGGCGCCAAAAGTATTGGCGTTAAAGTTATTGGTATTGTTGCCAAAGTGAGCTAGGAGACCCGGCGTGCTAGGCGGCGTCTTCAAATTAGATTCCACTTTGACGTCCTGCGTGAAACTATTAGACATATGGTTACTCATCAAGAGCGAGTCGTCAGAACATGCCGATGACACTGTAGGCTCCCGCATAGCTTGTTGATCCACGACAGCAGGCGTCATGGGAGTAGGCGGTAATGTTCCTGGGAACGTCGCTGCGACCTGGCCAACCGGGGAATGAGCGTATTGTAAGAGGGCTTCGGATTTACGGTTTAAAAACATAGGCGATCGCGGGCCCGAGCTAGACTTCTGGATTCTCCCGTGCACGTTACCCGTAGTGGAAGCAATCCGTCGCATTGCTGACATCGGGCTTGAAGGGTCTAGTCGTTTCGGCCCGTCTATCCCGACCCTAGGGCCGCCATACCCGAGATTGTATGAGCGGCTCCTTAACGCCGTAGTCTGGAGGGCTGCCGGTCGTGGAATGTTTCGCCGAGAAGCGATGTTGGCTGGAGGCGGAGGTGACTTGAAAGAGTCGGCTGGGCTCATCCCTTGAAGCGCAAACGGTGCCGTTTGTCCCTCGCTGCTGGACGTACGGGGAAGGTCACCATGGGTTTGGAACGTTTCCATAGGGCTCCCGTTCATTAAAGGTGACCCAAAAGCAGTATGCGAGTGAAGATAAGGCGGTGTCGTTGAACTGAAGAAGTCTGTATCCATCATATTTGTGTATCGAGTCCCGGATGGTTCGGTTGCCACGCACTGCTCGTGGGAGACTGCTAGGTTGTTGTTTAGGCCAGCCGAGTGTTCCTCTTGTGGGGTATGCCGAGTATCGTGTTGTGGGGGGACGTAAGCAAAGTCGTTAGCAGGCCCGGTGTGTGAATAGTTTTGATGCTCAAATCCAGTCATCCCCGAAGTGGAAAAGTCAAGCGATAACGGCGAATGGAACTCGTCTGCAGAATCGTTTCGAACTGTGTCGGGATTCTCTTGCGCGGCAGGTGAGTTGGAGCCATCGGAATCGGCAGAACCATCGTCTGCTTCTACGTTGTCGCCCGAGGCATTGTCTGCATGTGTCGAATCCACGTCAGGAAAGAAAGCGGACGAAGGCTGACCACAGCGGCGGACACCTTCGCCAGCGGGCTCTGAAGCTGCGCGTGGCGACCCTTCATCATCAGGTGAGGTTGGCTCCGAGTTGGATTTCTCCGCCTTTCGCCGTGCCTCATATTCCTCCTGTTTCCGTTCCTGCTTCGCCTTGGCACGCCGATTTTGAAACCAGTTCTGCCAACACACATCAGCATCATAATGTTAGGAGGCATGGAGGGTATGGATTTACGTTGATTCTAGGCCTTTCCAGGCCTAGACTGTCCGCTAGCTGTGCCTTCGTCGAGCTCGAGGGCTTCGGGTTCTCCTGGAACACCGCTTCCAGCTTCTCGACCTCTTCCTTGGACAGCCGTGGTTTGGATTCCGTCTTGGGGTCGCCTAACGGGTTTTGCTCGGCGATGAGATGGCCGCGGGGCTGTTGGTAGTTATACATATACTGAATGGGATACCCGGGGTGTGTAGGATAAGGGTTATCCATGTATGGCAAAGGGTTGCCTTGCGGCCAGTAGTAAGGCATACCCATATTGGCTAGGTGTGCCGGGTAGGGTTCAGTGATTAAATAGAATAAGCTTTAACGTTTTGAAAACAAAAGATTCCCGTGCTTCGACGTCGAGTCTACAGTTCTTGCTCAAGAAACAGATTATTGATATTGGATGATCCGCCGAAAGCCGGGTGTTTGCCGTAAATATAGAGACCGCAGCCTCGTTCGGGATGTTGAAAAAATTACTATAATGAATGACTGAGTTAGATATCTGGACAGAACCAGTCCAAGAGAGTGTGCAGAACGAATGTGGTGGTGTGGTGGACTAAATTGGAGCCGAACTCAACATACAAAAAGGCGTTTAAGTTGAAGGGACTGTAGTCGATATAAGTGCAAAGCAAGAAGGCAAGCGGTAACAGACGGTGACCAAGCTAGAGTGAGACAGCTCTCACATTTGAGCCCTCCCAATTTCTCTCAAGACTAGAGACACACAAGCAGAAGCCAGGATGGAACAAAAAACAATACAGGAGTTGCTGGAGAGCGGGAAGGGAGAAGAGAGGGGGATGGGCGTGTAGTGAAGTAGTTGAATCGTTGCAAGGTAAGGAACCCAGACAGTGGGCCCCCGTATGGACCTTGCACGACCAGCGAACCGGGAGGTGTGTAGGTACTTCCGCGGTACTACGATGAAATTGGGTGGAGGTGAGCGAGGATGTGAGCATTCGAAGAAAGGCGGGTGACACTGGTCGCCGACAGGGTACCTGGATGTACATTTTTGTAGCACTCCCTCCCTGGTAATAATGTACCTTACCTTACGCTACCCTGACACTACCTCCCATCTCCATCTCCCATCTCCCACCTCCCACACGCCAATTTGTACCCATGTATTGCAGCTCTGCAGCTCTGCAGGTAGGTGTGCAGGTAGATAGGTATGCCTAGGTAGGTGCTAGCCTTAGGTAGGTATTCATCAGATCTGTCGTCTCTTCCCGTACCGTACCGCACTCGCGGAGCCTTTTGATTATGAACAGGGTAGCGCTTGTCAAGCGCTGACTTGGGCTCCATGTTGTGGCGGGCCTAGGCGGGTTGGGGTGCTGTTCGGGCCATCCATCCCATCTTACCCCCATCCCATTCAGGTCATCCAGACCCAGGACCGTAATAGCTCGAAAGACGATGTACGTGCAAGTGAATCCCGACCCGAAGGGTCCCTAGGGGGGTGGCGGCAACGGCTTGAAGCCAAAATAGATGGGTGCCAGGGGGGGTGGGAGAGGCACAGAGGGTGGTAGGGGTAGCGAGGGTAGCGAGGATAGAGGATAGCGAAGCAAGAGAGAGGAACGACTACATTAGGCACTGCAGCTACCTCTAGCCCTCGCCGCTGCGCGTCACTGGGACTACTATTCGACAAGCAGATGGGTACGAGATAAGAGGGTACCTACCTACCTACCTACCTCCAGCTACACAGGGCGGAGGGCGGACAAGAGCGAACAACTGAAGGTTCCCTCACCGACTGTATCGTTCGTCTTTCCCGGCTGCGAAGGCACTTGGTACTTAGCAACCGCGAAAGACAAGTTCAGGTACTAGGTAGGCACTGCCACGGGAGGGATAGTCGATTCTTGAAAGGTCTACAACATGCTTGTACCCCACTACGAGGCGCGAAGGAGGTATGGTTACGAATACGTAGTGCAGATAGGTTAGGTAGGTAGGTAGTGGGCAGGTAGGTACATAGCTAGACGTAAGCTGGGATTTTGGACTGGGACTGGGACTGGGACTGGCAGAAAGGTATGTAGGTGTGTAGAGCCCTGGGGCTAACTGGAGGTTTGGAGATGCCATCCCATCTGCCCATCACGCTAAGAAAAACGCCAGCAAGCCGGCCCCTGTCTTAGCTTCCCTGTGCCTGTGGCTATAGTACCGTAGTGTAGGGTCGGTAGGTAGATGGGATATGGAATTAGGGGATCTGTAGGAGGCGTCGAGAGGGACATCGTATCGGAAAGCCAGGTCGTTGGGAAGACCCGACACAAGTTCCTTGTCAAGAACATATCCCGCAAGCCTTGCTTGAATGTGGGGGTAAAAGGGGAGCCATCAAGACGATTAAGACGATTAAGACGATTAAGGCCAATTAAGAGCCTAAGCAAGGCGCAAGTCTTGTCTGAAAGAGAAACTTTCCACACGCTCCCTTCAGATTACGACCGACAGCCCTGGAGGTTGTGTGAGCAAATCGTGGAGAAGAAGAGCAAAGGGCACTGCTAAGAAGGGAAAGGAGGACAAAATTTCGGCTGCATAGGTACCTACCTAAGGTACCTAGCCAGTACTGGGTTAAGCTACTGAGCTCAGTGTTACTTAGTACCTAATCGATGTACCTACTAGGTACTAGGTAGGCTGCTAGGTTGCTAGGTTGCTAGCCCGTAAGCCACTAAAAAGTCCTAAAAGGGGTGGTTCTGGGGCCTGTTAAAGAGGGCTGATTTTGCCAAGCCAGCAAGGCCAGCGGGTTAGTTAATTGGTCTGGTCTGGTCTGGTCTGGTAACTGGTCTGTTAATTGGACTGAGCACTGGACATTACGCAGTAGAAGATTTTTCTCCCTCTGTCTCTCTCTCAGTTGCATCTACTTTTCCTCTCTTTTGCTGCATACCTGGTACACAATACACCCATCAATTGGATCAAATGCCCTGGTAGCACAGCATACAGACTACATGTACAGCGTACAGCGTACAGCGTACAGCTTGTTTGTGGGGTCACAGTACGAAATACTTTGTACCGTATTGTTGCTGCTTGTAGCCATGTAGCCACCCGGAGCCTTGGCAGCTCATCAAAAGCCACAGGGTATCTTAAAGGTATCATGGTATCGTGGTATCGTGGCAATGTGGTATTGCGGTATTGTGGGTGTACACTATAACTTCAAATCCATGTCCCAAGATGTCATCCACAAACGTCAAGTATCGAGGTTAGTATCCGGGTTAGATCACCCGGGTCACTTCACCTCGTTCCATTTAGTAGGAGTAGCTTATTCTTACGTCGATAACATTGAACTATTGACATCAATTGATCTAGTGATATGATATTATGGTATTATGATATTGTTCTTCTATAGACTTACGAGATAGCACGTAAGCCGTGTAAGCGCCTAAGCAGATAGTAAAAGTATGAGGGATCAATGAATTATACTTCCCGTCGAGAAACTCACCTCGGATCGGGTCGCTTTGGTTTGACCTGGTTTGGTTCGGTTTGGATGGACACTTTCCAACAGCCTTGGGGCCCTGGGGCCCTGGAGCCCTTCAGAGGCTATGGCATGGCGGTGAATTAGGTGAAGAGCCAGAGCCAGAGCCAGAGCCACCAACTACTACCTTCCTCATCAAAAAATCATACGCCATGGAGGAAATCTTGATAGGCAACGGATGGCACGGTACGAGATGCCAAGAGGATGAATAGGTGATCAATTGATATTCAACATATCCCAGGTATGCGTACCTAGTAGGTAGTCAGTAATAGCTGGGTGTGTTATGATACAAGGTTCTTTGCGGCTACGCGGAAGTACACATTTTGATAGACCTCTTAGGTCGCCGTCCTCACCTCCTACATAATAAGAAAGTATGAAGAAGAAAGTCTTGAATGCGCTAGTTGTCTGAGACTTTGATGATGCCGATGCCGATGCGATGCGATCGTGACCCATGGAGAATGAAGCTTGCCATCCCATTTCCCGTCCGTACGTCAACCTAGTACTTACGACCTTGGCACTTGTACTCTGGGGCCACTTGGAATTGCATCCAGCCAACGCAGCTTTGGTGATGGCAAAGAGGAATCCCCATCTACAACAGGTACTACGCGTAGATCCTACATACATGTATGTGGTAGATAGTATACCTATTAGAGTATACCATATATGACAGGACATGAATATAAGCCAATGTTGAAACGTTCGAGCTTATTTCATCCACGATACTAATCCGTAACTCAGCAACCTCCAGCTTCCTGGGTGATTCACGGGCCCTAGCTAGCGTAGAGACCGTGTCCTCGCCGTATGTTTACTGTGTAGAAGATGACATACTGTATTGTGGGGTTGTCTACCCGGATTCGCTCAAACTCCCCTGAGACTTTGACAAGTTTTCGTCTAAAGAGGAAATACCTTGACTCAAGTCACAGACATGCCTTTCCCAAAATGTCTTCCCAGATCCACATACCCAAAGCTGTCTTTTGCAAGGTACTGACAGGAAGGGGATCCATGATCATACTACCGAGTACCTACGAGGTACATACACATCATTGATGGATACTACATTGTAGTACTGTGTAAGTCGTGGGTGTCCTGGTTGGTCCTGGGTGGACTGGGTAGGAAACCCTACTATGTACATAGTAGCCCTGGAGAAGAGTGTAATCCATGATCACTGATCAGTGATGGGCAGCATGGTATCCCCGGACTCGCTACATTGGTACCAAATGCCTACCTACCACCTGCGCACCCTGCCACCCTAACGACCAAAAACCCTCGCTGTCTTCGCTTACGTCTTTGCTTGATCTGCAGCTTGCGCTTCGTAGACCCATCCTGCCATCCTCATCAACCCTGACGAGACCTCGGGACATATTGCTTCACTTGCATATACGGCACTAAGCTTTGGCGCGGACACACCCGGAAGAATACCGATGGACTGATCTGTGATGCTTTTTCAGATGCGAAGTATGGAGAACATCGCTTCATCCGGTCAAAAGGCGTTATATTCCATAGAACGCTCCTGGTAGTAATCCGTCATCCACCCAGACCCTAGATGGAAATGAGCAAGTTGCACCATTCCCTATTACACACTTCCTGGGTAGGTACCTGGACAAGTCCTGAATCATCATAGACCACCTAGTATGGACCATGGTCTTTCCACCTAGGCGCAAGAGGCTTACTACGATGCACATACGACACGTTTCGCGGTAATATCATTTCTCTACCTACTACCCAGAGACCTAGTCCCAAACTCGATAGCAACCATCCACTACGAGCACCACTTTCTGACGAGAGGGTCAACCGTTGAAAAACTCCACTCCTAGTGCTAACCAAGCCTTCTGGCCGCATTCGGCCTCGCAATTTCGAAAATTGCCAGTCCGGTCTACGGGCCTCTCGTTCACTGCATCCTCCTTATCATATGCACCCTTGACGTTGGCGTAAAATGCCGTGGAGTAAACGCCCGCAATCCCGGGCGACGAAAAAGAACGAAGCCTAGTGTTTGACAAGCTCTGGGACCAAATATCGTGGGCAACCGGATCCATCGCGCCAGCGTGCCAGCGATAGGACGGCTCAATCTCACGGTGATACAAGGCGATCGAGCCTACCTAATTAGTAGTAGTAGGTAACTCGCCTTCCATGTAGGTAATGCGTAGGTAATGTGTAATGTGTAATGTGCCTGTGCATGCTCCCCAGATGGTCCATACATAGCCCGACTATTCCTGCACGTTCGATCCCGTGAGCGAAGAGTTGCATTGGTTCAAGCCGGATGCTAGTCGTCGTCCTCTAGGGGAGTAGGGGGAGGGGGAGACCTTCCAACGACCATCCTGCCTATCCGCACTCTGCGAGGCGTGAGCAGAAGCCGAATCTGCGCTGTGATATCATTGGTTTTCCCGCTCGATGACATGTCCCTCAAAATCTTAAGATCTGTGCACACACCACGCACACCACGCACACCACGCACACCACCTTGCACAGTACATGTATGGACATACCCGTCTCCCCTGAAGAACTCTGAAAGGTTCAAAGGGCCCCAGCCGCTCGGGGCCGATGGGAGATGGCAGCTTAATGGCGCGATAAACGGGATGAAGAATCTAGGCTGTGGCCACCCTCTCCTCCTACGCACAGCATGCACAGCACCGCTCTAACTTGTTATGCTAAACTTCCGCTCCGTTCTCGTCTCTCTGGTTCTAGCCCCCGTACCTAACGGATAAGTCTTCTGATGACCACCGACAGACAGACAGACATCTCTCTACCTACCTACCTATTCTCCGGCGTACGACCATAAGCCCCGACTTGACATTTTTCGATACACCCATCTCTCATAATAGTATTCCGTTAATGAGAAATAAAGTAAGAAGGTCCCACTATCAGTCCATCCACGGTCTATAGTAAGGTCATCCGTTTAAGGGGCTATTGTTTCGTTTCTTTTTATTATCTCTTTTTAAAGTTGCAACGGGGTGAGCCCCCACAACGTCATTGAATTGATTACGGCAGCGTCTACCAGAAATTGAACATTTGATGTCGCAATAACCATTCGCCTCGGGGTCGCACCAAAAGTTGATTTTCTTAAGATGTGCAAATATAGGGTTGGCCGGCTGGTTGGTACCACTAGGGGGGGAATAGGGACAGGGTAAAAGGTAAAAAAAAAAAACCAGGGGAGGGTGGGGGATGGATACATCTTGATGTATGTAGGTATGTATGTAGCTTCAGCATAGCCGGTAGCTCGTAGCTTTGTAGCTCTGTAGCTCTGTACATTACATATGGATAGCTCCAGTCTGTAGCTTTTCAGGTACGTACAATAGAGTAGGTAGATGTGTGTATCCGGAGGTAACCTAGGAGTTTGCGTATGGTGTGTGTACGGTGCCGTAGGTATCCATCGTAGATGGAGGTATATGTGCGAACCATTATAGTACAGCTTGCAGAATGTGGTATACTGCTGTAACTGGTGATGCTGCAAATTTGGGGTTTAACCTTTTAACCAGGGTCATATTTAGTTCCCATATAAGCGAAAAGAAAGAAAGAGAAAAAAAAATAACTGCCAAGCTGAGCCAGAAAGCTGGGTCATCCTCTTAAACACAAACAAGGATAGAGAATACAAGGATGATGGGATGGGTGTGGATGGTTGTGGATGATTATGGATAGGCTCCAGGCTGTCACTTGCGAAGAAAAAAAAAATGACATTCTCAAAAGGCCCTTGTCAATTCAGTCCTTACTGGGTTGGCACATACACGCCTAGAAAATACATCAATGAATGATAGCACATGGTAGTCAGCTTTCCCTACCTGATCCTATGTAAATCACTCTTTGACTCTTTGACTTCCAAGTTGGAGATTGCCCATGCAGCTGCTGTTCAACCAGCCAAGATACGGTTATCCGAAGATATTCGGTCGTCTCCCAATTTTCATTTCTTTTTCTTCCTTTCCTCTTCTTCTCATGACATCAAGTCGAGCAACAGCCAAGAGCATACCTACCCAGGTAGGCAGACACCTAGGCAAGGATACTGGCACAGACACGGACACCTCAACCACGAACCGCGAAGCCGAGGCATTCGTTCGGCGCGACAACTACGCTACCCACCTCCTATCGCACCAGACGTGCTCATCACGGCCGCTCCATGCTACTACTAGGTAGGCGTACTACAGCACGTTCGCTGCGGATCGCCTACGTGGTACGATATGAGGTACGTGTCCCCATCCGGGAAATGATCTTCAGCTAGCCCAGATGTCCGGATAACCTTCTTCCTCGAGTGGGACAGGTCCCTGATTCCTTGATTCCCTAATTCCCCTGCCCGTCACTTGTCGATCCATCACCATCCGGCGAGAAGTGCGGCAGCGCCATAATCGACGAGATGTCGGGCACGATGCTCGGATTTTTTCATCTGCATCAATGGCCTTCTCTTCAAGATCCAAAAAAGACATAACCTTGAGTGGTGTCTTGCATACCAGACCACCTGCTCAGGTGGCTCGGAGGCTCTCTCGCTGTTTGATATATGGCGCAAGCCAAAATGTGACAGGCAGCCTTACTCACATTTTAGGATACGTTTTGCTATCATTTGTGCGCTCCCATAGGATATGCGCGTGTGCGTCTGTGTGTACTAGGTATGTATGACGGCGCGGAATTGGACATACCCCTGCCTCGACGCAGCTATACGTCCATCGGCATCAACCTCCACCCGACAACGACTTCGCCGATATACATTTTCCAATGAGGGAGGGAGCCTCTCTCGTTGGTCGTCCTAAGCGCAGTGCGTTCGTTCTCGAATTGGAGTGCGGCACCTGCCATTCCCCAGTTTACCGGCACTTGCTTAATTTACTCAGCTCCAGCATATATGTGCCTACATTATCTACTTAGACGTTCGGGTTCGTATAGGCCAGGTCCTTGAACGCTGTCTCTCATAATGGCCTCTGTTAAACAATCCCCAATCAAGTGCTTAGACCCCAATGCCAGGCTAAGGCAGGGCAGGGCAGCACGAGACAAGACAAGACGAGTCAAGATAGCTATAGGAGATGACAGAACGGGGACGATGCGCGCACGATACAGTGCCTAATGGTATGTATAGCACATGTACATGAAGATAGGTCGCACCATGTTACCCTTGCATCTGCATCTTCAAATGCCATTTCGGTTCGTATGTCGACCATAATATCTACTACTACATAGTATGTATGATGTTCTCATAGCAACATATTCTCCTCCACCTCCATCCCGCATACCCTGCATACATACATAGTACAGCACTTGTCTACCTAACGTTAGTACGTAAGTAGGTACCTACTAGGTATGTATGTACCCATCCATCCTTTCGATCCCCACACGAAATCGTATGCAGAGACCCAGCGCAATTTTCCGTCCGCGATTTCTCCTATATTACGTATGTACAAAATCCTCTGTAGATGGGGAAAAGTTACGGGTCGTGTCGTGTCACGCAAGGGTTACTCAATTCCACTTGGATAGCAGCATCTCGTAGTTTATTGTCATTTTCTACATGTAGCTACAATATGGATACTACCTAGTAGGTACCTACCTAGTACCTACTTCAAGGTTGTCTAGGGCCAATCTGTTGATGAATTGTACCTACAGTAGCTGCTTAGGGTACCCCCCTCCCTAAAACCCCCCCTTACCCCCTTAGCCCTACTTAAACAACAAAATTTTGTGGAGATAGCTCAGGCGGCTTGGCTCAATGATGAAAGATGATTGGACACCGTAGAACCCCACTATGGATGAATCTCGGGGATAAGAAAGTTCTCCGCTTTAGCGGATGCGCCGCGTCCTTCGGTTGAATTTCAATTCTCGTTTTTTGTTCAGTGACTTTTTCTCCTCCCTACGCCTCACGGGCTACGTCCTACGCCGCGCATCAACCAAAAAGTAGTCCTTAGATCCTTGAGCCCTTGCGTTCCCATGCTTCAGCTGCTACGGTAGCCTTAGGTCTTGTCAGACAAGCATTAGATCATTCGTAATCGGAATTCAGCACCGGATTTTTAATAGGCATCCGCGGAGCAAGCATCTTGTGAGATGATACACTGACTACACATTCACGTGCTGAACACGTTGGATGTCAACGTCCCCTTTTCTCTCTCTATGCTTAACCGACGGACTGACCTGCATTCGCGAATTTGCCTTCATCGCTTCAGCAAGAGGGAAGATCCGGCCAGCCCCAAAATCCGGTGGCGCTAGCCATAGAAGCAATGGCAGCAGCTGCAACGAGTCTCATCACCAGGCGAACTAGACCAGTGTCTTGCCAATGCGTCGCCGTCTCCCCGTAGTCCTCAGCGTGTGATTGATTCTCCAAACCATGATCGGTCGAATCTTCTTTTTGCTTCTGAGAACGCCTGCAAAAGCATATGGAACCCGCCCGAGACACAGGTCACCAGCGAAGCGAACGCCTCGGCTGCTCTCGAAATCTGTTTCGCCAATGTGTTACCGTAGCACACCATCTTGCATCTCGAACAAGGAGATTAATGTGAGATGAACCTGGCGTTCATGCTGAAGAGTTCATGCTCATCTGGCGAAGCAAGCAGCCGACGGGCGTCTTCGAAACGCCACGCTCTTGTGTTCTCTACTCCTTTTTTTTCTCGAAAATCCTGCGCCGGTCGTGTAACTCGACCGTCGCCAACTCACGTGCCCTCCGCTCCTACGTGCTCAGCGCCGGTTGTTGGTGCTGAGAGCGCGCCCTATATGTAGTGTGGCAACGGGCCTTAAGGACGCTTTAGGCTGTCGCTCCGTAGCCTTCCAAGAGATCGATGTCTAATTATAACACCCAGCGATTGCATCCATGATGATGGCTTGATGCTTCGCCATCTTCTCTCGGAATCCAGACCCTTTTTCTTTCGGAGGACACATCCTCCCGTAACGATATCGCCGTGACCGAGTAATTTGGGTCTATCCAATCGCTCGGTGCCCGTAACACCCGAGCTCGAAAAGCGATACTTTTCCAGATAGCTGGCCACCCAATTGCGCTGGTGAGGAGAGTTCACTGGCATCAAGTGCTGTTCACCTGTCAAACATAGAATAGAGTGCTACGCAACGCGCTACGTACTATAGTACTACGTATTATATGATTATCAACAGGGGTTAGAGTCTGAGGTCACCTACGGTATTTAGGATCGAATCCTGGCCCCGGCGGCCACGTGGATCTGATTTTGATGACAAGAGATCCCCTGGGACTTGAGCGGAATGGCTTGCGTCAATGCGATGTACCTCCAAGTACCTGACCCGGCCTGACCAGGGGGGTAGAATTCGGGACTTGTTCTCTTGTCCTCATTTTACCTATCCCACTATCACGGCCGTAACCTGGAAAGCCAAGACTCTCCACGTTAGTGTAGGGTCTTTTTCATCCCATCTCAACTGTTATCGCGAAAAGATAGCCTTCCAGGTTGTTAGATAGGTGGTTTTACGATACGATACCTTCACGACAGCACTCACTTCTCAGCTCCCTCGGCTATTGGAGATGCAATGGTATGTAAACTCTTGCAGTACGACTTTACAGGTTCAGCTATGTTGGGGGATTCCCAACCTGCGCCCTCCTTAGCCGCGCCTATCTCTATCGCAACCTGCGCCGGTCTTTGCGAAAACTTGAGCTGAGGTCGTACGTCGCGAGAAATTAGCAAGCAGCCACTCCACCACTGAACACCACAGGCTCAGCTCCGCTTTAGCCGCCTACACTACCTCCATAAGCGTGGGGTTTCTATCTGACGGATCCAAGCAGTAGCAGTAGCCTGCAGCAACCGGCGGACTCTACGATCAACTCCAAAAATCGTTCAACTGTGGTACGCGCTGATCCCTCTTCTCATGGCAATCTGCAATTACATAGCCAACTTGCCCTGCCTGTCAATCTGCACTGGCGGTGTGCAGACGGAAAAATTGGGGTCTTCTGTTTACCTACCTGCCTACCTAAGTTGGGGTGCTCGTTATAAGCGCTTGAGACGGAGATTTCATCATCATCATCATCAATAAATCACCTGTCCTAATGGCGGGAGCTAATGAGGCTGCTTGGACCCTTCTCAAGCACCGAGGTTGTGGTCCAGCTTCGTCCTACGCTGCACCATCGGTTGACGTGACGACCGACCCCAAGCCTTCAACGCCTTGACCCTTCTTTAGAAGCACGATGCTTGAGGCGTACTTTGGCAGGCCGGAAGCCTCACGATCACGTCTCCCCGCCCGCATTGGTGCGAATCTGATGAGATCAAGTCATTTCTGTCAATCCACCCTTCCAGACCCACCTGGACATTTTGCATACCTGCGAGATACGAAATACGGTTACACCTCGAGTGAGAGGTTGCTCTTTTCAGCCCCCCCTTTTCTCCAACACCAACTTTTGTATCCTTTTTCTGCCATATGACCTTCTTTAATTATTCTTTAATTATTTTTCTTATGGCCTCCCTCACACGTTATTCTTTTATTAGCTCCTTGTTCCTGCAGTAGGGCAGTGCCTTTGTGTCACTGCAGGCGGCTTAATTAGAGCTCTGTGAAAGGTGTGTGAGAGGAAAAGGGTGAGTGAGAAGCCAAGTTCTTCATTTGAGCAGTCTAATGTTACTTTTCCTTTTTTTCATCTGCACGTCGTGAAAGGGTCCACGGGTATCCTAACCATTCATCATTCTAATCACGACAATTGATTATTCCCAGCATCTACCCTATCGCTAGGGGCACCGTGCACCAACCAATTCCCTTTCCACCAAAGCTTAGCTCCCTCGTCATGTCGGAGTCATCGGAATTTTCCTTGCTATTTTGATGATTACGAACCTTGGAGGTTATTTGCTGCCGCTTGTTGTTGCTGTTGTGTACCCATTCCACCTTTGCCGTAGAGCAGGCGATGGTGAAGGGAGCCAATTGTCGACGACACTTGTCTCTCGTACCTTTCCTCATCTCTCCATGGCTCGCCACCCCCCGCCTTGCCTTGCAAGCCGATCTTTGCCTGAGGGCTCTAGGTCCTGCATGGGTCACGCACCCGCCAGTTACTACGTCGGGCTTCCGCCAACTGGCGTGGTTACTCAGGTCGGCGACCAGGCAAATTGACAACTGCGAAGATCCCTTCTTGGCGACCGCATCTCTTGGCAGTTCTGCAACTGACGATGCTGTGTTCACGTATCCATTCCCCCCCTCAAGGGAAATCGCTGCATGTCTTGGAGATCGTTCTTCCGACCTGCGCTGCGAGAACCCGAGGTTCCTTGAAAGTCCCGTAGTGGCATAACGGCATGACATCTTATCGGGTCCTTGCTGTCCCCGTTCCCATTAGGGGCCCTCTGCGCGAGCCACACAGTATAGGTACCCGTACACGATGCCTACTAATCTACACACACTTATCTCCCCAAGGCAGGCGCTCGTTACCCACAGACAGAAATGCCCAGGCCGGGGGTATCGTTGTTCAACGGTGCGCAACGTCTAGCCCATATCCATGGCCTCGGGATGATGGTGTCTTTACACAAGGACTCGTGATCCCGCGGCGTACAAAGAGGTGTTTCTTTAGACCCGTGTAATTACCATTTCCGATTCGCAGCCGAGACCCACGGTAAGTTGCCATTGCCGTATTCAGCTCTTGCTTGGACTTGGTAGCTACAGTGTGCTATGCTACGCCCCGCCGAGGCCAGGACTGGCCGCTCAAGCAGGTACGCGCGCATAGTCTCGGGACCATACGACAGGGTTTGAGGGGACAGGAGAGTGAAAAAAAAAAAAAAAAAAAATCTCGGCGGAACGGACGCAAGGGAGTGTTTCCGCCAGTCAAGTTCCTCTCCTGCTCTACTACCAGGCTCAGGTGAAATTCCCCAGCTCTTGCGTACGTGGCAGCTCCCACTTGGGAGGGGGGATCTCTTCGTTGGGCCCTCCGCCTCCTCCCAGCGAGCGGGACATCCCATATGTGGCCCCCCGTCGAAACGAGCGGACGACCTCGTCCAACGAAACTAACGGCAACCGCGGTGAGCGCCCTTCCCATCCCATCATCCCACGTAGGCATCCTATCAGAGAGATCGACAACTTCCCGGCGGCACTTGGCCGGCATTTAGAAAACCCAAGGGGCCCAGATCGGGTATGGTGCAGTATGCATCTTTCGAGCGCCCTCTTCTGCAAGTAGTTTAGCCAGCAGACCTAGGTGAGCATACTGAAAAGAGAGTATAACATGAGCATAACTGTGTAGGCACCTAAGCCAAAGGCTGGAAGATTCCGTCATCAGAGCCTTTTTCTTTTGAATTTGTTTTTCTCCACACGAAGGGGACCTAGCTACCTGGTTAGCTATGCCGTGATTGTGATCCTTGTGTGAGATCAATGTCTGACAACGGCAGAACGGTTTAATAAGGGTACACTAAGGAGAAATAAGATACATACGGAGATCAGTCGGCCTGGCTCTACGGGGTAGCATGTCTCACATCGACTCTTTCTTCGTTCCCTCATAACGACGGGTATGCTCGTCATTGACTACCTACCGTGGGGGGGCAGGAGGGAGCGACGCTCAGGAACCCGGCATCCCGTCCTAACCGCGCAGCTACCTACCTCTAGTATCTACCTACCTATCCATCCTAGCAGCAGAGCAAATCAAATTTCTCTCATCCCCATCCGCGCTCGCAAATGTGCTTTTCGTGTCGTAGTTTGTCGCCCCGCCTCTTTCTTCATCACCAAGCCTCCCTCACCCTCCCCGTGACGTCCCCAAGCAAAAAGCAGGCAGACAGGCAAAGCGGAATTAGGTACATACCCGGCACAGTGGGCGGCGGCTTGGAGCGGGGAGTGGATAGGCAGAGGGAAAAAAAGCTGCGAAGTTCCGATAGTGCTGGTGATCGTCATTTATGCATCCACCGCGCCAAGACTGTGGATGGCGTCTCCAGGCGCTACATTTTCTTTTCGCACAAAGCTCGCTCGCTCCCTCTTCGTCCACCACTTCTCCCCTACCTACTTGCCTATCCACACAGGTAGGTAGTATATACGGAGGCATCCATGCCCATATCGGGTACTTAGTCTTCATACCCATACCCATACCCATACCCACATCCCTACGCTACACGACCCGTCTCCATGGGCCGGCCTTGCAGGGGGCTCGTACGCCAACGCCAACGCCAGCGCCAGCGCCAGCGCCAGCGCCTGGGTCCGTTTTGCTTCTTCGACGACCACCACCGCCAGCGCAAATGAGCGATAGGGAACACAAATCTACGCTCCCAGCCAGTCACGTAGCGCAGCTTGGCCGTGTGTTTATATAATCATTCCCGACAGACGGGTTCTATTAGCGTTGCGGCGCGATCTCGGGCACATCATTCTATACTTTTTTCCCTCTTTTCTTTTCTTTTTTTCCCCTTCTCTTCGGATCGTGCCTCGATCCGCCCCCAAATCTCCTTTAGTCCCCCTACCCTCTAGGTAAGTGTATCCCGTATCTAGTGTGCATGCTGTATGTTGTATGTCGTAAGTGTGATGATGATGAAGATCGTGATGATGCCTGTTCACCGTAGCACTCTTCCAACCCCTAACCCCAGCCCAAACAACCAATCTCCCTCTCCTCTCTTCCTCGCTCTCCCCCCCACAGTCCCAGCGAAGCGGCGCGCGCCCCAGCCGGAACTCCCGACCCGGTCCATTGGGGCGGTATATCCCGGCCTATAATGCCGAGGCGGAGGCCTATATGATGTGCAACTTTCAACGAAAGCATGGGGGTGTAACAAAATGAAGGAATGGAAGATGCCGAAAATACAAAATACACAATACAACATAATAGAAAAAAGCTCGTAACTGGCAGATTGCTGCGCTGCCCATCCATATAATCCCCAGCCGCACGTTTCGACCTTCGTCCCTTGGCGCGCTGGGACCGCGACGTTGCGTTCCGCCAGAGCTCGGTCTCGCGCCCTCGGGTTCTGTCTCTCCTGCTGCTTGGTTGCTTGGTTGCTTGCTTTGTTGTTGAGGCAGCGCACCTCTCTGCTCGTTGTTCCTGTTGGGGAGCCCCCGGTCCTGTCTCGCCCCGTCGGCCTTTTCCCCAGCCCATCCACGTCAATGTCTCTGACGCGGCGGGGCCATCTATCGATTTCTGCATTCCTCAGCTCGGGCGCAACTCGGTTTCGTTTCGTCTAGCTTAGTTCGCCCTCACACCTGCATCACCTGCAGCAGTGGCAGCAGCAGCCAAGGCATCCGCGATCCGCAGCGTCACGCGCCCGTCCTCGCACCGCACCAGGCGGACGGACCGCAGGTCGCGCACGATCCAGTCGGGCTCGGCCGCGCGCACCTGCGCGGCGGCGTGGCTCGTCACGAGCCCCAGCACGCGGCACCCGGCGGCCTTGCCGGCGCGGATGCCGGCCGGGCTGTCCTCCAGCACGAGCACGTCGGCGCTGTCGTCGATGGCGAGCCCCAGCTTCTCGCGCCCCAGCGCGTAGCACGCGGGGTCCGGCTTGCCGTTGGCTACCGACTCGGCTGTCACTAGGTGCGCTGGCTGCGGCAGCTGCAGCACGTCGAGCCATCCCGTGACTAGCGGCACCGTCCCGGACGTCACGATCGTCCACCGCGCGTGCGCGCCGATGAGCGCGTCTAGGAGCGCCCGGGCGCCTGGGATCTCGACGGCGTCGCTGCCGTGGAGCTTGGGGAGGAGGCCTTCCATGTGTCTTACGTCTGTTTGCGCACGTTGCTTGGTTAGCTTGGTCGCTGGCTAGCTGGTTGGCTGACAAGATCGTCAGGGGCAGATGCAGGCGGGTGTTGTCGCAAGACGGAACAGAATCCAGGGAGTTTCTCAGGGGTAAAGGGGTGGCAAACGACGGAGAGGTCCGTCTACTTGGATGGCAAGGGGTAAGCTGGAGTTAAGGGTTGTGGTCCAAAGTCAGGGGCTAAGGGATGAGCTATGAATGCAGCTGAAGTAGAGCAGCTGGCTTCGAGACGAGACGAAACGAGGCGGAACTGGACTTGAAGCAGCCTGGACTTACATTCCCAATTCGCCTTCTCGGGGCTAAGCACTTTGAGCATGTCTATGCTACGGCGGCCGTGGGATGTTTGCAAGATCACCTCTGGGTCAACGCCGATCTCCTTCCCGACGCTGTGCCTTTGTTAGATATCTCTCTTTAGGAGGATGGGCGGTTTGCGTGGCGTGGACGCAAGAGTGTCATTGGAAACTCACGTATGCCAGTGCTTGACAACGGCTGCTGTCGAGTCTATGATGGTACCGTCCATATCAAAAAGCAGCCCCTTGAACGAGACCTCGAATGGAGGTGTGTTGTAATCCATTCTGAAGGCGAAGAGCCTGGATTGCCCTATTCTATTGGAAGTTGAATCTCGAAGATGGAATGCACAAATGAGCAAATGAACGAATCACTCCGAGCTTCAAGCACCTAGTACCCTACTTGGTACCTAGTTAAGGCCGTGAAGTGATGATGGCAACGTCTAAACCGGTACAAGACCTTAGTAAGTGATTGGTGAATATCGTCAATTGATCAAAGCGAGCAACTTTATATTCGTCCAAGAGGTACGGGTCTGTAAGTACTAGACAAATAGAAACCAAGCCTAGTTGGGAAACTCCGCCTTGAGAGGCCCGCCGTTGATTTTAGTAACGGAACTGAAGCCATCGTGAGGCCGACAATCCGCTAAAGGATTCGATTTTTTAAGGGTCCCATGGCCATTTTCAGCATGGGCCAGTTCTTATCTACAGGAGGTACTTCGGTATCTACAGGTGAAGGTATAGGTACCGGGTGCAGGTGCAGGTGGAGGTGGGGTTGGACAATCGACAAGATCGCGGGTTCAATTAGTGGGGTACATGCAAGCGGTGTGTGACGGCAGAATCGTATTTTCGTCCAAAATTTCTAATCTTTTGCCCAGTACATCCATACTTGCCATACACTCACTGCACTTTACTGAACCCTTCACTATCAAGATCAAAGCCAGGTTGTCGTAACATTTCGCATACGATGGCCAACCACATCACGAAGCCCAAGAGTATGTGCAATTGAATACATGATCTACTAAATGGCAATTGACATATTATGCAGAGGCCAAATCGAAGCGGACACCCGTCCGTTTACGGCACAAGATCGAGAAGGCATCCTCCGCGAAGCAGCGCAAAGCCAGAAAAGAGGCAAAGAAGAACCCACAATGGAAGTCAAAGCTTAAGAAGGATCCCGGCATCCCAAACCTATTTCCTTACAAAGAGAAGATCCTCCATGAGATCGAAGAGGCCCGACGAAGGAAGCAAGAGGAGCAGCAACGACGCAAAGAGCTGGCCAAGGCCGCCAACGCAGGCGCTACAGACGAAGCTGATACTAAGAAGATGGTTATCGATGGCGCAGGCGAAGAAGACTCTGATGGCTTCGCGGATGATCAACTCGATGCGATGGACGAGGACAACGTAGATGACAGCACAAACCCCATGGCAGCACTGCTCGCGAGCGCAAGAGCCGCCGCCGAGAAGTACGATCGCGAGCTGCAGAGCGGAGACGAGATGGAGGAAGATGATTCGTCAGACGACGACGACGCCGATTCCGAAGGAGGCTTCGAATTACGCGCCCAGTCCTCGTCGCGAAAAGCACACGACAAGGTCTTCAAGCAAGTTGTGGACCAAGCCGACGTTGTGCTCTACGTGCTAGACGCCAGAGATCCGGAGGGTACAAGATCCAAAGAGGTGGAACGGATGGTGATGGCCGCGGTAAGCGGCGGGAAGAGGCTGATCCTTGTGCTCAACAAGATTGATTTGATTCCTCCGCCTGTGCTCAAGGGTTGGCTCGCCTATCTACGAAGATATTTCCCAACTCTCCCTCTACGCGCTTCTGGTTCAGCCCCCAACGCGCAAACCTTCAATCACCGCGACCTTACCGTCCAGAACACTTCTTCTGCTCTCTTCAGATCCCTGAAATCCTTCGCCGCCTCCAAGCAGCTCAAACGCGCCATATCAGTCGGTGTCATCGGATATCCCAACGTTGGAAAATCCTCTGTCATCAACGCACTTCTCTCCAGAGTAGGCAGTCGAGGTGCGGCCGCTTGCCCCGCAGGCGCCGAGGCGGGAGTTACGACGAGCATTCGCGCAGTCAAGATCGACAGCAAACTGACTCTCTTGGACTCTCCCGGTATCGTCTTCCCTTTGGCGCCGGAAGGCGAGTCCTCCACAAAGAAGAGTGCCATCGAGGCGCATGCTCACCTTATCCTCCTAAATGCCGTTCCTCCGAAGCAAATCGAGGATCCCATACCCGCCATCACACTGTTGCTGAAGAAATTATCAACTTCGCCGGGTCTACTCCAGAAACTCATGGACGTCTACGATCTCCCACCGCTGATAACATCACTTGATGGAGATGCCACGACGGACTTCCTCGTGCAGGTAGCACGTAAGCGGGGTAGACTTGGACGCGGAGGCGTGCCGAACCTGAACGCCGCGGCTATGACGGTTATCACGGATTGGCGAGACGGCCGCATCCAGGGATGGGCCAACGCGCCCGTATTGCCGGTCGCGTCTGAGATTTCTAAGAGAGGTGACGAGGCTGGCCAATCCGTGATGATGGATCAGAAGGAGATCGTTACAGAATGGGCCAAGGAGTTCAAGCTCGAA
Organism: Hypoxylon rickii; assembly: GCA_902806535.1. Classification (NCBI taxonomy): domain Eukaryota; kingdom Fungi; phylum Ascomycota; class Sordariomycetes; order Xylariales; family Hypoxylaceae; genus Hypoxylon; species Hypoxylon rickii. The sequence goes on from CADCWY010000013.1 coordinate 386,014, forward strand.
GGCTTATGGGGTGATGATAACGAGGAGGCGAAGGTGGACGATGCGATGGTGCAGTGAGGAAGAATTAATGGGTTGAACTTGCTTTTCATGCCAGTAATTCGCCGGCTGTGTTTAGGAGTTGGGTTCAATACGTGCCTATATCCCGACAACCTTACGGAGTCACGGATGAGGAAAATGATAATTCTTGAGCACGTTACGCGATTGGCATTGCAGCTGCGACAGAGGAAATGATCATGAATAAATCAAGTGACGATATCCAAATCGTGAACTTCAAGTAACCCGTAGAGCCCGTTGCCTTGTTGATGTGATTGTGAATGCGCTGTGATGCTAACGGGCAGACAAGGACCTCTCCATATCGCCTACGTGAAGCCATCATGAGTTCTTTCGCCAGCCGGGCAAGTTTATCTCGCTGCTAGTTTATAGCGAAGTGGCATCAAGTTATTAGATACCATTTCGTCTGATTCTGTCCCTAAATAACACAGAATCAATGACACCTTGCCAGTCTCACAAGCTCGCCCACTCACCCCTTCTTTCAGCACCGGGCTTTTACAGCCCTAGAAAGAGTTAACAACGAAACCACCGTGATATCTACCTACCGAAAAAACGTGAATTCACAACCCTACAGGTGTCCACCCAGGTAGTCGTCACCGAAGACACAAAATAGCTAGCTAGGCCCAGCAAGCCAGCCGTCCGGGTCTGTTTGCCACGCCCCCCTCTTAACGCCAAAAAGCCCACCGTGTCTGCACCGATGGAAGAAAGGCTCTAAGATAGGGTCCCATAGCTCAGTTGGTCAGAGCGTCGTACTAATATTGCGACTCGCAATACTGTGTTCTCCTTGCCGAGTCATGCGAAGGCCGAGAGTTCGAGCCTCTCTGGGACCACTCCCTTTTTTTTTCGTTTGCGTTTGGTGTGTTTTCTGGGCTTGTGGGCGGGCGCTGGGCTCGCTAGGCGGGTGTTTGGCTGCGGGTTGGGACCGCGCTATGCGTGTAGCGCCTGTGGACTCTGTCGTGGAGGAATGGCTTCCGTGTGCTGGACTGGAATTCACCCTATCTGTGAGACTTTCGATAGACCGGTCGTGGGTAGAACTTTCACGGCCAGGAGTTGCAGGGTTTGCGCCTACTATGTAGCTATGTGTTTTGAAAAGGACGGCAAGGCGGGAAATAGGGATATCGCCAGATGGTGAGGTAGCCTATCATTTTCGTAACCCCCTAAGTGCTGCATAGTATACCTAGGTGGTAGGTAGCTGCGAATCCATCGGGTCGAAGGCTTCGGTAACTCATCACGTAGATAATGTACTAAGTGCTAGTTCCATGGCGAGCGTAGGGCTGCTAGCGGCCCTAAGGCGGCCACTAGTATCCTGCTTGGTTTCTTTAGCCGTGCTTCGGGTCGACACTACGGAGGTTATACCATGCTATCTTTTTTATGGCACTATAGGCAAAGTCAAAAGGGGATTACGTGAAGATATTTCGTATATCGTCGTCTACACAATGTGTAGATATATGTTCAACTTACTTGGCAACTAAACAGGGGACGACCGAATTCAGATGGGCTAGCTCGCGATAGCCTCGCGCTTCTATCAGCTTTAGGCTACCTGGTATTCATCCCGTAGCAATGAAGGGGATGCCTATGGTATTGGGTAGCAGGCAAGTAAATGTACGAAAACATACTAGGTACTACCTAGTAGGTACCTATTAGGGAGTAACAGGCAGTTCGCATGGCTCAATACAGGGCACAGATACAGCTATGACGGGTCTCTGCTAACTTGAATCCGAAGATGCCTAGTACTCGAGCTTCAAGACACTGCGTGCTACCTACCTAGGCACCTAAGGAACACTCCACATGCACGACCTAGGGCTACGCCTCCTGACGCAATTCCCCCCCTTAGAAGTCAGAGGATCCAAAAGTGTCGACTATTGCTCTCCCAGACCATCGATTTCCCAGGCCACATTAGAGGCAGTCATAGTTGTCGAGAAAGTTGAAAATCGGCAGAAGGTGGGACAGTCCTTCTCCTCTCAAGCCTTCCCTATTTAGTACCTACTAGGTACTCAGTGTGCATTCCACATCGTCAATGTTGATGACGTAGAATGAATTTGGGAAGGCAATAGGCTGCTCCAAGTTCGTCGTGGCGGAAAGAACGCATCTACCCTCTTTCCTTATAGACCTACGAGACTTACGGATACAACGGCATGAGCAAATAAACCTAACCGAGATAAATGTTTCGTAAAAGTGCTTAAGAATTCTTCAATCTGACAACTATTCTCTGCACCAGATCTTCTACTTCTACCTTCGTTGTTAGATGGAAGACGCAGAAACGATATCGTTGTTGCGCGAGGAACTTAAGGCTCACATATACCAGGGCTGTAGCTGTCTTTGATGGCCAGCCCTAACCCTTGAAATCATTTCCCACCCGGTGATGAGAAGATGACAGTCGGCCTTACACACAGCTTGCCAGGTAAATTCAACCCTTTATTTCATGGTGTGGATCATGGTTGACGGTACCTACCTAATTAACATGCAGTGGCCCCCGACATTACAGACGATGGGTTAAGCCTGCCGACCGCCACTCTCGTCGCGACCAACACCTTTCCGACGAGGTGAAGCTTTACATGGACGATGAGGGACGCGAGGAACGAGAGGCACAATTGGAAGAAGACGGTTACATCTTGGTAGACGATTATGTTGAGAGCAGCCAATCCGAAGAATCTGATATCTCCTGAGGTGCTACCAATGATAGATAATCTTCTTTTTGCTGCCTGAATGGCATATTATTGGTAGCACCTCGACGCTCCATATAGCTTTTGCTATATACCATACAGATCATTTTTCTTTTCGCCTCACGCCTTTTGGCCTGCGATCAGAAAATCTTCTGGATTATTTCAATTGCCGACCAGAATACGATTACCACAATGGCAGTCGTTACGACAACCGCAGTAATTATGACAACTCGAAGAGAGACAATCGTCGTTATCATGGCCGCCGGTTCTTCAACCGCGGTCGTAACAACTATCGCAGAAACCCGCGAAACGGGACACAATCAACGGGTCTCCATAGCCTGTCGTCGCCATTGGTCTTCACCTGGAGTTCCTTAAATTTGAGAAGCTTGGCTTTGTCGTATTTATCAAATAGCTCCATGGCGCTTTGGGTCCTCTCCTCGATAGTCAGAGAGACCATTTCGAAAGGCTGAAAGCGGGTGTTTGAGAAATTTCGGACGTGGGAGGGCATGAATGGCGTCTACGTACTCTGTCTAGTCGAAGCAATTTATCAAAGGAGTATGTTTTCTCGGATGCAGAGCAGGGCAGTGTCACATGATAGATATCCCATATAGCCCATGTTCACTGTCTCCGATGCCGAACTTCAAGCACAGAAATCACAGCACTATGAAGGGGTGTGGTAATATTCACGAGGCAAGCCCAGAAGACATAGGGAGGCTTTATCTTGATAGGTACCTAATTTATTGATTTTTTTCGCGTGACGTCAACATGATGTGCTTTCTAGGAGTATTGAAATTGCAGCAGAAATTGCATTATCTTTAGAACTATGGGAGCTTGTTTGCCGGCTGTAGCCCCTGATGGTGACGACGTTGGTGGGATTGCGATACACGGCTGGGTCTAGTTCTCTCTGTTTATTCTGTGTAATAATTTACCTTTATACAGATCGTCGCATGGATGTGTTGACACCTCAAATGCCGCTAGGAATTTTTGCTGCCCTGGGAGTCAAGGGTGAAGGACTGCGCAGGAGGTGGTTGGTTTCGAGGGCTACCATGGCCTTCGTATTCCTACTTCGGCTCGCTGAATATAATCATTCAACTACCTACGTTCAAAGCTTCATCGTCAAGCTGGTATGGATGGCTCCTTTCCATGGTGATATATAGGTACCTACCTAGGTAGGTAGGTAACTTGTCTCTTATCGTGGGTTTCATTGGTTAACCTCTTGCTGGATATGCTTGTCTACTAGGTACCTACGTAATACTATCCATCCACTATGTTCAAATACTTGGGCTTGGGTACCAGTGTCGAAGTGTTGTTTCTTATGCCACTACAAGTTTCGGTGAAAATCGGTTATCGTGAGACATCAGATACGTATTTGGGCGTCACGAGGCAAGGCAAGCTATTGTTTAGCCGTATGAGGCACTGTCTGGAGTGATCTATCGGTATCTTGATTCTCCTGGCCACTAAGTAGCTGGGCGTCAACTACCGGAGCTGTTTCCGTGGGATAGTAATGGCCAATTTCGTTTATATCGAAACCACCTGAATTGGGGATGGGAAGCCTAGCCCTTACTGCATATCTACACTGCCACCGACGACAATACTTGCCGTCGTACCGTCCTCGTATCGTTCTCCCAACCCCCAAAGTGTGTTTTATTACGCTTATCATGTAATTTCACGAGGTCACGATATGTGTACCTGTCATATCTCATATCTAGTAAGCAGGTAGATAATAATCAAGGTACAACGGCAACGTATCAAACTAGGCGATATATTTGATGAGACGACATACTCCTTTTGAGAAAAGGTCCAAATATCACCTCATCAAGCCCAACTTCACGGAGTATCTTTTCAAAAGCAAGGGCTGCTTGTGATAATGAAGATGGGTGAAGACCAATCAACGACAGGGGTGCGCTGGGGATATCGATCGAGGCCAAAGGAAAGGACCAATGAGGCGAGAAGCGAATGGCGACTCTTACCATGTGTACCCCAAAGCGGCGTCCCCAAGCTGTGAGTGGTTGCTCCCACAAGCCACTAACGACCATGACGCCGGCACATTGGGCCCTCTGGTCGACAGCAACCGACGCCAAAATCGGAAGGATTCGCCCCTCGCGATCCCGCCTGAATGGTCCGGGTCTTTGCTCGGAGGTCTGATTTGCCAGACGCGAAGTCGCCCCCGGTCCGTCTTCATGGCAGAACCTGGCAGCTAACAGCCGATGAGCCATTCAAAGGATTACCCGTCCCATCTAGATTTGCTTTTCCGGCTTTTGAAGAACGGCCCCCCCATGTTCTGCGATGGGAAGAGGAATGGAGGATGGAGGGGAGGAATAGGCGGTGAAACCATCCGCTCGGGCATCGAGGCCCATGTATGTAGGTCATACTTGGTACCCAACCACATCGCCGTCATTCCACGTGTGTGTACCGTACCGAAATACTCCAACGTCCCCTCCATCCCTCCCCCATGTCCCCAAGGCAGATCCAACTTAATACTTGCGCTATGATCTGATATTGGATGGGATGATGTACTGTCCGTATGCACTGCCGTCAGCCATGTTCTCCAACCCAGCCTGCCCGCAGCAGCAGCGACTACAACGACGTTCGGAACCGCGCTCCGAGTCCGTACTCTCTGCTTACGCCATGTAGCTACCTGCCCGCAAACCTGTCTACCTGCCTATTCCCTTCTCACCCCTGTCCGCCTCTCTAACCACTTGGCCTCGCACCCTCTGACGCACCGTCGTATAACGTGCAAGTAGCACGTATATCCCCCGGGAATAAGCGAAAGAAGTGGCAAGAACGATGATATTCAAAGGCAAGGCAAGGCAAGGCAAAGCAAGGAAAAGAAAAGGAAATAAAAAGAACGAAAATAGAATAAATGCCTAGTGCCGCAAACAGGGATCCCGATCCCATCGTCGCGAACCCGGGACCGCGAAAGGCAGAGCCAGGATACTCCCTCCTCCCCTCCATCTCTCTCCCCAATCTCCGTCGAGGAAGAGCAAAGAGAGAGAAAGGAGAGAAGGGACCGTTGAAAGCCCCTAACCCATCGCCCTCCCAAATAATCAAACTCTCGGGCTACACGGTTGCCGCCCACGCACGTATACCCGCCGCGAGCATGGATGGCGGGACCACGGGGCGCCCAGATAGGAAGATGGGGCATGTAAGTACATACGTAGTAAGTGCCCAGGTAGGTAGGTAGGTCGGGAAGCAGTGTCAGGGTGGCGTGCAGCGCAGCCCGCGCAAAAGCTGGCCCAGCTCCACCGCACCCGAGGTTCCCTCTCATTGGTAACCGGTAGGGCTGAGTCAGATCGAGCGCCGTGTGGCCCGGTCGTGCGTGTCGCCATCCTTGGCTGGAAGCCAGACAGCCACCAGCCCGCCTGCCCGTGGGGAATAAGCCCGCGAGTGGGAGCTGGGCGTGACGAACGTATGGGGAATCGGCCGAGAAGGAAGGAAGGTAGACTGACTGACAGATAGGCTGCCAGTCAGACAGCGCGTCTGCATATGTACCTACCTACGCATGTACGTATGTACCTAGCAGCAGCAGCAGCTGTACGTAGCCCTGGAGGTATTCATCCAAGCCAGTACAGCCAGTAAGTAAGCCGCATCCAGGCCCCCTATACAGGTCGTGTTATTGCAGCGGGCCCAACTGGGGTAAACACCAGTGATCAACGAAGCCTGTCTGCATCATTCCTGTCTGGCATTGTACATCCATCCATCCATCCACCTCGCTACCTCGCCCCCGTCCATGATTACCACGCCGCTGTACACATCCATCCACCCCTAGCAATCCAGCAACCACAATCCCGTCGGATCCGAACGCCCGGGAAGAAAACGTGCGCGCGACACACACATCCGTCCGCATAGCGTCCCTGCCACATGTGCGCGGCGTGCTGCGTGCTGCGTGCCGCTCGCCGCTCGCCGCTCGCTGCGCGGTCTACCCAGCCACGGACGCGGTGCGGGTGTATGCCGTACCGCGCACCCTGTCCTGGCCTGATCTGGTCTGCCCTGACTTAACTTAACTTAACTTAATCTAACCTGACCTTGCCTTGCCTTGCCTTGCCTTGCCTGTTGTGGTCAACAATATGGCATGGCGTGGCGTGGCGTGGCGTGCAACACGCATCTACGATCCTGCAACGGCCACACGTGTAGGTACGTGCGTGCGTCCATGCACGGCGCGTCTAGATCACCTACCTACCTATCTACCTACCTACCCAGGATTAATGTGTAGGTAGGTACTTGGCGCCGTACGTAAGACGACAGAGCAGCGTGCATGACACGGGAGGACAGACGGAGGGTTCTAGACCCGGCCATTCCCACGCCGGGCTGAGTAAGGAAGCGCGTCTCGAAGCGGAGGATGTCGTGATGCGTAGCAGTGTAATCAAGAGCTTCCCTGCTTTGGGGCCTGGCGTTGTTGACGTCGATACGAAGGGGGCCCTTGTTGCATGCTCGTCGCTCTTGGAAAAGGGGGAACAAGGCTTGGGCTGAGGTTGCCGGGGCTACTAAGGCGAGGAGGGAGGGTATGGGTTCATGCAATGTGGGTGACCGTTATTTCCCTATGCAAGGGAATGCATATCTAATATCGTTAGAATGCGGATATCTGAGGTAATTTCATCAAATCCTGTGGATGATGTGGATGAGAGTGCGTCTGTCAAGGCATCCCAGTCCCACGTTTTCGGACTGTGACCCTATTTGCTCACTTCATCGGAGATAGCTTCTTACGAGACAACCACATATCTCGAAAATTCAGCTGTAAAGGAGTATCGATATGTATTACCTCGTTGCGCTTTAATGCTTTGCCTTTCGCGCGCAACTCTGCCTAGAACTAATGGTGAACAAGATTTGATGGTGATAGTAGTAGTAGTAATAGTGTCTTCTCTTCATCTTGAGTGGAAATACCCAAGCTTGACACGTGAAAAAACAAAGACACCCGTAAATTCCTTATGATGCAAATTTGACCCTTCCGACACTTCCCATGGAAAACAGTCATGGAGAAATAAGAGACAGACAACCAACCCCAAAACTCAATCAATGAGCTAGAGTCTAGCCGCCTCCCGATCGAAGAAAAAACAAACCCGTTCGATCCGGCAAATGTAACCCAAGCTCGAACAACGGCGAGATGACTCGATAACAGTGGCGAAACAGAGTGAACTCCTCCAATGCTGACTGACGGAACAAGCGGGCCACAACCAATTTCCCCTATGAAAGGTAACGTAGAGTTGTAACAGAAGGTGGAAAGTAAAACTAAAAAGAGTAAGGAGAAGGTAGAAACGAAAAAAAATTAGCAGACAAGCCTCCCCAAGCCCATGATCGATGATTGGACCCTCGCTGTGTATGCTATGCGACGACCACGGATGACTGACCTAACAGAAGAGGACGTGCGAAGGCTCGGCCGCCTCCGGTCTGGGATCGCCAAGTCACCGAGCAAGAAGGCCGAAACATACCGATGGTATATTCTATTAGGCTCTTCGCACCCTGCGAGATCGCCGCATTTCGTTGAATTCCAAGGTACGTAGAAGCCCTTCCCCGTTCACGATCGACATCGCACAACAAAGGACAAGCCGTAGGCCAGACCCATGAATCTCATCTTATAAAATCATCACGGGATCGTATATGGCCCGCAATCCGATGTCCGAAGTCGGTTGCGAGTAATGGTGGTGAGGGGGTATCGCGGCAAGTAAAAAAAAAAAAACAAGAACCTGTAACCGTCTGTGAGAACCGAAACGAAGGACAGCGTGTATCTTGATAAGCGTAGTAACGACAAAAAGCCTCGGTGGTATCAAGTGTATATGCAAATGCTGCGAGAGAATCGAGCTTCGACAAAACGACTGGCTGGTCGTAGTCTCATAATGCAGCGAAACGCGCAAAGCAATCCAGCCTACCGATCCTTGTATTGCCCGAATGAATGTGAATCCGACGGATCCTCAGAATATGCGATGGGACACCATTCTCCGATTCCTCTATTGCCGGACCAGGCTAGCCAAGAGCCAAGGACATAACCACACGTAAAGCAAAAAACCGTCCCGGATGTATGAATATATAGGGTGTAGTAGATCGTTTGTTCGAGACCTGCTACGAGGATGTGATAGGAGTTCGAAATAGCGTGTTGAATATAGTGATAGAAATGAACGGCGTCTAGGCCATCGCATCCTTATTCCCAAGAAAGTCTCTGCGCTCTATCAATGACGACTTCCGCGTGTCGATCCTACTACTGAGGTTGGTTCGCCCACCAGCTTCCAGCGGCCGAAGTTTGCGGATTGTTCCAGGCCGATGTCACAGCCGGTCCCGGAGCAGGATTTTGAGGCATGAACTGCCTAGGCGTCTGCTCAGGAGGGTACATGCCCTGCCCCGGATTTGGGTAGCCCTGGCCTAGCCCTTGCATTCCGTGATACGGCATCGTGCTTGGCTGCATCTGAGGGGTGCCGGTTGAGTGGCGCAGCTGAGGAGCCGGCGACTGCTGTGGATGCGGCGAGGGTTGCGACTGGGTCGTATACCCAGAATAGTGCTGAGGCGTCTGAGGTGTCTGAGGAGGTCCCCATATTTGGTTGGAAGGCGAGTAGTTGTACGCCGGTGTGCCTTGAGGCATGTTGTTTGACGCACCGGGTTGGATGTTGGACGGTCTCGGCTGCTTCTGAGAAGACGGCTGGGGTATGCCTCGCATGGGGGTCTGGTTCATCGACTGCTGGGAGTGGATGGTCTGCGAGTAAGGCGGCGCGGTCATCATCATCTGCGGGCTCTGATTCGCCACCATGTTGGACGTCTGCATGCTGGCAGGGGTGGCATGAGGCGACTGGCCAGGGCGTGTCGTGGGTAGCGCGGGCTCGGTGGTGACGGGTTGTGTCGTGGGCGGTTGCTCGTGGGGTCTCCGCCATAGGTTGTTCATGTAGTCGGTCCGCATCTCGCGCTGCTGGTTGACGGATCGGTTAAACTCGGCCGCGTGGTGAGCCTGTTGATGTATCTCCGACATGGGACTAGATTGCGTCCTGTCCTGGTAGGCCGGACCGGTGATCTCCTGTCGAGGGCCGCCCTTGATGAAGTTGCTGTAGTCTCGAGTCCTCGTATCGTTTAGATCTGGTCCTACTGTTATCATGGGCATTCTGGTCGAGCTTCCTGGCGGTCCCATCATACCTGGTTGAACAAGGGGCTGCGGAGCGCCACCAAACTGTGAAGTGTTTGCATAGACAATCTCACCATGAGGCCCTCCTGGAAGTGGCGGTACGCTACTATTCGCTTCAGCTGCTACTTCCCTGGCCTTGGATGCTCCCGGTCTCTTCTCCCCCGCAAGGTCCGCCTCTGTAAAGCCCTGTTTTCTCGCCTTCTGCTCCCAGTAATCGTCCCGGACCCTTCGACCATTCACGATGACCCGACTTCCAAACTGTCGGAACATCGATCGGGCCGTGACGATGGCTATTTGCCTCGACCTATAAGAGAATGGAAGGATCTCCTGTGTCACCAAGTCATCCTTCTCCACCTGGTTTGCGATGATCTTGAATAGGGACCTATTCTTGTTGAAGAGCAAATAAGAATCCCTGTACCCGAGCACCCTTGCACACTCCGTCGCCAGCATGAACAATTTATCGCCACGGTTAGGTACGAGAAACGTTCGACACCGGTATTCTCGCCCTCCTAGCAGCTGGCCGTTCGGCATAACCTTCTTCTCGCCAGCCTCGTCAATCTCGCGCGGTAGGTATTCGTCGCCGCCGGGTCCGAGCTGATCGGTAGTGTGATCGCGCACGGTCGGTAGCGCCTTCAAGGTCGTCTTGGTGGGCGTGGTCTTCGGCGGAGGCGATGCCTGGGCCGGAGTGTAACCCCCAGCCTGCCCCGGTAGCGCGGCATTCTGGGTTTGGGGAGTTTGGGGGGGTATCGACTGCGACATTTGAGTAAGAGGAGGGCGGGGAGGAATAGAGGCTGCTTGGTTGTTGGGTGGCTCCGGTATTTCACCAGGGGCTCGCGATTTCATGGGTCGACCGCGTTTTCTAGGCTGCTTGGAATCACCTGTGATGCGACGGGCGGGATTAGTAGGCATTTCCTTGCAGGTGTCCTGTCGCACGACAACATGATGTAACATGACCACGATGCGCACAGCGGCAGCATGATAGACAGGTACACAAAAGCGAGACCGCGGCTTACCGTCATCTCCCAGAGTATCGGACGTCGTCGCGTCGTGGTAGGATTCCGGAGAACGACTTCGCTTGATACCTCTTGAGCTCGGATTCAAAAGTTCTGCGCATTCGAAGAAGTGATCGGATTAGCAGTCAGCTTCCAGGCGGCACGGCGCAGTCAACTAAGCAGGGGATGGTGTTGAGAGATTGCGCCGGGTATCAGCCATCGCGACGATGATTGTTCAACCAATGTCGCGTCGTGCTCAGCAGTGGAAGGGGCGCAATGGACAGGTGAAGGCAAAGATAGCAGCCGCAATCATTGGCAGCCACAAGAAAGGAGAAAATGACGGTGGGAGTTGATTATATCTCTGTGTTCTTGTGGTAGTGGTGTATGTGCGAGGGTGAAGGCACGAGTATTGGACAAAGCACCCCCCCAAAAAGCAAGGCTCGAGCACCAGCAAACGGTAACGCGCAAGGCAACGAATAACGCGCGGCGCAAGAGGAAAAGGAGAGGAAGACCTGAAAGCAGGAAAAGGGTAAAAAAGGACTGGACGGAACGACAATAAAAAGGCAGAGGAAGAGAGGCTTGAAGATTAAATGCGACAAAAATAATCCAAAAAAAAAACTCACCAGAATTGAGAGCAGCAGGGTTGATAGTTGCGGGATTGATGGTCGCACCCTCAGCGCCGTTAGGCTGGGTGGAATACATTCGGGCGGGCGACGATGCGATGTTGCACGTCAAGCGGCGGAATAGACGTGGAGAAAAGCTGTGCCTGCAGAGCGACGTGTCTTGATATAGTTGGACTAGGAAAATAAGGGCGGAGGGAAGGGGTGAATGACGCGCGCAACAATACTATGTATGGACTATGTATGCTATGTATGGGTAGCAGATCTTGGAAAAGATGGCCAAGTGTGAGCTTTGGCTTCCACACTTTCTTTCCACTCTTTTCCCCCCTTCGATGGGGAATTTGGGACTTGGGGGGGGGGTATGGATGGGTACGGATGGGTGTGGATGGGGTGGACGATGGATGGGTTAGATTGATGGATGGTAGGATTACTCGCGCATGTGGTTGGTAGATTGGCGCAAACCCAAGTTTCCAAGTCTTCGTATCGGGGGTCGAATAACCCATACAATGCTGCGAATGCGTGGATGCGTGGATGTTATGTAGCTTATGTAGCGTTATGTAGTGTACCCGTACGCATGTACGTATGTCCTGGGCTGTATGCCCTGTGTGTGTATGGCCCTGTAATGGCTGTACGTGTACCGCAGGTATGTGTATGTGTATGTGTATGTAGCGCATGTATGATGTACTTCAAGAATCCGTGCCGGGGGCGATTTGACGATTCGACGATTTGACGATACCTCGTACAGGGTACAGCCTTAGCTTCTCAGACTAAGGGCCAGGTCAGTACATGGTACTCCTGCGTGGTAGAAGAATGGAATGGATGCTAAGGTACTAAGATACTTGGCTTCCGTAATGCAGTCCGTCTTTTGCTAAGAAACGTTCCAGGGAGTGAGTTGGGTCGGCGGCGAATGGTTATGGATGCGACAAGATAATAAGAAGCACCTTTTTTCTGCTGTTTTTACCCCCTTCGATTCCACCTTGGCTTTCCTTCAAATGAAAGAGAAAGAGAAGGACAGAAGGGGAGAATCGCAGATCGACTTGGACTTTTCCTTCGCTGCTTGCTTATACTTTCTTTCTTCGCTTTCCTCCTTCCTTTTCGTCTCCTCTTCGTCGCCAGCTAACTTAAACTAGTAGCTAGTAGTCGCCCTAGTTCCGGGTTTAGGTGCCGACTATGTTCAGCTGCTGTTTCGCTTCCTGCTCCGAGAAGAATTGCCCCTTCACAAGTCCGCAAGACCGCGAGACCTTTTGGTAAGTAGTGCTTTATTGATGTGGGAGGGGAGGTAGAGTAGGGATTGGCCTCCAGGCTCTCTCAAGTTGGTCGGAGGGGTTATTAGTCAGAGAGCTCTAAGGCAACCTTGGCTTGAGGTATCCAAGCAGATCCAGGCAGACAGAGACAAGAGCTTTAGGGATAGATGGGTGGTATAACCAACGTAACCGATATTCTGTACCTACTAGGTAGCTACTAGGTAGGTACCTAGGCAAACTTTTCCAATCTTCAAATGTCGTCTTCTTGGTTTTTTTCGGAATTGCCGTGATGATGGATAGTAATCGTGTAATACCTTTTTTTTTTTTTTTCTTGTCGGTTTCAGGTGTCGTTGAATCGCTCTGAGACCACCACAAAAGCGCAATGATAGGCGCAGACAGGGTCTCTGCTGCGAGTTAGAATCCGGGGAGTGTGGTGTGGCAGCGGATGGCAGCAGTCCAAGGGTACCTAGAGCAAGGTAGCATATGGATGTACGTACAAATAAGATGGAGTTGATAACGGCTGGGTGGGCGGCAGCCTGTGCGAAATAGAGGGATGGATGGGTGGATCGACGGGTAGCCAAGCCCAGATGGTATTCTGCCTTTGCCGGGCTACCACTTTCGGGTCGCAACTAGAGAGACAGTAGTAGCTAACTATCTAGGTACCTAGCATCTACTAAGTAGGGAGCTGGCGACTATTTGCGTTTGTGAGAGTTGGGCGCTCTAAAGCTTCTTGAATAGCTGGCGTTTGGCGTTGCGTTTCGGGCTTGTTTCTTTCTTAGGTCCTTTTGGGGTCTTTTTGGGGAAATACCAATGGATTCATGTACGTAGCGTAGGGGTTTTAGGTATAGATGTGTTATGTACCATGTAGCATTTAGCATGTGGGTACTGGGTATATGTATGCCCAGTACTTAGGTATGCAGATGTAGATGTGTATGTGTATGTGTATGAGGGTATGTGTTCGCGATGAAAAGCCAGGTAGTGAGTGATTGTAGTACCTATCTAATGTAGGTTCTCAGCATCACGTTGCAACGGTCATTAAAATAAAATAAAAAATCGAAATATGGAAGAGAACCCTTGGGAGGTATAGCGGCATGTGTGTGCTGCGGAATAAACTCAAACGCAAGAGCGGGTATGCAAGTACTGAGCAAGGCCAGATGCGGGTTTATCGAGAAAGGAGAGCCCCGCGGCCTGGGATTAATGATGTCTTCCTCTAGGGGTGTGGTATTCCAAGGTTAGAACACTGGTTAGAACACTGGGTAGAACACTGGGTAGTATATTCTTGGTACTCTTAATACTGAAGCAATAAGGACTATTGATGCCAGGATTATTACATAGTAGATGATGGAAAAGACAGGATAGGACAGGATTGAGGAACAAGGACAATCGGAAAACGCGCAGTGACGGACAGTAGTGTTCAGTCTAACATAGTACAGTATCCTGTCCATAGAAGGCATAGAAAGACATCAGAGGAAGAGTAACAAAATGCGACCATATTTCAACAGTAATCAGCAACGCCGAGGAAAGTGGCCGAACAAGCCAAGGGTCCTTACGATGGGAACAGGGGGGGGAAGGGGAAAGGACGACCGGGGGGGTGATTTGTGCTAGCCTAGATGCAGACAAGGGACAAGGGTATAATGAACGGGGGGCCGTCCTACAGGGGTATACCTTGTCGCTTGTTTAAGAGCAAAGCTGGGCAACTATGTACTGCTACTGTGTAAATGTAAATATAGGTACCTATAGTACTTACAACTGATCAATCCCACGGTAGAATGCGGACAGAGAACCGGAGACAGATTATATTAGACGGCGATTGCATTCATTTGATGTGTATAACTCCCTATCAGATACTGATTAAAGGTGGATAGGTCTTGATATAGGTGATAAATCGTTGAAGCTCAAAGTAAGTAATGGATACGTGAGAAGATGATGTTTACAACGAATAACGGTATAAGTGATACATAGTACAGTCCGGCGAGGCTTTGGCTAACTCCCGAGGTCCGGTTGGCGAAAGGAGGATTGGAAAACCAGTTAACCGGTATGCTCGTATTAGAAGACCAACTAGAATCAGGTTTCGGCTTAGACTGAAGACCTAGGCCAAGCCTCAGCCTTACCTGCTCGTCGTATGCCGTATGTCGTATGGATCAAGATCAATTGTTAAGACAACACGAGCACAAAATCGACATCTCCAAGCCCAGGTTGTTGGATCGTAGCCTGCAGGTTTGAGTCGTTGGATTGATGATGTGATTCGGACTCGGGAAGAAGCTGGGCGAAATGGAGAGGTAACTACATACTCTACTCCAATACTTTACGTATTTGCATATTTACGTACATAGAAAGTATTTACATACATACCTACATACCTACCTACCTTAGGTAGATATTATTACACTTCGAAGCAATCCTCGTGGATGTGAAGCTAGAAGGAATGGGTTTTGATACATCAATACGCACATTGTAGCACAGAGCATGGATGAACTGGCTACCCAACATGGATAAGTCTCGCGTTAGCGTGTTATTAAATTTATCATATTAACGTATCATAACGGCGTGCGCAAATCTCCCGCAAGCATTTCTATACCATGATAGGTACAGTAGCCCTTGAAATTTTGAGGACTTCTAGACAGTCGCCGATGAAATGCTAATATCCTCAACTACCTATCTGACAATCTCGCCGGGACACCGTTCTGACGTACCGAAGTAGGTAGGTAGAAAACATATGCATGTACCACAGGGATAAGAAAGGAGCTGAGAATACCGACGAACCGGTATACTTTAAGTCAATTTTATCTCAGCCACCCGGATCCCCAACAACATAGTTTACTCTCGGGTATCGGGTATCTGCCTACATTCACAGATATGGTCATGTAGGAAAATAATCTTAAATGGGTCGATATGTAAAAAGGTAAGTATGATTTCGAAGGCAATAAGACAGCAGGATAACAGGGCAACAGGGTATGTGAGTAAGTATAGGTAGTAGGTAAGCCGAAGCTGGTGATATCTGCAAGTTCCGTACATTTATCATATAACAACCACGGCCGTTGTCCCTCGCGGGGTTAGCTCCTCGCTAATTATATCGCTACTTTAACGTAATGACCCGTGGGGATTCGTACGTCCACGTCTTCATCTATATCTACACCTAAGATGTATTAATGTAGTACATTTATGATCTAATACGTCTGATATGGTATAATAAAGCCTGGTTATAACGATGCGGGGCGTCTAATAATTTTATATCGTTATTATAAGAATATTTTTATTCTAGGAAATCCGTTAATTATTTAAAATAATAAGGTATTATTAAAAATTAATTTATTTAAAAATAATAAGGTTAATTACATTAAAATTATTACATAATATATTAAATTTATAAATAAATTTTTAATTTATTAATAAAAAAGGAAAAATTATATTTTTAATATTACGATATATATAAAATTGCCGAAAAAATAACGATATAACGTTAAATTAAAAATATCGTTACAACTATAATAAAAATTACGTGTTTGCGAAAAATTATCGTTATTATAAGAATATTAATATTATACATAATCGTTATATCCCGGTTTTACTGTATATGATATATGGTATATGGTAAGTTATTAATTTCCGGCACTGCTGGCATATAAAGATCGCGCGTTATTACTACCTAGGTAGGTACGATTGAAAAAGTGTACCTAACAAGGCGTGAGATCCGCGACGGAGGCACTGTTCAACTCATCCCAGGGTTGGAACTTTTTACACATTTCAAAGCTTTCGGGCTTTCCCACGTTACATGATGTGATATCCACGCCCATCCACGGATGTAGTACCCAATACCTAAGATACTACTCTAATTGGTAAGTCGGTTCGTCGGTGGAGCAGCGGAAAGATTTGACCCGGCCGAATGTTTCAAGGCCGTCATGAGCCTCTCTGGAGCAATTGATTATTTATGGAAGGTGAAAAAAAAAAAATATACTACGTAGAAGAGTCAAAAGTCCAAGAAAAGGACCCATTGTTTCTTTAATTCAGCTACTGTGTACTTTCACTCTAGAAATAGCAGAAATACCGGGTAGCTACTAAAATCTACTACGTCGTATATCCCTATTACGCTGTATTTTTTCAGCTATACCACATACCACAGTGCTGTGGATGTAGGCATGTGGAAGTCTCGGCTTTAAACCACACGTACAGGTCCTTGTCAAGATAAGTCGACAAGGTTTCGCCGGAGTAGAAACGATGAACCGCAGTTCCCGATGTTAATATCAATGATCTTACTTTTTCTTTTCTCGGCGCTTCTCATCTATCTACTACCTACTACCTACGTGCCTTATGCTACTCAATGACTACTAGGTACTAATTGCTTTTTAATCCTCTGAGTATTTTAATAATAAAATGATCACGGCGATTGCCTATTACGGATTTCATTCTGGAAATGTGGGGAGAGACAGGCCCGGACAAGCGCGGGGCGAATCCTTTCCTGATCCTGATCGACCTCGAATATGTAGTAGGTTTCGAGTGCACAAGAGGACAATGCAGGATAAGTGAAGCATAGAAAGCCGTCGATCTAGAGAATCAAACGGTCAGCCCTTTATTCGATCCTATGCGGATACCAGTATGTGTATGAGTTAGTTGACTGCGATGAATACCAGGTGAAGCTATTCTCGGATGGCTGGATGCAAAAGATGCTCGTAAAAGCAGAGGACGTGCTTCGGATCCGTCATCGTATTATTTCCAATATCTTGCTAATAATGGCCCGATATGCGTGAATCTCCAAGACGCGAATCCGCGATAGGGACGATGGGAACGGCATACGCATACGCGTCGAGCCACTAGCTCATGATTCGCTTGTGCTTCTCTTGGCCAGTACTGCCTCACCTCCTCACTTTGATTTTTCTCACGAGCACGATTTAGGAACATCATTTACTTACCTGCCTAGGCAGTCTCTCATGTTGGTCCAACATAGCTTGAGAATGAGGTAAGCTTCCCACCAAGTAAGCTCGGCTTACGGCAGCTTGAACGGGGGGATGTCAGCAAGCCGTGCATACCAAGTTGCACGACAAGTTCGAAATAGTATCAATCATATTAATACCTAAGTGTCCGTGGTCCTACTTAGGCAGTCATTCCGGTAACCATTCAGTCTAATTGGTTGAGCGTTCAAGCTAACAGAAGAATGCCTCATATTGATATGCCGTCTCATCAGACTAGACGCCCATCTACCCAGTACCAAACTTATGAACTTATGCTACCTACTACCTAGTACCTACATAGGTACCTAGGTACAAGGTAGGTATGTATTCACATATGTAGGCATTACAGGGCTGTCGCCGATAGAGACAGGAGACGTACGGGTAGGAATTAGAAAGCGCGAAATCTAGGTTGGTATTCAATTCATCCCTACCCGAAAAGGGCAATGCGTTCATCCTCGCGTTCCAGATAGAAAAGATGGTATAATCCCTTGGGCTTGGTCAAGACTCACTAGTACAGCACCTACCTAGTAGGCATGTAGGTGCGTGGCTGTTATTGCGGCGAGCATCCTTTGAGGCCCCGTCAAACCACGTAATGTTTCGTCAGCTCTTGCTCATGATCCCCATCGGCGCGCCCAAATCCTACCGTGTACAGGTACTCGAGTAGCACATGCCAGAAGTTCAAGGGAGAGTTGACTCATATCCCAATCGCGATCCCACCTCATCCGAGAATTGCGGGAGCACATCTCTGCCCCGCTTCAGGGGACCGATAGGACCGCCAGGACTATCCGGTACCTACTGTGTAGTACGTCAATACATCAATATCAATATCTTATGTACATAGTACCCAGGACCTTGCTTGCTTGGTAGTCCGGACACCAGGCATCAATGTGTACCTGCTCGTCGACAACCGGAGGTATTATTCTACTACTGTGTAGGCATTTCAACACGAAGCACGAAATCTCTCTGAACGCCGACCTACCATAGTAGGCAACCGATACCAATCTGTACAGCTTTGACGATCCAATCATTCAGCTTCACACACTCTTCGGAGTCATTGGCCGTAGCTTCTCAATTGGCTTAGCGGACGCCACACCTCGGTGGCCGCATACAAAGTCCTCAATACTGGATGCTGTCCTCCGGCGTGCCAAGACGACCGGCAGACAAACGACATGGCCGTCTCCATCATATCGGTGGAGCTGAAATGCTCAACGACATCTGTTTTATTGCCCGAGTCCCATAGAGAAGACCATATACGAGCCTATCATGACTGCATCTCACTCCAGCTCGAAGATTAGCTCGCCGAGAGATATCTACCTGCGTCAGCCACCGTGCAAGCGAGCTTCTATTGATGTCGCATCGTGCTTCACCGTTGATATCAATTTGGCATGACGCAAATCGCACCCGCTCCCCGATTTCGTGCTCCCCTGCTGTGGCGGCATCACTTATCGTTCCTTTGCTAGGCCATTCTTTGACAGGACAAGCACACCATGCTACCTGTGGTCTAGATAGTCTAGATCTTAGCTCCTCGGTCTACCTCCCTGTCATTTATTGATCCGACCCTTCACCAGACACAGATCATCCGCTTGGAATTCGATCTAGTGGTCTTCTAAGCGCTGTTGTCTTCTCTGCCGCGTGAGAATCGCCAGATGCGTCCGCCTACTAGGTATGCCTAGAAGATATGTGCGCGTGTTAATATCGTTATGCGAGATGTTATAGACGAGCTTGAAGCTACGCGATGCCCTAAAGTACGCTATCTTCCTACCTAGTACTTAGGCACTATCTACCCCATGGATCCTAGACGCTTCGACAGCGAGAGATCGCCATGGACTGACGCCCAAACATGCATCGTAGGGTACTAACGTATTCCATCACCACAACATTGTCAATTATACAGAATATGTTACATCTGATGTCTACCAGGGACCTACCTAGTATCAGGTAGCTTATCTATAATTTTCCTTCGCACATGGTAATCGAATCTCGTGTAAAAGCGACCGTCGCACCCGTACATCGTACGGGACATTCCTGCGAACACAAAGTTTGTGATATGTTACTTATGAGAGGCCCATGTGTCATGGCGACTAAAACGGTTAGGTAGGACGAGGCCCTATGCCGCCTGTGTATTTCTTCCTGCACGATGCTGCAGCCAAGGACTAGCTACATGTAGCTGCACCCATTCGTCGACCTGCAGGACGCTCCACCTCGCGCCGGATACCAGCCCTTTTTCTCCCACCTGTCACGAGTTCGCTCTATTAGATTCCCACTCTTCTCTTAAGAGGGCGATCATCTGGTTTTGACAAGGACGAGAGAAGCGTGAGCAGCGATCACGGATCTAGCCTTGGAGAATGACAGATGCGCCTACGATTGCCGATGCATCCACGGTCATCCTGGCCTGTGGGGGAGCTGCGACGACCCGGCCGATTATGAGCTCACAATTTATCACGAAAAGTTCACATGGCACCCAAAAGGCAACATTGAGATTCTTGTTGAAGAAACAAGCTAGCATGTCAATGTTTCACGATATGCTAGAAGCCCCATCGAAAAATGTGAGATGGGACCAGAGAGCGTCATCGAGCATCGCGACCAATGGTCATGCGAGCCGGCCTCGAGACGCTGACCGGCCTTCATCACGGCCGATACAGGCGAGAACACCATGTGATTGGTCTCTTGGGATTTATCCCTGCATCTCGTATACAACGTAGGCGAGAGTGCGCCACAGCTCTCAAAACTAGGCCGCGGTCGAGACAAATACAATACAAGAGAGGCTTAGACGTAAAGGTCTCATCAAATAACAGGAAATAAACGAGGGGAGAAAATCACGATACAGTCTGTGGTTTATCGCAAGATGCGCCCGTGATCTCGGGCGATCGAATGACCCATCGGATACAAACATTGGGAATAGGGAATTACTAACAGCATATCGTATCGCTCTCCTTCCGCCTGGCCGTCGCCTTCTACGATGGCCTCCTCTTGATCCTTGATCGGGCGCTGCAGTCTACAACACGTACAAAGTACCTACCCAGCAAGAAGCGTTCTCGACTTATGACCCTCTTATCCCCGGTAACTCAAGGGGCGACCGGGAACCAATGTTCCGTCAAGAAGCGACTTGGATTTATTACCCCTCACGTCGCGGCTTGGTTCCGCTTGCGACTTTGCTATCCTTTGGCCATCAAAAGGAAACAGCGCTCAAGAACTAGAATTTGTAGATCTCTTCTAGACTGCTGGTATGAAGAGCGCGAAGTTGGAGCCCTCAACTTCTATAAGCCTCCATGTGACCAGTGGAGACTTGGGAATATAGGCAAACTGCACGAGTATAGAAGGCATTAGGTTTAGATGGTCCGGGGAAACCTGTAAATGCTTGTCGAGAAGAAGATGGTGTGAAGCGAAAAGCTCAAGGAGAGAGTATAGGCAGAAGGGGGGGAAGATACCTAGAGAAGAGTATCGAACTGGGGGGTCGGTGCTGAGAATAAGCTCCTCCCCTAAAGACTCATAGAACGACGACCGTCCTTGTGATCATTGGTCGAAGCTATGAGATGAGGTTCCGTTGACCAACCAGCTGACACTCGAAGTTCGAACCTGGAGTCGGAACCCACAGACCATCTGCAAATCATGATCCATATTGGCTCCTGGTCATCTCCACTCTACCTTAAATGCAACCGCCCAAGCCGCCCATGCTATATGACCCACGTCCATGCCCATGCCCACGCCCATGCCCACGATCCCATCCATGGATCCATCTGTCCAGGGTGGCCTCTCACCCCCCCTTGTCTTCTTCAGGCTTGCCAGGGCTTGATACTTGTATATGCAGATAGTGTCTACAGCACGCAAGTTCTTGGTGCCACCATCCATCCGCCACATCGTTCTCCCACTCTCCCACCTTGATAGAACATTGGCATACAGGCTAACAGGAATTATCAGGATATCATTCGGCACACCGTCGTCGCGTCTCCCCTTCGCGCGTCGTATCCCTTCCTGTATCCCCTTATCTATCTCGTGTTATATGTGGCTTGCGCAGACCCCACACTCCCATCTCATAATCGTCCGAGCCAACCGAACAAAGTGCCTTAGACGAGACAATCCAGGCGCAAGCCCCCTTTCCTGACGTCCTGAGGTTTTTCCTATGTGGGCGCAGCACAGCCATGAAATCCATCCCGTTCCCAAAAATAAGCTGCGCGGCAATGTCACCACCCATATGGGCCTGCCCTCCCTCGGCAGATTCTTTCCAAGGAGTGCACTCCACGATCTGGTTCTGTCAAGCCTGCCGGCCCACTGAGGACGCTCAGACTCTACTATAACCTGCTTGTCCGTTGCTTCTGCATGGCATGACAGAGCGGGAGATCCCCAGACCCCTGTTTACCCGCTCTTGCAGGCAGCGCGCATCCACCATCTTGACTCCTACTATAGGTCTTATAGGTACATGCTGCAACGACAAGCAATTTGGGCCTACTTAGGCAGACAGACGTCCTATCTCCATCAGAAGAGCACAAATTGCCTGTTTTCTTGCAAGATCGCCTTAGTTTTTCTCTGCTCGCCTTGCTATGTCTCAGATGCAAAGTCCGTAGGACCCATGAGGGGGGCGTCTCCCTTCTTCGATGACGCAATTTATTCCCAAAAATATACAAATGTAGCGCCGCTGCCGAGGGCTCGTAGTTCGATGGGCTGCTATCCATGGATGTAGGAAGAGGGTCAAAAAAAAAAGAGAGGAAGAGGCTTGCCGCTAGTCCACATGCCAGGGCTTGCTTGTGAAGCCCAACTTACATGCCTACGTACCTACATGTCTGCTACGTACATACACAGCACACCCAGCAAGCCACTTGAGCTACCCTACGCCTACTAGGCATGTACGTACGAAGTTGAGTGACCGTGACCCACGTAGGAAATCATCCCATCAGAGGAGAGGGAACTTTTGATCTGGCGACGATCTCAAACCCAATCTCATCAGCCCTCACGCGGCCGAATCACCGTAGCGCCTGAGGTCCGTCGTCAATCGGTGAAACCAAGCGTCATCCGATATTGGCGACACCTCAGAGTACCACTGCATTCGGAGAGGTTCCTAGAGGCCAGCCACTCAGCACCTTGATTTGCTTCTTTTTTTTTATTGTATTTTATCTTTTTTTCTACTCGATCCTTCGTCACGTATGTTTTGGGAACCGGTGGCTGATGGTAATGTTTCATGTTTAAATCGAGAGTCCTTTGAGCCACGCACTGCCGAATGCCTCCTAACCTGCCCTTCCCAACGTAACCTCCGCAGAGACATTCGGAAGTGACGTCTTCTGCTACACACTTGCATTGGGGCTAACTTCACACTGGCGAGGACGGCTCAACGACCTACCGAAGGCTTCTGGACGTAGCGTGCCGAGTAGGTGCAATCCCAAGCGGCCTTTCCCCCCTCCCCCTTCCTGCCCCCGTCACTCTTCCGGTGTTGCTACGTGCAGGCGCGTCAACGTCAACCATGCTGGGGCTTGTGCTCGTGCTCGTGCTCGTGCTCGTGCTCGACAACAACCGACGATGACGCCTGCGCAGGATACCGGCACCCGTGTAGCACATCCCGGTAGAACGATGGCGCATATGTCGCCATGGATGGGAAGATTGGTGCCTCGCGCGATGCACTCGACCCTTCCTAGCCACGCCGGAGCCAACCCGGTACGTGAAAAGTAACACTCCTAGCTCCCTGCCTGCCAACCAACCCCCCTCTCCCGGCAGGGGCTTCTATCTACCTACCCGCGAGCGCGCCTGGTTTCCTCGTCCCATGGTATCCGGATCCCTACTTCGAAGGGGGGGGGGACGGCTCGTGGGGAGCCGCTCCCTGGGCCATGGTCGCCACTCGCGCATCACGGCCGCGCGCCCGCGCGCGCTGGGGGGACCTGGAGACTTGCGGGTGACGGCGAGTGTGCCGTGGGCCATGATATGATATGATCATGCACTGCTCTCGCCACAGGGGACACAAGCATTCCCAGTGTGGCCTGAGCTCTTTCACATGTCTCGCCGTCGTTAGCTAGGAGGTCCTAGGAAAGGCGGGATGTCATAGGCAGGCAGGCAGGTAGGTACTTGCAAGCATACCTGGAGAGGGCTGCAACGCACGTACGAGAGCTCCATCCATCCCGCGCCCGCGAGCAGGTCCGCCCTCACGGGGTCGAGGCGATCTTGTGTTTCGTTGGCGCGCCTCGAGTTCCTATTTGCCTACCTTGTTGTTTGTGCGCCCTATCAACAATTTACCTGCGTACTTGCCCGCCAGCCTACCGACCTGGGCATCTAGGCAATCCACCTTACGTAGAACACACACACACGCAGACATCCTCACTCACACTGCCCGCCTCCCCATCTCTCCTTCCTTCCTTACCATCCTCAAACACACGCCCTCCCCTCCAGGCTCCCCGGGGGAGTCCTCGGCAAAGCACCGTGCTAAAATTAAAGCAAGGAGGTGCCGCAGGCAGCACACCTTGCGGCCGATCCCCAGACCGGGGGGTAGGCGGATAGGCAGACAGACAAGCGCGTCCACCCAATAGGAGGCCGCGCACCGCGGACCGGGAAAATGCGCCGGGTGAATTGGGGCGTCGTCGATCCCCATGAGTCAGGTGCAGCGCGCAATATCGCATCGCATCGCATCCCGCAACCGCGTCTACGTCTGCGGTGGTGGTAGTCGTTGTAATTGTCGTTAACGTGCGCATGCGCCTTAGCGAGATGAACGGCAATGCTGGGTAGGTGGATGGTTTCGAGACCTGCCGGCTGGGGTTGCGTGCATGTAGGTGGACAGGCAGGTAGGCAGGTGGGGGTCGTAGTCAGTGTTTACATATGGATCTATCTATCTGCCTCATCCTGCTTGGCTCCAGCTGTGGGGAGGGGAGGCTTGTTTTATCTTCGGTAGTATCAAGGGACGAATGGGATTGGGATAGTGGCATTCGTGGTGATTGCTCAGGAGCAGCAACCTAAGGTACCTATCTACCTATTATGACTCAGATACCTCAATGCTACGGGTATTAGATAATACCTAGTACCCAGTAGCATAACAGCCACCAGTATTTCGTGTATTCCCACAATAACTCTGGATTGCGATAGTATCATTGACGTAGAAGTCTAGCAAGGCGCTGTTTGTACTGCGTAATTTCTGCCGTGTAGGTATTGTGAGCCAATTAGACGATCACGATGTGGTTAGGCCGTGAAAGTATGGCACTTGGCAAGTTGTGCGCCTCAGCTGGCAGCCAGAGCCTTATTACATATCGATACGTCTATCGATAAGGCTCGCGGTCCGGCGCATGGATCTTACAGTGACGCAAATCCATAATTCGTTTGTTCGCATCGCATCAATAGATTCAATCCCAAATTGTATCTCAGCTTTCACATCATCCGGCATTGAAAGAACCAAGAGCTTCAAATAGCATGAGCCTTGTCAGATAAATTCAACATGACAAGTATCAAGAGGACCCGGGATTCTGACCCATCCTCACCCAACCTCTCCAGCAAGGTCTACGTGAGATCTACGAAGAGTGGTAAGGTCCAGAAGATTGTGAGAGAGGTCTATCTGCGACAAGATATTCCCTGCTCTTCCCAGCTATGCTCGCGATGCCTGGAAAATGCTCCTAGAAATGCGCGTGGAGATTGTGAGCCCTCACCAGTTCTCGCCATAGGCGTCCTAGGATTGCCTTAAGCTAATTTCAACCCAGTATCTTCGTTTGTCCTTTCAGACAAGCCTGCAGGCACCAAGTCCTACCCTCAAGGACACTACCTGGTCCCAGACACAAATGCCTTGCTTAATGCTATGGATTTGTTCGAGCAGAGCTCTGCATTCTATGACGTCGTCATATTACAGACCGTCCTGGAGGAGCTGCGCAACAGGTCTTTACCGCTTTACAACCGTCTAATAGGTCTGACGAAGAGCGAAGACAAACGCTTTTACGTCTTCTTCAACGAGTTTAGGCGCGAGACCTACGTGACGCGGGATGAGGGTGAGACGATCAACGACAGAAATGATCGGGCCGTCCGACAGGCCGTCAAGTGGTACAACGAGCATCTCAGCCAAAACAAGAGCAAGCAGTTACCCGTTGTTGTCATGCTCACCGACGACAGACTTAATATCGAAAAGGCGAAGAAGGAGAAGATACCCGCTATCACGCTACGCGACTATGTGTCAGGCCTTGAGGACGCTGACCGACTGCTGGACATGATCCCTGACTCGCAGGAACGCGGCATCTCTAGGGACAAGAAGGCAGCCGAATTCTTGTACCCCGAGCACTATACCCTATCCAAGATGATGACCGGGCTCAAGAGCGGCGTTCTTCATCAAGGTATCTTCAACGTCTCGCCATACAACTACCTCGAGGCCTCGATCAAGGTCCCTGCGTTCCCGAAGGCCCTTCTCGTTTTAGGGAGAGAAAACATCAACCGCGCGGTAGACGGAGATGTCGTAGTTGTCGAGGTCCTCCCACAAGACCAGTGGAAGGAACCCTCAACCAAGATCATCGAGGAAGAAGCTATCACCAAGAACGAAAACGCCGACAATGAAGAAGGGGGAGATCTCATCACCGAGCAAGAGAGGCGAGCTCTACAGGAGCAGGTCAAGAAGACCCAAGTTCTAAGTACCGAGGGTCGACCGCAGCCTACCGCGAAGGTGGTCGGAGTCATCAAACGAAACTGGCGCCAGTACGTAGGCCATGTTGACCCATCGTCCGTCAGCCAGTCTGGGAAGCAGGGAAGGAAACAAGAAAGCGTCTTCCTCATTCCGATGGACAAGAAGGTACCCAAGATCCGTATACGGACGAGACAGGCCGGAGAGCTCGTGGGGAAGCGAATACTGGTCACAATCGATTCGTGGGATCGAGAGTCCCGCCACCCTGTCGGTCACTTCGTCAGATCGCTAGGCGAGTTGGAAAGCAAAGCAGCGGAGACCGAAGCGCTGCTGCTTGAATATGACGTCCAATACCGACCGTTCCCCAAGACGGTACTGGATTGTCTGCCCTCAGAAGGTCACGACTGGAAAGTACCAGCTAGCACAGACGATCCCGGCTGGAAGGATAGAGAAGACCTTCGGGGTCTCTTGATTTGCAGTATCGATCCTCCTGGCTGCCAAGATATCGACGATGCGTTACACGCGAGACCATTGCCCAATGGGAATTTCGAAGTTGGTGTACACATCGCAGATGTTTCGCACTTCGTTAAGCCTAGCAATGCCATGGATACCGAAGCTAGCATTCGAGGTACGACCGTCTACTTAGTAGACAAGCGTATCGACATGCTTCCGATGTTACTCGGAACCGATCTCTGCTCCTTGAAGCCGTATGTAGAGCGATACGCCTTCTCGGTGATCTGGGAGCTTAATCAATCCGCCGACATCGTCAATGTGCGATTTACTAAATCGGTCATCAAATCTCGTGAGGCATTCAGCTACGAACAAGCACAGCTACGTATCGACGACGCTTCGCAGCAAGACGATCTAACTCAAGGAATGAGAACGCTGTTAATGCTGTCAAAGAAACTGAAGCAAAAGCGTATGGACGCCGGTGCCCTAAGCCTTTCGTCTCCTGAAGTCAAGGTTGAGATGGAGTCGGAAACCTCAGACCCGATCGACGTCAAGACCAAGGCGCTACTAGACACCAATTCCCTCGTAGAGGAATTCATGTTACTCGCCAACATTAGTGTGGCGGGCAAGATCTACGAAGCCTTCCCGCAGACGGCCATCCTACGTCGGCACGCCTCGCCACCCAAGACCAACTTTGACGAATTAGCGAACCAGCTCAAAGTCAAGCGCGGCTTGGAACTCCGCTTCGATTCGTCAAAAGCCCTGGCCGACTCGCTGGACGCCTGCGTAGACACCAAGGAGCCCTTCTTCAACACGCTGGTGCGTATCATGGCGACGCGCTGCATGATGAGCGCCGAGTACTTCTGCGCCGGCACGCAAGCGTACCCCGAGTTCCGCCACTACGGCCTGGCCTCCGAGATCTACACCCACTTCACCAGCCCCATCCGGCGGTACGCCGACCTGGTCGCCCACCGGCAGCTCGCGGCCGCCATCGACTACGAGCCCATGCACCCGTCGACGCGCTCGCGCGGCCGTCTCGAGGCCGTGTGCAAGAACATCAACGTGCGCCACCGCAACGCGCAGCTGGCGGGCCGCGCCAGCGTCGCCTACTACGTGGGGCAGTCGCTGCGGGGCCGCGTGGCGGAGGAGGACGGGTTCGTCATGAGGATCTTCAGCAACGGCTTCGTGGTCCTGGTGCCGCGCTTCGGCATCGAGGGCCTCATCCGCCTGCGCGACCTCGCGGACCCCGAGCCCGACAGCGTCTTCGACGCCGATCAGTACGTCCTTCGCACGACTGGCAGCCGCGCCCTTGCCGTCGAGCTGTTCATGAAGGTCGTGGTGCGCATTCGCGATGTTAAGGATGAGGCTACGGGCAAGCGCGGCGCGAAGATGGAGTTGGTGAGGGCTGGGTAGGGGGGCTGGGTGTTGCCTGGTATCCATGGATGTGTGTAAGGGAGGAAGGGAGAGAGAGATGAGAATGAGGTGGATTAAATAGCATGCGGTCTTCACGACATAGAATCAATGGACGAACAAACTACGGCCCTGCCGGTCGTGGGATGAATGAGATAGCAAGCACGAATCAATTACCTACTTGCCCTGGTGCTTGAATGAAGAGCATCCAAGCTGCATTGACTTCTCTTGCCCTCCGTATATCTAATGCAATTGACCGGGTTCCCATTCCAATATTTGTCATATACGGGGGTGTAGTGAGTTGATGTCTAATCTAAAGAGTCTACTCTTTCTACTTGACGTCGACACATGTTTCGATCCCCAGGCCTCGAATATCTTGGCTTGGGGATTCCGCTCTATAACTTACCTAGTCTTCTACACGCAGGTCCAGCTTGAGAGGCGACTGTGTCTCGCACGACTTCCTAAGACAAGTAGACTGCCTAGGTCCCTTGGGTTCACTCATGTCACTACAGGTTTGGCATCGTCACGGAGGCTTGATAGGCTAGAAATGCGCCAGTCAAGTTGATACGTTCCGTTTCCCTCTTTTGGGTCGGCTAAGAGATCGATGGCTACGGGGGCTAGGCGGGACTATAGGCATAGCACGGAAAGTAAAAGAGATGGAATTCACTCAGTAGAGGATAGAAGTACGTACGACGTACGAAACATCTTAGTGTGTCTTCTCTGATTCCAAGCAGGCCGGCTATTCTAAAAACGCAAGTATTCAAAAGCTCCTATGTACCAGCCATCGAGCGCATTAGGTGAATCGCACTGAATAAATGCGGATTCAAATATGTCATGACCACTCCTCGATCAGTTCGGTGCTACAAGCATACGAAAGCCAGTTCGATAGAATATAAGCTACGAAGTACGTATACGCGCACGTTTACTCGTCGTCTATCGACTGGCATCACTTCTCTTCCAGCATCCATCACGCCTCGCCGGCAACAGTGGCACGTCTAGGCACCTACTTACCTGCCTCCCAGCACCTCCAGTCCCGGCCTAGTCCATCGATATCACATCGAGCTCTGAGACTAAAAACCGCAGTATGAGGCACAGCTAACAAGAGGGCCGTGAGGTACATTCTATCCAACGCGAGGCCCGTGACGGGAGCGAGTGCCTCGTAACAAACAAATAGGTGCCTCACAATATCGAGCCCATCACATCCCATCGAAAGCCAGTCTACCGTACTACGTAGGTAGGCAGATATTTGAACATCTACCTACACACCTACTACGCCGAACACCAATGTGCCATGTATGTGCACACCTCCAGCAACCACCACTCACCATCCATCACCCATCTGCGCGCCGGAACTTCCCGCACAAGTGCCGAGCTCAGCACGCATGCGCTGAGCGTACACATTTGATCTCGCGTCGATCCCAGGGCCGTCACCACCGTAGCGTACGCGCAGCAAATCGACGAGCACGCATACCTAATACCTAATTCCTACCTACCTACGTATCCACCTAAGCCGAAGCACGCACGCACGAGCGCAGGCGAGGCCAGCCAAGGTTCGTGAATACGCAGATGCGGTTTTCCTCGCAGCCCCTATTTGCTGGGCTGGGCTGGGCTGGGCTGGGTTGGGGGTTGGGCGAGGGCACGGACCGGCGAGCTAATTGCGTGCCCCTGAGTCGATGTAACCGTGTACTTACCTACCTCATACCAGTATTCGTTGTGTGTACCTCGAGTACCTCGACAAGCAAACAGTACGGCAATCCATTCAATAAACCCAGAATACAATGGGATTGTCGCAAACCGTTGAGCAAAGGAGCTACATACCAGGTACTACCCACCTAGTAGATATGATATCAACAAGCAGCACACAGTGGACCACGAGCGACCGGATGTCGGCGTGCTCGGAAGTTACCGCGTGGCCGGGGCAGACAGGGAGGTATAAGACGACGACGTAAGATCCGAGCGCGCCAGGATGGCAGCTTTGTTGAAATGAGATGTCATCAGAGCACAGCACATCCATTCGTACAGTAGACATACCACCGCACGGTACGACACAGATAATACATACCTACTTACTAAGTGCCTTATTCTGTTAGACTGGTACGGACGGAAAGAGACACGCCCGCGCCGCATCAGGCAAGCGGCGCCTGGGCGAGCACGATCTAGGCAGCGTGGCGGTTGACGATGCGCTCTTTTAGGAAGACCTGGGGCTCGAATTGGGGGTGTACGCCGAGCGTGGGATATGGCAGCGGACCCTGGTCGGATGCTCGATTCTACGTAAGGCGTGGGTAGAGAATGTAGATGTGCATTTGTTGTATATAGGGCTTGAGTAGCCACAACGCTTGTATGAAAAAAGGCGGGTGGTCCGTATACTACGGTCACGACCAGGTACAGCAGCAGTCGCCTGTGTGCGGCAAAGCACGGAAGCATCGAGAAAGCCACGGAAAAGGTCTAGATGGCTGCCGGAACCCGGCTCTCAGGGTAGCTTTATGTTGTCATAGACAGACATCCCGGGTAGCATCTAGTCAATGTGCTTGCCCACTAGACATCATGCTAAGATGAGAGGCTCGGACGACTAGCTGTATCCGATCTCATCATGTGCTCATCCCGTGCGCTTTGCTGCCTTAGGATCTCAAGTAGATTGCCTTCATACCGTAGACGGTCGACTGCTCCGGAACCAAGAACCGCGTCCCAGGGAACAAACCGGATGTGTCCACGATCGCATCTTTGCGGCCCGCCGCCACCCAGAGTGAAGCTCTGATTAGCTCACTCTCCTCAGGCACGCCACAACACGCTGCGGTTTGCTTTGCACAGCACACGCACCAGCACGGATTCAGAAGTAGGATTTATAGAAAGATTACCGCATCCAGTAAACGAACCGTCATCCTTGCCAGCCGATCAAGTGGGGATGGGATGGATGGAACGTAAAATTAAAAAAAACCTCCGAAAGAAGGTTGGCCTAGGATGCCCGAGTCTGGTACGCGTGGGTTAAGGCTGGTAAGGACATTTCCCGCCCTTCGTCTTGGTCGCCCGTGAAATGAACGGCCTCGCAGCGAGCCATGGAACAATCGTGACGCCCGTGGAAGGAGACCCTGGTTGGTTACTTCGCGATTTCGGCAATGCAAGTTTGATGTGCGAGCTTAATCTGTCACGATGTCCAAAATTGTGGCCTCCACCTACAAGCTAAGTACCTCCCCAGATCGGTCTTTGATGATGATTGTCAATTATACTCCGACAAGTCAAGAGATATGCCTAAACGGATAGCGGGTTTGCACACGTATCTGGTCAGAAAGGGTATACGATCCACGGGGTCGACTTCTTCGAACCCTTCCCCAGCAAGCCGTGCCCTGTGCATATTTCGTTCCTGATCACTCACTTCATCAAGGTTGGGTGGCATGCTTGATCTGTGGTAAGGGGTCCATAACCTGGGTGGATGTCCCTCTTTCCGCCGGCGTGGATCCCGTTTACACCTATATAGGAGCAAATATATAGCAATAAAGCGCTGTCATGAGGGATTGGTTGAGCAATGTGATTTCATATCCGGCCGGCTATGGTGGCGAGTACCGCGATATGCGGCCTTCTCTTCCCATTGCTTCGGCTAACGTCGCTACGTACTATGCAGCAAGTAGCCTAGTCTTCTCTGCGAGCCACATCTCGATAGCGTTCGGTTATCTTCATTATACGCGGCCTACCGAGGGCAGTGCTAGAGGATGTAATTAGTCAGTTGGCTGTCGTTGGCTGCGGGGACCAATTACGACCATCACTCGCCCACGGACTCAGAAACACCCTCGTATAGTCACGGAGCGAATTACCGTTAACATGTATCTTTGTGTCGTCATGGGTTTCTATCGTGCGATACGGCATCCGGCGGCACTGTCTGGAACTTGATACACCATAGGCGTTTTCACGTAATGTGATGTGATTTGCCTTAGTCCAGCAGATAGGCGCAATTTTCGGGCACAATTTTCGGGCGCAATTGTCTCCTCTAGATGAAGTCTAGATCCGAAAATATACGCCAACAGCATCCTCATGAATCAATTTTATGGATAACCGGTCAAGACGATGGACGATCGTCGGCCGGACAGGCAACCCCCACCCAAGCAAGTAAGACTCAGATGGTTGAAATGGGATGTCGAAATCATTTGTCTCCTTTTCGGCCGTCGTCTACGATCCAAGACCTCGATCTTTGGCGTGAACAGAAAATGAATCCTCCCAAACGTGGGGGACAGACGCCTCCTATCATAATAGGGGCATATTTGTGTTCAGGCTTTGTTAAGCAATTGGGCGCCGGATTATGAGATGAGACACTCACACGGGCTCTGAGCCATGTCCCGAGTGCTCGCCGTCGTCATTCGCCGAGAAGCCACAGATGCCCGTAATTGCTAGGAAGCTATTGACGCCCAGGTGTTTCGGCAGTAGCATTTCCTAGCCGGTATCTCATTGGCCTGACAAACCTAGAGGCGCTCGAATAAACAACTGATTAGGAAGTGACGATGTTGTATCGGAACGCGCATAGGCGATGTGGCGCGTTCTGGTTTGAGGTTTCTTCTTGAGGCACGTACTATACCCGACACAATAGTGTCTTCGTTGAGGAGATCGCCCTCTTACTACGTCGTCCTTGTTTTGATATAGCGGGATACTTAATTATGGATGATCGAGCCCCAACGTCTGTTCTGGTCAGAGCATACATACCTAGTACCTAGTATGCTGCAAATATGCGAGTCATCATGTACCTGGGGGCTTACTACGCGGCACGTCAGTAGCATGCCGCGGTGCTATGTAAGATAGACATCTTGCTTGCAGAAACGGGTAGAGCCTCGTATCCACGAACATGGATGTGCAGCGGAAGGAAGCCCTTGTTTTGCGTTGGCCGTTGGGGGCATGGATTGTTATGATTCACAGCCTGGTGTCCGAAGCTGGTTCTTATCCCCGTGAAAATCCATTGCGTGTCCTGACCCGGCCCTGGCTTGCCGAGTTACTATTGATAGGCCAGGCGAAGTATTCACAGAGCATACGGACCATCGGTGTAAGGTAGCCCGTCGATGTAAGTATTGTACATTGACGTGCGTGCCTACTTGGGTAACGGTTAGCCACAATATCTCACTTTCAGGGTATCTTTAGCCACTAGATCATGGATGGCAATAGCGCGCCTGAAGTGAGTCAAATGAGCGACAGGACGTTGGAGGATCTCTGGGGGTGAGACTTGCGGTGAATGGCGGGGAGCCGGGACCTTGATGGGATATAGAAGTTCCTCAGGCTGAAGAGTTGTTTGACTTGTTTGACTTGTTTGACTTGGTGAGGTTTGATTGATGGCAGTTGGAGAGATTAATCCTAACTCCGGTACCTACATATGTATGTACAAGGAATGTCCATTCAGGTCACTCCACCGCCTCCAGGGCTGCCATTAGCGCCTACGATAGATCCTCCAATCCGCCGTAAATGCCCTGAGAGCCCTGAGAAGACCCTGGGTATCAACTGAACCATAGACGAATTATTAGTTGCATTTCCTCCGTTTCCCGCATCGATGGGTGCATTAGCGAACGCTTAGCTCTCCCGTTTCGTACCTTTACCTCTTACACCTCTTTACTTCCGTGGAGATTCGCCAATGGGGAGCGGCTACGACACAAGCTCAGAAGACGAAGACAAGGAAAAAAGCAAGTATCGAGCCAAGCTATGAAACATGTCAGCATGCGTAGCAATATGCATGCACTTCCTAGGGCGTACGATGGTGTGAGTAAGGTTCCCCCATCCTCATCCCCATTCCTATCTCCGTCTCCATCTCCATCTGTATCTCATCCCCACTCCTATCCTCATGCCCGTTGGACCACCGGCCGACAACCTAAATACGTCGTCCTTTTATCTCCTATAGTGCCTGCTATGTACCTAGGTAGGCAGGTAGACTAGGAAAATTTACGACATGCCGAGCAACCCCGCAGCATGGCATGCCAGGCACGGCCAGGCACGGCGTGTAAGTTGCGTCTCGCTGCAAGGAACGGTGTACACAGGTAGGTAAGGTACACGTAGACTCGATTGGAGCAGCGTGTCTCCGAACGCTTGTCTCGCAGCTCTCTCCGAGACAAGAACCAGACACCGTCCGAGGCCGTCGGGTGGATATCGGCGGATTCGCGGATAGGAATTGCATAGATCGCCATTAGGTCCATCCATGTGTACGATGGTAGACGCCCAACTGTCGGCTACGCTCCTATCGATAAATCCTTCAACGCAGGTTCTCACCTAAGGCCGTGGCCATGGATCGTCGGAATGGCTCCCTAAGGGCTTTCCCTTGCTGCTACGCCTCCAGGATGCATGGGTTAGACCGGCTGGTTCGGGTCATGTGGCCAACCTATTTCTCTTTTCGTATTTAATTACTTACATACATGCCTACCTAGTACCTAGCTATCTGGTTGCGTAGCAATAAATTGCGCGTTCCAGTCGGTGGTGACGGATGACATACGTAGGAAATAGGAAGGCGACGGCTTTAACGGCTTTGGACGACGATCCCAGCTGCAGCCCTACAGGTGGCCATCGCGAACTTCGGAACCCACCCAGCCCACGCCTGTTTCTCGACGGTTCACTGTTCGGAGATTTGTTGGCGTTACCCGCTCCACGCCTCGCGGTACAGTATCCATATGTACGATATGGCTTTATGATACGAGGCTTGACGAAGTGGTGTGAGTTCACCAAGTCCATTGCCACGACGCAAGGATGGTGAGCCGGACGGTAAGCAAGAAGAAGCCCGGTTGAGATCAGCAGCGGGCGTGTTTTGTTAATCTCGTACACAATTTCGTACACGAGACAAGCCACTTCCGAAATGTGCCGTTCCTGACTCGGATGGCGTAGATAAGGGTGCCAACCTGCGCCCCATTCCCGGATGTATCTAGGATCAACGTGGGGAGGTTTTGTTATCTTGCCTACTAGGTACCTACCTAGGTACCTACCTAATCCCGGTCGATGAGAAACTCGACGATGGTCAGAGGGATGGAGTTGTTGTCCCGGGACTTGGTACCTGGTGGGCCTCCCCGGGCGAAGCCAAGCGATTTTGTGTTGCCGAATTTAGACAATCAAGCTGGTGAAGATGACGATGGGCAATTCCTTGCGCGAGGCTCAGAGGCTCATACCGTAATTGCGAGGTGTGAGGTGC
The DNA here is from genome assembly GCA_902806535.1 of Hypoxylon rickii. Classification (NCBI taxonomy): domain Eukaryota; kingdom Fungi; phylum Ascomycota; class Sordariomycetes; order Xylariales; family Hypoxylaceae; genus Hypoxylon; species Hypoxylon rickii. The sequence goes on from CADCWY010000013.1 coordinate 421,187, forward strand.
GGGATGCGAAATACCCGAGCAACGTGTGTAAACCTATTAGTACCAAGGGAAGAGCGTCAGTCAGTGGATCTTTGGAGTCAAATATCGTTTTATCTAGGGGCCGCAATGGGGCTTGTGTCGGTGATTTTCGCTGCAAGCAAGTATGAAATCTGGAGTTTGGAATTAGCGAACTGACGAACAAACGCCATATGGTGTCTTGTGCGCTCTTCTCATCTTCAGGAGGTATCACCGAAAATGGGTATACGTCTGCCTACAATTCGATAGACTGAAAACCCCTGGGGGATCAGTGACGGATAATTATGGAGTTAGTGGCATTTAATCGTCCGAGGTTGGGGGTATGGGGAGCTACCATACGTAGTACACGACAGGACTACTGTAGGACACGATGGGTAGATTCAATATCCACATTCATCAATGGATAGGTACCTAGGTAGGTACAATGTTGTTGCTGTACAGCCTCCTGTTACATCGTCCACCAACCCTGATTCCTTCTTACTCACTTTTACCTTGAAAGCATTAAGCATTCTACCCTGAAATTGCATCGTGGCATTCGCCCAGCCTAAACTACTGCTCGTAAGAGCCTCAGGGCATTTTATCCTGACCGCTTTTCTGACCTGGTATGGATCACTTGATCCGGCACTCAACACCGCAACAGGAATCCCGTTGGATCGCTGATCACTCAACTTAGCACTCTACGGACATCCCATATCTCGGAGCCGATAGTTCCTTCGTCGGGCTGAATAAGGCTGCCTCAGAGTGAAGCTAGACGATGGGTACGATCCATGAGCTGACGATGCCAAACCAATAGATATCTTACACGACCGCTTACGCCGTTTCATCATCTGCAGGTTGGCAGTTGTCACGTCGATACTATGTAGGTAGGTTATAGATCTCACGCAGGGAAGCGCAGTTCCAGAAGGAATTAGCTATAGTCATTATAGGATTGAATATTCTGGATCCAAGAGAACATCCATGGCTGTCTGCCTAGTGATGAGTGATATCGTTCTAGACCATTGTCGAACGAATATCCCCAACTCGCTGAGATCGGGTCACTGATGAACCGAGCTGCGTTCCTCTGGCGAATACGACGCCGGCCAGCACACCACCACAGCTTTGTTTCGACTTCCTTGTTATAGAGGCGCCCAGTCAGGAACAGTAATTATATATTGATGACGTGCGGCAATATGTGCTTACATTTGAAGTCACAGTGGCAGCAGTAGAAGCAGCACCAGCAACACCAGTAACAGCGCAGTATATGTCCACTCTGAAACTTGATCTATATCGGGCCTATCCTGCTATATCAAGTTGATGGCTTGCTACACGGTGACAATTGTGACAATCGATGGTCGAATAAGAGATTACGGAGAGACATGCTTTGCAAGCCTCTCCCGCTTAAGGACAAGACCCTTGCCTTAGGTGCCGGAGGCTGCATGGTGCTAAACCCGTACACTCACGCACACTCGCGGAACAATCTTGGCCTCGCAGGCCGGCTAGTTCCTACTACATAGTACATGCCGTCTGCCTCCAGTAGATCATGCAGCCGCCGTGGCCATGCGCCGTAAGAATCAAAATCAGGGCAGATGGTCTAGCAAAAGGGTTTCATCCACCCTACCTTACCTTACCTCCCCCTACCCTATCTTAACCCTAACTACATGTAGGCGGAGAAAGAGAGTCAGCGAACCTCCTCCGAGACAAGGCACGCTACCTACCTAGCAGCGATCGACGAATCCCACGCCCACGATAGGGAAGCACACGTTTCTTGCACGTTGACGCTCCGCACCGAGGTAAGCTTAGATTGGTCTGGTCGTTCCCTCCCTACCCATCTCTCCGATATCCTTGGATATCCTCGATTGCGCCAGAGCCCGTCCAACCCGGTTCCAACCAAGTTGGCCAGCAGCGATGCCGATGCGGAAACCCGCTTTGGGCAGTCGAGGTGAGATGGGAGCGGCGAGGTCGCCCTTGAAATAGTCCATCTCGGCGCTGCCATTCGTCAGATCCGAAAAACCCCTCCAGGTCTTCGCTGGCAGAAAAAAAAAAGCCTCTTTAGCTAGCTACCTAGGTAACGTAGGTATCTTCCCACATGCTAACTCGACTGAGTTTAGCAACACTGACCAATATCCCACCAGCCCAACCCACTCACCCACCCCGCTTCCCAGCCCACGAGGTGTAGCTTGCCCAGTTCTGCGGGCGAACAAGTGCGTCGCGCAGCGCTGATTCGCCCGCTCCCGTGCAATGAGCGCCTCTCCGTACCTGCGCCGAATCTTAGCGCGGCGCCTCCCCTTAGGGATCGATTGCGCCGCCCCAAGAAGGCAGGCGAACCAGAAACGGCGGCCCAGGAACATGTTTCATAGAACCAATCCGGACACACACACTCACATAGATGCACAAAGTGGGATAGTGAAGAGGAGAAGAGAGAGAGAAAAAAAGTAATGCCGCTAGACACCTGGCACCTCCCAGACCTTGTTCCTGGATTTCTTCACCACTGGGCACCGACTGTCACAAGGGGACCATTGGCTCTCGGAGCAGCGCACGCTGCGGAATTGGATGTGACGATGTAGTACCTAGTAGTTTATCGCACTTAGACCATGTGGGCACGCCGTGTACACCACGGTGGCCAGCCCACCAGCCCTTCGGATTTGCACGCTGTCACGCTTTCTTTCGAGAAGGCCACGAACGCCTGGGCGTCTGTGCGGAAATAGAGTGAAGTGAAGTGAAGAGACGTAAGGTCTGAGGTCAAGCCAGCGCAGGGGATCGGTGTACTTGGGTACCCCCGTCCACACGAAGTTACGAAACCTCCAGGGCGCTCGAGTCTTAATTTTCTTTTCTTTTCTCTCTGTCTTCGCTTCTCTTCTTTCATCAATCTACCTATGTAGGTACGTACCTACCTAGCAGCCAAGGTAGATATGCAGACACTGTAGGCGTGGGCGTGGGTCTGACCATCAGATGCAACCTTGGCTAGGTTCTCTCTATTATCCGAGGAGCGCCAACTCTAAGACTAATGCTGGCGCCCCTCCTCCCACCCCGGACCCCTGTCGTAGCATCTCGTTAAGGAAGAAAGAAAGGGCCCCATCATGAGATGCAGCAAGTAAGCGACAGCAGCAGCAGCAGCAGCACGCCTAGGTAGGTAGCTAAGCTGCCAGCCATGATGCAGCGATCGTCTGCAGAGCCTACCAACCTTACCTACACGCACATACATATCGTACTGCGTAGTAGTGGAAGGGGAACGTTCTGTAATAAGACCAAGGCTCTGCCGCAAAGCCCGTGGCAAGGAATTCCCGTCCGTCTGAAGGCGTTTCTTCTTCTCTCCTCATCATCGTAAGTGTCTGCCATTGCTCCCGGTCCGCGCTCCAATTTCAACATTTGCGCCTCCTCTTACATCAATATCTTCTCTCTCCCTACACTATACTACCGAGTTACCTATGGTACCTGTCTACCTACCCACGCTAGTTTCCCAGCTCCCCCCCCGGTCGATCGTGGTGATGGGTCCCCCTATTAGGCTTGCGATATACCCACCCACGTACCGATTCTCGAAACAATCTTGCGCCCAGCACGCCGGGGCTCTTATAACTCGACTCTATTAGCCACCTCTGCTTACCTCTTGCCTATCTTACCTATTTGCTCACCTGGTAAGCAATACCTACCTACATTGCTAGCCCACGCCTCGTGTTTTACTACTTGCGTACATGCCTACCTGCTACGGTACTTAGCTACCTAGTACCCATACCTGCATCTATCTATCTAGCTATTTATATGGTATTTGATGTATGTGTGCAAATAGGTATAGTAGTAGCACCAGCAGTAGTAGTAGCAGTAGTAGCAGCCAGGTCCCACTCCCCATCCAATTACAACCACACGCCCCCCAATCGACGGGCATCTCGCACGGCATGGTGCACTCTTTAACCCTCGTAAAGTCGGTCTAAGGTAGACATTACATTATCTTGTCTTGTCCTGCCTTTGTCTCATCCCGTCTTTTGTCTCGACCCCTTCGAGTTTCTCCTCCCCACGATATATCATCAAAACCGATCCCCAGCTTTCCGTCCGCCCCTCCCCTCTCTTCCTCTCCAGGTGTTGTCCCCATCCCGCACACACCCCCCCGGGCCTTTTTTCCCTCTCGCGCGCACGGCTCCCCTCTCTCTCCCACCCCCCCCGTTTCGTCCCCTTAGTATAGAGTCCGCGCTCTTATACGTATGGGTGGGAGAATATAACAACCGTAATTTCGTATTTCGCACCGTCTCTCGTTTCAAGTCCTCGTTTCCAACGGGGCCTTTCCCGCCTTGTCCAAGAGGGTCCGCGTTACCTGTAGAATTTTTTGATATCAAGTTTGGCCTTCCCTGCTCGTCCGGCCCCTTCTTGCTCAAGCCGGCTTTATCGAGTGAAGAGAAGCTCGGAAAAGTGTAAGTGACCCTCATTTTTTTTTTGTTCGTTTTCTTCCCAATTGTTGTTCATGCAGGTCCATAGATGCTATTTTGTTCATTTTGTTCATTCTTCGCTGGACAAGGAGTGGCATAGGATAGTCTCGGCGGGCCAATGGCTGAGGTGACCACTCATCGAGTTTTCTTAAAAGGCATCCGGCTTTGAGAGCGGATTGAAGCACTGGCCTGGCGCTGGGATGATTGACTCGAGATGCCCGCTACGAAGTTTCTGATGATATTGTTTTTCCTATTCGGTATACTTGGTGCAGCGGAAAGTTTACGATTGGATGCCCGACAAGGTGTCCCAAGTGGGAATTTCTCCGTTACTTTGCCACCGCAGAGTTCAGAGAGCCAGCAGGGTTCGTCAAGATGCGCGATTGACTTCACGAAATCTTGGATGTCTGAGTGAACAGGAAGCTGACATTTTCGTATAGAGCCCGTGGCACCTTCGCTGGTAGCCCCATCTTCAAGGGTTGCTGCTCCGTCGAGCATACCCAAGCAGGAGCGTGACCCGCAGGATCCTGACGGTGCCGGTCGACCAGGCCCGCCGCCTGAGCCGGTTCCAGCAGCTGTAACGCCTTCCGTGGAACAATCAGCCGCGGAAGGCAGTCCTGCAGCTCCTGTTAGTCCGACGGCTCCCACATTGACTAACGCAGGTATCGACACCGATACGAATACACTCGCTTTTTCACCTACCACTGCAGCTTCGGCCAAAAATTCATTGGCCGAGCTCACGACTATCGCTACTACGAATTCCCTTTTGGTGGATGAATCTTCACCAACTACTCTCACTACCTCAACAGCCACTCACAGAATCACTGCCGCAACACCGAGCAAGGGACTTGAAACTTCCACGTCGAAGTCCGATCCTGTTATCTCACGTGCCGAAACCGCCACGATGTCTAATTCCACGCCCTCGCCAAGCAGTGCGAGCTCGGACACTAGCGGGGACGGGACTTCAACCTCTACCATCGTGCTCAGCACGGTTCTCAGCGTCATCGGCGTACTTCTAATCGCAGCAGCAGCCTATCTATGCACAGGAAAGCGGCGGAGAAGGTTACCGATGTTCAAGAGGGGTATCACGCCAATCGGTGATGACGAGATCGCAACATGGAAATCCAACCGATCGGCGGAGAAGGTGGTAGACACGTACACGATGCGGCCAAACCATTCGCAGAACGCTTCGACGTCCACCAGAAGAGCACCCAGCTTGATTCAGTATTCGAGTGGTGGGCGACCGTCGTTTGAGCCCGCATCGCCGAGGTCCTTCATTGGCGGCAAACATAGCTTTGACCTCCCGCCGGCTCCTGGAGCCGTAATAGCACGAGCTCCGAATGCGAGATCAGGCCTCACAGATGAGATGGTTCCCGGCGACGACCCCTTTTTGCCCTCGCCGAAACGACAGCCATCGAGGTTGCACAAGCTGCCACCGAACTCGCCGAGCACGCATAACCGAGCGAAAGGATCGCGAAGTAGCAGTCTCAGAAGTTATGCTGAGGCTGCATGGCGGCAAGCCGAGGCCGAAGCCTCCTCATCCCCTCGAGGGTCAAACGAAGCCTACTCAAGGAGTCACAATCGCATCTTCTCAGATGCATCTATTCCGCCTCCGCCGAGGCTCTCTTTTGGCGACGATGAACAATTTACAGGTCTATCGCCGCCTCCGTCACGACGGAACGATAACACAATAGGGCTAGCTGTCGGATGAAGTCGATTCGGATCCACCGTTCGTTTCAAATTCGACCACTCCACCCCTACCATTCCCACGTTTTCCCTGCTCGAAGATTACCGAGGAAAGGGGTCGTAAGCGAATAGGCGTTCTTCGACTGTTTCAGTTTTGCCGATCTGAGATTTCGAGAAGGTCGAAAAGGATCGGCTCAAGTTTCCGTTGGCTGTTAGGAATAATAATTCCTTCAACCGGTACCGAAAACGACATGGAGACGCCGTTTCACGTCATCATCCCCAGAGGTGATCGCCCTCAAAATCAACCCCGAAACCACCGTTTCGTCTACCAGCAGAATGGCCGTACGATTTATTTCATCACCGTCCAACATCCGCGAACTACCTCTCTTGACGCATTCATACGATGACATATATACTTTTTAATCACCAACCTCATACCGTTCATGGCATCCCACATTGCTCACTGCAACAATACATCCTTTTAATTTTCTTTTCCTTTAGTCTTCTTTTCTGGAGTTTTTGGAAACGTCGATACGCGAGAAACGCGAGACGTGGAGGATATACCCGTATTATTTTTCTTTGTTTCTACACCACTCTGGAGAGGCATCCTTGCTCTCTCCCATTCTTCGATAGGGAATTTTTGAGAGGCAAGACACTGACCTATATTGCATTGAAATACTGGCATGGAAGGCATTGTCGTATTTTGACGGTTCATTGAAAGGGCATGACGTCGCACGGTACGAGGGAAGGTCTGGAAGAAACAAACAGACATACTGATAGGGTGACCAAGCGAAGAGTCGCCGCAGCCAGCCCGAAGACATTACACAATTACCCGTAAGGGGAAATGAAACACGGGGGGGCTCGAGCGGAGATAAAGGAGAGGGATGAGAATACCGAATTCCCGACTCTTCGATGTTAAATTCGGATGTAGTGGTTTAAACTACACTTGCAGTTAGCTTCCGAGCTTTCTACAAATTTCAATTAAGATAGTTTAATTGAAACCCCAATGAAGTAAACCGTCCGGATTTCATCAGGTACCGTGGAATTGGTGATGATTATTTAGTTCGGTGCTGGTACATGTCGGGTGCTTATCTTGTGGGCAGGGCGGGGCCGCTCCCGGTACGAACAGCTTGTGGCCAGGGAACTTGCACAGCACAGTGTGTTCTTCATTGGCTTCATTGGCGGGTGGATGTCGGTTCGAATTCCTGCCTGCTCGGACTTGTGAAACGCGGTTTCGAATGGCAACATTACAGGAGGGTAAGGGGTGCCCCAAGTCACAAAGTCGGGGGCCGTCTGGGGATCTCGGGTGGATCAGCGATCACATCACATCCACGGCGATCACACCGGTCCTACATGTGCATGCCACGTTCTCATCAAGGTCTTGTCCACGTTGATTAGCATGGCGTATGACGGCGGCATAGGGCCTGCGAGGCATCATTGATGAGACAGCGATCAGCCCTGCTCTGCGAGTGCCGCAGTGCCGTTATCAACCCTGTCGGCGATCAAACAAGCTTTTGCTTGAGGCGGATCCATGGATCTTGGATGTGGAGATGCTATGCCGGTTCCGCACCCATTCCGCGTCAGGGGGTTTTGACTTTAAATGACTTTGGTTTCCTTGATTTTGATCAGGTCTGTGTATGTATATATTTGGCTCATCATATCGCTAGGTAATTGATATTCGTTTGCTAGACTGCTAGAGTGATTGAAGTTGTTGGATGAAAGTGAATTTTGGACTTTGCTCTGTTCACTTCTAACTCGCTCTCGATGACTTGGTATTGCTTGGTATTCTGTGCTTACCTAGGTATAGCCCTTGTGTGAACCCGACGTAGCTAAGATCTAGCGATACTATGTAGGTATGTTGATATGAGGATCCGGATGAAGTGTAGAGCTTTTGGTTGATTTTGATTTCAATGCCGAATGGATTTTTAATCGTTTGTGTTGAGAGTTGAAGGGAAGAGAAGGAAAAAAAGATTAGGTGCGCTGGATTGGATTGGATTGGATTAAGGATTAGGGATTAGGGATTAGAGCCCTCAAGATCAGGGATTTAGTGTATTAGGTGAGCAACAGCAAAAGGCTCTTTACGCGTTCTTAGGCGCGTTGGACGTGGGGCACGCGTCGTTAACTTGGAAGTGTTGTGTTGTACTTCCCTTTTACCTCTACAATTCTTATCAATGATCTTTTTATCATCAATAGATCTTTCCATCTTTCCATTGATCCATTGATCAATCATTGATTCATATAAATATTCCCATAAACGTGAACCAATCGAATAATTCCTTTTCTGCCATTGACGATTAGGACTTGGCACCTACTACATCTACCTAGTAGCTCCCACTCCGATAGGTACTAGTACATATATTCGTAGTCTTCCACCTTCAACAACTTTCAACAATCTTAACCCGCCACATCATTCATCGTCGCCAATCACGCCAACCTTGCCAACATCACCAATCACCATGCCTTCCAAGAAGAACGATAGCGCACGACAAGCCAACACATCCACGGCCCAGTTCATATACGATGGCGATGATGCAGACATCTCTTCCAATACCCTTCGTCCCACCCCCGGACCAGGAGCTGCGGCTTCGCGGTCCAAGCCCATACCATCTGTAGAGGCCGACGCCCCCCGATCTGCCGACTCACCTTCCGTCCCCGACAAGGAGAAGGACAAGGAGAGAAAGGACGCGAAGGAAAGTAAGGACACTATCACTATCGAGGTACATCCCCCTTTAATGAAACCGCAGTACAGTGCAATATTAATCACCCGTCTTGTTATTAGGACCTTAACCTACCAAAGTCCATCATAACCCGCTTGGCGAAAGGTGTCCTGCCACCCAACACCCAGATCCAAGCCAACGCCATCCTGGCCATGAGCAAAGGCGCCACCGTCTTCATCAACCACCTCGCCAATGCGTATGTTTGCGACAGCTCGCGATAGTTTGAGGAGGAGATTAACGTGTTCCAGAGCGAACGAGCATACCCAAAGCTCCAATAAAAAAACGATTATGCCAGCCGATGTCTTCGCCGCGCTCGAGGACATCGAATTCCCATTCCTGCGCGAGAGCCTCGAGGCCGAATTTAAAAGTATTGCCTCTTACCTACCCACTACTTCACGCAGTTCACTAATAGAGAGCCCAGAATATAACGAAGTCCAGACCACGAAGCGCACCACGTACCGCCGCAAGGTAGCCGCCGCTAAGAAGGCGGAGAAAGAAGCGGCAACCGACCCCAATGCCTCAATGGTGTCCAATGCGACGACGACTGCTGAGAAAAGTTTCGCGTCCGCCGCAGGTTCGTCATCGGCCGCCCCGCGCGCTTCCAAGAAGCAGAAGCCCAACGCCCCCGACGACTCCGCCATGGATGTCGACGATGCCGATGCTACGCAGGATCCGCCCGACGCTAGTGATGCCGAGACGGAACCCGAGCAGGAGCATGAAGACGACGAGGAGGACGAGGGTGCGGAAGAGGAGGAGGAAGAGGATGACGAGGAAGAGGGCGACAATGAGGAGGATGACCATGACCGCTTAGAGGCGAAAGAACCTGGCGATGAGCACGATGATGCTCTGGACGATGGGGACAGCGATTAAACGTGCGCTTCCCTCGTGGAGTAACGGTCAATCAGGTTCCTGGAGATTGGGGGAGTTACGTTCCGACATGAGAGAGCATACACCAGATCGTTGGTCGGGTTAACATTGCTCTGTTTAAGGGCAAGAATCTTAGGTATGGCTTCACGGAATGAGAACTCGTTCTCGTCGGCGCGCTTGCATCTAGGATAGGCAGTCATCCAAATTCAGAAGCGATTGCACCGAGGGGCACCCGAAACGTCGCTGTTCATATTGCAGTATCTAGGTACCATATATCCCCATATTCCGGTTATACTAAGTGAAGAACGGGGCGATAGAATTACAACCAGGCGACTCACTCACTGTTAACAGTATTATTTCTACTTCCCTCAGCATCCTTAAAACTACTAGAGCTCGGCGAAGACAGCTTGCGAAACCCAATATCATTATCTTGATTAAATAGACTAAGTAGTTCATCGACATTCATCGTCATCGTCATAACACATATCCCAGCCCTTCATAAACGGCGCGTGATCCAGCGTACGCGCGACACGCCAAACCCACCGGCGCATCACTTCCCCCGCCTCTTGAGCGCCGGACCAGGCCTGGATGCCTAGGTGCCTACCTACCCCTGCACGCCGACGCAGTAGTTGTACCCGATCTGCAGATTCGTGCACGCGGCGTTGACGCTGGGGTTCCACGCCAGGAAGTCCGCCAGGCTGATGCCGTGCCCCTGCGTCACCGCGTAGCACGAGTCGCCCTCCACCACCTTGTAGCACGAGTCGCAGTTGCCCGCCAGCCCCGGCTGCGTCGGCGCCGGACACCCCGTCGGCGGCGGCGGCGGCGGCGGCGTGGCTGTTACGCCTACGCACACTCGCTCCCCTGGGTACAGGTTGAAGCAGCCCGCGCTGATCTGCGGGTTCCAGGCGTAGCTGGGTGAGGCGTGTTAGTGGGGTGTTCTAGGAGGGGAGGGTGGTGGGATAAGGGAAAAGCGAAAGGGGAAGGGGGAAAGGGAAGGGTGGTGGGTGGATAGGACTTACAAGTCGTTCAGGCTGAAGGCGCCGTTGTACTTGTTGACGATGACGATGCAGGTGTCGCCGGAGGCCACGGTGTAGGTGGCGGAGCAGTTGTCGACGTAGCCCTGGCGGGCGACGAGGTGGTGTAAGTCGCTGGTGGGCGCGGCCAAGACGTGGCTGGCGAGGGCCAGGATGGCGGTGGTGAGGGTGGTGAGGCCGAACATGGTGATTAGGATTATATTATATATTATCGTATAGATAACGTGTGTAGGTGTTAGTAGCTAGGTAGGTATTCGTAGCGAATGAAGCTGAGGATGCTGATGGTGTCTTTCCTCGTGTCGATGAGGTGATGGGGTGCCCCTTTTATACACAATCATCACTGCCAGCGCATCTCGTGAGATGAAGTGACGATGTATTGGTTGGAAGGGTTCTCCTCGCTGGACTCGACCGATCTGGATCTAGGACTTTCCATGTTCCCCATGCGATTCTCACGGGGTGTTCCGCCGTGGTGGGTAGGGTATGATGGTGCTTAGGCCGCAGCCGCCTCGGCATCGTTGTTATCACGAGACTATATTGTGCTACCTCATATTCTACCATATTCACAGTACATGCATTCCCATACCCGGTCTCAGTAGTATACGCTTACGGCAGTGGATGCCGTAGTCCCCGCTCGGCATCAAAGCGGCGAGTCGTACATACCGTGCGCCTCTCAGCACCATCACCAGCCTAACGACCGCATCACGCCCATGTGTGCGGCGCAGCACGCTTTCTTTTCTTACCCGTTCCATCTCGTCGGTCGACTCATGACATGATGGGGAAAAGAAGCCCAACAAGAAACGAGTCCGAGCTATACTGCGTAGCTAGCTCCTAGGGCTGAAAACGAGGTATGCAGACGAGGGTGACATCGTGATGGCCTAGCGTTGCAATCGCCGTGGTTGACGTCGGGATTGGCACAGCCTTACGAAGGACCTTTCCCATGCTGGTAGCTAGCACTTACATATACGGGGTTTTCACCGCCAGTAGTCTCTGTTCTGCGATAGTAGGCTAAATTGGGAGAAAAGCCGTAAATTTGTCTCCCTAAGCGAAGTGAGTTATCTGATTATCACCAGGTAGCATTGAGGCTTGCCAGTTCTATGAGAGATTTTCAGTTCAGTGTCTTACCTATTGCTTGACCGTCAACATCAATATTAGCACGAAAGGCAATAGATCCGCCCACCATCCTCGCCATATCCAGCCCAGAACAAAAATCTCACGGCATGAGATCGCGCCCCGCCGCATTTGCAGCCATAGGGTCAAGCCAGGGTGTCATCGGCCCTTCGAGAACTTCTCCAATCCCCGAAAGCCCCGGACTCGCCCCAGCTGGTAGCTAGGCTTTCGGCACGTTCCAGTCCAATAGGCAACCGCTGATGCGACGGAGACATACTCCCATACGAGAGAAAGCGACCCTCCATCTCGTCGCGAAGACCAGGCGGTCTGCTTGACGGAATCGGTAATCTGGGGAACTAAGCCGCGAGTCCGTCGTTGAGGCTTCCTCGCTGGTTACTGTAGATGGGCACCTAGTAGGTATACTGCCTATAATGCTTGTGTGTATATGTACGTGTATTGTAGGTTCCAATTGAAATAACAAGCAAATGCAACACCTCCATAGATTGGTATACCCAACATCCACTCCTAATCTATCCAGCAACGACACGTGCGTTACCTCGTCACGCCGCCGACGTAGCAATTCCCCGTACACGTTGAGAGCCGACGCCGTCCCATTGGCAGGCGTGATTACGGGGAAGCAGAACACGAAGTAATCAGGAACTCTGTCGGATCCGGATGGGCAGGCATAGAACGTTTCCTCCATCTGACTCAGCTACCAACCTACCTCTGCCTGCCTGTCTGCTATCGCATGTACCTAGGTACACAGCTACAGACTGGTATCGTACCAAACGTAAACGCCGTATCCTCTGCTTACCAAATACCTACCTACCTAGGCGATCCCCCATCTGCCGTTGATGGGACGACATCCGCGCACGTGCTATGCGGCTGAGCTCGTATTGCCCTCGTTTCGCCTTGGGTAGCGATGCATCTCCTCACGCGATGGAAGCTTTCGCTGCTGTCTGTAGCTACCTGGGCACCTTTAACATTGGATGCCTACGGTGGTAGCTATTAGGTACGATGTAACGTTGGGACAGCGGCGGAAGCTGTGCTGACGGCCCGCTGCCAAGAGTGTGGGGAGAGCATGTCGCTATGGTGAGGTCATTTCGCTTTGCGCGAAGCTCAGCTCGGCGCGAGGACCGGAACGATATTTTCTTCTTTATAGCTTCTTGTAAGCTCGTATTGTTTCATTTCATTTTATTTCCCTTTTCCCCGCGTGCTACTAGGAAGAGGGAGAAAGATGTTTGGAGACATTTTCGCCAATCGGGCCAGTCTCAACTGAGCTGAGACCCTTTCAAGCCGTCATGTAAGCGAGTGTTCCATGTGCAATCTACCTAGTAGCCGGTATCGCAATTTAATTACAATTCCGTAACCGAAACGGAAAGCTTGCTTTGCTTCGCAGCAACGGCCCTGTAGCCCTGTAGCTGTAGCCTTGAACCATCCTCCATTTTATTCGCCTATTTGCATCCCTTTCCATTGCAATCAAGTACGCCGATGTACCCATCCATCCTCTTCCAAGGCTCTCACCCAAATGCTTCGGGCCAGCGTCGTGAAACCCCCTAGGAAAGTAGCTGCAGCACATCGTCCAGGCGACTAGCATCCTTTTGCTCCCGCACGCCGTCCTGGAGGGCCAGGTTGACGAGCTCCCGTTTCCTAGCCTGGATCTTGAGAACCCGGTCCTCGACGCTGTCGCTGACCACGAGCTTCCACACCGTCGTCTCCCGCGTCTGACCCAGACGGTGCACCCGGTCGATGGCCTGGTCCTCGATAGCTGGTGCCCACCCTGTTTAGAGATTAGCGGAGGGATGCAACTTGGGAGGAGAAAAAAAGAGCGCCTTCGTGGACGCCAAGACGACTTACAGGAATCCACCAGGATAACCGTGTCGGCGGCAACCAGGTTCAGGCCGACTCCACTCGCTCCTAGACTGGCTAGCATGATGCGTGTGTCCGGGTCATTGGTTAGAGCCTCGATCGACTCGTCACGGCGCGCTATGGTCATCCATCCCTCCAGGCGACAATACTTGTAGCTTACCTCGTCCAGCATCTTGGCGATGATGGCCAGGAAGGAAGTCCACTGCGAGAACACGACAACCTTGGACTTGGGATCTTTGAGTTTCGCCTTCAAGATCTTCTCCAGAGCCTGCGTCTTGGAGCTGCGAGTGTCCCCGTCGAATCCGTCTTCGGCGGCGTCGACTGGACGAATTTCCACCATGGAATCCTCTGTTAGGTGTTGTCGGCACATTGGACATCTCTTGTCTCTTTCGAGGGCCCGAAGGATGCACGCCTTTCCGAAGCGATGTTTGCATGCCGTGATGATGGGAGTATGAAGACCGATTGCGTCAGTGCAGATTGGGCACTCCTCTCCTTCGTTCGTAGCAGTCAGGAGGGCTTGCTGTAGGATCTCCAGGTTCTCTGGGGTGAACGTAACCAAGTCCTTGCCGTCAAGAGGCTTTAGGACATTTTTGACCTTATCGCCACATAAGGTCCAATGGCAGCATCTACATAGGTAGGTTAGTTACCTAGGCACACTAGCTACAAAGGTTCTGAACGTATGATAAGGGCAAAATGTGTAGCACTTACAGCTGCCTAAGGCGAAGGAGTTTCTCCAGGACTCCCGTGAATCGTATCCGAGGACCATCATTGTTGCCTCTTCCATGCTGATACAAGTCCAGCATTTCCATAGTTTCGGCGCTAAACAGATCCATCAGCAATTATCAAAATACGATTACGCCATTCTCTACTCACAAAAGCAGATCGTACTTGTCTTGCTCATCTTTTCTGAGCTTGATACGATGGATGTACTCCGTCTTGGGAGGTAATCTCAGCTCCACAAAGCTCATATCCTTCCTACGACGGAGGCAGAAGTCGCGGGTCAGCGACACGAACAACTTCCTGGCAGTCTCAAAACCCTCGTCTCGATCACCGTTCGACAGAGGCTTGTCAATTAGACGTAGGAAGATTGCTGTTTCTTCGATACCTCCGGTGACTTGCAAGAACTTCAATGGGGACAGGAAGTCTTTGGGCGAGTTGACACTAGAGAATACGTTAGTGATTGCGTGTAGAGACGGACAAACCGGAAAAGCAACTATGCTATTATGAGAAAAAACTTACATAGGTGTACCGGTTAATAACCAGCGGGATTTGGCCTGCAACTGGAACGCAGCTTTGGCGCGGGCCGTCGCGAAGTTCCTGATGGCGTGAGCCTCGTCCAAGACAACGCGGCGCCACTGGACCGCAAGGAGCGGTCCCTTTTTGACGTGGTCGCTGCGCAGCTTGTCGTAGGTGGTGACGACGATGTTGTGTTTCTTGAGGTCACTCGCGGAGGCCGTTGTGGCCCTATGGTATCTCAAAAGGCTGGGAACTCTGCCCTCCTTTACATGTCGTTGGATCTGCTGTTCCCAGTTGCTCATGACACCTACCGGCGCGACGATAAGAGTTGAGCCGTTCTCGAAGCCGCTCGTCATAATTAGACTTATAACCTGAAGCGTCTTGCCCAAGCCCATGTCGTCTGCAAGTACGCCACCTGAGGCTAGCTTTGGCGGTGTGTTGGTGACATGGCTGGAGACTATGTTCTGGAAAGATTTAGGTTCCTTGCGCGTCCACATCTGCACAACCTTTTTTGATCCAAAAGCGGGAAGTTGGGGGTTTTCTTTGGAAATCATCCAAGCCAAGCCCTGTTATTGCTATTAGTAAACCATATCATGCCAGATGCGATGTGAACCAAGTTACCTGGAGTTGGTGGGGCAGTAGTTCCGACTGAATGTCGTCAGGTTGCGCCGCCTTAGGCATCTCCGAAAGAGCATGTTCGTCCATGGCGAATAGGTCTACAGAGCTTAGATCACCCCGAAATTGTATGGCTACACTGTCTGCCATCAACTCGTGGAGCGACTGTTCTTCTTTGGCGGTTCCCACGCCGGCGGTGGACGCATTAACCCTCAAATCTGTGGCAGCAGCTCTTTGGGCTTCTGCTGCTCTTCTGGTCTCTAGAAGTTTTCTAGCTTGAAGGATTTTGTCTTTCTTCAAACTTGTCTCTAAGGCGAGGCGAGTGGATAGATCGCTGGGACCGTAAAGAAATAGACGAAGAGGGCAATCGTAGTAGGATCTTTCACCAACGAGAACACCTTCGATAACGATACCGTGGTGGTCGATGTACTTCGCGAGCTTCGCCATGAAAGCGGCAGGCAGATGCCCAATCTGGTTTCGCATGACATTATCAATACGAACGGCATTCTTGTCGTACTGGTTATTGAGCTCGCGGCGACACAAAACCTTCTCGCCGGGGTTCACGACTCCGTTGTAGTATCGGAGACCCACGACTTTGGTGTCAACAGTCCCATAGAGCTCGGTGGAAGAAACAAGATCATCGTAGCCATCAACTCCTTGGCTCTGGCTTGGGGCCGGAGTGTCACCGTCGCCGTCGCCATCATCCACGACAATAGGATCTCTTGACGGATACCGAATAACGTGACCAAGAGAGGAAGGTGGAGGCAATGTGTCAAGATGAGTAGACCGAAAACTAGAAGGCCCAGCGCCCTGGCTGGAGGATTGGGAATCATATGGACCAGCAACTTGACTCGAAGAACGGCTTAACGATCTGCTGTTGTGACGAGGAACCTTGGGTCGCGGCTCACTCGCGCCCTTAGCAGGAGGAGGACGTTTGCCAGGTGGCATGGTAACAGAGAGTAGGCGATGGTTACTTCGAGAAGCTGGTTAATGAGGTGAGACAAGCAAGCAAGACAGTCTCAGATGATTTTTTGTTTCAAAATTGTTTGTTTGGAGTTGGGTCTCAAACGTGGGATTAAACACGTTTGTAGCAAACGCGGGTTGGATCAACTTAGCTCTGGAAGAAGAAAAAAAAGACGTTTATTATCACGTAACGAAAAAGGAATTTGAGATCGATGAAGAATCTCGAAATAGGAAAAAAGAGAAATAATCAAGATGTCCTTGAATAGGTACCTACCTACGTAATAGTAGGTACCTAGAGAGGTATGATGCTAGAAACCCTAGGAACTACGTAGGTGGTCGTCAGCGCCTGTGCAAAACGCGCTCCAAGCTTCGAACGCGGCTTGCCTATCATCAAAGGAAAACGCCAATCTGCCATGTCGATCACGTGATAGATCATATTTGGTCCATGCTTAAGTAGGTTTCAGTTATGAATATGACAGGCCGACAAGGTCCAAGAAGCTCATGCAGAGTTGGACTTGTTACAACGACGATGCTGGGTTGACGATGATATCTAGTGTTCTCGCATGTATGTACTGCTGTATAAGCGATCAGTCTATGGCTTTTTATGTTGCATCTTGTACCTACCCATTTCGGATTGGTTGGCCAACAGGAACCCTTGAACTCCAAGGCCTGTTAGAATGACAGGATGTACCAAGGTACTTTGCCTGCCTAAGTTACTGGGAAGATTGGCCATTCACAGCTCGAGTTCCATGCACTGTATTGGCTCACTGTCCCTCGTTTAGTACCTAGTACCTAGTATTGGTCTTCACTGTATTGAATGCTTTGGAGTTTTTACGAAAGAGTCGAAGTTGTAGGTATTTCCAATTGCTTCAACAGACTATACCACAGTACAAAAGATGCAATCGATGAAAGAAACCAATCCCAGAGACCGGAAGCAAATAAAAACGATTCCCGCCAAGATCCATTCCATGACTAAGCAGCAATTGGAAAGGAGCGGTATAGGATACAAGCAACGGCTACCGCGTGCCTGCGTTGCCGCGGTCTCGGATCTCGCCATCGATACCCGACGAATGAGACCAAACGACGATGGCGCAATCCAGGCTAGGCCAAATTTACAAGGCACGAAGAATGCTAATATGTTACAAGAACGAGCCGCAAGAACCTCAGGACTTCCCTTCTTTTCTTATTCTCACTTCACTTCATTTTGGGCTGGTCAAATTCATGTTTCGAAGAATCGCATTCTCATTAATTCGACACTATTTCATACAATTTCGCTCGCTGACTTCCGGCCTTCCACAGGCAGGCAAGTTTCACCCCCTTAAATATTCAACGCTGACATGAAGTCATGTTTATGCCTACACAAGAAGAAGAGAAAGATGGTTTCCTAGAACCGCATATGCCGTCGTCAATGTGGGTTAGGGATCATGTTTCACATCCTGACCATATCCCCAACCCATCCCCCAAAACCCCCATTGTGCTGAGAGGATTTCCCAAAAAAGCAAACTCCTTGCGCCTTGGTCATGATCACATCGCAACTTCACGGGAGGTCTACCCCAGGTCCTAGTTCCTCACTCGTTGGCCGTACGCCGAGTAGTTGCCGCACTTGGCAACGTGTGTCATCTTCCCCGTCTTGGGGTTGAAGATGTTGCACCCGTACTTGGCCACGTTCGGCGGGGTGTACACTGACGATGTTAGCCAAGTGGCTTGGAGGGGATGGTATCTACTGTCTACGCAAGGGGAGACCTACGATGCAAAGAAATGGCGAAGTCGCTGCCGGGGTTGGACACGCGATGCAATCCCAGATCGTCTGCCATGTAGGCGACGGCACCCTCCTTTAGGATGGTCTCCTTTTTGATCTGCATCGGCTTCTCCTTGTCGCCGTCGGGGAAGTCGTACCGAGTCTCGACGAGGTTGCCGCGGAGGATCTTCATCAAGCAGTGGGCGTTGCCGTGGTCGTGGATGGGACTCCCCTTTCCTGGTGTCCATACGAGTATCAGCTGCATTTGGGTCACGATGTTAGCATAACTCCGATGGCATACTCGGAACAGGAGACTGATGCGGGGACGTTACGACCTACCAGGTTTGCTTTGCCGTTTCCTTCGTCGACGAGGTTTCTGGTGTACGCCATGCTGGCATCCCCCAGTGCATACTTGGACCATTCGTTTTCGTCGGATTGATAGCGTTCCATTCTCAGTTGTAAGTCCATCACGTCGACGTCGTCGGAGGTTAGTCCCGAAGATGGGCCTAGGATGGCCTTGATGTCCTGGACGAGCTTGTCAAAGCCGTTCACATCGACGGCGGGGGTGGGGTTTGCCACGGTATCCGACATATCTGATCTGGTAAGAATGATGATATCAATATACTAAGATACAAGGAGAGCAGGTCGTCGATGGCAAGGCCTTTAGGTCGATGAGGTCTATGGTTTGTCTCTTCGTCAAAAGGGTTATTAAATAGGGGAGGTGGAGTAGCGGTGTCATTCGACAGACAGAGTGAGTCTGGAGGTCTGGAGTATTGGGGTACGGGTTACTGGATTACAGATTGCAAGTTCGCAGCCTCAGCGACTTCCGACTCCGCTTTTCTTGCACTGATGAGCGAACTCCCGTTTCTAGTGCAGCATGCTGCCGATATCCGGCGAGTGAATCGACTGGCCGTTTCCCTTATCGTCACAGAAAGTGGAAAATGGAAGGACAAGACCGATGATAACTCACACAATCCCCTATGATTGGTCGGGGAAAAGGTGAAAGAGGAACACAGGTACGTAATCGTGGCCTGTTCTTCCCTTTATTCCAGGTCATCCTGTGCCTTTATGCACCATCTTGGGACTCGGCCAGTCAGCTTGAGAGTGTGTGTCACGAATGTCACGAAATATCACGAACAAATTCTACGAAACCGATCCGATCGGACAATAAAGAGCCTCTTTTGCATCCCATGTCGAAGTCAATTGCCTATTGATAAGACAATAGCAATAAGCGGTGTTCATGTCTTGTGTGGCTGAACAAACCATTTGAGGGGACCACTTTGCAAAATAGAAAATGGAAAATGGAAAGGGGTGGGAAAAGGTGAAAAGATCAATGAAAAGGTGGAAACGGTGAAAAATGCCGGGTTAAACCGACAGAACTGATAGGCGCTTGCCCCACCAGAAGAGGTTCCAATTCCAGGGTTCCAAGATTGGAACATTCCACATTCCACCATTTGATCCTTGTCTAGAGCTTATCTACCGTCGCCGGTTTTTGCGCCGACTCGTCACACCCGTACGGATTCACCTTTTTGACATCCGTGGATGCTGAGATTTATACGACAGTACAAGTACTAGGTAAGTAGACACTGGGTTAGGTGTATGGTGGGGTTGGTGGTCTAAAAATATAAGGCTTGAGAAGATTGAAAAAAAAAATAGAATATAAAGAAGACAATGGAATTTGCAAAAATTACACGAGGCGCTACCCTTTACCTTGTTTGCAATCCGCAACATACTAGTCTGAGTTTATATCCACGTGTCTTTTTCGAGGTGGTGCCATTCTTTACCTAGTATTATTCCTTTGTTGGCATAGAATTAAACGAGTAGATGTTAGGTGTAGGGGATATTGATCCATTTGGGCTTGGTTAGTCCTCTCTACAGACTACCTACCTTGCTGGCCGTGATTTTTCCACCTCGTCACACCCAGTCGCCTTCCCCCATTCTTACCAGTACATACTGCTACGCCAGGCTAGGTACTATTAACCTGATTGGAGTTAATGGAGGATGCACGATAGGTCGATTGGGACCATTCACCACGACATTGCACTTGGTTATAGATGGAGAAGACATGAAGATTGAAAATCTATAGGCTAGTTCATGAAAGTACAAAATCTAAACTCTGATGGTATATTGTAACTGAAGGCAAGCCGCCTAACCCTTATGCTCGCTTGGTACATTCCAAAAACGATGTGGCCGCATTTTCAACGCACCCATCACCGGCAATTCCTCTAAAAAGTCTATGTTGTCCTCGCTCTTAAACACAGTTCCCGCCAATGAAGTCAATCCCAGATGGAAGCCTGACGTTTAGGTATTCGTAAGCGGCATTCTGGGCTTCGCTTAGGAATACGTCTTGTTCATCGAAAGGGTTGGTTGAAGCGCGAGGCTCATGAGTCCAAATGAATTCTGTGAGGAACGCAGAGAGAAGCTCTCTCTTGTTTTCGCTATACTCCTTTAGGCTATCAGCCCCCTTTTGCGCGAATTGTATAAGCGCAGCATGCTCGTCACAGGGATCGCTGCTCATGGGTATAGGTGCTTCGGGTTGCGGTGCCCTGCTGAGGATGAGACAGCTCATAGTGCGGAGCGCTTCAGAGAAGGAGACACCTAGGAGCCCTTCCCAGTCGCAGCTAAGCCCCTGCGTGTCTTGCGAAATCCATAGGTCGAATAAGTACGTGAAGAGCTGAACATCGTGTCTAGAAACCGTGCAATCTATGCTAACCAGGCTGATGCCTAGGAATTGAAAAGGGGCTAGCGCCTCATTTCTAGGCAGGGCATTCTCCAGTTGCTGCTGAACCCAGGAGAAGAGATGCTCGACGCACTTAGACGCCAGCGACTCTTCATCGAACGGAAAATATTGCTCAAGGATCTCCAATCTAGCGAGAATAGGCTCACGAGATTGGAGATATTCCCCTTCCCCAACCCACCCAAGGCGCAATGCGACATGCTCGAGAGCGGTGTTGAATTGGTGATACGAGGGCAGATCGATCGTCCCGGTCGAGCCAAACCCAATTGGCAAAAACTGAGCTGCCAATTCCCTGATGATAGCGTCCTTGAAGGAGCAATCGGCGCTGGCCAAATACTGGTAGTTGCTCGCCACAGCGTTTATAAATTCAATGTCTTCAGAAGAGATTGGATAGGAAACTTTCTCAAACACGACAAGAAACTCCTGCCGCAACAGGTACGGGTCTTTGTTCCCAACAGAATCGTAACAGAACTCTGGGCCAAAGAACCCGTCGGAATCACTTTGGGGGCTTTGGCCAGATTTATTATTCGTGCCGTATTTTCCCCATTTCCACATCTCAAACCGGTAACGATATTGCTTGGGCCTAGAGACCGTTAGCCAAGTTACACTCAAATAAGATATACACCTAGTTAGGAAGGCTCATGGTTCCATGATGGCTATATGGAAGACACGATGGGCCAGTAATAGTATCGATGTAGGTAACGTACGTGGCTTCGAAGTTATAATCTTGCTTCATTTGGTCCATGACCAAATGCAACGGTTGCTTCTTAATCAGGTAGAGCTTTTCCAAGATACTCTTGTGCCTTGCCCAGTCGACGACGGGAATCCGCTGTGCAGGGGCATTTCGACGGTGAGTGGAGCCGCGTCTATTCATAACTAAGAATAAATATTGGGTAAAATCGAGTAAGGCCTGGTGGAACTTGTTGTCAAGAACGTAGGATACGAGAAGCGTAGTCTGATCCTGTCAGGGGAAAGAGTGTATCCATCATCCGCTGAAGGATATTTATATATACGTGTATATATATAATCCATAACCCACTTGATCATCTTGATGATTATAGGAACAGCGATGGCATATGCTCAACTGTACTCGAAATGACAATGTCCGTTTAGTATAGAAAGAGGCTGGTTCAAAATGGAAATTCCAAACACAGCCTCCGTCGACGACCATGTCCTGGTGTGACCACGACGGATGCTGGGAATGCAAGACTGCCCAAGAGCTTTGGAAATTTCCCACGACCGAATCAGGGGATAAATTAGGATTTAATAAGCAATGGCAAGGAGAATCCCGGCTTTTGGACTAAAGATATTAAGGATATAGCTATCGAGTAGAGCCACACGTCACAGACCATCGCGTCGATCTCTGCGCTCAACTCGTAATGGACAACTCGGTATGCACCGTCAAACGTCGCGCACTCTTCAACATCGACAATGCCCAAATCCCCAAAGCCGGACGAGGGCATCGAATTTCTCGCAGGCATGGGCGCATGGTGCCAGGACAATAAGGTAGACAACCCACCTGCGATGCGCATAGAGGGCCAGGAGAAAACGAGGGCACACCGAGGCGAGGAGCGCAATCGCGAGTCACCCTCCGCGGCCCGTTCGGATCGTGTGGACAACGAAGAAAAAATAGCAAAACAGCCAAGGCAGAACCAAGAATTCTGGGAGATACCGAAATTCCTCGAGGCCGTATGCAGACCAAGCGCCTTGGGGTGGGACAAGCAAGCGCGCTCTTCTGGTGTTCCATTTGCCAATTTCAAGAATTGCTGGGGAAAGGCAGCCCAGGGCAGTAGGGCAACCAGTACAATTGGCATTCCGGATGATTCAAGAAGTGCAATTTCAGCATGTACCCCCTCGTACCACGCGTAAGCAATTCGAGCACTGGAGGCCAGACGGTAACAGCAGAAGACTAAAGTTTTGGTTAGCGAGCGATTACCTCCAGCCAGTAACATTCGAGATGGATCTAAAGGGCACCAGGCCAGGGCTTGGAAGGCCCAGTGGAACATGTTAACATTGAAGAAAGGTTATGGCTCACCGCATCTCATCGACAAGAGGGGGCAGATGTTCTAAGCAAAGGCCTCGAAAGGCCAGCACCTGCCCGCCTGGTCGCCCACCTCGGTACCTAGTAGGTACTGGGGAGGCGTAGTGTGTGTTCGGATATTGATTATTCGTAATACCCTCTGCAAGAACCCCATGTTCGTATTAATAAAGATCCTACAGCTTAGGGCCTTAGAATCGAAAGCCTTGGACTAGATAGGTAGATGGAATAGAAGCCTTGGATGCACGTCTAATCACTAGAGCGTATAGGTATCATCGGCGTGACGTTATGTGACATGCGTTGCATGTGGCTTGCGGATTACCGAACGGTCCGGCAAATGGAAACGTTGGCTATAAAATTTTCTATACTGAAAAGAGGGATGGGTTGCAAAGCAAGGCTGTTCAGTCCGCAAAGTAAAGTAAAGGAGAAAAAGGACGAAGTAGGTGAAAAGAGGAAATCGGCGAACGAGACCGAGTGGGGAATGTGATGCTGGTGACGGACATAGCATCGGATGCGAGTCACGTGCATATGGCGAATTGCCAATTATCAATGATATCTTGATCGTATCTGGTAGATTTTTAAGCAACCACGGCGCCGCCGGCATCGTTTCTGTTCTAGACTTCCAAGGTTCTATTTCTCTGTAAAGCATTCGGTGTCACAGTGGCTAATGCGTGAGGCAAATGGCATGGGCTCAGCAATGGACGTTTTGGAACTCTTGATACGCAGATGCGATACAATCAAATGCCGCACCGCCCCGTCTCTTACTTCGCCTTGTAGCTTACGAGCGACTTGCAACTCCAATATGAAATTGGAAATTAGTGAGGCTTTCGAGGTTGTCTAATCAAGCATAAAACTCAAAGTCGAAACATCTGGAATTTCAGCCGAGTCGAAGCCCCGCTTACTTACCTGCTTGCTTACATACCGCCACACTCCTATGCCGTCTTGTCCTAGCCTGTTGATTTGACTGTTCATATCCGACTTCCTTGAACATTGGTCAATCAACCACTATGACTGGGCTCGTAAATAGGAATTGGTGTGTGTGTGTGTGTGTGCCTAGGTATGTATGCCTTGCATTTCCTTTGTGAAGATTCCAATTGACACGGCCGGATCAAATACTCCCTCGACTACCTAAGGAACATACGATTCTCACCTTACTCTACGGTGTTCGTGCTCTTGTCGGCTACTAGTACTATGTAGTATCTTACACACGCCATGTGCAGACTAGGTAGATAGGTACCCATTGATCAATCTACATGTAATATCAACTTATACTGATATGTAACTGCTCCATGGTAAGCGATGCCTTCAGTACTGAATACAACCTCTTTCCTACCTAGTACCATAAGAAGAATCACCATATGCGCCTTGCCTTACATGAATACCTACCTAGGTAGGTTTAGTAGTAGATCCGAGGATAGATTGGTGAATCTCTCTATGTATAAAGCCTTAAATGCAAGGTGAACATTACAGATCAACATCTATAGATAGCATAGACCAAAAAGAGGCTAGCAGGCTAGCAAGTCAATCCCAGTCCCTAGCTACAGATTGACTCCGTCACGAGGCATCTAATCTCGATCTCTCGTGGTTAAGATGTTCAAGCCAACTAGCCGTTCGACGCGGTCAAACGCGGCATTACGCCCCTCGCTTCTGCGATTTGTACATAATATGTGCAACCCGCAGCAGCACTTACGTCATAGATTCCCATAAGCCCCAACCCTTTCCGCATACACCTGGTTTACACACACATCTATGTACCCCTTCTGCTTCTATGCGTGGTATCTGGTATCAAGATGCTTATTACTGGGCGACGCCAGGGTTGCTACATAATGCTATACATAAGGTACTAGGTACTTCATGTATTATGTATCATGCCATCCATTCCTGGCCAGAGACACATCAACGATACATCCTATCCATGGAAATATTCCTTTTTCTTACCTAACATAGATAATATTTCCTAAAAACCCAACCTATCGTAGAACCCGGCGAATTTCCATCAGAGATGATTCGCCAATGGTGTAACGAACCACGAACGAGGGAGTCATCGGATCTCAAAGCATCATAGGTCAAATTCCTTCTCGTGTTTCATGCTCGCAGCTGCAGGCGGGGGAAATCCTGCTTCAGCGACACAAGAGTCGCTTGATTCGGTGAGGATGAAAGAACCTACTTACATACCTCATAGTAGGTAGATGAAAGGAGCCGGCAACCCCCTTCGTCCAACCGACACACGACGGCCAAGACTTCGAAGACTTGAAGGAGGGATGTAAGGAACCGAATCACTGCATTCTTACCTCAGGCACTTATACACATCAACGTCACCACTTACCCAAGATCCACATCATCCATCACCTCGACCATCACTTCGCTACCTTTCCGACCTGCTAGGTGCTAGAGTGGCTGGCTAGCTTCCCCCGCACAAATCCATGCATACAGAAGATGACCCCACCATCGTCATTCAAACACAGGTTCAAGCCTAGGCCTTCAAGGTTTCCTGGGTGGTTTGATGGGTGGTAGCATGGTAGCTTGGGAGGAATAAACTGGCGTTCGCTTGTGCATCGATGGTTTGATACTTTAAATATCCTTCGGGTCCCCTTTTTTCTTAGAACTCCCGTTGTTCATCCTTGACTTTCAATTTATTCCCCGTAGGAGCGTATCGGGGATTTGGTCTGGACCAGTTGCTCCGAACAATAGAATTTCAGCATTTCTTATCTGCCCGTCGCAGCTTTACGTATACCCTAACTGGAGCCGAGTAACCGTTGCGATGGAGCGAGTTCATCAAAGTGAGGGCGACTAAAGTCGTGAATAGTTACACTGAGGCTAACGACCAACCAGTAAACCCATTCGCCAAGCGCGACTCTCATAGTAAAAATGCTGTTGTTACTTGGTATGTTTGAGATTCTTGGTACCGGGACCTCGCTGTCTTAGCTCATGCAATGCCACATGTAGCTATTACTGACACTTTGGCAGTATGTCGTGATACCTACCACCTTATTATCCCGTATACACTACGTCCCTCGTCCTGCTCCAATGCGAAGCATATACCAATCACTAGAAGATTGGGTAAATCCCAGACACGATACTCACATATCACAGACAAGGTCTTGACGACCATCACCTGGTTGCTGTCGATCATCGTCTCCATCTACTACACCTTCCGCTCTCCTGACGACGGCGTCTGGGCTCGTCGAAGGATATGGGGCCAAAACGACGCGTTTCACACGGCCTTCCGGATGAACCACATCATCGCCAGCATCTACTGGCTCGTCCTCTTCATCCTGCAAGGCGGGTACATCGCCCATCTCTTCTCCGGCAACGTCGAGCGTCTGAACGAGGCGTGCTCCGTGGGAAGCCACTTTATCGTCAACAACCTGTTCCACTTCGCCTTCGTCATGCTCTTCGTGCGCTCGCTCTTCGGCTGGGCTGAGCTGTTCATCATCCTCAACTTCATCAACCTGTCCTCGCTCTACTTCCGGCACTCGGGGTACGCCCGCTTCATCCACCAGCCCGTCGTCTCGGGACCGCTGGCCTGGACCTTCGTCGCCATCTATTGGAACGGCGCCATCATGGTGCCGCACCCGGACTCCCTCGTCGCCCGCATCTTCGGCAACATCTTCATCTGGTCCATCCTGGTGTACGGCCTGTTCTTCATCGTCGCCTACAAGGTAAGTGCCGCATGCTGCCACGTCCGCAAATCCGTGCCCACGACACTAAAACAAAGTAGGACTACACCATGGGCTTCAACCTCAGCGTTCTGTCGGCGGCGATCGGCGTCTCCCAGTTCTTCCGACAGGTCATCGCTTTCCAGTGGATCTTCGCCTTCGTCATCATGGCCGTCCTCTTCGTCGCGACCTTGGTGGTTGCCGTGCCGGCCGCCACCGGTAGGGATATCAAGTTTGCGAGAGCACGGGAGGGCGACACGGAGCGCGCACCGCTCCTCAGCGAGTAATTGGAAAAGCGTAATTGGAAAAGCATAATTACCATGGAAAGATGATGGAATAGTGGGGGTTGAATAATAGAAAAGTGTTCAAGAAATGAAATAGCCAATCACTCTGCTCAAATGGGGTTTGGATCGTGTCTGTACGACTGTCCTTTTAATTCACTCGAGTTTTGGTTTATGGCGTTAGCAAGGAGCGGAATGTTCTGGGGATTTGCCTTTCCATGTTTTAGGATGTACAGCACTTGCTCTCATAATTTGTGGCATCTATTCCGGCATTCAAGCAGAAGATAAAACTAGTTAGCGATAATAAAAGAATAAGTTATTCATATCCAAGGTCGTTAAAACACCAATGAGTGTATTATCCATAGGATAATATCATGGTGTGGTTGAAGCTGGATTGTTAGCGATGGTGATAGGACACTAAATATTCACGTAGTGTGGATACCGGCGATCTCCACCTAAAATCCAAATTTTCAACTATTGAATACATGGGACGTTGAAGTTGCGTACACCCGGCCGCACGGTCACTCATTACCAAATTAATATATCAAATCCCAGTCATGTCGGTCCGGGGCATGATTCCAATCGGTATCGGCACCGACATATGTCGGATATCGCGAATCTATAAGAACCTAGCCTCCGACTCGGGCACCAGATTTGTCCGCCGCCTCCTCACTCCTAAGGAGATAGAAGAGCCGAGAGTCACGGCGCTGCTCAACTATGTCTCCACACACCAGCAGCCGCCGCCGCCACCACGACGCGCCGCCGACACAGGCCCGTACAGACAGGAGCCCAAACAACCGGCCCTCACCAAGGCGGCCGAGTACATAGCCGGGAGGTGAGTCCCAGCGCAGCCCGGGCAGTCGAGAGAAAGCAGCGCTCACACGTGCCACCAGGTTCGCGGCCAAGGAGGCCATCATGAAGGCGTACAACGTGCGGCGGATCACCTTCCACGACATCGAGATCACGTACGAGCGGCTGCTGCGGCCGGCAGACGAGAGCGCGGCGTCCCCCGCCGCGTCGGAGGATGCGGCCGCCCTGGAGGGCCTGGAGGAGGAGTGGCCGCCGCGCCGCGTGGCCCGCGAGCATAAGTTCTACAACTCCAGCCCGCCCGTCGGCGTCATCCGCGACAGCGTCACCGGCGAGGAGGTCCACGCGCGGCTGAGCATTAGTCATGATGGGGATTATGCCCTTGCTATGTGCATGCTGCATTTGCCGGATTCTAAGGAGGTGGACTCTTAAGAAGTTGGAGAAGCTGACGAGGTTGACGGCGGTTGCGTGGTGTGTCTTGTTACTACTGCTGTTACTTTGTCAATATTTCACTTTCGGCACATAACACTTGGGCGTTGTATGATGGTAGTTCACTTGCAGCATAGGGAAGTATCAATATGGATTATATTCGTGTCTTTTTATCAGTATCTCATAACTCATAACATAATATAAATCCTTTGAGTGAAGCATCAATATCAGCTCATGCATACACCTTATAACCGCATCTTCGCTCTTCAGTGTTACAGTGGGCATCACTTAGTCTGAGTCCAAAATATGTAGGTGTACAGCTCACTTAATGCATTAAAACGTATATACCACTAGCGTATTCTGTTATACAATATAATAGAGACTAAATTCTAATAATAGGTATATCATCTACCACCACTCTACCACTATCAATTAAATCACTAATTTTCCCACCACTCCTGGCAACCTAAAACATATAATTTAGATTTTCAGTTTCGCTTAATTGAGCGCTTTCAGTTAATATAAATATCGAACAGGTGCGACGCCTGGTTGTTGAATTATTTTAATGCGTATGTTGTAAGCTAGGGGTGTCACGTGGCTCCCCCGGGGCCAACACTAGGTGTTTTCAACCACCATCTTGTAATTATAATTATTCGAGAACCACCTATTGGAATGATTTGAAGTTGGTATCAATCAAAAGCGCTCAATTAAGCGAAACTGGAAATCTGAATTATATGTTTCAGGTTGCCAGGAGTGGTGGGAAAACTGGTGATTCAATTGACAGTGGTAGTAGTGGTGGTAGTAGATGATACACCTATTATTAGAATTTAGTCTGTATCATATTGTATAACAGAATGAGCTAGTGGTATATACAGCTTAATGCATTAAGTGGGCTGTACACCTACAAATTTTGGACTCAGACTAAGTGATGCCCACTGTACATGCAAGTTTGTCGCTTTACCAGGCAAGCAAAGAATGACGTAACCAACCCTACCACATTCCTTCCAAAGTCTCTTTTTCTCTTTCCTTCAAGGCTAGTGTCTCACGCCAACACTGCCGAACCTTCCTAAAGCCCCACCGCAACTGAGGGGCTACTTAGCATTCCACCACTGTATACTAGAGGAAGTAAAGGTTATATGGACAAATAAGACCGCAAAATTCACCGAGCATCAATTGGAATTACAGTGGTGCTATTGATCGATCATGACTGCTTGGCGCAATGGTAGCGCGCGGTCCTCCTATTTCCCTGCGCCTAGCGTGAGAAATACCGGAGTGAAAGACTGAGGTTGCGGGTTCGAGTCCCGTGGTGGTCGCTCATTTTTGCTTATTTACGACTTTATTCCCAATTCATCTTACTCATTGATTGGCATTTGTATTCCGGTCTCTTATGGTTTATATAGAACATCGCAGCCATAAGGCTTAATTGTTATTAATTGTTAACCTAGCATGTTATCATAGATGTTGGTTCTCGACACTTAGAACTTTAATATTACTTGCACCATTAAGATTTCTAGTTTCCCATTTGCATGGTTAAAATCATGGAGTTTATGAGATTTCAAAGTTATCTTTAAAATTAATACTGCCAAAGCATTAATACTAATACTTGGTTCTTTGCCTCGAAACCCGGTATTCGGGTTCGTATTATGTACCTAGATATGTAGATTCAATGATCGAATTTGTGGTTGAGCATGCGATAATGCAGCCACGGCGAGAAAGGTGCAGACAGGTACAAGGTACAATCAATTTCCTGGGGGAGCTACCCTAAAAACCAGCCGCACCTCCAGATCCAAAACGACAGGGTTCGGTCTGGTTACAATTAATTCATCAACAATCGATTCTTTGAAATCTAAACACCACCAGTCCGTACCTGTTACCAAGGGCATTAACCAACTCACTACCTATCGAACCACCTATTATATAGCAGGTCAACGGTATACAACCTTGAATTCAATTACAATTATATCGCCGTCGTCCTGATCTACCGAGTAATCAATCTAATCGATGGTGCTATCTAACGTTAGTTCACCCGTAACTCTAAAAGAAGGCATTCACCTTTGAACTTATCTTTCACCTTGAATAGGTAATTTATAATTTACCTCTATCACCATGGCGACCGACGTGGATACTCCAAAACGACAAATTACTCCCGTTCCCGCTCCTATACTTCCCATCTCCATTCCTCAGAAACGAGCTCTTGAGGACGATCACGCGCCCCCCGTGTCCTCACCACTCAACCCCAACCCCGATGTGAAAACCACCAAGGCTCAATCCCATGACGATACCGCAGCGATGGCGCGCGACAAGCCAGCGAGGAATAAGAAGGATACGCTCAAAAAGCGAGAATCCAAAGCTGCAGGTGGTCTAGGTGCCGAGAGCTCCAGGGTGACGCCCGATCCAAAGGTGAAGGAGCTTCCGCCCAGCGAAGCTTCGCCTCTACGCTACAAGCTCGCTCCCCCAAAGCCTTCCGACTTCGAGACTGCGAGAGGTCCAGTCTTCATTCCCCATCATGAGGTCCCCACGCCTGATGGATCTACTATACAGTTCTACCAGACGCAGGAACAGTGAGTCCCATCCCCCTTTGCAATTCCTTCAAATTCCCCACCCGAGGGCTTGTCGCAGCTTCTCTCTAACCCATATGTAGCGTCTACAACAAGAAGAGCTTTCACTACCTACACTGCATCGCCGACCCAACCTTTCCTTCCTCCTTCTACTACCGACAGACCGAACCCGAACCTTTCGGCGCCCACATCAGCTTCGAGGATGCTGCGACACACATGTACATGGACCAATTAGGGCGACACATCACTACGGACAAAGGTTTCAGAACAGCGAGAGCCAACGTAGCTATCCGACAGGGTCGATGGTACTGGGAATGCAAGATTACGAGAGGCACCATTCAGAGCAACGCAGATGGGACCGTCGAGTCGCACGGCCACGTTCGCGTAGGGTTTGCGAGACGAGAAGCTTCGCTGGACGCGCCGGTTGGTTTCGACGCCTACAGCTATGGCATTCGAGACGTACAGGGCCAGAAGGTGCACATGTCGCGACCAAAGGACTTCTTCCCCCCGGGCGAAGAGATCAGGGAGGGCGACGTGATTGGACTCGAGATTCAGCTGCCGTCGGAGCACCTACACAGGAAGGTCGTTCAAGGCCAATACAACCCGGCCGTAGACCTGACGGACGAGGAGGAACCAACTGCAGAGGCGGCTAATATTGTTCGAGACCGAATACCCATCCGCTTCAAGCAGCACATCTACCTGGAGAAGATTGACTACCACACGACAAAGGAGCTTGAAGATCTAATGAATCCTTCGCCTGCTGGTCCCTCGGGGACGATAGGGAGCAGACCCCCTGACAAACCTAATCCAAACCACCAGGTGCCGGCGTTACGCACCTTACCCAACTCCTCCGTAAAGGTCTACAAGAATGGGGTATTGATGGGTACCGCATTTACGGATCTCCTAGCGTTCCTCCCACCCGCCTCCAAACCCCAGGCGCAGATCGGCACACGAGAAGGCATGGACGACGGCATGGCCGGGTACTACCCCGCGATCAGCGTGTTCCGAGGCGGCGCAGCCGAGGTGAACTTCGGCCCCGAGTTCTGGTGCCCGCCCCCGGACTTCCTGGAGGCGGACCCCGACGCCGAAGACGGAGACGGGGACGTGGAGATGGTGGACGTGGTGGACGTGGACACGGTGCGGGTCGCGACGACGTCGGCCGGCAAGCCGAAGCTGGACAAGGTGCGGGCGGTGGCGGAGCGGTACGACGAGCAGATCGCGGAGGACGTGGTGGCGGACGTGATGGACGAGGTGGACTTCTGGATGCAGGACGGGGCGCGCGTCATCGACCGCACGGGCGGGCGCGACGCCAAGGCCGACACCACGGCCGGCATCGTCCCCGCCCGCGAGGAGATCAAGGAGCTCGTGCAGGACGATTAGAACTTGTCGCAACGCAGCGGCCGCGCCGCCCCTATTGCTACTGCTGCTGCTGCTGCTCCTGCTGCTCCTGCTGCTTCACCCACCGCTACACCCGATGGCTCGTTGCTGTCGTCGGCTGCGCTTTGGAGTGGTGCCCGCGTTACGAGGAGCTCGACTAGGGCCAAGGCGACGCCGAGGACTACGGCTGGGGGGGGAGGGAGGGGTATTGTGAAAAGTAAAGGGAAGGGGTAGGGGAAGGGTTGAGGTTGAGGTTGAGGTTGAAGTGGAGGAGGAGGGAGAGGTAAAACCAAGGCTATATCCGCCTCGCCTCTGGAGTTTGAGAGTTTAGTGCCTTTGGTACTAGTCATCCAGGGTCATATCTTCGCCCCACGTTTCTTCCATCTTGATTCTTAAGTGCGCACGGCGTATGTGAGGGGAGTTACTTGCCGCCTGGTAGGTCTTGAAGACGGTGCTATTGGGAAAGGGGGGTCACGATAATGGGACGTAGCCGAGACCCAACTTCGTTTCCTCCGGCCTGGTTTGCATTGTCGCAGTTCGCTACCTAGGTGCCTACCGGAAATACTAAGGCGATGGTTTTCATGCCTACCTGGGTTCTCTCGAAGGACTTAGGCTACGTAGCAAGCCCGGGGCTGGTAATAATAATGACAACACAACCGCTTGCGGAGTAAGGTCGAATGGGATGTGGTGACTGCTGGCATGAACTGTGAACGTGGACGTAGGCTATGGTATGAGGCTGTTTCGTTATTCGGTCGAATGGGTATTAGTATTGACTCGTAAAACGACACCTCTTCGGATGCTAGTATCACATTGATGATCTGCTGGCATCCTGGGGTATTCCACTGTTCTTGTCCATCTCGAACCACCCAAGTTTAACAGATCCATAGGATAACTATGGAGGGAGCTTGGTCGTATATCAAGGATAGGTATTATATTGGTTGACTACTGGCTGGCCACCTATGTCTCCGACACCGGCCCAGCCGTGGTCTATGTATTGTCGCATTACACTATCGCCACCCAGGCTCTATATAGTCTCACTCTTCCATCACTCCGTATACTCTTTTTTTGCTTGCCCCTCCTTCACTAATACGAGTGAACATCAAAGATTCTTCCAAGGGGCCTGGGAGCCTAGTCCCCTGTACCAACTTGGAACCTATATCATCGCAGCGTGCCTACAACGAAACCCCTCTCTATAACCCCTTACCATACCATAGCTTTCATAGACCACCGAGTATCCCGTGTATTCGTTAATATTATACCTGCTGTAGGTACGTTTCTCATATTAATTAGCTATCGGTCTATTATTCGTAGCTTTCGTGACTTCATCGGCGACATCCCGCGCCCCCGAGGTCCGGCTTCCGACCTCCGGACTCTAGTTTTCTCGTATGTTATTCCGGCCTCGCCCCCTGAACGTCTAGCGTCGGAATGCACGAATCTTCTTCCTGTTGGTATCATTGCCATTCCTCCATCTACTTCTTATTCCCCTCTGGCGCCACCACCACGGGTTCCGAGATTACAGCGCCCTGCTGCTGTTGCTGCTGCCGTTCCTCGCCATCCTGTACTTCTATTCTCGGCGTCTTGACACCTCTATCCTTAATCTCACCTCCCTCCCCTTTGTCCTCTCCCTCCTCTCCCTCCTCTCCCTCCGCCTCCGCAGCCTCCTTCTCCAACCTCGTCTCCCTGCCCCGCTTATAACAATACCACAGCGCGCTCAGCAGGAGAAACACGGCCGCGCTCCACAGCACATTCGTGCCGACGAACGCGGGCCAGCGCGTCTTGAGGGCATTCACAATGCCCTTCAGCAGCCCGCCACCGCGCCCGGCTTCGTCACCAGCTCCATGAGATTCCCCGCGCTGAGCAGCTTCTTCGCCCCTCCTCCCCATCCCCTCCACCCGCAGCCCCTGCGCCTCCGCCGCCACCGCCAGCAGCTCCGGCCCCAGGCTCGCCGTCAGCTTGTCCGGCAGCTGCGCCACCAGCTTCTGCAGGCTGCGCGGCAGCCGCGCGTACGCCCGCGCTAGCGCCCCGTCTCGGTCCTCTAGGAGCCCTACTAGGTCCCCGTACGCCGTCGGCACCCCGGCCACTAGGTCTTTGAGCACTTGCGTGAAGCGGCGTAGGGTTTCGGAGGCTTCGCGCGAGAGTGAGAAGGTTTTGTGGTTGGTGGGGGACGGCGTGGCCAGGTTGAGGTCCTCGAGGACGCGCGCCATGTCCGCTGATTCCTTGTGCACTTCGGCGGCGTCGGGGGATGAGGGAGATGAGGGCGATGAGGAGCTCGGGTGTGTGGTGGAGGGGGGCACGGCAAGGTGCTGCGGCGTGGGGGCGTCCTGTGTCTTGGGGTCGTGCTTGCCGTGCTTGTCGTGTTTGTCATGCTTCTCGTGCTTCTCGTGCTTCTCGTGATGCTTGCCGGGCTTGCGCTTCAAAGTAATGTTGCGCGAGAGGTTCGTCACGAAGGCGAAGCGCTTTGGTTTGCCCGTGTCGTTTTCCTCGCTGGGCTTGGTGCTGTCCTCCTCCCCACTCTTGCCCTTTCCATCTTCTTTAGCGGCGTCATCCTGCTTTGCACTGCTTCTGTCCTCCCCGCTGGCGAAGCTGGAAGCGTCGCTATCGTCCAGCTCGATCACGGGCGTCTTGATGCGCGGGGGCAGCGGCGGTGGTGTCTCGTCATCGCCGTTACTAAAGCCGATATCTGATGGAGAGGTGAGGCTCTCGAGGAATTTCTCGTCCTCCTTGTCGAGGATGGGCGTGCCCTCGGCCGATTCCAAGACAATCTCGGGCGAAGAGGTAGATGTGGAGGGGGTAGCTTCGGTGCTAGTCTGCTTGGAACCGTCTTTTGCCTTTCCCTTCTCATTTTTGCTCTCCTTTCCATTCCCTTCGTCGATTTCCTTTTCTCCCTCTTTCTGCTTCTTCTCGGACTTCTCCTCCTGATGCTTCTTTACTTTCTTGTATGTGAAGTACTCCAACATCTTGTCGTTTTCGTTCTGTGCTGTACGATGTGTTGGGGGTGAGGAAAATGATTAGGATATTCAATGTGAAGGAGAAAAGGAGGAAAGAAAACACATCATCATTGCATGGCTAGAAATAATGGACTTATATCCCCCCAAGCCTGTTTTATCTTTGTTGAACCGAGCATGAATGATTGGTCGACATGCCACATTCGCCGTCAGCAAAGAACGGGAACAGGGAGAGCTTCAAGCCACTCGCATCGAGGGGTTAAGGGTGGCTTGGCCTAGGTCATTGCACAGCCACATTCATCTGTGGCGAATGTTCCCCTGAATCTGGATTCGATTTCATCAAGTACCTAAGTACCACGTCTCCTAACTTGAGATACACGACTACCAAGGAGCACTCGCCTCTGGTCATGTATCAAAGGACAAAACACCACACCAAATGAAGGGGGACAATCTAGATGTTTTATGTAGCAAGTTAATTTTCTATGAAGCGTAAGCTCGTGGGTATCTAGCACATCCATTTCCATCTCCTTTTCCGAGTTACTTTTCCATTCCGTACCATATCCGTTCCTTTTCGTGCCAACTAAAGAGAGGAAGATGCCTTGTAGAATAACCATAGTACCTGCAATAGCCCTATCGTATCGAGGTAGACAGCATTGAGATAGATAGCAATGCCCACTTGTAATAGCCATTGTGCCAGTGCTCATTGTAGTCAAACCACCCCTATTCATCATCTCCCTCCTCACCCCCCTCCTCCATAATCGACTCCCCCATGCCGCTTCTCCTACCGGCCGTCGAAGCCCTCGCCTTCCCGCTCCTCCGTCTGCCCCTCTGCCACGCCTCCGTCTCCGTGACCGCGCGCTCGCCCACGAAGTGACGCCCGGTCCACTCACGGCCACAGCTAGGACACTTCCTCTCGCCAGCAGCAGCACCAGCAGCAGCACCCGCAGCAGCCGCAGCCGCGCCCTGGGCGCGCCAGAAGGCGTCGGCGCACAGGTCATGCACGCGCACGGTGCAGTCGCGCTCGGCGCAGCGCTGGCCCACCGTCAGGATCTCCTTGCAGGCGCTGCAGAACTTGACGCGCTGCCACTCGGCGGGGGGGGCGTCGGGGTCGTTGTACGCGTCGACGAGCCACTGGCGCAGCTCCAGCAGCGCGCGCGCCGACAGCGAGTAGAAGCCCTCGCGGCTGCGCTCGAACCAGCCCTCCTCCACCATGCTGTGCAGCACCTGCTCCACCTCGCTGCTCTTGAGGCCCTTCAGCCCGCCCACCGTTCTCCCGCCTTCTTCTTCGCCTTCGCCGCCGTTGGAGAGGACGCTGGCGTTCCCGTTCTCGATGATCGTGTTGTTGCTGTTGTTGTTGTTGTTGTTGTTGTCGCCGTCCTCGCGCCGCGGCGCTGCCCGCAGCTTGTTCGCTTGCATCCCGTCGACGCAGAGCACCTCCATGCGCGGGGTGTTGTACTTGTCGAACATGGCGTCGATGACGCGGCGGACGAAGGCGATCTCCTCGGCGGAGTGCAGCGTGGCGAGCTGGGTGACAGGGTCCGAGGTGGTGTTGACCAGGGCGTACACGCGCTCCTTGGTGAGCTGGTGCGTGGTGCTGCGGATCTCCATGTCGAACGGCGATATGGCGGACGATATGGCTGAGACGTAGGACTCGAAGTCCTCGCGTGTGACGGCGCCCGGTTCGGTGGGTGCGGCTTCCGGGTCTTCTTCCTGGTCTTTGTTGGTGAAGAGGGCGGCGAGGATGGGTCGGGCTTCCCGGAGGGTCATGGTGTTGCGTGCGAGAAAGGCTTGCAGGAAGGCCTGGTGGCTGTGGTCCCAGTGCGGGACTTCTTCGTCGTGGTCATCCATCTTGTTGGATTCGTTTGGTTACCTAGACACGAATCTGTTTTCAAGGAGGTATCTATCTTCCCTTTCTTCTTTTGAACTGGTGGGATATGGATTAGGATGCGGTGAATTTGTTCACACGGGGTTTTCGAAAGAGTTACTATGAGACACTGCGGACAGGCGAGGCTGAAGACGGGAATGTAATGAGAATGGAATCGAATAGTGGTGTAAGTATGAAGATGATGCATCTAACATTAAAAGGTAGGAAATGGAAATCAATCGAGACCTCGCGACGGAAGACGCGCTTTCTAGATGCGCACCTATACGCGTTAATGAGGTTCCATTTTTATCGGCGTCATGCAGCTCTTTTACGTGCTCTTTTACGTGCATATCAACCATGCAGTTATCTACATATGTACGTACACAGTAATACGAGATATAGGCAGATCAATATCCAGTAGGATATCTTGATATCTTGACTGCCTCACTGATGAGTATTTGATATGAATAGTTGCTTGCACTCAGTACATCTTTGACTCCTTAACTCTATACACCAGTCAACACATCATTTCTTACCAAAAACCATCCCTCTACAAGCTGAACAAACACGAGGCGAATAATCAAACCAGTAACATCAATATCTATGCCTTCTATTACAAGATAGCTTCTTCTAAAATGTACCTAGCCAAAACGTCCGGGGCGCTGAGACGAAACCAAAGATACCGAATACCTGATACCTATACTTTTTTCCATCTACTGTACACGCTAGGTATGAGCTACATAGAAAAATCAACAACAATGTGCTTTGGTTCGTGGCCTCGTCCATGATGCTTTGCTGACATATGAGATCGGCTGTTGTAGCTCTGTTTGTGTGTGGTGTAATATGCTGTTGATGGGTGGGTTTCTTTTCTTTACCTTCTTTTCTTCCGCCTTCCCTTTTCTTCCACTTTTTCTCTCTTCTCTCTTCTCTTCCAAGTTACTCCTCTCTGCCCCTTTGCATACTAGGTAGGTTGAGTTCGCGCTACGTCTCCGAGGCTGAGACTTTGCTCGACGGCTTGCTGTTAGCCCCCGACTTCGAAGGCCCCCTCTTCTTGTCCATGACCGACTTCAGCACTTGTAGCTTTTCCTCTGTGACCCTGATGGCCTCTGCGACTTCTCGTTCGTTCATCCGCTCCTCCCGTAGTTTTTCTTCCACCGTTCGTGGTTCCATCACCCGCTTACGCACGGGAACGACCCCATCGTGCATGCGATGGAGCCCTACTCTTTCTTCCAGCCAGTCCCATAAGTCGCTCTCCTCGCGCTTCCAGATTTCTTCGTAGGCGATGGCGCGTTCCGGGTAGCCCATGAGTCCCAACTCACGTCCGTATGGCGCGCCCCGGGGTCCACCGTTGAAGCCAAAGCCAAACCATGTCGCCACCAGCAACCCAACGAGCAGACCATACACCACGTTGCCGGTGAGTAAGGGTGTGATGATGTCGAGAATCGGTCCAAGAATGCCATGGAGTGGCTCCAGCATGCCCCAGTCTTGCGACTTGGATACCACCAACTCGGCGGGACTGCCTAGGCTTTCCTTAGAGGCTTGGTGTAGCTTAGCCTTGATTCGCTTCTTCTTACCCTTGGCTGCTCCGCCGTTGGCGGTGGCAGCGCGAGGGCCAGAGGAGACTGCTGCCTTTAAGCTGGCGAAGAGGTCTTTGCAGTATTGGGTCTGGCCTTCCTTGGCACCCTTCTCGATAGGACCTATGTACGTGAGCTTTTATTCGCAAGTCGGGTCATGTGTCAGGCTTTACCTTTTAACCAGCTCTTGCCAGTCCATTCGATCGTGCAGTTGATCGTGACATGAGTAGCGTTGTTCTCGGCCCAGGATAGACAGTATTTCGTCTTCACGCAGAATATGTTGCCGCTGGGTACGTCAGGGTTTTGCGTCGTGACGAGCACGTTGACGCTCTTCTCGAGGTCCATGTTCTCCAGCGACTCGGTTACCAAGCATTTCGTCTGCTTCGGTCCTATCGAAGCGTAAAGAGGCTTGATATAAGTAAAGTTTCGACTCTTGTTGTCTTGGGTTAGTCCCTTTTTGTCTTCCATCTGGAGGTCGGTGCACTTCTGCTCATTGGTCAACCACTTCCCCATCCACGAGACGGATGCAGGCCCGAAGATGAGATTATACACCTTGCCGAGAGGAGCGCCCACGATATCGTCACCGACGACTATGTCATAGTGAGCATCTGTGTCGCCGCAATCCGTGGGTGCGTGAGTAGTTGGCCCTGGGAAATCAATGACTCCGGCGGGAGCAGGCGCAAAATCCGCCTTTTCAACAGCACCAGTAGCAAGTGCACCAGATACCTTCCTGGCACCGGCCTTCTCGCCATCCGTATCCGCAGGACTTGCATCAGCCGTTTGTGCTGCGTCTGCTCCATTGTCGTCGTCCTGGTCTTCGTCGTAGATGTCGTCTCCGTCCTCACTCTCCTCGTCTTCTGTCACCGAGGCACTTCGACTTCCTACTACAACGTCGGCATCTTCAACCTTCTCCGTCTTATCACCCCCGGTTCCTTCTAGTGAAACCCCATTCAACGAGCTCTGTAGAGAAGGATGGCCGAGCTTCCAAATATTTACAATCAGATCGTAGGTAGAGTCTCGACTCGTGAAGCTGGCGAATATGTGCTTGGCATGGAGCGTTGTGATCATAAGACCGTTGCGGAAGACGAGCGCGGTGCTCCTTTTCTCGACAGACACTATCTCATCAAAGCTCATGACAAGCGTTGTGGTCCAACCGAGGATGTTGCTACTGAAACAGAGGTGGCCCTCCGAAACATATAGCCTACCGTGTGCAAGGATTTCGCGTTGCAACGCACAGCTATAGTCCTCGATGAGGTAGTCGTCATCGGGCACACTCTTGAACAGAGCATGGAAGTCCCGATTGCGCTTTTTACTGGCTACAGCAAAACCGGTGAGCTTGGGGGCACTCATGTTGGCGTGGGGGTGAGCGACAGAGGCATTAGCTGCTACAATGGCTGCACCGATGGTATTTCCGGTTCCGGCAGTCCCTCCAGTGCTGCCACGCTTCCGCCTGCGGCCAAGAGCACTCCTAATGCTACCGCTACGCTGGAGCCCAGACTTCCCTTCATATACACTCGTCGGCGGTGTCGTGATGGCGGACTCGAGATTAGGGGGTGGCCCTATCGTGAGGTCGTCGGAGCGGCCTTCTTCAGTGACGGGCGAAGATACATCGGCAGGCGCTGACTCGGATCGAGCTCGTACGTCGGTCGTGGAATCGGAGAACTTGGAAGCGGTAGGTGTAGGCGCGGTGCTTCCAGGCTCCGGAATGCCCAGCTGGCTGAGGCTTAAGTCGCCCTTGCCCAGGGTCTTGACGGCAAGCTCTTTATCGCCCATAGCGTCCTCCTGTCCAGCAGATGGCTCGACTTCTACCTTATCGTCCTCGTCCGGCTGGGTCTCCCTAGGAATGTTGGATTTCGGTTTGTTCCCACCGGCTCCAACGTTGGTGTTGGTAATAGTGGTGCTGAGGGAATTGGCAGCGTTTTGGGCAGCAGAGAACATGCTAGAGAAGAAGCCGCCTCCAGGAGTTTGGGGTCCCGAGTTTTCCGGGGTTGGTGTCAGTGGAGCTAACGTAATATTAGACAACTTGCTCGGTCCTATACTAGTGCCAGATCCTGATCTTATCCTTCGATGCGATATCATATTACCCGAAGGAGAAACGACCACATTTGGGATGGAGCTCGAGCTCGCGCTAGCGGACGAGCTCTTCCGCGATCGATGCGTGTGATGCGAATCGGTCGGGGTGGGCGGTGTATTAACGATCACGGGAGCAGAAGGCTCCGACGACTGAGGAGTGCGAGGACGTTGCGAGGTGTCGATGGGCGCCGGGGTCTTGGACGGGTGAGACCGTTTCGTCGACGCTACCTTGGTGCTGTCATTAGTGTCGGACTGGGAGACGAGACTGGAACCTGGGCGGGAGGCGGACCCGGCGGTCGATTTTCGGGATGACGCGTTTGACACCTCGTAAGCCGCTACGTCTGTCTGGCTATCGTTGCCGGGAGGTTGCACGCTACCGACGCTCACGTTCTTCTTGCTTTTGAAGGCGTCCCTGAATCTGCTAGCGGGCGACCTCGAACGCTGGGTAGATGAGTTCCGGGGTGGCTGTAGAGCGGTCTTGGTAGCGGATAATTGACGAGCCGGCTCGTTGGACAAGCTACTGGAAGTGGAGTGGGTAGCAGACCGTGAAATGTTGTTGTTCTTTGGTTCGTCTTGTTCCGAAGCCTGAAATTCAGGAAGGTGATCAGCTTGAATTATGGGCGACGATGTTGTCAGCTGTCCAATTTGGGATGGGTGGGTTGAAGGTACGGTGGGCCGAACCGAAGTCCTATCGACTATAGGTTAATTAAAAGTCGCTGCCTATCAATTAAGATAGAAACAACCGTGCTCTCTTTCTTGAACCTGGTTCTGCCCCTAGTAGTCTACCTAGCAGTACCGTAACATTTCGAAGAACCAAGGCCGCAATTCGGTAATATGCTGAGACGCTTGTATCTTAGAAAAAAAGGGTATCGTAGGTGGTAGGCGCGAAGTAAGGATAGGTACCAGGTAATAAGAAAAGCAATAAGAGTCTTTGAAGTAGGGCGAATTAAATGAAAATACGAGCAATGATACGAAAAGTTGAAGGGGGAAGAAGTGCAACTAATGAAACCCCGTCAGTCGTAGATC
Organism: Hypoxylon rickii; assembly: GCA_902806535.1. Classification (NCBI taxonomy): domain Eukaryota; kingdom Fungi; phylum Ascomycota; class Sordariomycetes; order Xylariales; family Hypoxylaceae; genus Hypoxylon; species Hypoxylon rickii. The sequence continues at coordinate 462,793 of CADCWY010000013.1, forward strand.
GTGGGTGGAGTCCACTAGACTTACACTGCCCACGGTCTAGTCGAGCATAAGTGGCGGCTGGTATAGTAAGGTAAAGGAGTCCTAACTGGAGCTGTTGGATTATGCCAGATATCGACAAAAGTTGAGCAGGTTATAGGTTAGGCTATCTCCAGTTACGTGGTAAATGAAATAAGCCGTAATAAAACCAAGACGAGAGGCAGAGGGGTAAGGTACTACCAGATGGCATAGCCTGAGAGCTGAGAGCTGAGAGCTAAGAGCTTGCGTATAGAGTTTATAAGGGGACCTACGCACACGCACTCGCATACGCATATGAAATGGATGTCAAGGTTCGATATCAGGCCCGGGCATACTTGGCTCGGCTGGGTACGGTATGATATGATATGATATCCATGGATTACACGGCATGGAAAGACGTACATAAAATTCAAACATAATACAAATATCGACAAGAGCGCAATAATAAAATAGTAATATAAAGTCCAATGGAAATAACCACTTACGAGTTTTCTGGTTCGGAATAGTAGGCCTCGGGGCTCTCATCCGGCTCTTCCCTTCTTTCAACCCCTTCCTCAGCCAAGTTCACGTCCACGTCCACGTCCACGTCCATGTTCAAGTCGTTGGATCCGGTGGCAGAGTGTGAGTGTGAGTGTGAGTGTGAGTGTGAATGCGAAAGATCGCGGCTGCTCGGACTCCTTCCGCGAGTATAGTCCTCGCTGCTAGCTGTCGATCCGAAACTCTCTTTTGAAGGTTGCTTCTTCCATCGCTTGGCAGCCAACTTCTTAGGGAGGAGCTTGCCAACCTTACTGGCGTTGGCGTGGGTGGTACTTGCGGCATCCATCGTGGTGGTGATGATTGGTGACGATGACGACAGCAATGACAATGGAGATGACGGTAACAGTCGAGGCACCCGGGACTGTGAGGCGGCAAGGGTAACACAGCAGGAAACTACTGTATCATGGAAGTAAGAAGTCCACCACTCTGCCTCTGCTTCTGCTTCTGCTTCTTAAGATGAGAAGTTAATTATCATTGATGTATCCATGGATCAGCACCGAAGGCATCAAGGCAATCGGGGTGAGCAGAACAGAGCAGAGCAGGTTGAGACAAAGAACATTGAACCATAAGGCCTTGAGCTGTCGCGTCCAGGCGTCTTCCGGTAACTTGAGGTAACTGAAGGTATCAAATGCGCTAGCTCAGTCCAGTAATCCTGTAGTTCCAGCAGCACACATGTAGGCTATTATTACCACCATTACCAACATTACCACCTCATCGCGATACTGTCGTCATAGTTTGTGATTCTTAACAATGTATAAGTGACGGGTTTTTTTAGTCTCAACTACGAATTTCCAGACAAGTTATAGTCGGTAAACAGATACAACTAGAGAAAAAAGGAACTTCCGACGATATCAAGTGTTCCATTCCATTACGACGTACGACGCAGACAAAACCCACATGGTTCCCGACACTCACTCGTTCAACAAACTGGCAACAAGCTTCGTGAATCAAGCTAAGCAGAAACCCCTGGAAGAAACCTGTTCCAACAAGGTTAGAATATACATAGTTACATCTGTACTTATCTGGCATTCAGTATCCATACCTAGGTACTAGGTTAGGTAGGTATCCATAGGTGCATGGCATCTTGCCCAGCCACACAAACAAGCAGATGACAGGTAATTAATTTATCTGGATGTAACGAGTTGTAACGAGTTGTAACTGGCAGAACTGGAGACCTTGAAATCCGGCAGAGAATGAGAAAGGGAAAAAAGGGCTAGCCCATTCAGTATGTACTGTACCTATAACCCCCCTGCTAGGACTAAAACCAGGGCTGGGGTGCAGATGGTATGGGCATCTACTGTGTAGTACATGTACATTTGATGCGGTACGCGGAATATAACAGGCCAACCCCACCATCCAAATATTCCAATCTTCCAATCTTCCAATTGGAAGGACAAATTGGTAGGGGTCAATTGATATTCTATTCCAGGGCTACTAAGAATGTACCGATGAAGCTGGAGGTTATGGAATTCGCCGTGACCGTGCCCCAGCCACTGATGCTTTAATGTTCTAGTTCATAGCAGCATCTCAAGTCTCCATGTCCCCTTTATCAGCTACCTAGTATGGGCATACCCAAGCATGGCATGCTCCAGTAACCTTTCAGACCTCAGTGCTAGCACCGCTAAATTAACTGGGTCAAACCCCCCCGAACTAAAAAACTCCCCCCTTGACCAGACCCGTAGACGACCCCTTAACTCCCTAACTCCCTAACTCCCCCCCCCCTAAACTCCCCTGACTCTTGACCTCAATTCCTCCAGGCTCAATTCTCCCCTCTCTTCCCTCCCCTTCCCCTTCCCCTCCACCCCGCTCCTTCGCTCCATTTGCTAAATTCGGCTTACGAACTTCGTGACCCGTTTTCCCTCCTATGCATCCCTACACCAGGTACACTACCGCTACCGCCACCACTACCGATCCTTATCGATCCATGAAATTGACTCGGTGACGACCTCGGAATTATCTCGATACGATACGACACGATTCAATACGATACCAAGCCCTAGAATCCCCAATACTTTCAATTCACTAGGTAGTCTAGTAGTCTATAACCGGTTTTTTTTTATGAGGAGCTAGAACCATAGGCAGTAGTAGTAGTAAATGTTTTACCATTCCTAACGCCTTTGTTTCACATCACACCATGGAGTCGTCTCCTCTCATCAAGGTGGGATTCCTCCATCTTCTATCAAGATGTATTATGTTCGTTGTGGTCAATGCTCATCGAATCATAGGCGCATGATCATGCGAGAGCCGCATCTATGGCCACCCATACCTCCGATACCACCGTTGCAGTGAATGAGCACACCAGAGCCGCTGGCGAGTTTGCCAACGCTGCGAAGAATACCAGCAGCGTCGAGGCTCTGCGCACCTTGAAGTTGCTTGAACAACATCACCGACGACTTTCTGAGCTTCTCCAGCTCCCGGGCAAGCAACCAACCTCGCAAGCCACCTCCGAAAATGACTCCCAAGCAAGCGAAAAGGATGAGTCCGCTGCGGGGGCAGGCTCTCCTGCACCCAATCCGGCGAAGGTGGACGCCAACGGCACCTCGAATGAGAAGAATGCCCAGCCTATGCCGACCCTCACCAAGCAGCAGCCGCGCTACCCCCCACGCGACTTGGGCGCCTCGATCGCCAGCAACCTGGCTTCCGCCCGCGGCATTCGCTCCAAGTATAGGTCTCAGCCTCTTAGTCCGAGCGTCTCCAATACCGAGGCACCCGGCAACATGGAAACCACATCTCGAAGGAGCGGTCCACGAACCAAGATGCAAACCATGTTAGAAATTTCCGACAAGCCAGCTACCACCAACTCTCCAGATAGAGAAAGAGTCACTAGGCAGTCCAACGCTGGTCCCCAGGACAATATGTCTGGCAAAGCGGGGGCGGAAGGTGCTTCGAATGCGAGCGACGAGGGGTTCTCCCGATTTTATAGTGCCTTTGGTAGTATTATTAATAGGATCTCGGCACCTCTTGCCTTTGCCGGATTGCCCCTGATCAGCGAAGATCAGACCGAGGAACCTCCAACTCCCGCCCCGGCTCCCGAGCCGCCGGTTCAGAAGCGTAGCAGAGTCCGAGGACCCCCCTCGGTTTCCGCTGAGCCCGATCTGAAAAGAATATACTCGAAGGCAGCCCTCCGCGCCGTATCCCGCGACGGGCAGTCCGCCAACGACTCCTTCTACGTGGTCCCGACCAGCGGCCACACCGCCTCGTACGCCAGCATCCTCACCTTCGCCGACAAGGAGAAGCGACGGATGGAGGCCCAAGGGGCCGCGGGCGCGCTACTCACCCACGACCCCGACGACGACGACTTCGTCGACGCCAGGGAATCCCAGGTCATGCCCCGCGGGTCGCCCGCGCTCCACAAACGCGCCGCCAGGCACCGCTCCGACAAGGACCTCACCAACATGGTCGAGGAGCTCTACCTCGAGAACAAGAGCCTCAAGGACATGCTCGACAAGCTGAGCAAGCGCCTGCACGCCTTCGAGTCCATGTCGCAGAACTCGGGCATGCGCCTCGCCGAGAGCATGCGTCTGATGCGTCCGTCGTCGCCCCTCGCGTCCGGCGGGGGTAAATCCCCGCTGGCCACGGCCTCCGTCGCTGCCGTCACTGCCGCCGCCCCGCCCGCCGACGAGGCGGCCCTCCGCAGGCGGAACCAGGAGCTCGAGGACCAGCTGCTGGTGGCGTCCCGCCAGATGGAGGAGATGGAGCAGAGCTACAACAAGGCCCGCGCGAATCTCGTCCGCTACCGCGAGAAGTGGGAGCAGCTCAAGGCCGGCGCTAAGGCGCGTCGCGCCGGTGTTGGGAGCGCGAGCGGGAGTGGGAGTGCGGCTGGTGTTGGTGGTGGTGCGGCGCAGGGAGGTGGTGTGGAGGGCCCGGATGTGGGGGATGGGTTGAGGAGTTCGGGGCTGGGTTAGTGAGGTGAGACGTATACGAGAACGAGACTGGGAGGTAAGGGTTGGGGATGTGCTATGATGTTTGGACGGTAGGATAAGGTAGGGTAGGGGAAGGTAGTTGAATAAAAAACGTTTGTGACTGGATGTGTCTTTGGTGCCTTGGGATGGGGTTCTTTGCAGGTAGTTATTCACTTATGCCTAGGCTTCGCTCCTGATGGTGAAATGTATGCCTGAGTGTCATGACCGCCTGAGACCAGAGTCTTTGTAATTGGATCCTGTTAGGCACATCAACAGTCGCAAGACTACTCCTACTCGGTGTTTATAGGCAAGATTCGCACTCATGCCGTTCAAATCATTCAAGCCTGCCAGGTTTTATCTGCTTCGTGTACTCCGTATACTACAGAGGATAGAGCTTGCGGCCAGATGGCCAGGCAATCTACTTCTAGACACTTACTTGGTAGCAAGTAGGTGGGCTACTTCATCACTTCTCGCAGTACCAACGTCAATACCCCACTGGAGAAACAAGCCCTGAGGTACGGTCCGTAGACATCTAGGTATATCTCGTCCTTGCTATCTCGAGGATTCAAATCAAGCTACCGAAATCTTGTCATTTCGCTTTACTGCTTGTATATTTGGTACCGTCGCCCTGGACGACCGGGCTACAGGCCCTGGCTGGAACCCCCTATTCTCATCTCCCGGGTCAGACGCACGAGGCCCCAGGTATGCCGTGTCCCTAAAAGCTTGTTTGGTGCCTTGTTACGAAGCCACCACCCTTGATACTGACTAGGTACTAAGGTAGGCAATCTGCTTCGTCCGTTTACCCCCAGCTTCAACGAGTAGCCCCTATTCTCCTTTTGCAGTCTTCTGGTACACACTAGATTCCTAAAGACCTATCATCTACCCTAGCCCAGGCAAACGTCCAGACATCCTATCACCGATATCCCAACGACTTAGAACATGACTGTCGTTGTAACCGCCATAGAAAGACGAGAAACCGACAGTTAGGCATATAAACGAGCATTATACTGCCACCACATGCCTAGTAGTCTCAAAGGAAGATATGCTCCCACAAGCCAAGCAGAAGTAGGCGAGTTGAGTTGTCTATGGCCTACAGTATGCACACAAACCCGCCCTTCGGCCTACACACACCTCTCCACACCTCTCGATAACTCCATCTACCTAAGCGTCTGTTTACCTGACGACATACGACTACCTGTAAACAACAGCAGCAACTTACAGATCACCCAATCATCACCCTAAAACCCTTATTATACAACCGCTTTATTTTTCAAGTACTCTATTGCAAGGCATCTACCCGTACCAACGACATCCACGTCAGACAAACGTATAATACTAGGTACTGCTTAGATAGGTACCCAGTATATACCTATGTATATATGTGTATATGCCTACCTACCTGCCCAAGCTTCCGACGCCTGAACAGTGGTATCGTCAAAATGCAGATGCAAATGCAAGATATAAAAGTAGAACTACCAGTGCCTGACCCTGCTAGATACACGGGGTGCGTATACCGGCGGCCAACGCCCGTGTGCTGCGCGTCGAACCGTTACTTTTTCGACCAACACTTACTTACAACCCGGTATTCCCACGATGCCATGGGGCGTGATGTACTATAATGCACCCCTATTTTTGCTTCACCACACATCCATGGATGGATATGGTTAAAACCTATCCTCCTTCTCCGCAGCCGGCGTCAGAGTGCCCTTCGAGCAGGACATACTATACGGCGCCTGGGAATACGTTAGTTCCAGTAGCCTCCTACCCACAAGAATCAAAATAGTAGTATAACTTACGAGAGCCTGCCTAGCGTTAAAAATCCTCCAAGCCAAGTTCTTCACATTGCCATCGATAGTGACCACAGCTGGCGCAAACTCGACGCCGAACATCTGGCGGATGGCGTACACCAATCTCTTAGCGTACTTGCCATCCCGCTCGATATGGCCGCCGAAGGGCTCCTCGGGCTTGCTCGGCGCGATGTCGGGGTCTCGGTCGAAGCAGTTCTGCACCACGGGCAGAAGCGCGGTCTCGATGGCCTCGCGAACCGCGCTTTCGTGGTCCGCTTCGACGTCCTCGTAGTCGAACCGGCCCATGTGGATCTCGAAGGGTTGCGAGATCGACATGACGTTGTGGTGTCCGTCGTGGTGATAACGGAACTCGAAAACACCCTGGGTCCACCACAACTTATCACCCGAGAAGACCATCTCGCCACTTACAAGGTTCACGTCGTGCGTGTCGGAATCGCCTACGGGTTGGTCCCACGTCAGGATCCCCTTGTCGGCTGTCAACGACTCAAATTGCCCAGGGATAGTTGGGGTCCAGCGTCCGAGTGATGAGAGTTCGGTGATCTCACGCGAGCGATTGTCAGCTACCATATAGAGACCGATCCAATCTTTTCTGCCGTGATTTGCAGGCGCTCTCCATCTGACTTTGATCGGCGCACCGTACTCGAAGATCATCGTCTTCAGCTCGTTCGGGAACCGACCTGCTGTACCTTCCTTGCCACTAGCTCGTTCCGAAAAAGCAGAGTATCCGGACGCCTCTCCTTCCACCGAAATGGAGTAGTGTTTCGGATCAAACCCGGCGAGATCGGGTGATAGTTTGGTCAACGTGAGACGAGCAGGGTACTTGTTGAATAAAGCGGTAGTATCTCTCACAATCGTCGACACACCCGCAGCTAGCTTAGGACGCGCCGTGTCTAGGAAGTCCTCAACGAAGTGCGTTGTCTCATCCACAACCTTGTTGACGCTCGTCTGCCATCCCATAACAGGTGGGGGTAGGGAACGCTTGATGAACTTTGTCAGACCAGCTTCGCGTCGAAGATTGCGACCGTAGATCTTTTGCATGTGTGGCTTCTCGACAAATTGAAGGAAGCCCAGAGTCAGGAGGTGGCTGATCAGCGCCAAGACGAAAATGGACCTGCTCCAAGTGATGATGGCAGCACCCCATAAACCCGCTGTGCCCAGAACTCTCTCCGGGTTATTCAAGTAGCGGTAAATCGAGGTGTAAGTCAACTTGGCGCCTTCATCGAAAAAGAAGTCACCAAAGAACCAGCCAAACTCGCCCAAGGAATCGTAAATGCTGACGGCAGTCCAGATCTGCAAGGCGATGAGGCCAGCACCGATGACATGCCTGAGCAGCACGAATCCGTAGTTCCAGTCTACCGGCGCAGAGTACATCTTCCAACAGGCAGCGGCAAAGGTGGCGTAACATAACGTAAGGGTAATATGGTAATACCCCTTCCATTGCCGCCAACCTTCCTCGACCGTTTCTCCCACCTTCAAAAAGTGGCGTGTCCATGCTTTGTATTTCGACTGTCGAGTCAGGAGTATTCCTAGTCCGACGGAGTACCACAGCCGAAGGACAAGTGCAAGTGAGAAGAACAGAGATTGGTGAAACGGAGTTCGCGGCGTGGCGACTGCCAAAAGGGCGACGAGTGCGCAGTTCACGAAAGTGGAATAATCCACGGTTCGCAACAAGTCAAAGTTCTGGATCCCTAACAAGTTGTGGATCCGAGGCCTGGCGGGCACCTCACTCTTGCGAGTGGGTGGATTGTAGGTCTTCTGAATGTGCGGGTCCTCCACCAGAACCAAGAAGGCAAGCTGAGCAGCGTGGGCGGCGATGGAGATGAACAAGACCGAGTAGCTGGCAGCCAGCGCGGATATACCGTAGTACCCGGCATAACCAATCGAGTACATGGGATGCGGTGCCATCTCGAACACACCATCAAAGGTCAGCTCTTGATCGACCAAGTAAAAGAAATCGCCCCAGTACCAGGCGTAGTCTTTCACGACCCGATGAGCATCGAGCTTGACCCAGACGTTGAAGCCTATAGTTAACCAACCGAACAACCATCGAGCGACTGTGACGTAAACCGACTCTCCAACGGGTTGGTGGGCACAGGCGATAGCGAACAGGCAGTACGAAACAAAGTCGCACATGAGTATAAGATCCACAAGTCGTCGAAAGACCAACCAGGTGTTGTACTCGATGGGAGCTTCCTCAAACTTGTAGTCTTCGGGGATCTTGATCTCCAACTCCCGCCTCAGGAGCTTGTACAGCCATGGTCGCGGGTTTTGACCGGTTGAAGGACTCTCGAAGAGTTTCCATTTCTTGGCCCACGCGACTAGCTTGTTGTCGTTGGACTGAGCACGCAGTAAGAGGCCGATGCCGAGATTGTACGATGCGCGCCAGAACAAAAAGACAAAGGCGAACACACGGCGACCAAGTGCGCCCGGAAGGAGGTAGAGAGCTACGATGTGAACTGCCAGAACGGCTAAGACGATCACATCTGACAAATTCTTGGGTTCCCTTGGATCGAGTAATTGCGACACCATGTCATGTGTAGTGGGGACGGTGAAGACTAGGTACCCGTGGGTTAGCATAGTTTCTTGGTGTTGCAGCGTTGTTTCATAAATCTAGGTTTGCATCTATGATCTTTGAGTACGGATCCGTACCTGTTCCATCTTTGGTTCGACCATAGGTTTTTCTCGGCTTGGTTGACGACTCTATCACTTCACTACCATCGTCGCTTTCGTGACTTGTGTCGTTGTCGACTTGTCTGCGGCGCAACTCGCCAGCAGCATCGGCGGAAGCATCACCTGATGCACTCATCGTGTTATACTAGATATTTCCGGTGACTCAATGGTTGTCTGGTGGTTTATAGCTGAACAAGGGTGGATAATGAACCTCGACGACTGGCAGCCATGTGAGGCTATCAAAACAAAAAGTTGTTGAAACTAATGTAAAACCGTCACGGAATGGACGTTATGTTGAATGAGGTTGTCGATGGAGACGAGAAGAAGTAGAATAAAGCTAGAAGAGTTGGGAATGGGGAATGTCCAACAAACAAATACTTGGCAACAATGGGGGTTTATGAGTGTTTATGGGGTTATGGAATTAATGAGATTAGCGAAGAAATGACAATTCCATTGGTTAAAGAAAGGTTCAGAGGCTCCACGTGAGAAGCTCGAGATGCATCTGCCGATGGACACGATGGACACAATGGATGCTCAAAGTAGCCGATGTGCGCTATGCGACGTCATTATTAAGAGTTGAGGCTGCATCCCACGTTTTATTGTGTGATGTGCGTACCTTGATTTGCATGTATTTTCAAGATACTCCAACTATAACAAATTCCTAGGCAAATCCCAATTGCTGACACTGATTTGCCAGTTTAAGGCTGAAGGATTCATTTGCGCAATGTGCGTCACCCACAGGCCACAGGCCACAGCTGCAAGCAAACGGTGCAGCGATGCAGCGATGCAGCGGTGCAAGATGGACAGGCACCAGCACGTTCTGGAATGCAGGTGGTAAGCCCTGAAGCGCCTCTCGGCCGCTGATGGACCGTTGCTAAGGGGAAATGCCACCAGCTGATATGGCCCTGGAGCACTACAGTTGGTAATCCATGGACCTGGAAGCGGTAGAATTCGTGGCGACGCGGGATGTGAGGGGTTGCGTACGAATGAGGAAAGCGGTGTGTGGGTAAACCCAATAAGGGAATCTCGTCGGTTAGACAAGGCCATCTTACGTAAGGGATCACATGCTAGAAAAGTATTTGCGCGAATCTCGGTTAGCAGCATCCTCCTTCTCTTTATTCCATAATTGACAACTGGCAGTCTTTATGATACAAAACGGAATGGCATCACAATGTGATCAATTGACCCAAACGATGTAACGGCTCTGTTCTTAGCAGCGTTTTACCCTTTACTATTCACAAGTCTATATAACATAGAACATTATTTTAAGCCCTCTATTCAGCCTTTATATAAGCTCTGTCACTCAATCGTTACCCAGGAACCTAAGTAGATGAACGTATCTCAGTTTGTCAAGGCTTGGTTGGTTGGTTGGTTGGTATATTTAACGCCGAGGCAAGGGGGAATGCGCCGTCCCTCGCAACCTCCCTAGGGGTATGCGGCGTGTAGGGCTATCTTAGGTTCCTAGCATGATCTATTTACACACGAAGATCCAGTGATATCCTACAAATCTAACCCAGCGGCACACATGATGATATCCTAACTGTTCCCGTGGTCTCCTCCTTGTGAGACCGTGTCCAGCGTACAAATTTCGGGGGCGGTTACCTGGCCGCCGTCGATTCCTCGTGTCAATCTATGTCAGACGTGTCATCTGAGAGTGTTCTAGCCCTGGTAGACCGGCCTTCTGGTCGGTCGTTCAGGCAGGTGTTCGGGGCAGTTTGTCGAGGCGAGAGAGAACATTGAACATTATAGTCATTCTATGCCCATCTCTGGTAATTACTTGGGCAGCCTGGTACTTCTCCTTTTCATCTTGCCTAATGGCCGGAAATGTGATGGATGAAATATCTACCTACCTAGGCATCCGTAATCACTTGTAACGTAGGTATTTACTAGCTTTAACCTAGAGTGTGCTTTGGGCAGGGCTTCACCATGGGGACTACCAAGCAAAAACACAACTTTACTCATCAAAGAAAACGAATTGCATTTTGCCTTTGGAGGACTCATAGTCCACCATAAGCTCTTAGCTACCTAGCCCGTGTCCTAATATGCCTAGAGCGCATGTTCATCTCGTCACACGCAGCATTTACGCTCCACCACCAGTGCTTCACTCGTCACCAACTATGCCCCTAACCCAGAGCCGCCCATAGCCCACGGAATCCACCGATTACAAACGAGCAGGCCGAACGCGGCGGTAGCAGCGGCAGCAGTAGTAGCGGTCGCTTGCTTAAGCCGCCTTCTTGGCGAACTCGACGCGCAGGATGAGATGCTTGAAGCCGTAGCCGTCCATCTTGTTGCAGGCCTTGACGGCGTCGTTGCGGTCGGCGAAGCTGATGAAGGCGAAGCCCTTGGCCAGGCCCGTCTCGCGGTCCTTGGCCAGGAACACGCGCGTGACGCGGCCAAACCGCTCGAACATGTCGCGGAGTTCTGATTCCTCGGCCATTTCGGAGACCTGGTGGGTGTGTTAGCTGGTGGAGAGAAACTCGTGCGGGATGGTGTGAGGTGGGGTGAGGTGGGATGGAATAGAAGTGGAAAAGAAGGAGGGAGTGATATATGGATCGTAGATAAAAGAATGGAAAACTAACGTTGGTGACACGTAGAGTGGCAAAGTCATCTCGTTCGCCATACTTGCTACCGCCCATCCGCTCGCCGCCAGCAGCACCGCGATCTCCTCGGAGCGCAGGAGGGACGTAGCTGCCCTTCTTGCCGGCACCCGCAGCGCCAGCAGAATTGGGAGCAGGCTCGTCGCCCATGCCGGCCGCCACGTCGGCGGTGCCCTCGGCATTCATAGGCGCCATGGTGTCCTTGTAGGGGCAGCGGGCGGTGAAATGCTCGCCGTTGCAGATACGGCACTTGACGGTCTTGTCCTTGAGCTTCTCCTTCATCGCGTTGGCGTTGGGGTCCTTGTCCTCCTCCTTGGAGTCCTTGCGCCAGTTGGTGCTGAGTCGGAAGATGATGTTCTCGGCCACCGACGTCGTGTCCATCTGCGGGCCGGCACCGTCCTTCTCTGACAGACCAAACTTCTTCCACGTCTTGCGCTCGGCCACGCGCGGGTTGACGACCTCGCGGTGGGTTACCAGGCGGATGCGTCGAGTGGTCTTGACCTTCTGGCCGTTCTCGTTATATCGGTAAGTGATGGTAGTCTTAGTGCCATCCTTATTGTGGATTGTCTGTGGGGGTGGGAGCTCGGTCGCGAGCTCATCGTTCTCATCATCATCGGCCCAGTCTCTATCTAGGGTGTTAGCGAACCGGGTGGCGATGGGATTGCAGGAGATAAAAGAAAGCTGTGGATAAATCTGACCTGTTTCTTGACGCCATTTTCGCGATTATTCCTGTGGTGTTTCTATTTCCTTGGTTTTGTAGAAGAGGAGGAGAGGAGATGGTGGTTATTGGCGACGAGGATTTTGTGCGAAGTGGAAATAATAATAAATTCAAGGCTTGAGTTTCTATGTTCTGATTCAAAGTGTGGGGTCTCGAAATCTGTTATCGGTGGAACGAGATTTGCCCCGCGCTATCGTTAACGCCGAAACGGTCTTTTTAGCCCCAGCAACCACACTCAGGCATTGGATTGGTTGCCTAAAAGCCACACCCTGCGTTCACTAGGCTTTCTATTTCAATGATCAATGATCAATGATCAATATCAAACGAACAGCACAACCTTCCGCTTTGCACAATGATGTTAAAATAGGTAATTTATATTCATTGCTATTCAAGCAATTTTTATTCTTTTACTTCTTTGTTATACCACCTATCAGGTAGGTAGGTACCCAGCTAATAACACCGAATCCCTTATCCCATATGATCCATGATACCAATGTAATCACCAATGTAATCGGTGAGTTCGAAACCCAACCGATACCAGTTCAGCTCCCAGCCTCTCGGTGGAAGTAGAAACGATAAAAAGAAAAACCCACGTGGCCAACAGGCCTAGTATAATGTTTTAGATTTCCCGACGTATTCCTCCAGCGATCCCATATCCCGTCCTCCTATGTACCCAATCATATCTGTCGTCATGCCAGAGAAACATCTCTGCCCCGTCTTTCGTCTTCGTCTGCTTCGTGCTCGCATCCCCGTCATAAGCCACCCGGTGTACATAGCAAAGAGGGGCCCCGAGAGCGATGCCGAGACGGACGAGTATAAAAAGGGAGAAGAAGAAAAAAAGTTGGTAAGAAAAGAAAATATATCCGCAAGGGTGTGCGGTGTAGGTCCTCCCGTTGGGCAGGTCTATACGTAAAATCCCAGCCGAAAACGCCGTCATTAGGGGTCATAAGGATACACGATGGTACACACAAAGGCGATAGAAAATAGCGAGACCCTTAGCGTGGGCGTGTGGGAGTTGGTGTGTGGAAGTGTGACAAATAAAAGGATCACGATGCGCGGATGCTCTTAAGTGGGCTGGCCGGCCCTTGTTTCATCGGGATCGGCGGGAGCGCGCATGTCGGTGGAGGGGCCGGAGGCGGTCCCTCGGCCAGATGGGGCATGCTTCTCCTGGTCAAAAGACCCTTTGGTCCAAGGTCGACCGATAAAAACGGTTTCGGCGACATCTCCTGTGTCATTTTAAGGGTGGGCACCGAGCGTTTGGGTAGGCACGTCTGCGGCGGCATTAAGGTATACTTAGGCCCTTTGGGAGTGGGCAAATTGGTGTGCTTAGGGTGAATGAAGGAGTGGCGGTTTTGAGCGGACGAGGTCTCAGGCTTCGAGTTTGTGTGCTCGATTGATGCATGTACGATTTCTCTAGTCGCCAACGTATGCATTTCTAGAGACGAGGCGGCTCTTCGTATCTGCTCTGGGGGCTCTATGAACTCTATGGTATTGGAGCGAGTCGGGCGAACGAAATATGGTCTATCCGTCTGAAGCCGTGGATGCGTCGAGCCTCGCTGGCGAACTCGTATGCTACTCTCTTGACCAAGACGCCCCGGGCTTGTAGGGCGACTGTTCGGCTTAGATTCTTCTGCAGTTTGCGGTCGAGCAAGACTACTAGGAGGCTCCAAGCTCCCCTGCGGCTTTGGCTTCTGGATGTTACCATTCCAGGAACCAAACATAGAGGGCGAGTCAGGTGCCTTCAGAATCGGGATCTGGTTAGCAGTTTTGACCGGAGAGTAGGGCGATATCGGTGACGGTTGGTCGATGACAATGGAGAGAGGGCGAGCCATAGCAAGCTTTGTCGGCGGCGTTCGCAATCGGGCCAATTTCATAGGCCCGTCTCGGTCGTACGTTGCGGGCTCTTCGGTCTGCGTGGCAAGGCCTGATATGTTCATGGACGAATACCGTCTATGAGGCACGCTGAAGTTAGGGACGAATTGCTGCTTATTCTCCTGTCCTTGTGGGACGGAGGCCGGCATCGCTGGAAGCTGTCGGTTGCTGCCCTCCAGGCGAGGGTCAAAACCGGGGATCACTTTTTGTAGTGATTGTCTACGACTCGCGATTGCAGCGGCATTGGGGCGTGGCCGAACTTCCGGAACAGGTGGCAGTATAGATGGACTTGCCTGGGCCGGGTACTCCTCTCCGATGCTTGAGAAGCTCGCTCGAACTGGGGAGCTTGTTGGCGATGATTCCGCTGACGACAATATCGTCCTCTGTCCGGATGAGATGAAAGACAGTCGGTTGCCGCTTATACCACTACCACTATCCCGAAGGCTGTCTAGACGCTGACCATCCGACGAAACCATGCTCGAGCCATCGTCCACGGTGGATTCTGACATTCGCCCCAACGGGTGTTCCGTAAAGTCATTCTCTTCGGTAGGGTCGACGAGAGCATTTTCATGAGTCCACGAGAAATCCTGTGAGATGATACGTGAGAAGCGGGTTGGGTCTCGGGTAACTAGAGGCCGCTGGGTTGCTTGCGCTTGCAGTGTTGCGGTCCCGTCATCTACTTCGGGTTCTCCGGTCTCTGATAGCTTCTTTTTACCGCCCAATGACTCGATCTCTCGTCGCAACGTGGCAAGCCAGGTGTCCATATCCTTGGGGCTTTCAAAGACAAGCAACATGCTGGAGACTTGCCGTTTCTCAATTCCTCGCAGCGCAAGCTTGGATCGGAAAGATTTCGCGTCGGCGTGTGGATGTCCGTCGGCGTCCATGCATGAGGTCACTTGAACAACCCAGTGCTGCCCAGGGATGAGATCACTGGCATAAGCCGCCGAGTCTCGGGTGAGACTCAGGATCTTCTCGGGCAACCTATCGGTGGGGCCCTCTGCCGCGTACTGGAGTAAGTATCCTGAGGTGACAAGCGCATAAATCTTGCTTGTCCATTCCGTGCCAAACTTGGCCTTCTTTTTCTTTTCTCCATCGTGCTTATAGTCCAATCCGCCATGGTCTAGTGTGAGATCATTTCGCGAGAAGTTATTCGACAACAAGCTACCCTTGGACTCGTGATGGCGGAAAATAGAGTCTATCGATGACACACAAGCAGGAAGCTTCGCATGCTTAATCGCTTGCGGAAACATCTGGAACAACGGCGGCGGATCAAATGCAGTGATGCTTCGTGTCCTGGGGGTCGTTGACTGACGGAGTTTTCCTCTACTAGTGTTATAACTATCTTGACGCGGCCGAGAGAACGAGGGAGTTTCGGCCCTCATGGACCCAGATGATCCCGGAGGCGAGGTTAGGGATAGCTCCGAGCGAGACGACTGGAGTTTCTGAGGCCAGTTACCGATGTCTGCCAACGAAGTACGGATGCCGCTGTGCCGCGGCGACTCTTGCGGAGACCGAATGCCTTCTGGTGCTTGATGGTCCTTTCCCGTCTTTGACTTGCTGAAGATGTTTCTCAGGCCAAGTCTGGATTCGCGCTTCACCAATTTCTCCGGCCGCAGGGGCACTCTATTCTCACTCCTTAGGACGGTTATGTCTGGTGGCCGCGCTCGTCG
Source organism: Hypoxylon rickii (assembly GCA_902806535.1). Taxonomy (NCBI): domain Eukaryota; kingdom Fungi; phylum Ascomycota; class Sordariomycetes; order Xylariales; family Hypoxylaceae; genus Hypoxylon; species Hypoxylon rickii. The sequence goes on from CADCWY010000013.1 coordinate 478,582, forward strand.
CATATCGCGCGTATGATTCTGGAGCGCCTCGAGGCTCGGGCCCCTTATGCCCGTACCATTTGCTTCACCCATTGTGTATGTCATTGTTGTTGTAATTCTTGTGTTAGTAACAAAGCATTAACCACAGTTCGTCCGAAGTGCTTTCCCCCCTTTATTATTTATGTGGATGGATAGGATAACCTAAAACTCAAGGTGGTATGTGCCGCGGGGGTGTTGGTCAACATAGACTTCGGAAAGGAAAAAGAGCCGACGTAACGAGAGGAATGAGGTCTGATGGCATGTGACGATTAGGTGTAGGGCACAACCAACAAAAGCTGTGAGCCCCGAAATTTCAATCAAAACAAAAGTGAGATCATGAGGGGAAAGTGAGAGGGGCCGTGAGATCGAAGTCAAGGCAACCCTGTGTTGTAAATTCCACACTGCAGATGGTCTTCTTGGAATTATACCACAATAATTCGGTAAACGGTCCCAAGTACCGGCGCAACTATACAACGGACCTGACTAGTAGGACGTAGCTCGAAGCTAGGTGGGAGAAGGTCGTGGAAGGACCATCAGAGGTGGATTTTAGAGCAAAGGAGAGTGAAGGCCAGACCGTAAGCCTGTGAAGTGGGAGAAGAGAGTTTTGGTTTTACAACGGCAGAGAGAAGGTTAAAATTAGGAATTATGTTTCTTCAAGGCAAGGCCGCCGGCAGACGGCGTATGTTTCTGGGCCTTACACTAGTATAAAAAGGATCCGCCGTCTCATGTTGCTTCGCGGCCTGAGACCCGAAGAAGAAAAGACCACCTTGGTTTAGTGTAGGAGGACCGGGAGGACTGTGAGGACTAGGGAGGGTTGAAGAATGAACTTGCATACGCTATGTAGCATGCAAGCCCCGAGTCAGACGTTTCCCCAGCGCAAACTTGTGAGAAATTGGAAGAGGGCGGCCTGGCCAGGCTGGGATTTGCGAAAAAGAACCCCTGTTCCAAACCGAGGAAGCGGGTTGGGTGTCGATGACAAGGGGGGTTTGAATCCATAGCAAAAGCCCTGGACTTTCTACTGCGTAGTATGTTTTTGTCCTGAACTGCCTGGGAAGTTTGTGCATCCCCATCCCCGTCCAGGATCTTCACAGCGTGGAGGTCCACTGACCGTGCGGCTTGGTGTAAGACTAGCAGTTGCTAATTTTGTATCACCAAGATACTAATTAAATACTTATGCCCGAGGGTACGATAGGTGGGATACCTGGCGAAGGAATTTATGAATGCTAGGTACCGTTGCGGTATCTGACGAAACTGGCGAGGCAGTTTCTCGGTTACAGTTGCAAGGAAGCTTGGCCGATCACGACTTCGTTCGGCATCACTCTCCCAAATCCGTATTACTCTGTTATGGTTCTGTAGTGGAAAACAATGGGATTGCTCCAGTCTCTACCCCGATATAGTCGCGATACCTACTGCTGCTACATAGCATGTTCTGCAATCTGTCGCTACGATCGTCTTCGCTACGCCATAGTGGCAGATAGGCGCGGAGCACGACAGGCGTTCTAAATGCAGGCGATGGGGGGGAGATGGGGAAAAGCAAGCCCAGGCACTGCCACCGTGATCCGTACCTTTTGTTCGGTCTACTCATAGGTAACCCGGGGGACCCAACTCTCTACCTCTACTATCCCTACTTTGGTATCACAACGTAGAGACGTAGCACATAGAAGCTAGATACCTACTAGGTAAGTAATAGTAGATTGATGATTGGGTAGCAACGTATCTTGCTGTTGGAGGTTTTTTGAGCGGAAAAGAAGAAAAATTCCCGCCTCGCATTGGGGTACATCAGCGACGCAAAAGCGCTGGCGCCTGCACAAGATGAGAAGAATTGACCCAATTATCGTCGACTTCAATTTTCCGCACAAAAGTTTGTCACGTTGCGTGCGTCCCGCTGGGTTTCCAATGTTGTTTTGGACCCGTGAGAAGAAACGCGGCCAAGGGGGCCCCTGATCAGCATGGCGAATCAACGACGTGCCAGGATGTGATCTCGCTGGTGAGCCGCGAGGTATTCGAGGTATTCGAGGTATTTTGCCTGGGGGAACTGCGTGCAAACTGCGCGCTACTGGGCTGTCAAGTCCAAAGTTGGCAGTGGTAGCAGCGGGGAAACCTACCTAGTATGTATCGTCACCGCATGCGAACGCCAAGCGTTCTGGTTTTCCTAAGTGGAGAGAGAACGGCTTTTCATGTTGCATTTCTGAATTTTTGATTTTCTGATGGAGTTACATGCCTTTGCTTGCCTTGCTACTCATTGGTAATTCCCCTCTCGCCATCGAAGTGCCCGGTCCAACATCATGTTCGGTACTACTGCAATTCCTATAAGTGCCGAAGAAGAAAGAATCATAACCCGTGTCTGTTGGTTTGATATTGATCCAATATCCCTCACTGCTTGATAGGTTCGCTCATCCACGGGTACAGCTGGCCGAGGTCGACTAAGAGCAAACCGGCAACACGTAGCGAACTCTACGAGAGACTATTGATCTTACAATTTACGATATGCGCAACATGCGTATCTGCATCCCGGGTGGCTGCAGCTCGCTGTGTCAGACTGTCCGACATTGATACATATCTGACCTTAGGTTAGTAGGTAGGTATTTTGTATCTTTCCGCGGATGATCCTCGTGAGAATCCCCCTTTTGTTCCATGGTATTATATGATACCCCATAGGTCATATGGAGGCCGTAGGTGTTTCTCGTACCAATCAATGAACTACCCAACACGGAGTCAACCACATTGTCTCCTTACCTACACTACTCACTACTCACTACTCACTACTCACTACTCACTACTTGCAATGTGCTAATACGGGGAGGCAGTTCGAGGCAGCCGAGTCACGGATTGTGATGAACTGCAGAAACAAAGCGCCACGCCTTTCCGTATGCTGATCATTTCCCAAACCCGGAGGGCTACGAGAACTTCAATAGCAAACCAGCGGGGTTGGCGCTTTGACGAGAGGTATGCCTATCGGGATAACCAACGAGCTCTACCGACAAATATTGGCTCGTGATCCATTGGCATTAGAGCCTAGCCTTTCTATCTCATTTCATACATCGGGCTCTTATAATTTCGTACATTGTTTTCGTACATGTTGATATCCGAATTGGTTGTGGTTTGCTCCAGATAGTTAAATTTCCCAACCACGTTTCTTCTGTGCCTCTGCCGTGCAATGGCGGCACAGAAATGGACATCTGCATGTTGTATGTGGGATAATCCGTCCTCTTTTTCTCTTTCTCTTAGCTCAGCTGATATCCCGTTCTCGTCATGCAATTTCGCTTTGGGAATACCTACGGTTTCTCCAACTTTCGTCGTTGTTTTTGGCTCACTCCATCATCAGTCGAATCCCAGTCTTCGCTACTCCCAACGTCATGATTTTCGTATAATTACTTACATGTAGGGATCGGGAGTAGGTAGGTAGGCAGGTACTTGAGCTAAGCAACCGGAAATACCACAAAATTTGCACCCACAATCAAAACATCAGCTCGGCACTTAGACGCCGCTACGTAGGAATCGGGTTAGACAAAATGAGAGGGCCTGGACGGCTAACAGCGTGGAAGTCGGCTACTATTACGTACCTGGTCTTATTTGAAGTCTCGCTTTGACAAAGCGAGAAAAAGTAATTGGTTGCTGCCAAGGTTCCAAGTTCCAACAAGACTAAGAGCCCCAACGTCGTCCTGGCCTAACTTGCGGATACGGATCACGGCCAATCCTCACGCTTCCGAGCCCCTGTGGCGGCGATGCGTCAGATTCCGTACTGACAGTTCCTGCAGTAGTGGCTGGAGAAGCCAGGATTTTCCACGCTGGATGCGGTGGACTGTGCTTTTAGTAAAGCCTCAGGAAGCCTCGGGAAATTCCTTCGAGCTCCCCGCCGAAGCTGGTAATGATTCGGAGCATCCGTCCATCCCCTTAGCACAATAGCTCTTACATAGCATGAAAGAATAAGCACTCTACGTTTACTTTTCATTTAAAGAAGTAATACGGACCCAGTCTGTCATATTATACTAGATTATCGCACTAGATCGTGATCGGTACCGCAGTCTATTTTGACAAATTGTTCGACAACGATTCCCCAGCTGAACGGCGCAGCTCCAACCTAACTGGCTGATCCAGGTGGCACATTCTGGGGGGGTACGCATCCAACATCCTTCTTTAAAATCCTTCCTAACGGCGCACCTGATAAGGACCAGCTAGTGAATCCAACCAACCAAACGTCTTGCTCCTGCTCGTGTCCCGTGGCGGCTCAAGTGTTCCAAGCTACTACGTTTCCGAACCTGCCCCCAAACCAGAGAGCGAAGGGATGCGAAATCCTACCATTGGCCTCGAGAGGTTAGGGGAACGGCACCGGCAGCCAGGGCCGCCACGCGCTCGTGTTGGATTGAGACATCTCCAGGGCCACGGTACCCGAGCCATCGGGTCCGCGTAACGGGTGCCGTGCAAGACCTACACGTACCATTGTCGCAGAGTGGTCCGCCGCAGGAGAGGAGGCAAAAAAGAAAGAGGAATACGAGGGAATTGGCCATTCAAGACGCGAAATCTCGACCCCGGCTCTGCCGCAGGAGCAAGGAGAGGGCCCGGTAATAGCACATCCGCCTGCATGCGCACCGCGTCAGCCAGGTAAGCCAAACGGCAAGGTACCCGCGAATCATCGATGGACGATTCTAGAAGGCGGCCGCTTCATGCATGGAGTAGCTGCCGCTGCTGATCAGGCCGGTCCACCGTAAGCCGACCCCCTTTTCTTTCGAGCAATTCGAGGTCGAGGTCGAGGTCGACGTCGTATGGATGTCCAACGCTCTAGGTTTTGCGGGGAGATCGTGTTCTCCCTTTGCCCCTTTCTCCCCTCAAATTGCGCTCGCCGACTTGTACAACTGGGACATCTCCATGCAATCTATATGCAGGATCAAGCCTCAACCTTAGTCTCGGGATGCAATGGTATCTACTTGCTCACCTACTAGGTATCTACGACTTCTGCAGGCAGACTAGCTGAAGACATCGATGCCCTCCATGCGGAACTGGTGCCGCAAGTGCATTCCCCTGGCTCATTTCAATCTGGCCTACCTGCCAGCCGAGACTCCCGATCGGAACTGACTCCACATTCCTGATGGGTCGCCGAGGTCGACTCTGAGAGTATCCGCTTTCCGGCCTGTCTTGCCTAATGACACCGAGCCTACTTGGTATCGAGGCGGCTTAGCGATACTAGCAGTATTAGTAGTAACAGCGGCAGCGGAAAAATAGGTTCCGGTTGTAGTTGAAGTATGCAATACTCGCATCAGTCATCGTGCGTCTTCCTAGAGGCTGAGTACCCAATCTTAGGTTCCTCGAGGGCGGCTCTTGGAGAAGAGTCATCACCTTATAGTCACAAGGCGTATAATCACTATATCACGAACGTGTGTTCTAGTAGATGCTTGTATCACAGGCGCTTAAAAACGCCAGGCTGAAATATAGACGGCAGCCCTCAGAAGCCAAGTACCATTGTGCCGTCGACTCCCGCGTCGTCAGAGGCCTCATCCGCAGTGATGTGCGGCACGTTCCAGCTGGCGATTCAGCAGTCGTCTCAGCATATGTGCCTCCATACCTACCTGGGTACGTACTATGTAGAACCGGCATCGTGAACTGCTCTATTAAATCAGTTATACAGCAAGCCCCGAAGGTAAGCGCTTGCACCAGGTCGAAATCTGCTGCCAACCCGAAATGGGATATAATACTCTAGATTCCAGGGCCTCTGATTCGTAAGGATACGAGCGACATAGCAGACTCCCCGCGTGGCGCACACGGCGTCTCAGCACATGCGCGCGTCGGCACATAGGTAGCTCAGGGGGCAGCCTAAACGGTGTGCGCCGGTGACGAGATGTAGGCAGCGGCATGAAGTCTCGAGCTTCGGGCCGGAGTTAGCAGCAAGGTGACTCTGCCTCGCTGTGCTCTTGCCGTTCTAGAACCATGATATATCCAATCCAGACGGTGCAGCTTACCTATTTGGGTCGTCTGTATCTCCGGTAGCAATGTGCACGACGTTTCACCGCATGCAATAGCTCGTTGGCTCTTAACAGGGGCACGTCTAGAATATCTGGGGAGGAAAAGTCTTCGCTTTGAGGACCCTGGAATCCGGTTACAGTTCGGATGGCATATGGTTTTGCCCTTCGCAATGTGACGGTATCCTGCTTGATGTGTTGATCTACCTTCACTTTACCTAAGTATTTGTCGGAACACTGTTCCTAGAGCTTGAATGTCATGACTCACAAGATGGTATTGAGTAGAGGCTAGTATCCCTATGCGTGTTTTGGGGTAGCGCCGGTGTAAGGTATCAAAAGAATATCACCCCGCGCTATGCGAATTAGACACGGGCAGGGGACAACGTCAAACAATTTTGAGGCTATATATCCAACTCTCGAAGGCTCTGAGATACTGTATAGGTACCCAGGTAGGTAGGCAGGACGAACCCGGGCCAGCCAACGATCAATAAAGGCGCCCAATCAGTTCAAGGTCTCAGCTAATTAAAGGGCTAGATGTTACCAGGCAGGGTAACCATCGATGATGGTATTGAGGCTCTGGTGTTAATCCCGCCCTTAATTATCTATGAGAAAGACAGTCGCAGGAGAAGAACTCTGGATTCTTGTAACCTTTAATGGATACTGAGGTTTGTAACGCTGGTTTAAGCTTGAATTGTTTGGGCCTCACGTTTGGGAGCATAATAAGGATCTCGCACACTGATACTTTCAATGTGTTGAACTAATCATTCTCAAGTGCTTGACGATGGGTATGATTCTTGCTTCCGACGTCATCGGCTGGGTATGACGAAGAGACGAAGACAGCGGATTGCGTATTCCCGTGTTCCTTAGAAGAATTCTGCATGTTGGAACGGGAGCTTATCGTCCTTTGGGTTGGCTGGCTTACACAACTAAACTTTGGTCGTTTAAGTTATTGGGAAACATCTGAGCCTCGATCGAGATGTTTGTTCCATCGGTTCTGTCATTTCTGTCATAACACAGTTGCAATACGAAGGCTGTGACGATAAAGCTTCCCCTGGTACCAAGTATTCGACACCTATGGCTAGCATTAGTCAAAACTGAGCAATGCTTAACAGGTACCTCTCATAGCTTGAGAATTTGCAGGTCTTCTGACAAAAGCAAGCGTCGTAATGGTATTCATTAGATGCGAGATGCCACTAGGTAGGTAATCTGCTAACTTGTGTTGGTGGTTGAAGACATCTGATATCTCGTGGTGTGAGAAGGAATGGGTTGATGGATTTGATGTTATGTACCTAGTAGGTAGGTAGGTAGGTACATGTAGTGACCTATGTACGAATAGAAGAGCCGCGAAGAGACCTGAAAGATCTGAAAGATCTGAAAGACGGACCTGAAGAAAACAACTCCAGGGCTGGGCTTTTAGGGGTTTAGCCCTGGAGGTAACTAGATACCTCCTCTAACCAGTCTAGCTAGTGCTGTGTGACAAGGGTCTGGGTCACGAAGAGGTCATGCCTCCCAATTCAACTCCACAAGGAATTTGAAAGGCACTTGACGTCAATGGTTACTTCCGGGGTAGCTACCTACGGAAAATACCTACGAATTATACTGCTTCATTGCTGTAGGGACTCTTTATCGATCTTCTGTAATAACATCAACATCAACATCAACGATTTAATTATTCTGTCTTTTCCTATACCAATTCATAATCACTTTGCCTTAAAACCCTATAATACCATAATTCCCATCCACCAAACAAACCTGAAAATAAAGCCAAGGCCTTGCAACCCATTTCGTCAAACTCCGGTTTGGTCGGTATGTGCGCTGGTACATACCCGGACTTTGCCCAGCCCGTCTTTCCCATTTTTTAGTTGCAGGTGATCACAAAATCCCAAGAATAAGAAGAACAAGAACCAAGAAGAAGACACAAGCTTGGAACTTCGCAAGGTACGATACCCTTAAGGTACGATGCCATAATCCCATAATTCCATAATATTCCCAAGATCGTTCGACCTACCTTATCACCTGACAACCTTGAACAAACACAGACCGGACTAGCTTTTACGTCTCCTACGCCTTTCCACCTTTGTTACCCTTGCCGTTGGCCTTTGCGACTGCACGAGCTGACAAGGTGCCACTCTGTGTCTGCATCGTGTCCGCTGGGGTCTGGCGTTTGGCGTTCGTCGTTCGTGCCATGATCGCCTCCCTTGCCTCCTTGGTCGTAGTTTAATTCGATATCGATTGATCCCTTTTTGGCGATCCAGATGATCCAGATAGCCTAGACCGCCACCTGCATACCGGTACAGCAGTGACTCGAATACCTACCTACCAAGCTGGTTCAGCTAACCAACCGAGCTCAGCTAACCTCTTCTCCACTTCTCCATCGCCAGCTTGGCCTGAGGTTGGCCTGGGACGGAAGCTTGGCCGGAAACAAACCAAGTCGACCTTTAGACCTTTATAACCTCGACTTCCAAACCAATCCCTCTACCTACGCTCCGTCTTCCTATCACAAGGTTGTCTCGGACAACGACATGGCCCCTGATCTTAACTCATTACCACCATCATCACCACCATCTTCCGCAGTGCGTCCCCGCATCATGACCTCTTCCAACGGCAACGGAGATTCTACCGTTCGTGGGGAGTCGGCATCGCCCTCTCCCCGATCTGCCTCTACCTCTCTACAAGCTGCTGCTACCATGAACGCTGGTCTGCAGCATGAACCTACGCGACGTAGGTCTTTTCTGACTTCACAACCCCCTAGTTCATTCGCCTACGCCTACTAGGTGCTGATATGTTTCTTCTATAGGCTCATCGAGCAGCTCTCTATCACGACACCGACAATCGCCGCAGACGGGTCGACGACGCTCCGCCGTCTTGATGAACCTGCAGCTCAATGACCCCTCTGTTCCGGGCCCGGGCGAGATGGTTGCGGAAGGAGGAAGCAGTGGACACAGTACCTCCAGTCCTCAGCTTATGGCCACCTCTCCTCTCCTCGGCGGCGGCGGCGGCGATCCCCACCACAACAGAGCCCCAAGTCTAGGGGAGCTTCATCAAGAGCTGGAAGCGGAACAGGAGGCGCAAGTGGTACGTGATGCTGTTTCGTTTGACATAGTCTCGTTTGATTCACTAACCTATGTCGTAATAGAATCGACTACTACAGATGATTCGCCAGCAACAAATGCAACTACAACAGCTGCAAGCAGCGCAAGGCCAGGGCCAAACAAGTGTGGCCGCCGAAGATGCGACCCCTACCTCGGAGAGGTCCAGTTCGGTGACGCTTCCGAATCCAATTACGCAACCAGCCTTCCCTACCCTTTCGACTTCCGTGCCCCGCTCCCCTGTCTTATCGCATCCCCGATCTTCCTTTGACATAGCTCGCGATGCTCTTCACCGCCGGTCGAGAACACCCAGCCGTGGTGCGCCATCTCCTCGGATGAGATCGACGTCTATCAGCGGGGAGAGTGGAGAACCGCATCTTTCCGGGGTTCGCGACGAGAGCGCATATTACCAGGCCGAAACACAGTCTCTGGTCCGTGAAAACCAGATGCTACGCCACAGAATCCGAGAGCTAGGTAAGCCTAAGTTTGGCCCATGACATACCAAAACAGCCTACTGACACAATTCCTTGTAGAACGTCAGTTAAGCGAGGCCCATGCTGGTGCGTCGCTGACACGAGAACCTGCACATCATTCCCATCTCACACAGTCCACCTCAATGTCTGAAGAGGAGGCGGCAGCAAGCTCTTCTGCTGCTGCTGCTGGTTCCTCTGCTACTACGGCGACATCTTCTAGCACTACTCAGCCTCCTACAGTCTTAGACGTTACTAAGGACGAATAAGGGGAGTAAAGGTTAGGTGTACAATCTGGGAATCCGGAGTGCTCGGTTGGCGAATCGCATTTGGGGGGACAAGTCTGTTTTCGTTTCTCGTGCAAAATTCAGGCGTTGGCGGAAAGGCTGGCATCCAGGACATTCGGGGCGAGGGATCCAGGTTTATGAACCATGGCGGGACACGATCGTTTTCGGCATCGTCCTCGACGCAGCTCAAATCCCGCGCATGGGAGTCTTTCTCTTCTCGACAGTGTATTCTTTCTAAACAACCATAGAGTTTTAAGCATTGGGTGATGCGAATCACGAAAACTCACCAGTGAGGGCGGTCGGGCTGGTCAGGCTGATTCGGGTTCCTCAACTAACTCTGAGTATCAGAAGACAGTAAATTTTAGTCACATTGCGACGTGCTATGTAGCTGGGTTAGTGACCATATGTGCTTGCTGAAGATGTCAACTGCATCCTGGATCTTGTAACACAATTTGGTGATATATTCAACTCTATGTATGGATATTACGAAGATTTGAATGGTTTGCTGGTGATAGGACCTTATTCAACTTGGCTTGTGTATAATGCTCATCATAAACATAATTCATGAAGTACTTCTTCACTCCTATAGCGTGGCCTGCCGTATTAAAGGGGTGACCTTTAAGGGGTAAAAGGGGGTGTCGGCTTGAGGTGATGCAAGCCGATAAGTTGATAAGAGTATGATATCATCGCTAAACGGGCTTTAGCACCACTATGCTGCGACGAAGAGACTCAATTCGACTATTTCAACCCAAAACTCTTCATATATTCGATTGCATTTGATCGGACGAAGATGTTCATGAGAACCGCTCGACGCCGGTTTGGGTCGGCTAGTCTCACGAGTCTTGCGCGATCGTTTTCTAGCACGGCGCCTGCGAGGCTTGACTTTGATCATGTTGTGAGTTGCTCCAACCCCTCGTTGCATATATCCTCCCCCTATATGTACCTATACCAAGCATTTATATAAGATGTAAGACCTCAAACAGAGCGCCATCCTTCTCTCTGCTATCAGTTGGTCTCCACGCACCAGCTCACAAGTACCCCGCGCCACAGGTCATCGGCGGCGGCGTCGTCGGACTCGCCATCGCACGCGCGCTGGCCTCCTCTTCCTCCTCCGGTTCCAGCAGCAGCACCCTGCTCCTGGAGCGGCACGCGCAGGTAGGCACGGAGACCTCCTCGCGCAACAGCGAGGTGATCCACGCAGGCCTGTACTACGGCGCCTCGTCGCTGAAGACGCGGCTCTGCGTGACGGGCCGCGACGCCCTGTACCGCTTCTGCGCCGCCCACGGCGTGCCCCACCGCCGCACCGGCAAGTGGGTAGTCGCGCAGGACGCCGCGCAGCGCGCCAGCCTCGAGCGCATCCACGCGCACAGCGCCGCCATCGGCGTGCCCACGCGCTGGGTCGCCCGCGCCGCCGCGCTCGCTCAAGAACCCGCCGTCCGCGCCGACGCCGGCGTCCTCGAGAGCCCCGACACCGGCATCGTCGACTCCCACGCCCTCATGGCCGCGCTGCACGGCCACTTCGAAGACGCCGGCGGCGTATCTGCGCTGCGCTCCGCTGTCGTGCGCATCGACCCTCTGCCCCCTTCCTCCCCCTCCGCACGCCCCGGCAGCAGCGGCTGGCGCCTCTCCGTGCGCGATGCCGGCACGCGCGAGACATCCAGCGTCACGGCCGCGACGCTCGTTAACAGCGCGGGGCTCGGCGCCGCTCACGTGCACAACCTGATCGTGCCGGCGGCGCGGCGCGCGCGCCTGTACTACGCCAAGGGCAACTACTTCAGCTACGCAGCGGCGGCGCCCAGGGTCGGCCGTCTGGTGTACCCGGCCACGGCGCCGGGCGCCGCGGGGCTGGGCACGCATCTCACGCTGGACCTGGCGGGGCGCATGCGCTTCGGGCCGGACGTCGAGTGGCTGCGCGCGCCATGCGACGGGGAGGAGAAGAACGGGGGAGAGGAGGGGGAAGGGGAATCCGACTGGATATCGTCGCCGGCGGCGCTCGCCGTGAACAGCGCGCGGCTGGCGGCCGCGCTGGCCGAGATCCGGAAGTATCTGCCGGGGATCGACGCGGGGGCGCTGGCGCCGGACTACGCGGGGATCCGGCCGAAGCTGCGGCCGGCGGGGGCGGTGGGGGCGACGGGGGCGGACGAGAAGGGCAAGGGAGGCGGGTTTGTGGATTTCTACATCCGCCGCGAGGACGGGTACGATAACTGGGTGAACCTCCTGGGCATCGAGAGCCCCGGGCTGACGAGTTGTCTGGCAATCGCGGACTTGGTGCGGGATATGCTGGTGGGGAGCCGTGGGGTGGAGGGGTCGGCGAGGGTGTTTTGAGGGTGATGGATACCTACCTAGATAGATGGGAGGGGGGAGGACTATTAGTGATGTGTTAGGGGTGCTTGTTCATTGGTAAGGGGGGAGGAAGCCTGAGAAAATGAAGCTCGAAACGAGTTTGCTAGGCAAGACAACAGCGTGGAAATTACAAGAAGGCAAAGCATCGGCATAGCATGGCGTGACATTGCATAGGTAGAACAGCATGATGCAGCAAACAGCCTGGTTGAGGAACTTGACACAGCAGCATATCTATTATAATTAGACGTCTTCCGCACAACACAAGCGCCATTTTATTACCTAGTGATAGCAGGTCCTAGGTGCTAGGTATCAATACCATATGTACAGAGCGACAGACACAATGGACGTGTCGGAGCGAGATTCCTCTCCACCTGCTACTACGATACAAGAAATGCTTCGACACCTCGACCTCGACCGAGGGCGCAAACACGCAAAAAGGAGCATATCCATACCCATTTTTGCCCTCCAACTATCCCTCCCTCGCATCCTACAAACATACAACGCCGCCGGGAGACAACTTTTGGTGAAGGGCTCTGAGCATAGGAACGGGGGGGGAGGGAATCAAAAAAACTCCACCTGTTGTCCTATGCCTCCCGAAGCCTCGCAATTGGTTGACTTTGCCTAGGCGACACAGAAAGGATGAAATGACCTGACCCGCCCATTTCGATGACGGGTAAAATGCGAACAAGCACCTGTAAACCTTTCCTTATGCACGCAATGATCATATACTCCCCAACGCCATCGACACCCCTTTGTTAAACGACCCGAGTATAGCGTAAAGATAATTGCATGATGGATGACTTAGCGGGGTGCGATGTCAGGAAAGACCATCCTGTTGTGCATGTTGACGTGTAATTCATAAACACCATCCTCAGCACCAACATATCTGTAGCCACCTGTGAGCCAAGAACGTTCTCGATGGGATTAAAAATAAAAAAAATCGATATGTACTCACAATATTTGACCATCCTCACTCCACGTCAGACCAGCCGTGTCGTCCGAGTTCTGCTGATGTTCGCGGCTACCCATTCGGATGCGGCTGAATAGGGAGTCGTTGGCCCACACGTCGGTGATCACCGGTATGCCACGACGAGTTCTACCGGACTCGGTACGAGGGTTGTCGTGAAGACCACCATCAATCATGTTGGCTAGGTCCCTCCCGCTCATGTTGGATAAGGCCTCCAGATTGGTGAATCCGGGAATAGAAACAAACCGCCCCGATAAGGGGCCCCGTTCGCGCGAGATCGCTGTTGTGGTGCTGCTATTCTCGGAGGTTGACCCCTGCGATCTGCTGTTTGTGCCGCCTATCGTATGTGTTCTGTTGTTTCCATGCGTCGTGTAACTATCCGCATTTTGGGTCAGCGCCTGCATGATCGAGCTTCGTCGTCGCGGCGTAGGAGCACGTCTCTCGCGATCTTGTTCTGAGGCACCCTGATTGGTTCCTGAGCGATGCTGCTCGCGAGTTTCGCGCATGCGTTCACGTTCTATGATACGCGTCAAGGTGTCACGCTGTGCGGTTAAATTAGTCTCTATGGCCACTAAGATAAAACGACCACTTAGAGGATATGGGCTTGGAGAGACCTTGTATAAAAGGTATGAACAGTCCTGTGTCGGATAAAGGAACTGCCCGAGGATTCATAACTTACGCGTTCTTGCCAGTGTGGGCCTCGTGCTAATATGGCGTTTACCCTTGTTGGTTGTTGAAATCGTTGTTCCCAGTAGTCCGCACGATCTTGCCCCCCGAGCCGATCTCGCGGGCCTGGCCGTCCCGGTCGATCGTTCTCGATTGGTTCCGGGCCCGGCGTGTCGTCCAGAGCGGCGGATAGGCTGGGCGGTGAGGCCGTATCCGAGGATTCGGGATTCGGCAGGGGCCGACGTAGAAGTTCTAGCCATGTAGGTAGTCCTGTATTGCGTTCGCTGCGCGATTCGAGTAGACGAGGGTCGATCGTATTCCTGTCGTAAAGTGATAGATGGTTAAACCCATCATCATCTAGGCAAACGATTTGTCGCCTCTTGAAATTGGTTCGCGCGTCAGCGATTCCGATGCGACCCTCGTGCTCTGACCAAGCTAGCAAGTCGTATGGTCCTGGGGCGAAGGCCATGTCTCTAACGGCGCAGTTCTCCCCAGGCGCTCGATCCGAGTTGAAATAAGTGATTAAAGGATCCGAGTCAGGATTCCTGAGCTCAACGGCATCAAATATCGATATTGTACCATATTGGGTGCCGACAGCCAAATATCTCCCAGATGAAGAAAAGCAGGCGGCGAAACTCCCCCGGCAATCCGTAGTATCCAGGTTCCACTGACCCTTGAGTCGTATTCTGGGCAGCTCAGCCCATTCCCAGGACGATCTCGACCCGCCCTGGCCATGCTTGGTAAATGGCCATCGCACATGGATGTAAAGATAGGGGTCGTCGCAAATAGCAACCAGGAGAGTTCCGTCGGGGGAGAGCACACCCCGGTTGACACAGTCGGGGTAATCTATCTCGTCTTTAGGCAGATTAGGCTCGTGCAGCTCTACGATAGTGATGGTCTTGTCGTTGTTGGCGAGCACGGCGACGGGAGAGTCGTACTGCCCAAGCATGGGCGCATCCTTAGGTGGATGCCAGAGGGTTATGCAGTTGACACGCTCGTGTCCAACCTTAAGATTCACGGCGGACCAGGTCTTGTTGGAACCGTTAATTCGTTCGACGAGGCTGAGCATGTCGCGATGGAGCTGGGACATGGAACCTTCAGCCATGTCGGAGGAAGAGTCGAGGGAATTTAGGGTGGAACGAAAATCGCTGCTGAGCGTGTCTTCCTGTGCATCGTTGCGCCCGGAATCTCGGATGACGACAAATTCTCCATTCTCGCCACCACAGCAAATCCAACCGTGGCTAGCGACCAAGCATCTGGGATGAAAGCTGATACTCTTGATGATTTCGCACTCGCGGGTGGTGGTGTTTAGTCGTACAATTTGGTTATTGTTGGTACCGGCTGGGAAGTAGAGGATATCTTGCCCCTCTGCACTGATCAAGGATCGGAGCTGCCAGTGGCTGCATGTGGTGATGGTTAATGCGAACGGGCCTGCAACGAATGGATAGGCGGGTAGATGGGTGGCGAGACTTACATTGGCGAGATGCTGGTGCGATAGTGCTTGCGACCTTCTTTAAGGAGTAGGTTTTCAGTAGGCCAAAGACTAAGCAAGAGAGGATCGGTCAACTGCTTTTGAAGTTGGGGAGATCTAGTGCGCGGAGGTACAAAACCTACCTGGCTTCTTCGTCTATGGCCATGGTGCCAATGGCGGAGGTCAATACTGCAGCAGCAGCTCATCAAGTCGCATCGATCATAGGGGCGCGTCGGTGGGCGGACAAGGGGTTAAGCGGCACGTCTCGAGAAAGGCAGCGGAACACAGCGCGGCGCAGATCGTTGAGATTAGGTTAGATTAGAGCGGTCGAAGGATGGAGATGTAAATAGCACCCAAGGCGTAACCTAGCTGAGTAAAGGTGAGATAATCAGCTCAGCGAGTAGAGCGTGTGGATGCGAGATGGTTGAGATGGGGATGCGAATAGTGGATATGGATATGGATATGGATATGGATATAGATATGGGTACGAATATAGAAAGGTATGTAGGTACGGTTACGGATACAGGTTGGGGGTTGTGGGTTGTGGGTTGTGGTGTCGTGGTGTCGTGGGATGTAGAAGGCAAGGTCAGAATCCAAAATAGGTAGTGGTACGGTGGAAGCTGATGACAGCCGTCAGCTTCGTTTGGGGCGGAAATGCGTACAGATGATTTGTTTGTTACGACACGGCACGGAACAGCACAGCACAGCACACAGGACGGAGGCGATCACGAATGCGGGTCGACTGCAGATTCAGAAGGATTCAAGATTTGAATGGATGATGTATGGGTTTGAAATTGGTGTACTTTTGCTTTCTTGTGTGTTCTCTTGAGACAATGAAGAAAAGACAAAGATGACAAGAGAGGTGGTACGTAGCATGTAGCAATGTAGCAATGTAGCAATGTAGCAATGTAGCAATGTAGCAATGTAGCACGTAGCACGTAGCACGTAGCAACATGTAGATGGCAGTAGAGGAATAGAGGAATAGAGGAATAGAAGAGGAAAAAACAAAGTCCTTCGGAGAGGTTCCTCTCATATGACGTCCAGATTCGAAACCAAAGCGCAAGTTAACAGTACCTAGTAGGTAGCTGCTGGCCTATGAAAATCTGCATGCACCTACTACACTACATCAATGATGTTTTTAGTACCTATATTAATAGTACCCACAGCCTATTCGCGCTTCCAATGGACCTCGGAGTCTTTTATTACCTAGTACCTACCTAGTAGGTATAGATACTTCCAAGATTCTATTAGGTCAACTTCCGCTTCGTATTAGTATTGATCCATCTATGATCTGTGTTGATATGATATCGGTAGACAGACGCCTTTGATTGCAATATGTAGGCACAGAAGGACCAATTGACCGAACCGAGTCTGTCAAGCCAATTGTCTTGACCTGGGTACGCCGAGGACGGGTATGCGTAGGTACTTACCTAGTAGCAATCTGTATGGGAATGATGCCATTTCCACAATTATCCGGATATCATCTACTAGGTATGTACGTACCGGACTACCTATACGAATTAGTACTGCGGTACATACTAGGTAGTAGACTCTCAATTACTTACATCCTTACAATAGTAATTGATTGGAGTGGCAATTGCTCTCTACTAGGTACTCTTCCTTATGATAAATTGGTATTAATGCTGCTTGGTATGGTAGGTGTTAAGCTTGTCGACGTCAACTGTTCTGATGTTAGACAATTATATGCAGGTATCTTCTACTTGTTTGTGGATGTATGGACTGGTAATATAAACGGATCTACAAAAGTTGACCTATCAACAATTCCAAGTTTCGCGGTCGCAGTGCTTTGCTGCTTGGTGTGCTGCTGGCTGCTGGCTGCTGGGGCTATTGGGTACTGTGTACATCAATGGTAGAGATCAATGTAAGTGTACTGCCGTGGTATGTGCATAGAAGCCAAAACTTACCTAAGCGCGGCTCCTACCAGGTTTCGAATAATTCCAAGACTGCGTCGTTATCCGTTATCCGTTATCCACTGTCCGTGATCCACTATCCACGAGGGTACGGGTACGGGTACGTAGTGTGTTCACTTAGGTAAGCAGCTAGGAGTGCACCCTTGCCATCCTCAAATTTTTTCAATTTTCAAGCCGAAAAAAATAAAAACTGGGTCCATTCACGATATTGCCGTTTGTCACCGCCCTCGGGGAAGCTCTCAGAAATCTTCTCGCTTCTTTCCAATCGTCGAAGAAATTTTAGTACCCGCCTTCACCAATTCGCCATCCTATCCCAATCCCGTCTCCCACACGAACATAAATACCTACTCGCCGACCTATTTTACCTACTTACTTACTTAAGTAATAATAACTCAATTGATACCTTCACCTTTTCCGCATCACCTGTACATTACTTCTCTTCCTCCCTTCACTTTCACACTTTCACACTTCCACACTTCCATTATCCATCCCATCCTCTATACCCCGCCATCTTCTTCAATCCCTTCACGACAGCCATCATGATGCTGGCTTCCCGCTTCTCTCGAGCTGTAAGTTCTAAATATCTTCCCCAAGATTTTAAAATGCTTCTCAATCGAGCATGCAACTCACTGCGACGCTTTGTTTCAACAGCTTCCTCGAGCTACTCCCACAGCAGCGCGATGGGCTGCCCCTCTTCGAAAACCCTTAGGATCCAGCTTCGCTCGATATGAGTCGACAGAGGGCAAGGTGCAGGGCGCTGTCATCGGTATCGATTTGGGTATGTTTTTTTTTCCTATGCGCCTCTTTGCTTTTGGCAACTGACTAACAATTCCTTCCTAGGTACCACCAACTCTGCCGTTGCGATCATGGAAGGCAAGGTGCCCAGAATTATTGAGAACTCGGAAGGTAAGGAAAATCCAGTCTTCGCTCTATGTCTGCTGTGAGATGTTAACCACGAATCTAGGTGCTCGCACAACCCCTTCGGTAGTTGCTTTCGCACAAGATGGTGAGCGACTTGTCGGTGTCGCCGCGAAGCGACAAGCCGTCGTGAACCCCGAGAACACCCTCTTTGCCACAAAGCGATTAATCGGACGAAAGTTCACGGATGCCGAGGTCCAGAGGGACATCAAAGAGGTCCCCTACAAGATTGTCCAGCACACCAACGGCGACGCCTGGGTCGAGGCTCGCGGCCAGAAGTACTCACCTTCGCAGATTGGTGGTTACGTCCTCAACAAGATGAAGGAGACCGCCGAATCCTATCTGAGCAAGCCCGTTAAGAATGCCGTTGTTACCGTCCCCGCCTACTTCAACGACTCCCAGCGTCAAGCCACGAAGGATGCCGGCCAGATCGCTGGCCTTAACGTCCTGCGTGTTGTGAACGAGCCTACTGCTGCCGCTTTGGCTTATGGCTTGGAGAAGGAGGCTGACCGAGTTGTTGCCGTCTACGATCTTGGTGGCGGTACCTTTGATATTTCCGTCCTAGAGATCCAGAATGGTGTCTTTGAGGTCAAGTCGACCAACGGTGACACGCACTTGGGTGGTGAAGACTTCGACATTCGCCTCGTTCGCCACCTCGTCCAGCAGTTCAAGACCGACTCCGGTATTGACCTGTCCAACGACCGAATGGCCATCCAGCGAATCCGTGAGGCTGCCGAGAAGGCCAAGATTGAGCTCTCTTCCTCTCTTCAGACCGATATCAGCCTTCCGTTCATCACTGCCGACGCTTCTGGTCCTAAGCACATCAACACCAAGATGACCCGAGCTCAGCTTGAGAGCATGATGGACCCCCTCATCACCAAGACCATTGAGCCAGTTCGCAAGGCGCTTAAGGATGCCAACCTACAGGCCAAGGATATCCAGGAGGTCATCCTCGTGGGTGGCATGACCCGTATGCCCAAGGTTACTGAGTCGGTCAAGAGCATCTTCGGTCGTGACCCTGCCAAGTCTGTCAACCCTGACGAGGCCGTCGCCATCGGTGCTGCCATCCAGGGTGCTGTTTTGTCTGGTGAGGTCAAGGATCTTCTGCTTCTCGATGTTACCCCTCTGTCCCTTGGTATCGAGACCCTCGGTGGCGTGTTCACCCGATTGATCAACCGCAACACCACCATCCCTACCAAGAAGTCTCAGGTCTTCTCTACTGCTGCCGATTTCCAGACTGCTGTCGAGATTAAGGTATTCCAGGGTGAGCGTGAACTGGTTAGGGACAACAAGCTCTTGGGCAACTTCCAGCTGGTCGGCATCCCACCTGCACACCGTGGCGTCCCCCAGATTGAGGTCACCTTTGACATCGATGCCGATTCTATTGTCCACGTCCACGCCAAGGACAAGAGCACCAACAAGGACCAGTCGATCACCATTGCCTCCGGCTCCGGTCTCTCCGAGTCTGAGATCGAGCAGATGGTCGAGGAGTCTGAGAAGTATGCCGAGCAGGACAAGGAGCGCAAGGCGGCTATCGAGTCCGCCAACCGCGCCGACAGCGTCCTGAACGATACCGAGAAGGCTCTGAACGAATTCGCGGAGAAACTCGACAAGACCGAGGCTGATGGAATCCGGGAGAAGATCACATCTCTACGTGAGTTCGTGAGCAAGAGCCAGTCCGGCGAAGGCACTGCCACCGCTGCCGAAATCAAGGAGAAGACGGACGAGCTGCAGATGGCCAGCTTGAACCTCTTCGACAAGATGCACAAGGCTCGTTCGGAGTCTGGCGAGTCTGGTAGCTCCGAGGGAAGCTCGTCGGAAGCCAAGCCCGAGGACGAGAAGAAGCCGTAAATACCCCATACCAAACGGTAGTTTCTCAATTTACACTTAATCACCCCCGAAGCGGCGGGGATCTTCAAAAGAGCCCAGCCCTCTTCACCTTGTACATTAAATGTACTCATACGTGCCGCTCCGCGTCCTTTTCCAATTCCCTTCCCTACGATGAGGCCATGTCTTCAAAAAATTGCGGGCGGAGGCGGCGTTCTGAGATTTGGGGAAAGCTTTACCTACAAGCTAAACGCATTTCACGTGGTTCCGGTGATACGAATTGGGCATTTGGGGAGCAGCAGCTCGCGCATGAGCTATGTATATAAGTTTTGACGACGAACAAATTCTAATGTGACATCCCCTCTCATGACTTAATCCGTAATCCCATTGTGAAATATGACACGTATTGTAATTGCTGCTAAGATATAACTCAGTGATGCCCGGTCTATTCTTCGTGAGTACCCCCCTCACCACAGAACCCCAGGCTCTGCCGCCGCGTCTCCGGATCCATACCCTCCACCAGCCGGACTAGATCCGCGGGCCGCTCGGCGATCGAGAGAAACATGCCACCTACATCTCAGGAGCACTACGCGTCAGTCAAGTACACTTAGCAGGAGCCTAGCTACTACTACTACTACAACATAGTAGGTACCTAGGTAGGGGCATTTTACAGCGAGGAAAGAGGCGAGGGTAGAAGGGATAGAGAAGGCGATAGGCAGTTCAGGTAGAAAACAAGGAAAAAAACACACCCTCGACATGCCACGCGACGTGGCAGTGCAGGGCCCAGAGGCCCGGGTTGTCGGCGGCGAAGCGGAGGACGACGTGGCTGTAGGGCGGCACGGTGACGGTGTCGCGGCGCATCGGGTTCGCTAGGTTCCAGGTCGTCGTCGGCGGCGGCGGCGGGGAGCCGAAGGGGCCGGCGCCCCAGCCTACGATTTGGAATGTGTGGCCTGGGGTTCGCGGTGAGTTAGTTGGGTGTTTTGGGGTTTGCTTACTTGCCTACTGGGTTGGGGGTTGGAGGTTGGGACGGGATAGTTACCACTGGTGAGGTTAGCAGGCGCTCGGCGGAACAATGTACGACAGGACAGGGAAGGGAGGGGGTCTGGGGATGGGTAGGGGTGGGTGGACGCACTGCATATGCCACGGATGCTCCATGGCATCCCGCGAGTTGATCACGATCTGGGCGCCCTGGTCGGCGTCCGGGAGCAGCAGGACCTGCTGGCTCAGCCCGAAGTCCCAGCTATTGTACGCGTTGGCTCTATCAGGAGTAAACTTCTGCTCCAGCGCCTTCCAGAGCGTGGCGTTGTGGGGGAGGGGCGAGTACGAGGTCTGGAGATGAAGGTCAGTTCATGACTATGAATCCTGGGGGCTTGCCATATAATGGGATGAAGGGCTTGCTCACCTTGTTGACGAATATCCGGTTGACGTCCTGCGCCTGTCGGAACGAATACTCGATGTAATGCGTGTTCGCCTCGCCGACCTGGACGGCAGGCTGCTTGCGCATCGGCACCGGCATGTCGAAGGGCATGTCATCGCATCCTTCCCACACGTCGCCCCTGAGCCCGTTGTTCTCGACGCCGTACGGATTCGTCGTGTTCCCCGGGCTCCCGATCAGCTCGGCAGTGTCGTCGCGGTCGTCCTCTTCACCACTCTTCGCCCCTTGTCCTTCTTCGTTAACATATTGCAAAATCCCCCTTCCCTCGTACCCCACGCTCTCCAGCCCTGCGCTAGTGTAGGGTGAATACGGCAGGAAGCACGTCTTCGGCAGCGTCGCGCGCATGTAGTACCCGCCAGGCCGCTGGTCCGCGGTCACGACCACCGACGCCCGCTGTCCGAGGTTCAGGTAGACGCCGCGGGCGTGCAGGGGCTCAATCTCGACGCCGTCCAGCTCGATGATGGTGAGCGTGTGGTTGTCGATGCTGAACCAGTACGAGAAGAACGAGCTCGCGTTGATGAGACGGAGGCGCACTCGGTGGTTCGGGCGAACTGTGGTGGTATGGGGGCGTCCGCCGCCTATGCAGCTGTCGCCCGAGAAGGGCGGAGCTGGGTATGTGCTGGAGCTGACGCTGCAGTTGTACGTGCCCTGCCCGTTGAGCAAGATGTTATCTGGAATCGGCTCCACGCCGGACTCGGTGGGCGCCCATTTGGAGGTGGAATTCAGGTAGCTCTCTAGTATCTATGTCGTGCCCAAGTCACCTGGTGTCAGTGCAATTTATGGGTGAAGGCGTATTTAGATATTAATAGGGGGCGTAACTTACGACGGGGCCGTACGCATGATACACATCTGATATGAAGACCAACTTCTCGTCATCCACCCGGGGGACCAACTCATCTGGATCATGTATAATCTGCACTTCGCTGTTAGCCGCTGTTCTCTACTCGACAGGAAACAGGCAGGTCTCCTACAATAGCTCCATAGGCCCCGTCGCTATATTGCACCGACGAATGCGCATGCCACCAGAATGTGCCCCTTTGGTCTGGAACCTGAAACTCGTATGTGAAATTCTGCCCGGGTGGAATCCCGCACTGCGAGACCCCCGATACGCCATCCATCCAAGTACTCCCTCTTTGATTGATTCCGTGCCAATGAATGGTCGTACTCCGGTTCGCCATCAAGTTATTCACCCGCACCCGTATCGTGTCGCCTATGTTGGCCTCAATCAACGGCCCAGGGGACTGTTCGTTGACCAGAATCATCGGTTTCCGATACCCGTCGGGCGCTGCGTATGCCTGCGATATGTTGAACACGTACTCTCTAACCCGAGGCTCCCTTGCTACCTCGAAACCCGTGTCGAGGTTGAGCTCCGCCCTATTAATAAGCCTGTCCACTGGCACATAATCAAGGTCGTCAGAAACGCCGTATACGGCGCCGTACTTAAGCGGAGATGTGGCATACACTGTTTCGTACCGCGGAATCCCGAGCCCGAGGCCCAAGCCCAGTGCCAGCGCGAAGATGGAAAAGCAGAGGAGGGAACATATGTATACTGGCATAGAAACGGACCGCCGGGGACGCTTCCCAGCCGCGAGGAAGGGCGTATCGGGCATAGCTCCCCATGGTTTTGGCGTCCATGAAGAATTTGGGTTAGGGCTGCTTTCGCTATCGGGGAGCATGGGCCCGCTGGCGCTGCTGGAGGAGCGATGGCCTAGCATCGTGAGCCATGATGAAGAGGACAAGAACTTGGGAAGCTGGGGAAGTGTAGGGTTTATCTAGCATTTGCTTGGCGATAGCAAGGGATATATATTATTTCAATACTAGAGGCTAGGGAAATATGTATTGACGCAGAATTACCTTTGGTAAGACTTCATCCCTCATCGCCTACGGAGGTACCTGCCTAGGCACAAGGGGGAACCCCAGGGACAATCACAGCAATAGATACAAATAATTGAGATTCATAAGATTGATATCAAGCCTCTAAGCAATTGGTTTGACACTTGGTATACGCAACAGATTAGCTAGGCCCAGCTATCTTCCAAAACCAAACCATCCTTTCTTCTGTGGCTGGGCTGGCTTCCCTTCTTCAGGTTCGGGAGCGGGGGCTGGTGTCTTCCCAGGGTAATCAATGTAATTCCAAGCGACGTCAAAGAATAAAGGCTTTACGGGGATGGGCTCCACCTTGGGAGGGTATGTTACGAGATTCTTCAAATCCACGCCTCCTTCTGGGTATTCGAACAAGCGTTGTATCAATGGGTCCCTGCCTTCTTGTGGAGTATCGTTCTTAGTCTTATTCCGCATGTTATCTATCTCCACAATAGCCCGACATCGCTGGAGCTCTCCTCTCAGGAGTTGGTGGAGGAATTGGATATCGGCTTGACGAATTTCAATGTTCTGAGGGGACGAATCTGGGGCCGAAGCACCATGTTTGGAGAATAACGCGACAGACTGTTCGCATTCGTCGAATGCATGCTTGATAAGAGCCAAGGCGTTGAGCGATTGGTCGGTCAACGAGTGCGAGCGCGCAATGGCCAAACACCTATAAGACCGGTAAGCATTGATATTCGGAGTTGAAGTTGCTTGTCAGGGGTACTCACCTAAGGGCATAGAAATATTTGGTAGTAGCATTCAGCTGCCCTAATAGATCTTCGTCAGCCGCAACGCCGGGCAACTCCTTGATCGTATCGATGCTCTGCAACGTGGAATCATAGAGGACGACTTTGTCCTTAAGGCGAGCAATCTTTCTACCAGGGGGCTCTATTTTGGGCTTCTGAGAAGTGGCGTTTTTCTTGGATTTCCGAGTAGT
Source organism: Hypoxylon rickii (assembly GCA_902806535.1). Taxonomy (NCBI): domain Eukaryota; kingdom Fungi; phylum Ascomycota; class Sordariomycetes; order Xylariales; family Hypoxylaceae; genus Hypoxylon; species Hypoxylon rickii. Next base: position 502,761 of record CADCWY010000013.1, read on the forward strand.
AGTAGGTGCCGAGTCCAGTAGGGCACCGTCGTGCTCGCCACTCAATACCCGATTGCGACCGATTCTCCAGCTGATCATCTGGTAGTTGACGGCGGTACGAGTTATTTGTAGGCTCTGTATTCGAGGATCATTCTGTGAAACACCCTCCTCTTTCAGCTCGTCGATAGCATGTTTGGTAGCGTCTGCCGCATCTTGACTGGCTATCAGCACGTCGTCATACGCGGCAGCCATCTCCTTAGGTAATGTGATGTCGGAAGAGGATAATTTCTCTGCCAGCCGAGCGGTTGCCGTATAGGTTGAGGCAAGGGCAAGGGCGATAGCTGCATCTTCAATCTTCACCTCTCGAGATCTCCACGTGATGGTCTGGGGTGCATTGGGAGCGCCGACCTGGCCTTTTTGCGCGTCGGAGTCGCTCTTGTTGAGCAGATCCGGGGCTAATGTATTGATCTGGTCTACCAACGAAGTGTCAGAAGAAGGAAAGGCCTTTCTTGCGATGGTGGGTATCGCCAAGGTCCTCGGAACTTTGCTCTGGTATGCCGCATATCGGATGGAAGGATCTATGGTCTCCGACAGGAGGTCCTTGAAGATATCCCCTTTGATTGCCGCGGACAAGGCGGTGTATATGATGCGCGCGGTCGCATAGCTTCGTAGGCAGGTCTCCCAGCTCTGCTTCTCGAACTGGGTGGCACCTCGGATGATTGAAGCATACGCACGTGCTTCTAGGATATCAATGTCGCTAGCACCCGTGGTAGAGCTGTCGGATAGTATTTCCACCAGTTGTTCGGCCGCGCGAGCAGCCTTATGGAGCCTCGAGATGATGTGGGAGCGGGTTCTGCCGGTGATGCCTTTGGTATCGGTCGAGTGGGTGGCCTTGAACCTCATAGCCTCTGCCCAAGCACGTTCGGCTGTTAACAACTGAAGGTGAAGATATCTCGTCTCCGTCAGCGACACTCTGATTCTAGGATGCTAATTGGTGGTAACACGCATACTCGTGATTCTCGGACAGCTTCTCGGCCGTAACAGGGTCTTTCTTGGTAAACTTTCCTCGATTCTTGGTTGCGATACCCAATCTCTTCCGACATTTGTGCAGCTTCTTGACCAACTGCTTATGGTAGGTGGTGTAGTCTCCATAGAGCAAGGCCTGGTTCCTGGCCGACACGACAAAAGTTGTAATGTCCATGGTTTCGCGTCCGTGTGACACCAACCAAAGTCACGACAAGCTCGCGGATATTTTGGTTGTAGCGTTTGAGGCTTGGGAGGGAAGGACGGGTGTCCGGCTGGCGATGTCAAGTGTTAGAAAAAGTACAAATCCACCAAATAAATCGTTGTTGATAATTGACGACCAAGTAGTGGGGTTTTGGTACCTACCGTAGTACCTGGTAGTATTAACGTGGGGTACCTACAGTACCTACTACTAGGTATGTAGGTAGTGTTCAAAGTTACCTACTGAGCTCAGAGTAAAGATAAGCCACTGTGGCAGTGTGGCTGGGTAATGGTGCCATTGAGACCGACTTTTGTACTACGCAGTAGCTTAAATTGGAATTGAATGATCTGATTTTGCCATTTTACCCACCATCTGGACCCGCAAGCTTCAAATTGTTTAATGTTTCCAAGGTTTTCAGTGTGGCTAGGCGGGTCCGATTAGCGATTAGCGATTAGCGATAACGCTCAGTGTTACCCGGAGTGGGCCGTAAACTTAAGTACTCGTCACTGAAAAAAGTTGTGCTGTTGCCGCCGCCGCCTGCTGCCCGCTAAAAATTAATATTCTGCATATTTCAACATGACATTGATACTCGTTCACGAATACCTTTAGCTACTCCTAAACCACTTACTACCTCTGACAACGCTGTGGGCCATAGGCTCGGATACGCTATCTATTATTCAGTAGGTATCCAATGAAGTCCCCTCGTATCTATTGATATGTGAACTGGGAATATAGGTACCGTTGCTACTGAATGTTTATGGTGAGTGCATAGTCATCGGTCATCAATCACAGGGTGCCGACCTCGGATCTTCGTCTTTACTCATCTATCTACTTGGTAGTTTCAATGATGCCTTCGACAAGAAGGACCAGGTAGCTATTCGACATCTCAACCTTCGTGCGAAGTGCGAGTTGCCCCCAGCATCCCATCCCGATGCTAGAGAAGACGGCCGCCAGCTTGGAACCATGCGGTTTCCAACGCGTCGTCCCGAGGGCCGCTCAGTCCTTTCGGACTGCTAGGCAGCTCCGTGCTGCCTTCTGGAAGCACGGCGCTGCCAATATTGAGCTTACCGCCGCTTGGCAAGCTCTGATGCACGGTACTTTCGATCTTCATATAGACCCTTCCTCTGAAGAGATGTCCTCTAAGGAGAATAGAGGTTCCACCCTGGGCGCTTCGGTTTTTCTTCTCGACTTTCTGTATCCGACCGGCGCTATGTCTCTTATGCGTCGATTAACGCCCATGCCAAGCGCTTCTTCTAATCGCCCGAATACCTTCCGCTACAGCCGTCGCTTTGTGAAACCCACTTCTCGCCTCTATACCCCGTCCATGTCGAAGCGACGAGCTTCGCCTCCGAGAACCGAACCGACTAGCGGCCAGGAAACACGCGGACCCGAGGGTGAAGTCTCGGAGGTTGAGACAGGCCTGGCACATGAGGATAACCCCAAGACCGGAGACGCGGGTGGGGCTCCGGACGCGGCCGTGAATGAAGCGGTCGGAGAGGCCGACGTCGAAGGTCACGAAGTGCCGGCGCATTCCGAAAATGCTGTGAACGATTTCGAGCATGAAGGCACCGACGCTGATCATATCGAGGCGCTCGAAGAATTGCTGAGAAAGGTTGATTTTAATGATGAGGATGCTGACCGCATCTGGTATCACTACAAGGCCTTGGATGAGCAATCAAAATCCGCCTATATGCGTCAGGTGTTGCTCTCCCTTTCGAAAAGTGGTCGACTATCCGACTCGTGGAAAATTTCCGAGCTATTTCATCAAGTGCCCATATCACAATGGGACCACGATACTTTTGTCGCGGGTGTGAAGGCCGAGATCAATTTACAGAATGCCGATCGGGCCCTTGAGGTCTTTGTTCAAGGGTTAGAACTTGATGTTCTTGATAATCTATGTTTGGTCGATGCTCTAGATCTGCTGCTTTCTGCCGCCTTGCGGTCCTCTACAATGGGGCTGTTGAAGGAAATCTGGCAGCATTACCCTAAGATGGCCTCGCGGTGGGATTTTGATGGCATGATACCACAACTAAAGGATGTTGCTCGGGTACCCGGATTAGCCACGAAAGCTCTTGAATTTCAGACAAAGGGTCGCCAGGAACTCCAAGAGCTTGCTGGCACAGAAATAGGCCAGGAGGCTCTAGATTCGCTGCAAAGAATTCTTGTTCGCAAAGCGCTTTTGTCTTGCGCCGACTCCCAAGTTATCCCTCTTCTCGATGTCACGAAGGATCCACTTGCTTTTGAGGAGTTTCTGCGCTCAATAACGGAGAGAGATAAGAAAAAACTGGGAATAGATGTGTACAAGAAGTACCGCGAGCTGCCTGGGAACACGCCAACTCGCTACGTTCTATACGAAGTGTTCAAAGCCTATACTCGTCTCAGTGCTCCCATATCGGTCAAACTTGCGGGACTCGAACTTTTGTGGGGTGATTGGCATAAGTTTTATACCAATCCCACTCGAAGGGCGTTCCAGAGATATCTGGCCTTCCACGCGGCCCAAGGAGATGCAAGGCAGGTCTATACGCTTTGGCACAAGTTTATCAAGCTGTACCGTGATGACCCGAAGTACCCTGTTATACAAGGCGACGATACGTTTGGACATCTCCTTCAGGTGCACGCGGTCCGCGGCGAGGTGGAAGAGACGCAGCGTATTTTTGACGAGTTATCTACCAATTTTGGTCTTGAGCCTAATGTATACCATTGGAACATCCTTCTCAACGCCTACGTCAAGGCCGGCGACTATGACGGTGCGATAACCACGTTCGAAAACCTTTCTGCGGTAGGAAATCCGGACGCGTATAGCTATGGAACGATAATGCAGATGGCTGGCGAGCGAGGAGATCTGGGATTCACGATCGACCTATATCGCCGGGGGTTAAGTCGCCGCGTGAAGTCAAACGAAGCCATTCTCAGCAGTCTTGTCGACGCCTACTGCGAGAACAACCATTTCAAGGCAGCCGAAGACGTGTGCATTCGCGCTGTAGATAAGGGTATCGTTGCAACGCGGATGTGGAACAAACTCCTTCGCTATCACGCCCTTCGGCGCGATCTCGCCACCTTCAACAAAATTCTCACTACCATGGCCGACAAGAACGTCCCCTACAACCAGTTCACCTATCATGAGCTGCTTCTGTCGTTAGCATTATGTCGGCAATCGCAGCATGCTCTGCATCTCCTCACAGTGGCTCTTAAAGAAAAGATCTTTGAAGTCACCGTCGAGCATTTCCATATGGTCATGGGGGCTTTACTCATTACCGGCGAACCCGCTTCCGTCCGAAGCCTCCACAGACTGATGCAGGATCACGGGTACCCCAGCTCGTCTGAGAGCTTGTTCCGCTTGACGCAAGCCATTGGGCAGTGGAAGAACCTGCCTCCGGAACAACGAAGACGGCGAACGGCCACCGAATGGCTGGGTGACGCACTACGTTCCTTCAACGAGATTTACGGCCTCAATAATATAAGGAAACTCGGCAAACTATCGGCCCCGAACGCGAGGCGTAATCCTACGGGCGAGCTTTTGAGGCACAGTACCGAAAAGTTCCACTTCAGCACGATGGTGTCCATGCTTGTCCAGCTCAGGGAATTTATGCACGCTCGTGAGCTTGTAGAACTCTACCGTTTTGTCTTCCAAAACCAGCTGGATTGGGATGGGGTGTTGCCCATAGCAATGCTCAACTCCGTCATGAGCATGGACCTACAAGAGGGGCGTCATGATCGCATCAAAGATACATGGGGCCTTCTTTTTGATACCGCTCGGACGGGTGCACGATCGGCGGACTACGTCGAAGAGCTGCCGCACACGCCGAAGATCTCGGCTCGATATCGCTACATCTTATCAGGTAGCCTTAGGGTTGTGATGGATCTACTTGTTGCCGAGGAAGACGCTCCTGGACTTCAGAAACTGGTGCACGACGTTCTTGCCGAGGGGTTCGAGCTGGACAGCAAAAACTGGAACCAGTACGTGCAAGCGCTCATAAAACTCAAGCAGTACAAGGAAGCATTTGTCACTTGCGAGAAAATGCTCATGCCCAACTGGACCGGATGGCATGTCGTACGTACCAGGGAGAATGTGCGGAACAAGCTGCCGCTGGACTTGCGACGAAAGGGGTTGTCAAACCGTCACCTTCGACCTATCTCGACCACGCTATATTACCTTGCACGAGGCTACATGGAATTGGATCGACTTGGTCTGTGGTCTGGGGAAGCGACCAGAACAGCGCAAGAGATAGATAGAGAGTGCCCGCAAGTCATCCGGGCCATCAAGTCTATGATTCGGGTGCACTCCAAGCCTGAATATGAAATTCTCGATGAAGATGATTACGTTGGTATCGACACTGCCGAACCCGAGTATGAGGATAAGGAAGGTCTGGTGGGCACCAGGGAGCCAGAGCAGGATGCCGTTAGTTGAACGGCCTGCATTGTCGGGACCGATTTACCTACCTAGTACCTACTGAGTAATCATAGGAAAACATAACCCGACACCAATTGAACATGTGTTGCAATAGTATATATTTCAAACAAAATGTCAATGTATATATTCGAGTGCTCACGCCGCTGCCTACTAAGTATGTACCTGGAAGGTCTTAACGTGACCTTTATAGCGAGCTTCGCCGCCAAGCAAGGGTCGGCATCATTGATGCAGCTCGATTTCAACTACTGGCCGGCCGCTATGCGGGCATACGGGTATCGTCAAATCATCAATAGATGTCTGGCTTGACATTCCAAAGGGCGCGCTGCACGATACGCTTGTAACTCGAACTAAGTACTAATGACTACATAAGTAATATTCTGAGTCCGATTACTTCCGCTGCTTCTACCGGCCAACTAAACCAAGTAGTAATAAACTAAACAAACGCCCAGAGTTTCCCCAATGCTAATGCCAATTACACTAACTCTACCTTCATAACCTCATTGAGACGTCTTAAACTGCCTCTCATTAATGGTCTGATTAGAAAGTAATACAAGCCATTGCCATTCCGCAAGCATGACTCTTCCGTTCCCATATCCGTCCCATCTTCTGCCTCCGGGCTTTACAATGTCCCGGTGCACCCCGGAGGACGTGCCGGAGATGACCTCGGTTTGGTGAGTCGTCCATACAAACTTACCCAGTCTTTCCCGTCTGGGTCATGCAGCCACGATTGCTAATGTGCGCCGCAGTAAGTTTCGCATGCCTGTTCATGTCATGGATGCTTTTACCTTTCCGGAGGATTGCCTCCCGGAGAATGTAGGAATAGTTCAATGTCACTTCCTGTCTGGTATCCACATAGCAACCTACCGCCGTAGTCCCCGCCAGTGAGGTTGGATGCTGCGGTATGGGGCAAGATCAACAGACAGCAATGCCGCCTACGACTCCTCACTGCATAGGTACTAACACCGCACCCCCAAACAGTCATGAGCGCCTTCCCCGCCAACACCCCCTTCACGTACTGGTGGTCGCCCTCGCTGGCCGTGATGCGCGCGTGGCACGCCGCGCGGATCCAGGGGCGCTTCCAGGACCCGCACACGCAGCAGTACAAAGTCGTGGACACCACCGCCGGCACAGGCACGGGCACGGGCACGGGCAAGGTCGTCGCGTTTGCGAAGTGGGATCCGCCGCGCCGCATGAAGGGGCTGCGGAGCGGGTTCGTGCTGTACGACGAGGACGGGAGCGCGAGGAGGGTTGGGGAAGAGGGAGAGGGAGAGGGGAGTAAGGTGCCCCAGCAGATGAGCGCGCCCGAAGGCGCTGATGAGGCGCTGTACAATGGGTTCTTCGCGGGCCTGCGGCGGATGGGCGAGAAGTGGCGGGCGGATGAGAAGCTGGGTATGTACTTTCCCAACGTGCCTCTCTACCTACGTCCTGTTTACCGCCTCCGTACATACCAAGGTACCTACCTGCTAGAACCAAGTACGCATGCTAACCGAGAATGCGAACTAGCCCTCTCCATCATCTGCACGGATCCCTCGTACCACGGCCGCGGCGTCGGAGCAGCCCTCATCCAGAGCGTGCTCGCCGTGGCCGATGCCGAGGGCGTGACGGCGTACCTGGAAGCCCTGCCGCTGGCCGTACCGTTGTACCGACGGCTGGGGTTCGTCGCCGTGGACACGTTGGAGTATGACCTAGCGCGCGCGGGCATGGAGGGGAAGGCGGTGCTGACCGTCATGGTGCGTGAGCCGAGGACAGCGGCGGCGGAAACGATGTGAAGAAGGGGGCGGACGGATGAGGAGATCAACTCGCGAAGCTGTGTCTCTTCTGTCACAGGGTTGGGGGCAAGGGGCGACAGAAGGAAATTTGAAGTCGAACAATAGTAGTAGATATATAGTAGGAGTATGAATCCTACTTTCTCATCTTTAAATAAAAATAAACGCCAACGCATCGGGACATGCAGTACCGTCCGGCTCCGGCTCTAGCCGCGCACGAGGCGAGGGAGACTGAACACCAATGGGCGATGAGACACATCCAAAACCCAAGCCCGTGCCAGATATATCAACGTATCCCTTTACGCCGAGCGCTGCCACATGCCAATCCGAAGTTCCCTTCATTCGCGCAACCGGTGCTCCGGGTCTCCCTAGCCGCCGTGCCTAGCTGCCCCGGTTCGGGGTCTTCGAAGTTTGCCCATCGCGATCGTTTGTCTATGCCGGGGCTGCAATTCGCTGCGACGCAAACTACTTCTAGATGTACGCATGCAATTCCTAGGTCGCTGCTACTTTTAAGCTTGCCTTACCTGGGGGCGCCTAAAGCAGTGTAACCCAGAGCCCGACCGTTGGCGACGCCCCCTTGTGCACGCGGGCGCACGTGTGGACAGACAGGTTCCTGCGCGGGCGTTGGGTGCTGCTGCTGCTGCTGCTGCGTACCTATCTAATAAAGTGTAATATGCAGGCCGTCCGTGTGGAAGGGAAGGCAGAGAACACACACTCTCATCACACATACACACACGCCTGCATGCGCATGTGTGTGTGCGTACCTAGACACCACACGCAGGCCCTCCTACCCCGACATGGGGCGTCGCGGATGGTGTGTCGCACAGGCAGGCGGAGCAGCCAACCGTTCGCTCGGGCAATTTTCGACCATGCGAAGGCGCGGGTTACGTGCGGCATCTGGCCGGCCGGCCGTCGCAAGCAGCCGTTTATTTGTTTCCTCGCCGTCCGCCCCACGCGGATGGTCGCAGCTCGAGCGGCCGCGAACTGGCGATATGAATGTTTGCGAAGGATATGGCTTTCGCGTGTATGGGTTTGTCGTGCACTTGGGCGGGTGGTACGACGGAAAGCCTGTTCGATTCTGGCGTGTTGCCAAGCGGAGGCCCTGAAACTGCCTCCTGACTTACCGTATACCTGGTAGATATGTATTGGTTGACTACGTGGAAAGGAAAGGAAAGGGAAGACGCAGGGACGTGTGTTGTACGCACATGCATTATTTATACCTACGAGCTATATTTGTATACCTAGGTATCTATGGCGCTCGCAGGAAAGCAGAGCACAATTCACAATTTACTAGAAATAAGGGCATTGGCCTTCGAGAGGCTTGCTGCGTTGGGGGCTGGCGGTTGTCGTCGGCGTAGAATGCTAAAGGCTGTATCTCCTCTGGACAGGCACGGGATTATCGCAAGCCATCAGTATTTTTCTAATGGGTTCTATCTACTCGTTAGGGCCGACGACCTTGAATGAATCGTGGAGGTCAGGGCTGGCGGAGCTAGGAATACTCCGTCGTATGCAGTATGCAATAACACGACCCTTTACTATGTGAACCACATAGGACACCTGGTAGAAATGCGCGAGAACGAAAAAGTTGGCTTCGTCGCTGGCCACGTCGCATTTCCGATCTGGTTATTTGTCTCTGGTACGACCTTGGGGAGATACTGCCTGCATGTCATGGAAAGAAGGCAAGATTGGCCGTTTCGCTCTTGGCATTACCGATCAACGATCACTGATCAATAGGATAAGCCCCGGGCTCTAAGATCTTATCCACTGACTGTGCATTGGATCCATTGAGAATGTTCTTGGTCTCTTCTAAGGTTCTTTGTGGCGTCGGTCCGACCGCTTCCAATTTGACGGCATATCCGAGAGAAGGTATCGTTCGACCGGATTGGCCTACCTGTCTCTCCCCGATGAGATGCAACCAAGGCATATCGCACGCCTTCTTGAGATTGGACTCTTGCTGACACTCGAGATGGATTCTCTAGGTTCCAAGGTTGCTACTGGGTAGGTGTGTACTATGTATGTATAAGGTGTCAAGCGTGGCGCATTAGCATGGTAGTTTAAGCATTAACGTGCTTAGACATGGGCGTCTCCATTGTCAGCACAGCTGTCGCTTTCGGAGGACGTTCTACATAGTAGACGGCGAATATAACAGGGGCCTAGTGGACGCGCGGAAGCATTCACACGCGTCGGTTCTAACCGGAACGTTGCAAAATATCCATGACGGTCCGGTGAAATACCTTGGCCATGTTTGGATCGGAGGTTCAGGAGTCTGGATATGCCGACTCCCGGGACGAATTGGTCTGAAATGAAGGGGTTCGGTTGCCTATTTGGATACCAATCATGATCCTACCTAGAGTTCCTACTTGCCCAGGTGTCTGGTGGTAGGTATGAGCGAGAGAGAAACACGTTGCCAAAACCAAATTTCCCAGTTGAATTGGCAATCCCAATTCCCAAACCATTCATGGCGGGCATACCGCTGCGCCGGGATCGACTAGTGTAATGAGAATAGTCTTAGTGACATTCAACAACTTGACAACAACCCTCACCCATGTCGGTGAACCGGGTCCGAGAAGATGCGTGTAGCTATGCAAGCCATAGGACGCATCGACGATACTACGTCCATGGATAGTATCATGGGTGTAGTTTCCAAGTCTCAAGTGGTCGATGGGTGGTGGATCGTGGTACAGAAATGTGCATCTGAAACGACGCGATGTGTTGTAAGCGATCCGCCGCTAATCTCATCGGTTGGGTGTCCCGCGCGGCGTATACAGTAGGGTCAGCAGCCTAGGAAATATATCCAACTCAAACTCACTAGCTAACTGAGGGGTATATTGGGATGGCATGCCGAGAACGAGGACCATTGGAAGCTTCTTGTCGTTTGTGCAACGGTATGGTAATATATCAGATGGGATGACGGGATGGCATCTGCAAGTGCTGAGTCCTAACTACCGAGCTTATACTTAAATAGCAACGATGAAGAAATGAAATGGAGAGAAAAGCAAAGTACCTACCTAGTAGGCATGTATCTAATCTATAGACAAACATAACTGCCACCCCTTGCAGATTATGGAGAGAAGATCAACTCAGGGGTCTTGCTCCAGCTCCTTAGCAGCTTAAGGCCAGCAGACAGGTTAGATTAATTGCGCCAACTACCGCAATAGGAATAGGAATATTAATAAGAGACATGGATAAGTTAATAGACAGGAACCTAGATCATACCGAGATAGGATAGGAGAGGAGGGAGGAAGCTGTAACATGTTACGTGATGAAGCTAAGAAACCTGACGAACTGGGCTCTGCCTGTCGGAGGCATCCTGTAGATCACACCGCAAAGCCTGGAACTACTTTTGATAGGTGAAAATGCGCGCGATATATATCGTCATGTCAGAATTGCGCATTCCTTGAAAAGGGTATGATGGCGGTGTCAAACCAATTTGTCTGAATCGTTTCGTGGCTGAATAGGAGTGGACCATGTTCAACATGAAACACGTCTGAGCAGACGACCTGGACAGCTGGATTCGCTGGCCGCCCGTGGGCTTTCGCCTTCCCCTGTTCGCTAATTAGATCAACCCTAGGATCACCAACATTTGCACGGCCGCGTGGGCACGGACAAATCCGCCCTCTGGAGAAACAGGTGTATAGAGTGGAAGTGCACACAGAAATATCCGAGGCGACCGACTCCATTGACTGACAAGCATAGCAAAGAACAGACAAAGCACTAGCGTCATTCTCTGCAGGTGCTCGATGACGATGGCTGTCAATCCTGTGTGAGGAATAGACGGATTGGCGATCCTAACCGAGCACAGCTCTTTGAATTTGCGCTCTGCCTGAAGAGAGACCCGAGCTCGTAGTTGTAGAATCACGGGAAGAACCTTAGCTCGAGGACAAATGGTTATGAGGGAGCACAAGGTGTCAAGGTGTCGCCATGTTACCGTGTTACCTTCGGATTTGTGCAGTCGATGCCGTTTGGGAACCCCGAACCCCAATCCCCAAACAAAGTCACCGAACGCCATACATATTGAGCCATACACATGAGGAGAATGACAACTATGGAGCTTAGTTATGTGCCGATCTTCTTGCGAATGGGCTAGACCGCCCCTTCGAAGCAGGTACCAAGACCTTCGTACGTAGCACGAGTCGGCCACGTTCTCCAAGGTGTGCGACCAAATTGTACTACAGAGGCGGAGAGCGTTGTAGATCGCTAGTGTTGGAACTCCCACGCAGGTAGAGACAATGGATTGTACGCATATGCGTTGTATAATCTGCATAATCGCATAGGTAGGTACCTACTAGGTACCTAGTAGTATGCACTACACTGGGTCGACTTATAAGATATCAATGATCAAACAAATACTGAGAAATCGACAATTGAGAGCGAGCCTGGATGGAGTAAAAGCACATGACCAGCTTCGGAAGCCGATGCATGAGTCGTGCTCATGAAAAAAGGGATCCTTCTGCTACGCGGGTAGTGGTTAGAATGTCGTAAGGCTACGCCTTTTTTTATATCATAGCCGCCGAACTAGGGGAGGAAGAGGATCGCTCTCCTAGGACGACCAGACAATAGGTACCCAGTTTTGGACGGTCTTTGTATAGCCTCTTCCTTCCTATTCCTACTCTTAGCTGCTCTGTCGGGTCGCAATTGGCAATGGATTTAGGAAGTTGACACAGTTGTACGGCACTTAAGCTTCAAGGGATAGCTTGATGGCTGCTAAGTGCTGCTGGCTGGGTGGGATTAGCGGGTAACATCTTGGTCAAATGCAAATGTTGGAACATCCACTGCGATGGTTTGCTGGTGAAACTGGCAAAAGTCAAGCTGACGGGTTGGGAAGAATCCAAAACATATCGAGACAATCGAGACAATCAACATTGTAGCAGCAACGGCGAAGCCATTCCTTGTATTGCGTACTATTCTTGTAACAAGCCACTTTGGCTCGTAGCCTGTGATGGAGAAGGAGATGGAAAGGGATCCATCGCGCTTCAATGTTGCGAGTCGCAGGTCTTTCTCTCTATGAGACCGAACTAACAGGGTGTTGGGCCCTTAAAAAGGTACCAGACAGGTACGTCGGCATCATCAATCTCTATAGGCGGACATGTTGCCATGTAATTTCACACTGACGGCGGTTTATTAAAATCATCCACCCCAACGTTAGGGGGATTGCGTGTTCTGCACCGTCACTTACCTGCTTGGACCTGGTATAAAACCATGAGCTCTATCTCATAGTATGTAGGTACCTAGTAGTCACCGCAACTTTTCAATATCAACACTTAGGCTAAAGCTCTAACCTCGAAATAAACAAGTATTTCTTAATTACCAAGTTCTAAATGATTCTAATCATCTCCTATTTTGTTAATTCACTTCCATACCTTTCATGGAATTGGGTAATTGGCTAGGTACTTATCATATATAGACGTAGATGTTAGCTCCATGGGGTAATGCGCAAATTCCCAAGCTACTAACTTTAGTTTAGCTGCTTGCTATTTTCATCCTATCTGCCCTTCATCTCATACCAGGTATGTACATATGTAGGTACCTACCTAACATATCAATGCCTTCGTCTCATAACTGGGTATGTACCTAACAAGTATGCACACCTACCCGTCCATCCTCATCATACCGAGATGTTAGGTAAACTTTACGGCTTGCATGCCGAAGCTGATTAAATATCTCATCTCATATATCAAGAACACCTAGTATCTTCAATATGACTCAATAGACTTTCATGAGAAAAGTGGCATCTTAGGGTTTATATGATTGGCGATTGTCGATTGTTAGGATGATTATATGCTGAGTACAATTAGGGACACACGTAACTCGATAATGACGGATACTCAATTGACCCAAGGTCGTTAGAAATGCGGGTACAGGGATTTTCACATAAATTATTCGATTTCCGAATAGGCTACGCTAACAGCTTTAATAGTGTTAACAGCACTGAGCACTAAAGATTTAATGTACAGTGGTACAAGTGCTAAATCGGTCGGTCCCACTAAAGAATAAGGGTCCATCTCCTGAGACGATTGCGACGATTAGTGCTGCTAGCCTATTAGCACAGCCTGGAGGACACCAACCATACGCTAACTGTCCACTATAACCACAATACTAGAATCAGCATTGAGCTAGCGCACATCACTGTGCAATTGATCCAATGTAGGTACAATACGTTTACAGTTCTTTCTCCTCCCCCCCCTCCGAGTCGTGACTTCCCCCCTTTCCTACGGTCCGAACTCTAAATCGTCCAGTCGCTGCCATTTGACAATTTTGTGATTTCATGCGTTGGTTGATTTTGTTTTCTGACTTGCAAATCTTTGCGAAAACCTCATTCCCTACAAAGCACTGTTACGTTGGACAGTGTCGTCGCCATTTCCATCAATTCTTTTTCTAAATTCTTCACTTCACGCACTTTGCTGAAACAAACACGTTACTTGGTATCACGCCTTGCCTATTACGTACATGCAGCCCTGGAGATACTTAGGTACGTACTTAATATCTGCTGGGTTACCTAGAACTCCCCTCCTGGCTCCTGTCCGCCATAAGGTCCGTGGGTGGAAGCCATTCAAGTGGGCTAGTTTCACATTATTCACATCGTTCACAATTCCCGAACAATTATTCTGACTCTCCTCTTGCCTTGTGCCTTGTGCCTTGTGGCTTGCTACCTCATTTCTGTCTAACGCTCTGGACCTTGAGCTTCCCTTTACCTTGCTTAGATCCGTTACTTGCAAGTACACTGGAGTGCGTTACCGCTCACAACGTTCTGTTATTTGACACCTCTAGTCTAGTCTGCTTCTTTCCCTTTCCTCCCCTTTATTTCTCCAACCCTTCTATCGCCATCCCGCCGAATCTCGTCGAGACCGCTTCGACTACCTCGACACTTCCACCGCCGATTCTCTCCGAACCTGTTGAGCATAGGTAGCTACCTACCCGCTACCTGACTCCCTCATTGGCGTTGTCGACGACAGCCTCCCGTAGACTGTCCACCGCCGAGTACCTGGCTTATACCTCTTGTCGTGCCCACCGTCTTCTGTTCCCGTTACTTCAGTTGTCCCGAAGCTGTTGCTCTCCGAGTTGGCTAGGTGATACCATCGATGTTGCGATAATCCCGTCTTGATCGCCTTTCATGACGTACCGAGCAAACCAGATCTACGGTCACCCATTTTCTCTAATCAATAGATAAAAGAGTTTATCAAGTTGCATACCAGCTCGGTCTAATTGCGCCTGGGTCCCCAGTCTGGTTGGTTACAATGTCGGCAGGAATCATGGAGGAATATACCGATGGTCAATTGGAAAGTGACGATGTCTTTCCCTGCAAAGGATGTGGAGAGGTGAGTGGAGGACAGAACCGTAGAAAAGGGGTTGGCCAATGCTAAATTGTCTGTCTCTAATGCAGATCCTCGAGGAAGGCAAGGCATTTGAACTGGGTAAGTTCAATATTAATGTACCGATGTGCGCTCGAATAGGGGGCATTTCGCTTTAGGCTCTCAGCAACGTTCAATCTGTCTAATACGTTCGCAGCCGGGAACAGATGGCATCTTAACTGCTTCCGATGCAACACCTGCGGCACTCTCCTCGACTCCGATGCGAACCTCCTGCTTCTCGGCGACGGTTCGCTTATCTGTAACAACTGCACATACAGCTGCAGCGCCTGCGGCGACAAGATCGAGGACCTCGCTATCTTAACTGGTGAACAGGCTTTTTGTGCTGCCTGTTTCCGATGCAGGAACTGTAAGAGAAAGATAGAGAACCTGCGATATGCTAGGACCTCGCAAGGAATCTTTTGCATGAACTGTCACGAGTCCCTAATGGCGAGACGTAGGAAGAAGTCCAAGGCTGCCGCCCAGGCCAAAGCACGCGAGAAAGACGCGTCTCCCATGATAGTCGACAAGTCTCTCCCGGCCCTGCCCCCTAATGCTATACCTCCCAACGCCTTTTCTAACGACAGGGTCGACCCCGAGTCCGACACCCCTACAGAGCTTTCCCCGCGGCCACGACCCAACTACGCACGGAACGACTCGTCGCGAAGTAGTTCGAGACCGGCAAGATCACCTGAACGATCGACGGATCACGCCACAAGGGAGGCTGGCCTTCTACCTGCGCACACCTATCGCAATAACCGAAACTCTTCGATATTCTCCGGAAGCGATGTCGTCGGCGGCAATGCCGACGATCAGAGCTTCTTTATCCCCGTTGCTCTCGACCCCAGTCCGGTCCCATCCGCAACGCCTAGGTCCACTTCGGAAGCTTTGGTTGAAGCTAACAAGAAGCCCAAGGATAAGGACTACTTCAGTCTTCCGAAGCCGGCTGCTGGATCCGAGCGAAGGGATACGTCGCAGTCGTCCACGCCACATATCGCTTTCCAGGAGAAGGGGAGGCAATCTTCCTTGGACCATCAGAGCCCACCCCCCAAGGATCTGAACAGGAAGCTTTCGAAATCTTCCAGAAGCGAGAAGAATACCTCCACGAAGTCATCACCTGCCACAGACGACAGATCCCAAAAGGTGGCAAATAACAAAACGCACCCAGCAGACGATTTCAAGCTGCAGGAAGCCCCTAAGAGCAAGAAGGCAAATTCGCGGTCGGATTCCCAATCGAATGCAACTCCAGACTCCGCGGGCTCCAGGAGCAGTGGCAGCTCCGGCCGAAAAGACAAAGACGGAACCTCTGAATCGCCCCGACAACTGCACGGAAGTGACAAGACGGGCACCCCGCGCAGTTCGCAGGAATCTCGAGTCAAAGACGACGATGAGGTACGGTCCAATGATTCTTTGACGGCGTCAATCAGCAACAACGCGAAGCCCATTGCCAGGAAAGAGCTTCCTGCGTCTGCTGCTAGAAATGGTAAGTTTGCACCGAATCTAACGGATTTCCTCTGCTAACATGTTTTCTTAGCGAATGGTTCGACGCCGCGCCCTGCCAACGAGCAAAAGCCTGCTGATCCGTACATGACCCCAAGAGCGCCTCCAGCTCCCCCAGGACAAGCTGCCAACCCACAAGAACCGGCCAGCTCAGCTACCGAACCCAAAACATCCCCCAAACTACCTAGGTGGAGTTCGGGTGGTGAGTTCAGTATGGATGAGGATATGGCCCGTATTCTGGGCACGGATGAGGGCTCTTCTTCTATTCTTCGTCGAGTTTCGAACGCAGTGCGCCATGGCCGAACGAATAGTACGGAATCCAGCAACAACCTTCCCCGCGCGGGTCATACGCGAAGTGCTAGCGAGACGACCCGCACGACCACTTCGCCTCGTTGGCCGAAGACTCCAATCGCTGAGGATACCGTGAACGGTGCTGTTCATGAGCTGAATAGTCCTCTGTCTATTAACCCGAACGACGATCCTGTTTTGTTGAAACGACGTCTGCGAAACTCGGAGCAGAGGGTCGCAGAGCTCGAGCGTCAATTCAATAACGAGAAAGATCTGAAAAATCTGAACCAGAAGTTGGAGGAGAAGCGTAAGACGGTCTCCGTACTCGACACTCAGACCGAGATCATGATTCGTCAATTGGAAGTACTGGCGGGGTACGTGGAAAGGGCCAAGGAAACCAAGCGACCCATCGATCCTCGCGAACTAGAAGAATCAGCTCTTAAGGACTTTGTTCAGAAGCTCGAGAAGCTGAAGCAGTCCATGTCAGCCAGCTTAGAGCAGCTCCATACTGAGCGAGATGAGCTGGTCGAGGAGAAGAATAAGGCCATCGTTGAGAGAGATCGTGCTCGAGTGGAATTTGAACAGCTGGTTTCTAAGAACGCACAGTTGGCCGACTTGAATAACGACCTCACCAACCAAATCCAGGAGAGATTCAAGAATCACTCGGATCCGAAGTCTCCCCCGAACGGACTCGGGATCTATAGCCAGCATAAGGGCACGTCGAATCACTCGATTAGCCTAGATAACTCTAGTATCCAGACAGGCACCACTATGCTGGCCGGTGACCACGAGGAACCGATTTTGGAGGCCGGACCCACCGTGGTCAACATTCGGAAGGGCCAGGTGAAGAAGTTCAATTGGAAGAAGGGCTCTAAAGCCATGGCCCAGAACATAGCCAAGGGCGTAAATCGTACAGTCGTTGCCTTCCAGCAACCAGATCGCGAACGCCACGGACCAGGCGGTATGGGGGTTGAGAATATTGGTCTTCCTTACAACATGACAGTGGCGCCGATCGAGTCCCCAGTGGCGGTGACATACGGGCAGCAGCCTAATGGCGGCTTAAATCGTCAAGCTCCAGATGGCGGTCGTCAGGGATTCTTCGGCTTCAAGAAGGCGAATGCAATGCCCAGGAGCATGACAGCACCGAATGTACCCGCGCCAGCCGCCGCGGAAGCGCCAACGATTCTCTTTGGATCCGAATTATCAGAGAGAGCGGACTTCGAACACCGCCAAATCCCTTGTGTCGTAACCCGTTGCATCGAAGAGGTCGAGCTGAGAGGTATGGACATGGAAGGTATTTACCGCAAGACTGGTGGAAATTCGCAAACCAAGACTATCCAAGAAGGATTCGACAAAAACGGGGACTATGACATTTCGGACCCGGACATCGACATCACCGCGGTAACGAGCGTCCTGAAGCAGTACTTTAGGAAGCTACCAACGCCGTTGCTAACGTTTGACGTCTATGATCGAATTTTGGAGACAAATTGTAAGGGCAAACCAAACGAACCTGTAGAATATCAGACAAAGGCTAACCTCAAACTCCCATCAGCACTCCAAACCGACACAGAAAAGTGCGAACATCTACAGAGTGTTATCAAGCAGCTACCCCAGCAGCACAGGGACTGCCTTGAGTTCTTGATGTTCCATCTTCACCGTGTCGCCTCCCGAGAACGCGAGAATCTCGTAAGTATAATGCGTCATCTTATATCATGTTTGCCTTCTGACCCAAGCACAGATGACTCCCAAGAACTTGGCTGTGGTCTTCGCGCCCACCATCATGCGCGACCACAACATCGAGCGAGAGATGACGGACATGCACGCCAAGAATAACGCCGTGCAGTTTATCATCGAAAACACTCACAACATTTTCATTTAACTTAGTAGCAGCTGGTTTTTCCACTGCCGACCCCATCGACCATTCCGCACAATCCTTGTACATACTAGACCGGAGAAGCGCGGTCCACGGGCTTCTCGGAAGCGATACAGAAGTCAACGGCATTCGAAGTAAGCCTGGGGTTTTACAGAAATTACGACCATACGATCAGTCAGAAGCAGTGCCCTCCCCTGTTGGGCGTGGCCTTCTGAACGACTCACTTGGATTTGGTTCGGCTTTCAATTCAAGGAGGTGTCCCGGCGGCGATTTTCTTCTGTCTTCATGGTAGGAAATTTAATGATATCCTTCAAAGCATTGTGATTTTCACTTCGACCGGGGAGTTTGATTCGAACCCACTTTTTTTCGGGGACAACGGCGGCTGGATGACCCAAGTTCAAGTGGCTTCACGGTTGTGCTTTTATGAAGTTTGGAGAGAGAAGGGTGACGATTCGCGTCGTATTTACTTAGCTGCCCACCTACCTAGAAGGGGGTGGACAATCCAAGAAGAGTTACGGAGTGGAACAAGATAGAGCAGAGCAGAGTTGAGCTGAGCCTACCACAACTCGAGGAGTAGCCTTACCCCCTGGGTTCAGCTCGGCTCAGTGTTGTAGTGCATGCTCACTACAACGCTGCGTTAGCATACCAAATCAGACGAGACGTAATCAAGCCTATCGTGGAACATTGTGGAACCCCTCATTGTGGCACATCCAGACCTCAAGAAGCCCGAAGCCCTCATAAAGGTTTCCAGCCATGCTTCTTTCTTGCCTACTAGGTACATATAAGGTACATTCTTGTACCCATTGAACTTTTAAGTGACCATATCCCGCACCCATTGAGCTCTCTAGTCTCCTTTAACGATGGTTCCAGCTATTCATCGTCGAGTCGGAGCCGGCTTTGTAGAGGCGGATCTTGTTTGCGCCTGCCATGGCACCTACTCCCCAGCTGATCCCGTCGCGACCTCTCTAATTGTTTATGAACTTCGTTTTCTAAGTTCTAAAATGGATTATCGCTTTACGCGGGCCGTGATAAGGCTCGTTTTCACAGAAGGGGAGGGATCCCACCCGGAAGTCATTTCTTTCGAACCTAGAGGCAAACTTGCCTTTTCGACTGCGGAAATCTTCGATGCATTTGCGCCAGGAGGACTCGCAAGATTCGGAGGTTTGGGTGTAGAGCGTGAAACCCAAATCAAAACAATCACCGCTGGAACTATATCCGGCAGCAAAACATACTCTTCGAAAAATCTTATCCTTGAAAATGGTGTCGAGTGGGTGTTTGACGAAAACCAGTACACTAAAAGCGGAATACCCTCTAGAACCCGAGTCGCTGTGCTACTACGTCGGGCGCGGAAACCCCGATCTAGATTTGCTGGAGAGCTATCCGTCGAGGTTGATAAGTCCGGGTTGCCCTCGTTGCCCCGTCTCACGAACTTGTTCCGTGGGAAGCTTGAAGATCCTATTATATTCGACCCCGCATCCACCTACTGGGGAGGTTTAGAACGGCTGCAGTCTGATGGGATTCTTGAAAACCTCGGGGTTGTAAATCTTCAAGAACTGGCTATAGTGGTTTTAAGTCAGGGATTGGATATTAGAGGAGATACTGAAAAAGGGGAAGAGGGTGACGCACCGATCCAAATTGACGAGGGTACGACGAAGAATCGACGACTATTCAATTTCGCAAGAGGCTTCTACGAAGATGCCGCATGGTACAAATTTCGACGATTTGACACCCTAAGCCTCCTGAATCTGTACCACTACCAGGATAAGCTCGTCGAATTGGAGAAGAAAGTGGATGAGAATCAGGGTGAAGTGGACGAAGAAGATATCAAGAAGCTGGCCGTCCTTCTACGCGAATACCGTACGTCCAGTGCAGGCACGATATAGAACTGGCTTGCTAACCCCCCAATACCAGATGACGCATTAAAATCATTCAAGGAAGTGTCCCTAATGGCACGGCCATCGGAGAGTGATCAAAATCAGGCGGTGCATCTCCTAGCAGAGAAGCTGAGCGAAAGACATTACCACGAGGCGAGTGAGCTGGGTATGGTAGATCTAATACCCAAAGTGTTGGGTATCCCAGCAGATCCTGTCAGGCTTCTCCTCCAGAAGCTCGAGTCGCAGGAAGATAACACGAATCCACATGGTAAGTTCGGGCACGTGCACCCGCAACCAACATCAGGTCGGGCTAACACGCACAGAACTGAAGCAATTTTCCTACACCAAAGCGCCGCCGGGGAAGCCGGCTCCCAAGGTGCGGGAGATATCGCCGTTCGTGGACGGAGGCGCGCGCTTCCTGGTCTCCATCATCGGCGGCGTGTTTTTGCTGGCGCCCATGTACGCGCTCACGTTCATCCGCGACCAGACGTACAAGCTCGTCACCATCACCCTATTCGTGATCCTCTTCGCCGTCAGCATCGCGCTGGGCACCAAGGCGACGAACCAGGAGCTGCTGTCTGCCACCGCCGCGTACACTGCGGTGTTGGTCGTGTTTATCAGTCAGACATGAAGTGGCCTCGGGTCTCTCTTTTCGGCGGGGACCGAATGTTCTCGGGAGATTTTTCTGACCTGAATACCTTTGATGGCGAGGGAGCGGTAGTTACAGTCTACACTCGAATTTTTGGTATTGATTTAGGTCATTTGGAAGAGAAAACAGAGGAGGATGATATGAGCTGATTCTATAAGAGGGACACTGACCCGTAAGCTCTCCATGCTTTTCTAACAGCTCACACGAATTGGGTAAATGCCAAACAATCCTATCAGCGAATCACCGCCCTAACTATAGTTGCGCTATTCACACGTCGTTTGCGGGAGACGTTATAGCCCCTTCAAGTTCAAGCACCCGAATACACTGACCCTTATTCGAAGCAGCTTACGTAATAACACTTACTTTCAACACTGAAGAAACCATTCACACAAAAGTCGAGGAGCCCTTCGCCGGCATGGCGACGATCCTGATCTTGTTATCACCAAGGTGTAAGGGCAATGATATGTTGACAATTGACCTTGACTAAGTCCATCCTAGCCAGGGTAACTAAAACGGCAGGAGGTTGGTCACAAGATAAAGGGATACTACCTGATTGGCCATATTCGTATATCTATCAACGGGGATGCTCCCCTATCTCATATAACAAAGCCGGCGTTGATACATTGTTCCTTGATATTACTTGACGAGTATCCGCGCTTGTATTGCCGGTTCGCATGATAAACCGCGGCAAATTCATATATAATGGCGATGATAGGTAGACGCTCTGTTTTGCTTCCGCATCACGGGGTAGCTAGAGAGTCTTGAATTCGAATAGACCTAGGTACACAACATGGAAAGCAATCGCTCTTAACTATTTGTCTATCGTATCATCTGCTCGTATTACGGGGAAACATACCGCACACGGACAATGGTGACCGAAAAGAATGGCGATGCGATGCCGAAGAATGGGGTTGGGTGCGAAACCATGGATAACGGATTCGATGAGCGCAAGACGGCGCAAGGGTTCGCGACGGAACCTGACATTGAAATCGCGAACGGCCATCTGGCCGACCTCGAGGTGGACATTCGCGACATTCTCTCCAAGGCCGAAGAGGAGGGCGACTGGGATGCAGACACGAGCCCGTTCCCGGCTGTGCGGGCAGTGGTTCCCGAGACGGACGACCCCGCCATTCCCGTGAACACTTTCCGGGCTTGGTTTCTGGGCATCGTAAGCAACGTGCGGTCCGAGAATGCTCGCCGGGTTTTTCATTAACACTGGGCAGCTATTCGTATTCCTGGGCGCCGGCGTCAACCAATTCTTCTCGCTGCGGTACCCCGGAGTCCACATCGTGTCGCTCGTCGCGGAGCTCCTGGCGTACCCGCTCGGCGTCGCCATCGCCAACATCCTCCCCATCGGCCGGTGGAACCCCGACCGACGCTTCAACATCAAGGAGCACGCGCTGGTCACCATCATGAGCAACGTGTCCTTCGGCTTCGGCTCCGCCGACGCCACGAACCTCATCCAGGCCTCCAAGTTCTACGGCTTCGACATGCCCACCGGCTTCTCCGTCCTGGTCGTCATCTGCTGCCAGCTCTGCGGATACGGCATCGCCGGCTTGTCCAGAGCGATGCTCGTCCAGCCCGCGACTATGATCTGGCCCGGCGTGCTGGGGAACGTGGCCCTGCTGAGCTCGATCCATTCGCGCGCCAACGCCGTGGCGGATGGGTGGAGGATCACGCGCATCAAGTTCTTCATGGTGGTGGGGACCGCGGCTTTCGTATGGTACTGGTTCCCGGGCCTGATCTTCACCGGCCTGAGCTATTTCTCGTGGATATGTTGGATCGCGCCGGACAACCTCGCCGTCAACCAGGTGTTTGGCATGGTGACGGGTCTAGGGTTGTTTCCCTTGACCTTCGATTGGGCCATGGTCGCGTACAACACGAACCCGCTGCTGAGTCCCCACTGGGCTGCTGTCAATGTGTTTGTGGGCTTCGCGGTCTTCTTCTGGATCGCGACGCCTGCGATCTACTACACCAACACGTGGTTCACGTCGTATCTGCCCCTGTGTACGGCAGATGTTTACGACCGCTTTGGAGAGCTCTACGACACGGCACGGATCACCACGAACAATCTCTTTGACCAAGAGAAGTATGCGGCGTACTCGCCACCGTACTTGCCCGCGACATTTGCTTTTGTTTATGGATTGGCTTTTGCTTCGATTACCAGGTAAGCTTAAGTGCATACTTGCCTAGTATTATCACCAAAAACCAGGCAGACAGGCAGTTATATTCGCTTGCTAACTGTAAGATACTAGTGTTTTATCGCATGTTTACTTCTTCCACTGGGATGAGATCAAGCATGCTCTCCGTGGATCCCTCCGACTCGACATCCACGCGCGACTTATGAAACCGTACAAAAATGTGCCTTGGTACTGGTGGTCCAGCATCGTACTCATCGTGTTCGGATTAAGCATCGCCATGACCGAGGTGTACCACACGGGGCTGCCCGTGTACGGTATCGTGCTCGCGCTCATCATCCCGGCCATCTACATGGTGCCCTGCGGCATGATCCAGGGCGTGACAAACGTTAATGCGAACCAGCTGAACGTCCTCTCTGAATTCATAGGTGGGTATCTGTTCCAGGGGAAGCCGGTCGCGAATATTCTGTTCAAGATCCTCTCGCAAGATGTCGTGGGCCAGGGGCTGTACTTTGCTGCGGATATGAAGTTGGGACACTACCTGAAGATCCCCCCGCGGACGCTGTTTTGGGCGCAGGGCTTAGCTACCGTGCTTGGTGCCTTGACGCAGACTGGAGTTACGCTGGTGAGTAGCTCTGAGTGGTTTCCCACTCATATTTTGAACCCCTTTATGTCCCCTCTTCGAGGCCATTAGCTGTGACCCGCCCCGGAACACCCAATCCTACGTTCCTATAAATCACCCGCATGGAACCTTTACTGACCTGAATGGCATAGTGGATGCTGGGAAATATTCCCGATATCTGCTCGGAGGACCAGCCTAACGGTTTCAGCTGCCCCCAGGGCCGAACGGTCTATAGTAGTTCCGTCATCTGGGGCCTGGTTGGCCCTGCTCGCCTGTACTCCGTCGGCAAGATCTACAGCAGCCTGCTGCATTTCTTCTGGATCGGGCTCGTCTTGCCGCCCATCACGTACTACATCTGGAAACGCACCGGCAGCGATT
Source organism: Hypoxylon rickii (assembly GCA_902806535.1). Taxonomy (NCBI): domain Eukaryota; kingdom Fungi; phylum Ascomycota; class Sordariomycetes; order Xylariales; family Hypoxylaceae; genus Hypoxylon; species Hypoxylon rickii. The sequence goes on from CADCWY010000013.1 coordinate 526,810, forward strand.
TCGTGCGCAAGATCAACTGGCCGCTGCTCTTTGTCGGCACCTACAACGTGCCCCCGGCCACGGGCATCAACTACAGCAGCTGGTACATCGTCAACCTCGTCTTCAACAAGATCATCTACAACAGGTTCTACTCCTGGTGGACCAAGTACAACTACGTCCTCGCCGCGGCTCTCGACACGGGCCTTGCCATCAGTGGTATCGTGATCTTCTTCGCCGTGACCTATGGGCCAAACGTGCAGTTCCCGGATTGGTGGGGAAATACGGTGTAAGACCCCCTCCGTGCCTAGATTCACTTGTTGTAATATTATGGTGAAGCTGACTATCAGTCTAGGTGGCAGAATACCGCAGATGGACAGGGCCTGCCTTGGTTGCCAATGCCGGACGTGGGGTACTTTGGGATGGCAAACGGGACTTGGTCTTGACGAGGAAACACTAGAACAATTAGACCGAAGTATTTACTATTCATAGGTAGGTAAGTTATGGCCACTGAAATCGATTGCTAGTACTTTTCAATCCATACGCGTATACCGTAGTAGAAAGGTGTGATCCTTGATGCTGGCAAACTGAAGACACACGGAAACCGCCCTCAATTCTCCGTCTACCGCCCATATAGCAACACGTAAGTCTCAAACCTACTAGTAAATTGGCGAACGCTCAATACTATCGAGGGTTTTAAGTCTGGTAAGTATGTTTCCTCTATTCGTTCTAGTGGGTGGCCATATTCGGCCTTTTTACTGCGTTTCGTTACCAAGAACCTCATTCTTCGGGCTGGTCGCAACGGCTAATTTCACCATCTTCAACTGTGTTGGCTATGGAATTGATAACTATTACCTATGAGGTAGTATCGAATTGCTATATTAATCTTGTGAATAGTTGTTGGTTTTCCTATATTCAATGCTGCGCGGCTGGGCGTATGATGGGAGCTTACATTTTCTTACGTGAAGAATCCTCCCCCCCTATAGAATGTAACAGTTGGAGCAAAACAACACCAAAAATATCATCTGTTAGCATCAGGGGCCATAACACCAGTCTCCTTCTTTGGAGATGAATAGTGAAGATTTGGGCAAGTTGGCGATTATTTAAGGGCACGCTTCGGTCGGGATTTCTTGTACGACAAAATACTCGACACGGCAATCCAAGACCCAATCATCATCAAGTACAACACACATTTCGGTCACGAATCACCTATTCATATATACCCACCGGCACCATGCAGTTCACTCTCATCGCTATCGCTACTTTCCTCGCTGCAACCACCGCCTTGCCTTCGGGGCCAGATACCCGTCCTTCGCTCCAGCCCAGAGTCGAGCTCCCTCAATGCCGACCAGGACACGGTGCGTTCTTGCGTTCTGCAATCTACTACGGCCTACAATTCAATCTTGAGATGCTAACAGCACTTAGCCCCCTGCGATGATGATATGAACAGCTGCTGCAGCGGGGTGTGCTCGAAGGACAATGCATGCGGTCGCTTGTCGTGCCTATAGACGAGTTTTCTTGGATGTGGCATCCGCGCTGACGGCTTTGATGAGACGAGGGCTTTTTGAGATTGGTTCTAGTCGGATTTCCGTTCTCACTTGCCTTTTAGAGTTCTGATGAGGCCGGAGCGCGGCGATGGGATAATGGTTGCAATGGCTTGAGTAAGAACGAAAAGGGCGTTTGTTGCCTTGACAGAGGGAGGCTATTAGGGCGAATAGGGGTTATGCATTCTACAGTACATATTATTGATCTTCACTATTGTCTATATTGAATTAGGTACCTAGTATGAATGAAGCTCAAGAGTCCTCAGATTTTAGATGGAATCCTAGATCCCTTGGTATCCCTTTCAAGCAACCTGAAATTTATTGTATTCTGGCACCGCTATCTCATCTCCCTTGACACCCCGTCTCTTATCCAGCATCCATTGGTATACTTCCGGATTATTATACGCCGCAGTCCAACTATCGTGCATCAAATCGGGATACCTCGTAAACTTGACCGGCGGCGCCCCCGCCTTATTCAGAGCGTCAACCATCTGCTTCGAAGCTTTCACGGGTATGATATCGTCCAGATCCCCATGATGCACCCTTGAAGAAATGATTAACATCTTACGTACCGCTTGAGCACTAGGTAGTGACAAACCCACCAATGCGGAATATGCCTGACATGCGAAACCCGCAACGCATCGCCGCCGCCGCACACCGGCACGAGCGTCGCAAAGCGCCGCGGGGTGTGCAGCGCGAGGTCCCAGGCCCCGTAGCCGCCCATGCTGAAGCCGGCGACGTGCACGCGGTCGACGTCGACGCGGTCCCGCGCGACCACCTCGTCCAGCAGCGCCGACAGGATCGACGCGCACTGCGACTCCCCCACCCCGTGCAGGAACAGGATCAGCGGCCACGTTCTTTGCGGATCCGTGTCGTAAGATGGGGGTAGCGAGACGTAGTGCTCGTATCCGAAGGGCGCGTTGGAGCGCCGCTGGTCGAAGAAGTGGAAAGAAATGTGCTGCGTCCTTGCATAGGGGTGTCCCGGATCCTGCGGCTTTCTGGATGCGCTGCTGTCTGTTGCCATGACTACTTGGGGTGTTCGTTTGGGTCCGCGCTTTGCTCGGTGGAAGTCATGTAGAGCGTTCGGGTTGATGTTGGGATCTTCTCTACGAGGCTCCATGGAGGTCTTCCGGACGGAACCTGGATTACTTGGTAATTGCGTTAGTCTAGTCACTACAATTAAATTTCTATTCAATATCGATTGTATTTCGCTTTTGGAATTTCTGACTCTTCGATAGGAATGATGAGGCGAAAGTAGAAATGGCAATACTCCATGTATGAGGTCATGGTTAAGTTGTTGTGGCAAATGCCTCGCCGCAGACCATCCCAAGCCAGGTACGCACCTGAATATACCAAAGATCGATTGAATATCAGATACGCACTGTCGTTTGATACTATTCATTCTTACATCTCTAGCGCTTGGTGTTCTCAAGCTTCTGTTTGGTGCTTCAAGTATCCTAGCTTGTAAACACAGATATTATCTTTAGGGCTGCTTCAATGTTGGCTTGTATTGTGTCATTGATATTAATATTAATGATGATTTTGTTTTTGTTGGTAGGTATGTACGTTTAATAGGAAATGACAAGTAAAATAGAAATAATAAGTGGCGAGACGATAATATTATTGTGTTTAAGGAAGAAAAGAAAAGTTAATCTAAGGAGTAGGCGGAAAACTTTGCTCCTTATATGTTCTAAGTATATAAATATTTTTTTGGCTAAATATGTATTGTATAAGTATGTATTATTATTATGTAATTATTATTTATTTTATTTTTTTGCGATTAATTAATTGCGAATTTTATGTTAATTTTTCGTTTTATTTATTTTTTAATTTTAAATTAATTTAATTATTTTTATTAATATTTTTATAATTTTATTTAAAAATATTTTAATTATAACGTTAATAAAATTATAATTATTATAAATTTAATAAATGTTATTTATTTCTTAATTTTTATATAATTATTTTAATGTTATTAAATTAATTATTAATTTTTTATTAATATTATTTATTTATATTAAATATTAATATAAAAAAATTAATATATAAAATTAAGGAAATTTTAAAAAAAGTTATTTTAAAATAATATTAATAATATAATAAATAATATAATTAACGTTAAACTTTTAAATTATTTTATAAATTTTATTAATTAAAATATTATATATTATATATTTATATTTAATAAATAATTAATAAATAATATTTTTAATAATTTATATTTTATTATTTTATTTAATTAATTATTTATTTTCGAAAATAATAACGTAATTAATTTATAAATTAAAATTTTAATTATTTACAAATAATTTATCGATAAAAATATAAAAACGGAAATTTTAAAAATTAAAATTAACGTAATTAAATCTTTAATTTTTATTATTTATTTATCATTAAATTTTAAAGTTAAATATTTTCGTTTTTTAAGTTTAAATTATAAATATTAAATTATTATTAAATAATTAAAAATAATTTTAAATTAATAAATTAACGAAATATAAATTTTATAAATTTATTATTTAATAAATTTTTAATTATATTTAAAAATTTAAAATTTAATAAATTAAATTTTTAATTTAATTTTTATATAATAAATACGACGTAATTTTTTTATAAACATTAATATAAAACCGTTAAAATCTTTAATTTTTTATTTAAAATTTTTAAAAACATATTTTAATTTCGGTTTTTATAAATATTAATAGTTATATAATAATAATACGTATTTATACGATACGTATTTAATTAAAAAAATATTTATATATTTAAAACATTTAAAAAATAAAGTTTTTACCTGTTTTTAAATTAGCTTTTCCTTTTTTTTTAAACATAATAAAATTATTATTTTACCATTTATTATTTTTATTTTTATTTATTATTTCTTATTAAACGTATATATTTATTAATATTAATTAATGTTATTAAAAATTAATAACATAAATTAATAAAATTAAAAAATCACTATTATAATAACCTGAAAAATCTTATTATAATAATATATGTAATATTAATAATTAATTTTTCATTATTTTATTTATAATAAAATTTAACCCTTTTTTTATAATTTATTTAAATTTTTCGATAAGATTTAAACTTTTTTTCGTTATTTTTCCTATTTTCCCAGCTTTAATTTTTTTTATAATAATATAAATAAATTTTTAATATAACTTTAAAATTATAACTTTAATAATAACCTTATTACTTAAAAAATATGAACGAATTAAACGATTTATTTTCGTATATTTTTAATTAATTTATTATTTTTAAATAATAATTTAATTTTACGGTTATAAAATGATAATTAATTTTAATATTAAATAAGTAATTTAAAAATAAAAGAATATTTAAATATTTATAAAATTAATAAATTTTAAAATAATCGATAAAAATGTTAATTACGTTTATATAATAAAAAAATATTTAATGTATATTTAAAGTATTTTATAAAATTTAAATTATTAAACTTTTTTAAATGTTAAAATTATTATAATTAATATTATAAAATACGTTAATATAACGAAATATTTACGTGGAACGATATAATTTTAATTATTTTAAGAAATTTATTAATTTTTTAAAATATGTAATTTATTATAATAAAATTTTAATAAATTAATAAAAGCTTAATAAAATGGTTTAATATATTAATATAGAAAATATTTATATATTATACGAAATTAAGTTTAATTTACCTCAAATTATAAATAATAAAATAAATGTAAATAATAATATACGGTTATTTTCTTATAAATTTTTCGATTTTAATAAATTAAGGTTATAATTTTAGCTTATTTATTATCCCGGCCGAATTTTTTTAATTAACCATTATTTTTATCGCTTAAATGTTTAATACTTTTATTATTTATTTTATTTATTTCCGGTAATTTATTTTTATTATTTTATATGTTATTTTCGGATTAATTATAAAATTTAATTAATTAGTTTTTTTAAATCTTTTTTTTAATTATTAATTAATTAAGAATAAATTTAATAAATAGCCTTTTTTCTTTTTCTTTTTAATTTTTTAAAATTACTAATGCTTTTTTATTTTTTAATTATTTTATAACTTTTTATTTTTTATAAATTTATAAGGTGGTAATTAAGGGTATAACTTTTAATAAAATAATAAAAGTAAATATCTTAATTTATTATATTAAAAAATGTTATTAAACTTTTTAAACCGTTAATAAATGGTTTATATATAACTTAAGCGGTACTTTTAAACGTTATATTAAAAGATAAAATTAACTTAATAAAATTACGGTTTTTCCTTTTAAATAATTTAATTATTTATATTAATAAATAATTATTAATGGTAAATTTTAATGCTTATTAATAATTATTTAAGTAATAATTATTATAATATTTTTTAATATAAATCTTTAATAAAATATGTTTTTAATTATTATTAATTATTTTAAAAACTTGAAATAATAAAAATAATTATACCGGTAAATCTTATAATATTTTTAAAAATAAATTCCGTTTTTTTTCGACGTTTATTATATTATAAAAATATAATAAATTTAATTTTATGTTATATTTTTAATAATTTTTTAATAAAACAGCTTTATATTTTTTTATAATATTTTTATTATTAGTGTTTTATAAATATATACTTAATTATAAAACGTCATTTTAATATTAAATAAAATAAAATTTAATATTATTACGATTAAATTACGATTATATTTTTAATATTAAAATTAATAAAAAATATAAGTAAAAATAATTTAAAAATATTATAAGTATTTTTAATAAACTTTTTATATTAACGAATTTTTAATTTTAAGTTTAAAAAAATAACAATTTATTACCGTTATTTACCGTATTTATTAAATTATATTTTAATTATAACATATTTTATTTAAGCTTTTATTAAAGTTTAAAAACTTAATTAATAAGTTTCGAACATTTATTAAAACTTATAAAATCATAAAAATAATTAAGTAATATAATTATAAATATAACGATAATAACGAAAATAAAAAAACTATTAATATTATATCGATCGAAAATATTATAAAATAAATAAAAAAAAGTATAATATTAAATAAAATTTGAAAATATAAAAATAACGTTATTAAGTTTATAAAAAAAAATGTTAATTTATTAAATATTTTAAATAAAAATGTAAAAAGCTAAAAAAATTAAAAATTAAGTAAGGTTTTTTAATAAAAATTATGTAACATTTTTAACTAATTATAAAAACTTAATAATTTTAATTTAAAATAAAATTAAAAAATGTAATAATTAAATTAAAAATAAATTTTAAAAATAACGATAATTTATTTTTAATTATAATTTATTTATTTAATTAAATATTTTAATATTATATAATCGTATATTTTTATCGGATAAATTAGTTTCCGATAATATTTTTTTAAATTAATATATAAAAGATGTTTTTAAAAATCATATTTAATATAAAAATTATTTGTGTTTTTACGGTCGAAAAAATTAATATTTAATTTTTATTAAAAACATTTTAATAAACGTTTAAAAATAAATAATACCCGTACCGGTAAAACTAATATCCGTTTTAATAATAAATAATTTATAAAGTTTTTTAAAATTATTATTATTAATACCTTATTTACCACATAAATTTTTATATTATAAATATTAATATTTCATTTTTATTTTTATTTAAAGATATAAATTAATTAAAATTTATTTTAAAAATATTATTAATTAATTAATGTGTAAAAATAATATTATAATTAACGTTACCCGAAAATAAAAATATTTATAATTTTATTTTAAAAGCATCACTTTTTTATAAAAATAAAATTATAACGTTTTTATATTTATTTTAATTATTTATCGGTTATTAAATTATATGATTTTTTAAATAAAATTAGTTATAACGTTAAAATCGATAATATTAAAAAATTAATAAATTTTATTATTATTATTAAATTAAAAATAAGGCTTTTAAAAGTTTAAGTTTAATTTAAAAACTTTAATATAAATTTTAATTATAAGGTAATTATTAACGTTATATATTTAAATAAATAATTTATATTTTATATTATTAACGCGGTTATAAGTTTTTAAATAATACGCTTTTAAAAATTTTTTATTAAGGAAATTTAAAAATATTTAAGTAATATTAAATTAATATTTATCTTAAATTTTTTAACGTTATTATTTACGACGTTAATATTAATTTTAATAATATTAAATTTAAAAATAAGGCTTATATTATAAAAATCATTTATTATTAAATTTTAATAAAAATATATTAATTTATTAATAAAATTAAAAATATTATAACCTTATATAATAAACTTATAAAATTATAAATAATAAATTTTAAGGATTTAATTTTAATATATTTTAACTTTAAATAATAATAAAAGTAATTAATAATATCGTTAATTTTAATAAATTTATTTTTACTTTATTTATATTTAACGTATACTTTAAAATTAATATAAATTTATTATTAATTTTAACTTAAACTTAAAAGCTTAAATTATTTAAAAATAATAATAAAATTAAAAATTAAAAATATAACGGTTAATTAAAATGTTTTAAATATAAAAAACGGCTTAAATATTTATAAAACGTTTTTATATTATTTTAATAAAAATAAAATCTTTATTTATTAAAAAAGATAAATAAAAAGCCTTTATAAAATTATCATTATTATTAATAAAAACGTTATTATCGCTTTTAATATATTAAGCGGTATTTTAACTTTTAAAAATATTTATATTAAATTATATATTTAACTTTAAAAACGTTATAATTCGTAAAAAATTAAAAGTTTAATTATTTAAGCTAATTTTTAATTCCGATAATTACGTAATTATATTAAAAAAACCTTATATATATAAACGATTTTCTTTATATCGTAACCTTATATTTTATAATAAAAAAAAGATAATTTCATTTTAATATTAAAATTTTATATAAACGAAAAATAATTATATTAAGTAAATTATACGAAACTTTAAACATAAAAAGCTAAATATTTTATTTTTAAAAACATTTTTAACTTAAAATATATAACTTAATAACTTATTAAAATGCGATAATTTTTAAGTTATATATAATTTATAAAATTAAAAATAAAAATATTTCGGCTTTTTATAAAAATTATAATTAATAATTTAAAGTTATAATAATTCCGATAAAAATTTATTATAACGTATATATTTATTATTTAAAAATTAATTAACGTTTAATATTTACCTTAATATTTATATTATATTATTAAAAATAAAAGTTATAATTTAAAATATTATTATAACTTATATTTAATCCGTTATATTAATGTAAAAATAATTTTTATATGTTTATTTATTAAATTAAAAATAAATATTTTAAAAAATATTATTATATATTATTAAATTTTTATATAATTTCGTTAAATTTAAAACGTATTAATTTAAAATATATTTACGTTATTATTAATAATAATTATATATAAAATTATTAATGTTTAATTTATATTTATTTATAATAAAATTAAAACTTTTAAACTTACCGGTTTTTAAACGGATAATATTTTTAATATTAACATTAATAAATTTTTATTACCGAAAATAAAGTATTTATAAAAGCCGAAATTAAAGTATATCTTTAAAAATCTTAAATAAAAGAATTAAAAATTTTAATAATTTTCGTATTAACATTTATAAAAAAATTACGCCATATTTATTATGTAAAAAGTTAAACTAAAAAATTTAACTTATTAAATTTTAAATCTTTAAATATGGTTAAAAATTTGTTAAATAATAAATTTATAAAATTTATATTTTATTAATTTATTAATTTAAAGTTATTTTTAATTATTTAATAACGGTTTAACATTTATAATTTAAATTTAAAAAGCGAAAGTATTTAATTTTAAAATTTAATAATAAATAAATAATAAAGATTAAAAATTTAATTACGTTAACTTTAATTCTTAAAATTTTTATTTTTACATTTTTATTAATAAATTATTCGTAAATAATTAAGATTTTAATTTATAAATCGGTTATATTATTATTTTTAGGAATAAATAATTAACCGAATAAAATAATAAAATATAAATTATTAAAAATATTATCCATTAATTATTTATTAAATATAAATGCGTAATACGTAATATTTTAATTAACGAAATTTACGGAATAGTTTAAAAGTTTAATATTAATTATATTATTTATTATATTATTAACATTATTTTAAAACGATTTTTCTTTTAAAATTTTCTTAATTTTATATATTAATTTTTTTCCTTATATTAATACTTAATATAAATAGGTAATATTAATAAAAAAGTTAATAATTAATTTAATAATATTAAAATAATTATATAAAAATTAAAAATAAATAACATTTATTAAATTTATAATAATTATAACCTTATTAATGTTATAACTAAAGTATTTTTAAATAAAGTTATAAAAACATTAGTAAAAATAATTAAATTAATTTAAAATTAAAAAATAAATAAAACGAAAAATTAACATAAAATTCGTAATTAATTAATCGTAAAAAAAATAAAATAAGTAATAATTATATAATAATAATACGTATTTATACGGTATATATTTAATTAAAAAAATATTTATATATTTAAAATATTTAAGGAATAAAATTTTCCGCTTATTTCTTAAATTAGTTTTTTTTTTTAAACATAATAAAATCATTGTTTTATTATTTATTATTTTTATTTTTACTTATCATTTCTTATTAAACGTATATACTTATTAACAAATATTTTATTTTTAATAATAAAAATTTATTAATGTTAATATTAAAAGTATTATTTATTTAAAATTAATAAATTCGAAAAGTTTTAATTTTATTATAAATAAATATAAATTAAATATTAATAATTTTATATATAATTATTATTAATAATAATATAAATATGTTTTAAATTAATACGTTTTAAATTTAATAAAATCGTATAATAATTTAATAATATATAATAACGTTTTTTAAAGTATTTATTTTTTAATTTAATAAATAAATATATAAAAATTATTTTTATATTAACGTAATAAATTAAATATAAGTTATAATAATATTTTAAATTATAATTTTATTTTTAATAATATAATATAAACGTTAAAATAAATATTAAATATTAATTAATTTTTAAATAATAAATATATATATTATAATAAATTTTTATTAAAATTATTATAATTTTAAATTATTAATTATAATTTTTATAAAAAGTTAAGATATTTTTATTTTTAATTTTATAAATTATATATAACTTAAAAATTATTACGTTTTAATAAATTATTAAATTATATATTTCGGGTTAAAAATATTTTCCGAAAATAAAATATTTAATTTTTTATGTTAAAAGTTTTATACGATTTACCGGATATAATTATTTTTTATTTATGTAAAAATTTAACGTTAAAACGAAATTATTTTTTTATTATAAAATGTAAAGTTATAATATAAAAAAATTATTAATATATATAAAGTTTTTTTAATATAATTATATAATTATTAAAATTAAAAGTTAATTTAAATAATTAAACTTTTAATTTTTTACGAATTATAATATTTTTTAAAATTAAATATATAACTTAATATAAATATTTTTAAAGGTTAAAATATCGTTTAATATATTAAAAATAACGGTAATATTTTTATTAATAATAATAATAATTTTATAAAAGCTTTTTATCTATTTTTTTTCGGTAAATAAAGATTTTACTTTTTATTAAAAACGATATAAAAATGTTTTATAAATGTTTAAATTTTTTTATATTTAAAACGTTTTTAATTAATCGTTATATTTTTAATTTTTAATTTTTATTATTATTTTTAAATAACTTAAGTTTTTAAATTTAAATTAAAATTAATAATAAATTTATATTAATTTTAAAGTATACGTTAAATATAAATAAAATAAAAATAAATTTATTAAAATTAATAATATCGTTAATTATTTTTATCGTTATTTAAAATTAAAATATATTAAAATTAAATTTTTAAAATTTATTATTTATGATTTTATAAATTTATTATATAAAGTTATAATATTTTTAATTTTATTAATAAATTAATATATTTTTATTAAAACTTAATAATAAATAATTTTTATAATATAAGTTTTATTTTTAAATTTGACATTATTAAAATTAATGTTAATATCGTAAATAATAATATTAAAAGTTTAAAATAAATATTAATTTAATATTATTTAAACATTTTTAAATTTTTTAATAAAAATTTTTTAAAAATATATTATTTAAAAATTTATAACCGCGTTAATAACGTAAAATACGGGTTATTTATTTAAATATATAACATTAATAATTATTTTATAATTAAAATTTATATTAAAATTTTTAAATTAAATTTAAACTTTTAAAAATTTTATTTTTAATTTAATAATAATAATAAAATTTATTAATTTTTTAATATTATCGATTTTAATATTATAATTAATTTTATTTAAAAATTATATAATTTAATAATCGATAAATAATTAAAATAAATATAAAAGTATTATAATTTTATTTTTATAAAAAATGGTATTTTAAAATAAAATTATAAATATTTTTATTTTTAAATAATATTAATTATAATTTCGTTTTTATATATTAATTAATTAATAATATTATTAAAATAAATTTTTAATTAATTTATATTTTTAAATAAAAATAAAAATAAAATATTAATATTTATAACGTAAAAATTTATATAATTAAATAAAATATTAATAATAATAATTCCGAAAAATTTTATAAATTATTTATTATTAAAATAAATATTAATTTTACCGGTACAAATATTATTTATTTTTAAACATTTATCGAAATATTTTTAATAAAAATTAAACATTAACTTTTTTAACCGTAAAAATACGAATAGTTTTTATATTAAATATAATTTTTAAAAAATATTTTTCGTATATTAATTTAAAAAAATGTTATCGGAAATTAATTTATTTAATAAAAATACGCGGTTATATAATATTAAAATATTTAATTAAATAAATAAATTATAATTAAAAATAAATTATCATTTTTTTAAAATTTATTTTTAATTTAATTATTATATTTTTTAATTTTATTTTAAATTAAAATTATTAAATTTTTATAATTAATTAAAAATATTACGTAATTTTTATTAAAAAGCTTCGTTTAATTTTTTAATTTTTCTTAACTTTTTACGTTTTTATTTAAAATATTTAATAAATTAACATTTTTTTTATAAATTTAATAATATCGTTTTTATATTTTTAAAATTTATTTAACGTTATATTTACTTTTTTATTTATTTTATAATATTTATAATCGATATAATATTAATGATTTTTTATTTTCGTTATTATCGTTATATTTATAATTATATTATTTAATTATTTTTATAATTTTATAAATTTTAATAAATATTTAAAATTTATTAATTAAATTTTTAAATTTTAATAAAAATTCGAATAAAACGTATTATAATTAAAATATAATTTAATAAATATAATAAATAACGGTAATAAATTATTATTTTTTAAATTTAAAATTAAAACTTATTAATATAAAAAATTTATCGAAAAATACTTATAATATTTTTAAATTATTTTTATTTACATTTTTTATTAATTTTAATATTAAAAATGTAATCGTAATTTAATTATAATAATATTAAATTTTATTTTATTTAATATTAAAATAACATTTTATAATTAAATATATATTTATAAAATATTAATAATAAAAACGTTATAAAAAATATAAAATTATTTTACCGGAAAAGATTATTAAAAATATAATATAAAATTAAGTTTATTATATTTTCGTAATATAATAAACATTAAAAAAAATAAAATTTATTTTTAAAAATATTATAAAATTTACCGGTATAATTATTTTTATTATTTTAAGTTTTTTAAAATAATTAACGATAATTAAAAATATATTTTATTAAAATTTATATTAAAAAATATTATAATAATTATTATTTAAATAATTATTAATAAACATTAAAATTTATTATTAATAATTATTTATTAATATAAATAATTAAGTTATTTAAAAAGAAATTATAATTTTATTAAATTAATTTTATTTTTTAATATAATATTTAAAAGTATCGTTTAAATTATATATAAATTATTTATTAATAATTTAAAAATTTAATAACATTTTTTAATATAATAAATTAAGGTATTTATTTTTATTATTTAATTAAAAATTATACTTTTAATTATTATTTTATAAATTTATAAAAATAAAAAATTATATTAATTAAAAAATAATTAAAAAGTAAAAAAGCATTAATAATTTTAAAAGATTAAAAAAGAAAAAAGTTATTTATTAATATTATTTTTAATTAACCGGTAATTAAAAAAATTTAAAAAAACTGGTTAATTAAGTTTTATAATTAATTTAAAAATAATAAATAAAACGATAAAAATAAATTACCGAAAATAAATAAAATAAGTGGTAAAAATATTAAATATTTAAATAATAAAAATAATAATTAATTAAAAAAATTTAACCGAAATAATAAATAAATTAAAATTATAACTTTAATTTATTAAAATTAAAAGATTTATAAAAAATAATTACGTATTATTATTTACGTTTATTTTATTATTTATAACTTAAAATAAATTAAATTTAATTTTATATAATATGTAAATATTTTTATATTAATACATTAAATTATTTTCGTTAAGCTTTTATTAATTTATTAAAATTTTATTATAATAAAATATATATTTAAAAAAATTAATAAGTTTTTAAAATAATTAAAATTATATTATTTTATATAAATATTTTATTATATTAATATATTTTATAATATTAATTATAATAATTTCGATATTTAAAAAAATTTAATAATTTAAATTTTATAAAATATTTTAAATATATATTAAATGTTTTTTATTATATAAACGTAATTAATATTTAATAATTATATAATAATAATACGTATTTATACGGTATATATTTAATTAAAAAATACTTATATATTTAAAATATATAAAAAGCAAAGTTTTTATTTATTTTTAAACTAGCTTTTTTTTTTTTTTAAATATAATAATATTATCGTTTCGTTATTTATTATTTTTATTTTATTTATTATTTTTATTAAACGTACGTATTTATTAATAATATTTTTATTAATTATCTTAAAATTTATTAATTTAATAAATATTTAAATATTTTTTATTTTTAAATTATTTATTTAATATTAAAATTAATTTTTATTTTATAATTATAAAATTAAATTATTATTTAAAAATAATAAATCGGTTAAAAATATAAATAAATAAATCATTTAATTTATTTATATTTTCTTAAATAATAAAATTATTATCGAAATTATAACTATAAAATTAAATTAAAAAATTTATTTATATTATCGTAAAAAGTTAAAAAATAAAAAATAATAAAAAAAGTTTAAATTTTATCGAAAAACTTAAATAAATTACGAAAAATAAAAATTAAATTCCGTTATTAATAAAACGGTAAAAATTAATTATTAATATCGCATATATTATTACGATAAAGTTTTTCGAATTTATCGTAATAATAATTTTTAACTTTATTAATTTATATTATTAATTTTAATAATATTAATTAATATTAATAAATACGTACGTTTAATAAAAATGATAAATAAAATAAAAATAATAAATAATAAAACGATAATATTATTATATTTAAAAAGAAAAAAAAGTTAATTTAAGAAATAAGCGGAAAACTTTATTTTTATATACTTTAAGTATATAAGTATTTCCTTTGGTTAAGTACATACCGTGTGAATATGTACCATTATCATGCAACCATTAGTTTTGTCGGGATAAATTTCATTTATAAGGACCTCACCTAGTGTGTTTGACAATATTTCAACTAGTTGCGGCATGGAAGCCCTGAAGGTATGTATAAGACGAGTCATATGAGGGATAATTATCGTTACGATTGATGCCTAGTAACGTCTATTGGTTGCCTTATACGATGTAAGGGCTAGTAGGTAGGTAGTGAGGGTGGGTTGAAGGATTTACATCCATGGAGATGTTTCCTCTTAAACTTGTACGTACCTTTCTGCTGTCCGTCGATTCTTTATCTCTGAGATGCGGCCTCATGATACTCACGTACAAGTAGTCTACCTAGTAGAGCACCTACTACCTACCTACCTACCTACGTAGTATAGACAATTCTCATCGTATTGAATTCTGATTGTTCTAGTGTTTCTGGTACTTAAGATTAGGTACCATGTCTCAATCCATCCGAGTCGGCATCTTAGGGGGCGGACTAGCAGGCGCGTCCTTGCTGCAGGCTCTCATGAAATTCCCACACATAGATGCGCATATCTTTGAATCCGCTTCTGCATTCAAGGAATCCGGTATGGCGATCGGGTTTGCCCGTAACGCTCTTGCTGCCCTGGAACTCATCGGTCCATCCGCGACTCAGTGTCTTGAACGTGCTGGAGCTGTGCCTATGAAAGGAGTTCGCTTCATGCTGGCCGAAGGAGAAGATCAAGGCAGCCTGATCGCCGAAGCAGACAGTAAAGCCCAGGGAAAACGCATCACCAACATCGTACACCGCGCCGCCTTTCTCCAGGAGTTGCTGGCAGATGTTCCAGGAGAACGAATGCATGCCTCTAAGAAGCTCGAAAGGGCCGAGCGAAAAGACGATGGCTCTCTCCTACTCCATTTTACCGATGGAAACACCCACGTGTGCGATATTCTTGTCGGAGCTGACGGTATTCACAGCACCGTTCGCAAGCTTATCCTCGCCAAGGATGATCCAGCCGCCTCGCCCCGGAACACAGGGTCTTGGTTGGTTATGACCCTTCAGCCCTACGCAAAGGCTCAAACCAGCATTGGGCAAGGAACGGTGGACCTTGAAGACGCTCGCGAGTATAGCTGGGTTGGCGATGGCTCTTCGATGCTACATAACTTACTCAGCAACGGCCAATTGGTGCAGTTCTGCATCACATCATACGACAAGGAAGTAGAGTCGACCGATCGTTGGGATAGGCCTACTGGTGCTGAAGAGATCAGAAAGCTTTTTCAGAATTGGCCACCACATCTTATCAAGGCCGTAAACGAGGTATGTCATTGCGTTATGGTTACTCTAGGCTCATTCCACTAATGCCTCTTCTAGATGATGTGTGATCAACCCGAACAGAAGGGGATGTACCTATGGGAGCATCCGCCAGCCCGCACTTACGTTTCCGGGCCTATTTGTGTCGTGGGCGACGCCGCCCATGCCACCACACCTTGTAGGCTTATCGATTTCACTTTAATCCCAAACTATGGTCCCTACTCTGCAATATTTCACGGTATCATGGCATGAAAGAACAGCTATTGACCACAAGCAATATAGGGCAGGGCGCGGGGGGCGGAATGGCTATCGAAGATAGTCTGTGAGTAGCATCCGAACTCTTTCTACATCGATTTCGCTTCCTTGAATCATCCTCGGGACACGTGCAGCCGTACTCATCCCGTGCTCATAACGGCCTCGGACCATACCGCTTGACTATGGGGCCAGCTCATGTGCAGATACTAATTGCGTATCATGTAGGGTCCTTTCCACCTTGCTCGGACGGGCTAAAGTACCTAACGAAGCTTTGGTAGCTTTGAAGGTATACGATCAGATTCGACGTCCACGTACGCAGCGTATTGTGGAATCGAGCAGCGGGACGGGCACGATGACGCAAGGAAGAGACGAGGAGACTGGAATAAGTTTACAAAAACTGCGACAAAACCTGTTGCCGAGGTGGGACTTCATCGTTGACCATGATAACGAGGCGGATCTGAAGAAGGCGTTAGAGATGATGGAAAGTGAGTTGAAGGAGGGGTAGGTAGATGCCATGACATCGCTGATTAAGAGAGAATGAAACATAATGTCCTTGATGAAGAGGAAAGTGAAATTAAGTAAATCGCCGTCTGCCCCAGGGTAAACGGCATCGTTAATGATATCAACGATGCAGTGTTCCGATATCAAGATGCATCCATGATCCCATTAACGATGCCTTGTACCTTGGTACCTGTGCTAATAGACGTTGACCAATTAGGCCTCGATTAGCGCTGGGTACTTTCCTCTTTCGGAAACCAAGAACTGCTTGACCAATCAAGTTTCGCCTTCTATGCGACAGCGAGAGTACCCAAGTACCTAGTACCCAACATATCACGAATGCGATATCATCGTCGAAAAGGCCTTGAGAATATCTGGATATTGAGACCAAGACGCCTCCATGTTGATGGAATAGTGAATACACGCTTATTAGTCTTCTGCTAATAGTGTCTAATGAATACAATCTTGAATGCTGCCGTTATGCCATTAATTCCTACTCTTCATGATCCAATCTGCCCTATCCTTACCCTTACATGTAGTTAGGAGAGTATCATTAAAAACAATGTGCGTTTGTCCTCCTTAGAGAAGCTTGCTGGTTTACGAAGCCTCGAGTCCTTCACATGCGCAAAACCCTCAACCAAAGTGGTTGACCGACCTGGTTTCATGGCTGGAGGGCGGTAGCGAACTATCAAACTCCACGGCCGCCGGTGGAGGAGCTTCTGGACTGGTCTCGGGTTTCACATTGCTCAGACGCCCCCAGTAGCTGAACAAGGTGAAGAAGAAGGAAATTCCGCCCGCTGCGATGGCGATGGCGAAGGCGGCCTTGATGCCGTCGACATATGCTAGGAGGATTCCCGGCATTTGGTCCTCCGGAAATACCCTCCGTAGCTCGGTCGCACCCGTGCCCACGACGATGTTCGGATCCAGCGTGGGGACGGTGATGCGAAGGGTTTTGATGAGCTGGTTGACGAACGCGGCCTGCGCGGCCGACACAAAAAAGGCACCACCGATGGTTTGAAGGACTACACGATTGGTGCTCTGTTAGATACGTCTTGGTAAAGTGGTATTGGTTTATTTTACTCACAAAGGATGATCGCCGTCACAGACGAGATGTCCTCGGGGTCGGAGTGAGATTGGCCGATGATGACGGGCAACTGGAAAGCGATGCCCACACCAATACCACACAGGAGCTGGTAGCCAACCCATTCCCCCGTGCTCGCTCCAATATTCAGGGTGTACAGAAGGCCAGCGGATATGGTCAAGATAGCGGTTCCCACCACGGAGATGGGAGAGGCGATGCCCGTCTTGGTCACGAAAGCGCCGGAGAGGATCGTCCAAAAGCTCACCATGAGAATCATGGGCAGGTTTCGCACACCGGACTCCGTCGCCGTCAAGTCGTTGATGCTCTGGAAGTAGATCGGGAGGTAGTAGATGATGGTGAAGTACGAGCCGAACAAGAAGCAGGCGAAGAACGCGCTGACCCAAACCGTGCGCTTCTTGAGCAGCCGGAAGGGAACCATGGCTCTTTCGCCCTGGAAGTACTCCCAGATGGGGAACGCGACGAGCAGGATCAGGACAAATCCTACAAGAAGGCCAATGATGACGCTAGAGTTCCACGGATATTTCTGGCCGCCGTACTGCAATGCCAGGACGTACGACGTGATGCCGCCCATAACCAATGCCGTCCCGACCGGATCCATCTGGAGTATCTTCTCCAGAAGCGGAGCCTTAATGGGCTTGGCCGCTGGCGGCGGCTGGAAAAACAGAAGGACGATCAGCCACGAGACGCCTCCGATGGGCAGATTGATGTAAAAGCACCAACGCCAGGTCAGGTAGCTATCCGTGAACACGCCGCCAAGCACCGGACCTAGTACTGACGCAATGCCGTACGACATGCCGACAAGACCGATAAACATGGGCTGCTTCTTTGGCTCGGAAGCCAAAGCGATGATGAGGTAGGCGCCGGTACCCACTAGACGAACCGAGATTAGCTGATGCATTACACGGAGTTCAGACTTGAGGGTGCCCCAGATAATCCTGGCCGGCCGCTCAAATCTCGACATTACGATGCTTTGGGGGTATCGTATGGGGGAATAAAATTGGGGGGGGGTTCCTTACAGCCAGCAGCCCCAAGTCCTCCAATAGCGCGTCCAATGATCAAGGCCTCAGAAGTAGGCGCAACGCCACATATCAAGCTCCCCACCTCGAAGATCAGAATCGCCAGCGAGAAGTTGATCTTGAGGGGAAAATATCGGTACGCCTTCCCCCATGTTGTCTGGAAGCTGCCAATGGTCAGGAAGAAGGCCGACCCGTACCACAGGACGTCATCCAGACTCTGGAACTCATCCGTGATCTTGGGAATGGCGGTGGCGATGATCGTCTAGAAACGCGAAGCATTAGCCACTATGCTGGGAATTGGATGAGAGCAAACTCACATTGTCAAGAGACATAAGGAAAACACATAAGTTGAGCGCGATGACGATGACGGCTAGCCGGAAGCCTTGAGGGTACTCGGTGACGTTCTCCGGGGCGCCTTCGGGGACCGGGGCCAACGCCTCGGCCTTGCCATTGGCGAGTCCATCACGCGGCTTATGCTCCGCTACCGAGATCAAGCTGCTGGAGCTGTTATCCAAGGTGTTCATCGTGGGCTACACTGTAGCCGCGAAAGCATGAGCACGGTTGCAAAGGTCGTCAGAACAACTTTTCACTAAAGGCACGGTTTGCTCATTGGGCTCTAGAACGACTTAAGCATAAAGGGGGATTCCACGAATATCAGCTCGTCCAGCTCTGGACAAGGCGAGCTGGAATGTTACTGTCTTAGTCATGCCCTCATAATAATAGTCTGCAGTCTGCATACTATGCTACGTTATGATCATCGCCCCCAGACTCGAGACACGTCAAACCATAGAATTACGTCTCGGGCCTTACTAAGAAGGGTTTGCCCGAGGGCTGAATTCAGGTGAGTGGGATTGAGTGGAGATAGCAAGGGCCGTGCAGCCCTCAGACATCCTCCTGGATCCAGCTCCATCCAATGCATGCACTGCACCCAAAGGGAGCTGATAGTCAGACATGCGCTGGTTGGCTCGATGGGGATACTTGGCGTGCAGACGTCTATGAGATCTTCAGAACCCCATTCTATAATTAGACCCACGTCCATGGTGTCTTCTTGGCGCGCTCCACGTTGTTGTAGAAACTCCATGGAACGAATGCGACGGTGCGATTGACGATCTGCCAAGACCACAAACGACGCCAAAGTCGCATCGATCTTGGGCAACGATAGACGCCGTGGCATTTATCGAATGAATACTGACTACCTACCTAGGTACCTAGCGACTCTATGTTTATGTATCGACGAAGACTTTAACGAGATGTAGGCGCCTGCTGATGATAAAGATGTCTAATCAATGATGCATATGGATATATCTCTGTACTCTGAACCTGCTGTAATTGCACCTCTAAGCTAGTAAGACTCCATACCGCGGGGTTAGAAGATCTAAATTTACACAATGAAGCCGACGCATACACCCCAAAGACTCCTTTCCACACGAACCAAGACATAGAACCACCAGATAGCGACCTTCCCGCTAGCCTACTTATGGGCTTGGATATACTGGTCGAACTCCTTCTGTATCCAATCCCACGTCTCCGTGCGAAAGTAGCCGTGCACCCAGTAATTCCCGTCGTCGTCCTTCCCGTAGATGATGAACGTGTCCCTCGGGTTGTCCGTGACGCTGAGCGTCGTCCCCCAGTAGGACAGATGGCCGTTATTCCGGATCGTGCCCTTCTCGTCGGAGTCCATGACGGCGTCGCTAAAGTCCGCCGCCTCGGGGAGCCTGGCTTTCGACCAGTTCGTACAGGCGATGACCATGGAGTCCGGACTGCCGAACAGCGGCATGCCGCCGGTCGACGCGTACGAAGCCCGCGCCAGCTTGAGCAGGCTTCGGCTCTGCGCGTCGGTGGTCTGGGTGATGAGCGCGTGGCGCAGGTGCTGCGCGATTTGGCCGGGGGATGCGCCGGACGCGGTCGCCGTTGGCAGGTAGACGGCGGCGCCCAGTATGAGGTTCTGTAAGTATGCGCCGCTGGCGGAGAAGGTGTCGTTTATGCGCTTGCGGACGTCGAAGACGTTCATGATGATGGCGGGCCGCTTGCTCTGGCGCGAGGAGATGATCATGCGAGATGCCCAGGCCGTGATGAGATCGCTGTCGCTCACGAAGGGAACGCTTACGTCGCCTTCGTTGAGTTCTAGTTGCTGTTGTGCCTCATCTCGAAGGTGGGACAGGAATGCGGCTGGGAGGTAGAGAGTTCGTGTTTGGATGTTTCGCTTCGTTAGGAGGTCCCATCCGTATCGCATCGCGAACGAAAGCATAGATGCACCCTTCAATTGTGCATCTTGGAGCACGTATGGTGTCTGGGCCTTCGTGTCTGCTGAGGTTCCTACCTGCTCGATAACGTCGCTCTTCGCTCCTAGTAAATCTGGTACGAGATGAAGTTGGTCTGAAAGCACACTGGAATAGGCCCGGAGGAAATCCGCTGTCCCTCTGGCATCTGTGACGGAGTGGGGGAATGAAATAGAAACGAGCGTTGCGTCAGTAAACGACGTGATGTAGAGACATATCAACGGCTCGTCGGTGTTAAGATATTGATTGATATCTAGGGGAAGGTCCTTCGGCACGCTGAATGGCCGGAAAGATTTACACCCTTCATGGATGGAGGGATAGGATCCCGTATTCTTGGGGAGGCTGCGCCCTAACGAATGCTCTTCGATAGGGATGTTGTGTCTAACTTGAGAATATCGAACGGCCGGACGCTCAGCAGTATGTTTAAGAGGGACGTGGATTTCTAAATTTCCATCATACTAAGATGTCGATCACGTTAGCCAGTCTGTCGGTTTTATTCGCTTCTAGAAGCCTTACATTCGTACGGAGACGACCCCGGAGCTTTCTCCAGTCCCCGATGTGTAGGAGGTCAATGAGAGCCTGATGTAACCTATCGGCGTCGAGAACACTGTCGTATCGAAATGTATAACTGATGATAGATGTGCGAATAATCGCTGCATTGTCTATGAAATGAACCGGGAATATTTCATCTTCCTCGACGGGAAGAGTTTTCTCACTTGGTCTTGAGAGGAGACTCAAGAGCCCGTTAACACGGGAAGCCATTTTTTACAGTTAGAGGATTATGGGTACTAGGTAGGTAGGCTGGCGGCAAAAAGGAAAAAGAAAAGTAAATCTACCAAGCGAGTACGTCACAGTCACGTCGGAGGTGGCAAGAAAATCAAACCAGTATATGGAGGTAGGTAAGATGACTTATCGCTTTTCAGGATTCTTCCACTGCCTGGGGATTTCTAATATTATATGCCTTCATGATGGCTATGTGTATATTGGCACTCGCTACGAGGTAGACAGGTACCCATATCCACGTGCCTCATGAGCGCTTCTAAGGGCTTTGAGAGGCGTTACAAATGCCTCACAACGCCTTAAGGTGCCTCAAAGGCGCGTCGTAGCGGCTACTTACCCATATAACAGATGTCCTAGCATGCATGACTAGGTAGATACCCAGGTAGGTACTTGTGATATAAAAGCTGAGGCCAACCACTCAGAAACTGATTACAGCAGGATCTATCCTATACGCTCGACGGTATATCAAAACACCGAGGACTTCCAATGCTACGCCAAGCCCCGCCCTGGATGCGGGCGATATGGGAAAGCTGAAGGATTGATCCAGAGAAAAAGGATACCCAGATACCTAGTGCCCAGTTTGACGCGCAGTCGTCAGCCACCTAGCTACGCTTCAGTAGGAAAAACTTCATTCCTGAAGCTCTAGGAAGCCTTTGAACAATCATGATTGACCCGGGGATCTGGGAGGCGAAACAGCCAATTTATGATTTCCCGATTTGGTATTGCCCCATTGGGATCGGATTTCAGGTGTTCGGGTCTGACCGCAGGCGCCACACCACACCGAAGTAGACCTTGAGATGGATGAAGGATCGTATTCCGGGTTATCGTCATCACTTCAATTGGCACTCGCCGGTATTGCCAAACCGATTGCCCCCGCGTGACGAAAGTGGCTGGATATGACGGGGGTTAACAGAAGCGACCAAAGCCGTTTCGGGGCCCGTATCTACCTACCTTGGGTGGGTAGTTCCTTTTTCTAAGGGTTCAGTCTCTTTTTGCTTGTTAAAACATGCCCGTGGTGGAACGGCTTGGGTTTCTGCTGGACTCCGTCGACCATATCATCACCGGCTGTATCTCATAATTCATGTTCATGCTGGTGGGCTATAGTTGAAATCCAGCAATCATGGACAAACTAATGATCGACATTGACCGAACCTTGCTTTACAAGGTCAATAATGTCTTGAACAATTCCAATCATATTCGATATAGGGATCTGGGAGCTGCAATATTGGCCGCGTTTGTCGTCTACAAAGTCGCCCTAACCGTATACCGCGTCTACTTCTCTCCGCTCGCAAAGTTCCCGGGGCCCAAATTAGCGGCCGCTACGGATTGGTATGAGTTCTACTACCACATAATTAAAGATGGCAAATTTCGAGATGAAGTGGAGAGAATGCACAAAAAATACGGTAAGACTTCAGAAGTCTCGAGCGAGATTTGTGTTTAGTTCGCTTAACCCAAGATAGGACCCATCGTTCGTGTTAACCCATGGGAGCTATCGATTCGCGACACTAGCTACTACAGCCAGTTGTACGTTAATAGCTCTACACGCCGAACGGAAATGTGGCCGCGAGGAAGAGAAGGGAATGGTTTCCAAAGTAGGTGTTTTGCACTTCACTCCGGGGAAACAGTTTGACCATGTTAACAACTCAACTCTAGACACGCACCATCTGACTGTCCCTCACGACCTTCATCGTCAAAAGCGGAAGCAGCTTGAGCCATTCTTCTCCCGCCAGAGCGTAACACGTCTTGAAGGAATCGTTGCAGAGAAGGTCCGTACGCTGGACAGCCGGCTCGAGTCTTTAAAGGGAACCAAAACCGTAGTGAACTTGAACCGCGCCTTTATGGCCCTAACTGGAGATGTCATTGGGCATGTGGCATGCGGTATAAACCCGGCATTGGTAGAGGATCCTGAGTTCTCTCCCGAGTGGTATGTCTTTCTTTATGTAACCTGGTAGGTAGCGTAGCGATTTGCTAACAGGTTACTAGGCACGACCTTCTAACCAAGTCGGTGCTGGTAGCACCCCTTTTCAAGTGTTTCCCCTGGCTGAACAGGTAAGATATTTACCTCAGATGAGCCTTTCTGATTCTATCTGACGAATTATAGTCTTCTCCAACTTTTACCGCCGGCTGTTATGAAACACATTTATCCGCAAGGTATTTCGAACATGCTTGTAGGAGAGGTATGTGCAACTTACCAAACTCCGAACATGCCGTGTTGGCGGATTATAAACTAAATTTCAACAGATGGGCAAGGAGTATATCCAAAAGATAAAGCAAGATATCCGCGATGGCAAGCTGGACAGCACAAACGCCAAGCAATCATTATTCCACTATTTCCTCACAAGCGATATCCCCGAGTCAGAGAAGTCGGCTGCTCGACTTCAATCCGAAAGCTTGCTGTTCCTCATCGCAGGGACATTTTCCAGCGCCCATACCCTTGCTCTGATCGTCTATCACGTTATCTCTAACCCCGAGATTGAGAGACGTCTTCGCCAAGACCTAGAGGGAGTGATGGCTTGCTATCCAGCCCAAAACCCTCTCGGAGTTGATTTGGAGAAGGTCCCGTACCTCCAGGGGTGCGTTAAAGAAGGTCTTCGGTACGTAATACACTTGAGAAGAGTACATGGTGACACAACTCTGACAATCTTTCTCAAAGTCTGAGCGGACTTGTTGGAAATATCGCTCGATGCTCGCCCGATGTTGCTATCCAATATAAGCAATGGACGATTCCCCAAAAGGTACCGAGAATTCTCATCCCCTAGTTCCACGAGCAACAAGACTGATCATAAAAACCAAGACGCCGGTAGGAATGTCCATCTACGACATGCATACCGAGGCGAAGGTGTTCCCAGAACCCTTCAAGTTCGTGCCGGAGCGCTGGCTCGGTAATTACGACCCGCTCATGAACAGGAATTTCGTCCCTTTCACCAAGGGGTCTCGGAACTGTTTGGGGATGAAGTAAGCAGCCCCTTAACCCCCCCCCCCTTCACCAATTCTACAAGAGACCTTTCTAACTAATCTTATAGTCTTGCCACGGCCGAATTGAATTTAACTATCGCAACCATATTTAGGCCTAACGGTCCGAGGTTATCGCTATTCGAGACAGACGATTCGGATATCGTGCCGGTCCGCGACTACACCATCGGCTTGCCGAAGGCGGACAGCAAGGGAATCAGGGTATTGGTGAATTAAAAGCGAGGTTCGCTACCTACCTAGGCATCGAGTGTCAATAAACACGCCGATTTTCTTAGACTTGGCTAAAGGTGTTAGCTTAGAAGGGGCTTGTAGTTTCATAGCAATTTGACTTGGATGACGCCCAATAGGCAATGTTACACGATCACCTAGTAGCAGTAGTGACTTTCAGTGGCTCGGTTTGAAAAGAAGCGGGTTTCTAGAAGAAATATAACGGGATGCGCTTGGATTCAAGGGTTCCATCTGTAATACTCTCGAAAATGTTTAAGGTGTTCTGAACGTATTCCCTACCTAATTGAGCCCAAAGTTGAACAACGGCTGAGCAATGGCTCTACAATAGCTGAATAACAGCTGGTCGGTGGCTTGACGATATTCAGGTTCCTGTTAAACACATCGGTAAAGGAGTCCCGGGAGGCTCCTAAGGAACCTCGAGTAGCCTAACTCGTAGGTATGTACTAGGTAAGTAATAATGAAGCACTCCAGGGCCATATTCTAGGTTTGTTGTTGTCCATCTACTATTCAAAAAGCTTTTGGGCTGTTGTGTATTTATTGTGTAACTGTTGTTCAGCCACCTTTAAGCCATTGCCAGTTACCTGCTCTTTACTGATATCCAGCTGTTACCAATTACCTACCCCGGTATGTAAGCCTTCTTTGAGTTCTATTTTCATATTATATACTGTCCGGAAGATAACTTTCGAGCAGACTCTTTTCTTGTCTAGGAGTTGAGATAAGTTCAAGACGAAACTATTCGCCGTTCGAGATTAGGTAATGACTACTAGGTACTATATGCACATAGGTACCCAGTAGGTATCATTTACTAAAGTATCGAGTATTGGCTTAGAAATCGTGACATTGAATAGGCATTTCATCTTGTCTAAGTCTAATAACAGCAAAAACCCATTGGTACAACCCAGAACTACCACCCAAATACAACTCTAAGAAATCCTTGTATAGACGGGGTGACCAGGGCCTTTTTACATCTAATCCCACCACTCGTCTCAATCTAGCTGCCTAGTATCTTGACTCGTCGCGACGAAGCTAGTGGACAGCATCGATCTTGACCCTGACAGGCTCGTGCAGCATGGCATTGCCGCAGTCGTCCCATTCGATGGACTTTTCGTCGGTCCTGTAGAGGGTCATGTCCAGGTGGCTGAAAAAGTTGGCCAGGCAGAGGTATGACTCCATGTATGCGACACTGGTTACACCGTCAGCCATGGACGTGGGGGGCAGCAACAGTAGGGCTTGGAGACTTACTTGAGACCTATGCAAGACCGCGGGCCCTTGCCGAAAACGACTAGCCAGTGGTCAGAAGCTTCGGGCGTAAGCCAGCGCTCTGGGATGAAACTAGCGGGTTCGGGGAAGAGATCCGGGTTGTCGTGGACGGTCCGAATGGCAATTGACACACTCGTCTAATCAAAGCGTTAGTGGCTGTGTCTCACGTTTAGATTAAGTAAAAGGGATGTCTTACACCTGCAGGTAGATAGTGGCCAGCCCAGCTGATTCCGCCCTGGGGGACGACTCGTGGCGTTACACCAGGCACGGGAGAGGCAAGACGAAGAGACTCCTTCATAACCGCAGTCTATATATCCAGAGTAAGCAATCCAACTCGAAAACAAACTTGGCGTTATCCGGTTGGGAAGGGTTGAAGTCGACACTTACCAAGTATGGCAGGTTGCAAACATCGCGGTACTCGAACAATCCATCAGCGTTTCTCCTCACGGTCTTTAGTTCTTCCAACATCTTCTCCAGCTTAGAGGGGTTCTTTAGCAGGTAGTAGGTGGCGAGCGTGAGACTGAAACTTGTCGTGTGCGTGCCGGCAAAGCAGAACGAGTTGACCTCATCAACCAGACTGTCTTTGTTCAGGGGTGCGTAGCCTTTCTCGGGTCGGAGGAGAAGGTCAATGATGGTTTGGCGGCCATCGCTGGCAGCGTAAATGCCTTTCTTGTGCTTGTTCTCTATTTCCTCGATCCACTGGGCGACTTTCTATTTCCATGTTACTTAGCATCTGCCCGCGAATTTGTGACCCGGAAAACTAGGTACTTACCTCTCTGAATTGAGCATATCCGGGCAGAAGTTTGTCTGACCAGCTGCTAGGGATACTGGAAGCGATTGTTGCCAAGATGGGGAAGTGCTTGGTGAGGAAGAAGTTTTCCGAGAATGTGCGCATCGTAGCCAGGAATGGTGGCTCCTCCTCCAGTGACTCTACGAGGTTAAGCTGCTTGTCACATAGTACTCTCATAATGGTGTCGATCTAAGGCCGTAGTTAGTGGTCTATACGAACGGATACCCTGAGGTGAAATGTAAAAACCCGTACCGTGATTCCGGTGTAGAGACGTTGGGCATCCAGTGGAGATCCGCTGCGATGGCATTCGTATGCCTTGTTCAAAGCCCGCTGGATAACATCGAGAACGACATCCGAGATCTGCTCAATAGACTTCGTAGAGAACAAGGATTTGATCATGTGTCGTCGTGTCTTATGGTAATCGGGGTCGACGAGGGCAGGAAGTGCCTCGTTGATGCCACCAGATGTCTGGAAGAAAGCAGGGTCCTTGAGATATTTGGTTCCCGAACTGTATACTCTTGAGGTTCCGCATGTTAGTTCACGGCTTATTTCGTTAATGCGAACCGAGAACACTTACTCATGGAAGAACTCAGGGTCGTTCACATGAATACGATCTGGGCTCACCCTGACGACAGGACCTAGGTGTTCTGTTAGTACATCGTGGCTTACCAGGCCAAGAGGTAAGCCGGCATTGTACTAACCGTATTTCGCGTGGAGCTTGGGGTATGACTTCACATAGTGACCACGCAGGATGATGTCCTCGTAGAACTCATACCAATAGGTTGCCGCTGCAAGCCATGGGCCAGGAATTTTCCTAAGTGGATGGAAGAATAGCCGATACGCCACTAAGTAGATGCCGTACAATACCGAAACTGCCACAATGGCCCCAAAACCTGCCAATGCATTCTGCGATGCAACGGTCTGAAGGGTGGAAAAAACCCCCATGATGTGTGCACTTGACTATTAGTAATAGGATATTGAAGGGATTCCCACTGTTTAAGAATTAGTAGTTATAAGTAGGTACCTAATAAGGTAGGTAGGTAGGTAGGTAGGTAGATAAGTATCTAGCAAAGTGTCTATTAATGGGATTTCTTTCAAGCTTAAAAATAAGGTCAATACTAGAAGATAAATCAATTCGAATATAGTCCAAGTAATGAAAATAGATCATCGGCCAAAGACTCAGCTGAAAAAAGCCCCATCGTCTAGTGGCCGATTCTCTGGAGCTGATGAATTGCCGCAAGGATCGGAGTTGTGTCGATTTGGGCATCGCCGATTTACTTGAGCCACGACCCACGACCCACGATCCTCCGCTCCATACAGCTGTAAGCAGGGTCGGGCGCCGGTAAGGCGGAACAATGCTGCTTACGGTCAACCAGATGTTTGACGCATGTCATAGCTAAATGCGTCGTTGTGGATATATACAGAAATTCATATCGCATTTTGCTATGATTGAAATGCAATTGTTATCTCGTTGTGACCTACTCCCATTACCTCTCTGCATACTACCTACCTACCTAGTACCTACCTTAGTACCTACCTACATACCTACCTACCTAGTACCTAGTTGCGTCTCTCTTTGGTTCCAGACCTTATTTCGCAAGTCAAAGACCTATCACCGAAACCAAGTATTGCGCAAGAGCTATCCAAGATGGAGTCCATCGATATGATCGTTGAGTCGGTAGAGAAGCCTCTGTCGGCAGACTCTTCCTTAATCCTGGAGCCGAGCTCGCCTATGACAGAACCTTCGTCATATGGCTCATCGAGGAGCTCGAGTCCATCTCCCCGGGCTCACCTGAAGGAGAACCAAGTCTACCTACCTGATATGTTCTCGTCCATCATGGCCGTGAAGCCGGCCATAAATCCCAACTACTTTACGGTCAAGCCCCGGGGCGATGCGTGGTTTGTCAAGTATGCACCCCCGTCACTGAGGCGTAGCTTGTTGTTGAGTTTGTGACGAATAAATTGAATATTAACCTATAACGTGCAGGGTTGCTCAGGGGGATGAGGCTTTCGCGGCGAAAAACTCAAAGGTGGATCTTTGCTTTCTGAGTTCGATATGGGCACCGGCTTGCGACGAGGCAGCCCTTCGAGCAATACTAGACTGGAACCATTGGGTTTGTCTTTCCAATCCAAGAGCATTCTTGTTATCCAGAGCGCGCTAACCAAGTCGATGTAGGTATTCCTCTTTGATGATCGTAAGTTGTAAAGGGCGATCAGGGCAACATACCAACTTGCTAATACCACATCACCACTTCCGTAGAATTTGATGAAGGCCATCTCAGCAATGACTTCGCTGCAGCCGAGGCAGAAATAGATGCCAACCTAGCCATAATAGACGGAACGGCACCACGGTACCAACCAGAAAAGGAGCCAATCCGGTACGTGTTCCAGGACGTATGGGACCGTGTGAAGAAGGTATTATTTGTTCCGCTGTTGTCGAAACCATGGTAACCTTGACTAACGCGAGCATGCAGAGCACATCACCAAGTATGCGGAGACCACAAGCTGCCAATTATGATCGTTGTGCGAGAAGCTAATACCGTGGATAGACTTTCAACGGCACTGGAGAGACATGCACGTGAGATTCTTCGACGGACTACTAGAGCAGGTCAGCGTCACAGAGAAGCAACAGGTATTCACGCGTAGTGTCGAGGATTACATGCGCATGCGAAGAGGAACGATTGGCGGATGCCCGGCAATCGCCATGGCTGAGTACGATTCATGCCTGTCCTATCCCCTAGCCAAGATGGGGTGCCTATAGTACTTGTGCTAATATCACCTCGCAGATATGCCAGGAACGTCGATGTCCCACATGATATCCTCCAACACGAGAGCCTCCAGGAGTGCATGCGTGTCGCCAATGATCTTGTTTTCCTGTGAGCAATAGCACACCTCACCACGCATAACCAAAGAGGGCCCTAAGTCTAACGATATAACAGAGTCAATGACCTTTTGTCGTACAGGAAGGACTTGGTAAGTAACGGAACGACGACGTGACCTATGATGTATGCTTGTGCTAATATTCTTGGGTAGGCATTGGGTGTTGAGCAGAACTTGGTCATGTTGTTGATAAAGCAGGGCATGACGGTACAACAGGCCGTTGATACCATCAGCGACATGTTCGACGACTGCTACAAGCGCTGGTATATCGCCTTGGCCAACATGCCAAGATGGGGAGAGAAGGTGGACCGACAAGTGCTCGAGTTCGTCGATGTCTGTCGCGATGTGGCATTAGGGAATCTGTACTGGAGCTTCAAAACGGGTCGGTATCTTGGACCAGAGGGCGACCAGGTCCATGAGACGAGGATCATGAATCTACCCCATTAAGGGACGGGAATGTACAAGACCGGCGTAGGGGGTCCAATTTACTCACAATCGGCTGAAGTCTAGGTAAATCGCCTACTAGGCTGCTAAGAGGGGTTAATCGCTCATTGCGTATTTTCATGAGGGAATATTATCCAAGTCGGCGGCGTAGGATATGATTTTGCATTGTTTTGTATATCCTACTCCATAGAATATAGATCCCGTAGTCCGCGCCTTACAGATATTCTTTCAATCCTTCTTTCAATCCTATGCGTGAAACATCGATGTTCCTGGCCCCTATAGGCAATCAGTTAATTACCTACCTACCTACCTACCTACCTAGTAGGTAGTATGCACATAATTATAATTAGAGCTGGGTCGATGTTCTTGCCGCTCGATATCCCAGCTCCCCCGCCCTTCGCCTTCCAGCAGCATACGATCGATCGTATAGAGTATAGGCGGATCTTGGTGTTCGCTTGTAGGCTATCGCCAAATACCAGCGGCACATTACGCACGAATTCTAGCAGCTAGACCATAGTAGACATGGCCTCGTCGATATCTAATGTGACGAAGCTGTTCTTCTCATTACTAGGAGGCGCCCAGTAGTCATCCACGCGGCCCCTGAAATTGATATCCATATGACGCCAGCTTATTCCCACATAGCGGACGCGAGACTTCCAAGGTTTTCTTCAAGTTTGGTGGATCAGGTACATAGAGTGCTGGGGCTCGATTAGCTACTAGGCACCTACTGTAAGTGGCACCTGGGGCTTTCTAGCAGCAAGGTTGACAACATGGTGACTTGTTCACGATGCGGGTGGAGTGGTCTTTCTAGTGCCCCCTACATCTTCTACCACGCCGCTCTGCAGCTCATAAATCCACCAGCAGTTCGTACAATTTCTGGCCCCCCCAACCCCCCAAGCCTGAAGATTATCCTTGTGGGTTTACAAAACATCCACGCTGTGCTCTCCGCCCCTATTCCACTTACGGGCCACCTAACCCCCACAGCGCATCGTCGTGGCCCGGTCCAGTTTAGCTTTGGTAATCGGTGGTATGGAATAGGTAGTCCGACATGCAGGTCCAATTAAACAGCCCGTCTATAGGCGACGAGGTAGACCGAGCGTGTTCGTGACCCTGATCACCTTACAAAAGTACAGCAGGACGGGAATAGAGGCGGTAACAGATGAAATAACCGTAATACGAGAGCGTCCTTGTAACGAACACATGTGCGCCACGGCTTAGAAAGCAGAGGTATTTTTACTTTGCCTACTGACTCGAGGGAATAAGTGCTTACGGGCCTGCGGGCTACCCGAAACAGGCGAGCAGGGGATTCGGCAGAGTGTATGTGGCGGTGGGGTAAGATCGTCGCCGTACCGTGATGAGGGCTTGTTTGGGTGCCCAGGTGCATTCAAGGCGACCAATCGCTATTTCATAGCTGATAAGGGTGCATACTAGCGAAAGTGAGCAAGATGTGACGGAGATCAGTAGGCCAAAAGCCACCCGTCGCGACATTGGCTTTGCTATTGGCAGTTTTCACTTTTCCAAGTCGCGCCACAGAGTCATCGCTGCCGTGTTGGTAGTTATTGAATACCTAGAATAGAACGAGCTTAGAACCTCCAAATATTGGGTAGAACCATTAATGAACGTAGGATATCATCGCTCGGCGATAATATTGTGCGTGCAAACAGAGGTGCAAACGGAGGTTGCACGTGAAATAATGATCTGATAGTTGTTAGTTGTTGCCGTCGGCAAGGTGGATAGGTAGACGACGAGGTAGGTGGAGAACGGGAGTAGGTGGAGAGCAGAGGGAAGATGACCGAGAGGGCGGAAAGGGAAAGGTGGCACTGCTCCTTCGCCGGACCGTATGGCGAGTTTCAATTTTTGCAGTTTTCCCATCTCGCCAAATCCATCAGGAACTATCCGAGGCCTGCCGGGCTTACCAAATTGTCAAAATCACCCCATGAGTGCTTCTGCTGACGGGCCCACAGCCAGCCGCACTTCAGCCAGTCCTGGATTTTGCCTGATCTTCATCTGGGAATGTGGCTGTCGGCGTCCGCGCACCTGGGCCCTGGCTTCGTTGCCGTGATAACGCCTGCGGGCATTTCTCAAATCGTCTACCACCGAAGGAGTCGGCGCTATTAGTTTCTTGCACATCCACTGTCGTCATGGTCCGAGCGAACCGGCCCGAGACGATGATTGTAATACAAGCTTAACGCAAGTAATAAAAATGTTCCTGCCTACTTGTGACTGTGAGCGTGAGTGTGCGTGTGCGTCCCATTTGCTGCACCCTTGCTATGATAACGACGTCTGAGAGGAGTTGACCGCCTTCGAAAATGTCACTTCACGACGCACGTGTTGACTTCGGTCATCTTTGGTCTCGCTACGGGAATCCCAATGTGTGGAACGTGGATGGAAACTGGAAAACCATCGCTGGTTCTCTTTCTTGCGCTGTAAGATCCATACCTGCCTCTACTATCTCTACTATCTCTACTACCTCTACGCATCTAGGTAATTCATATATGTTTCTCTTTTATCTAATTGTTACGTCTACGTAGATCCTAATCGTGTGGTTTGGCGCCATCATTCGCAATCTTTACCTACATCCACTTGCTAAATTTCCCGGTCCATTCTGGGGCCGTGCTTCGCTCGTAAGTCTAGCAACCAGTCACAGCAGCTCAGCCAAGGAGATGCACGAGGCCTAACCTGTTCCCAGTTTTGGAGGTTCTGGCATACGAGCACAGGCAAATTCCACGTCTCCGTCGCAGAGGTGCATAAGAAATATGGTAATCCACTGATAAGCTTCCCCTTTGTAAACGATTTAGCTAAAGCCTTTTGATCAGGACCGATAGTTCGCATATCACCAGATGAGCTATCCTTCAACACGGTTGAATCGTGGAAGGCAATCTACGGGCAACATGGCATTCCTGGCAAGCCCATCCCGTCCAAGTCGCCCTTTTACGACATGTACGGCGCTGGATTTAAGCGGCTTTGTGTCGGCAGCGAGCGGGACCCCCAGAAGCATGCTGCCATGCGGAGAATGCTTAATCCTGCTTTCTCGCAGCGCTTCCTGCTGGAGCAAGAAGCTATCATCAGCGGTGTCATCGATGAGTTCATACGAGTCATTGGAGAAAGAGCCGGCCCTGGCTCGAAGGGCATCAACGTGACAAAATGGTATGAAATGGCTTCCTTCGACATTTTAGGCGAAATGGCATTTGGAGAATCATTTCATAGCTTGGAAACAGGTAAGTCATTCTACAGATGATTCTATCCGTTGGCAAAAGGCGACACATTCACTCACACAGGCTAGGGAAACCTCACTCCTGGCCTGATATCATCCTGGAGCACCTGTACTTCATCACCGTCGCCGATAACCTACGAAGAATTCCATTCGTCTCAAAGGTGTTCAGATACCTGGTGCCTTCCACAGTCATGGTACAGAATCAGAACTCCCGATACAGCAGGAACATGGTAAAGAAGTAAGGACTTGAGCTACAACGTTGCGGAGGCACGAGCTAATTCATCTGTAGGCGCCTCGCTTCGAAGGGAGAATCCCGACGAGACTTTATAAGTGGACTGGTAGAAAAGGTCCGAAAAGGGGAAGTGGAAGAGGAAGAGATGACTGCACACGTCTCTACAATTACGTAGGTTATTCTTCTAGTTGCAGTCTTCCAAATTTGTTCACCGGGGACAATTATTGACAGAAACTAGGATTGCCGGAGCCGAAACCGTTGCCACCTTCATGGCTGGGACATCGTGCTTCCTCCTTCAGCATCCGGATAAGCTTAAGCGGCTTGTGACCGAGATTCGAGATGCATTCGAGTCATACGAGAGCATCAAGGCACAGCCGGCGCAGCAGCTCAAGTATCTGCAGGCGGTGATTAACGAAAGCCTCCGACTATTCCCACCAGCGTCCCAAGGGCAACCGAGAGTGTCCCCTGGCTTTGAGCTCCACGGGAAATATATTCCAGAAGGGGTGAGTCGTGCCGTAGTGTTGAATTTTACTCGAAACTGACAACCCTGGTAACAGACCGAAGTCTTCACCAGCCCATGGGCTACAGCTCACGATCCGCAATACTTCGCCGATCCGATGGCCTTCAAGCCTGAGCGATGGTTGGATCCGAACTCCACAGACAACAAGGAAGCAAGCCAACCGTTCCTGCACGGCCCGCGGGCGTGTCTGGGGAGGAAGTGAGTTCACCTACGCCATTGGATTTCCCCTCCCGACAACTTGTCACTGACACTAAATTTAGCTTCGCGTACATGGAGATGAACTTGATCTTGGCGAAGATGCTCTGGAGTTACGACATGGAGTTGGTGAACAAGGATATTAATTGGTTGGAGGAGGGGAGGATCCATGTTTTGTGGTCGAAACCCAAGCTTTTCATTCGCTTCCACAAGCGACAGGATATGGCGTAGAATTCCAGGTTAGAGGGTTTCCTTTCCGTAGACTTAGAGGTATCGACAATCACGATTCAATCGTTTGCAAATGAAGAGAAACAGATAGTCTACCATGCGGCTGCTAACGAACCTTGGGAATCTACAATTTCTGCCCCGTGGGTATACGGGATTTTCCCCCATGCTCTCCATCAATAGTAATGGCACAGTAAAGCCAACCTAGCCACCACCTACTAAGTTTCCGTATCATTACAGACAAACCACTACAGTAGCAAATACCAAAGCTCAACACATAATGCTACATACCGCACAATCACTCAATGTTAATGATATCTATTAGGTTTACTGGTCAATAGCTGATTTGTGTCGTGTCGTGTCGTGTCGTGTCGTCGTGTCGTTAGTCTTACTGGTAACGTAAAGGCACCAAGTTACAGAGACTCGTCTTTTTCTCTATACTATGGAAGCTATTAACTCGTATAAACAGTGATTGACAATGGATTATAGAACCTACACAGGTCGCTGGTTGGGCAGTATGGAGACGTTGTCAAGGGTGACAGAGACACGATTCTAGAAGGGATTGGCGTCTGCGGCCCTATGTAGATCAATATCCAATATCATCGCCATGGGTATACTACGCAGTAGCTGGAGGTAAGGTACTAGGTACCTATGCCCCAAGTTGGTACCGAGGTACAGTAACACACGATCCAATCAGTGCCGATGGATTCATTTCGTCTGCCGGCCCTAGACCATACGTGGTAATTAACGGCTTGGAAAATCTGGAAACCCCAAGACATTTGAAAACCCTCGTCCTCGTTCCAAGCTCGTTCCAAGCTCGTTCCGCTGACCAATTGAGCTGTGAGAAACCCCTGAGATGGAGTTTTGATGGATTTTGATGGAACGCTATAATTGCTATAAGAATTCCAAGTTTATGACGTGCTTATCTTTTCTACCTGCACTACTGTAAGTACCTTGCTTTCCAGGTTGCTTTGCTGTGTCCCATTTTCCATTTTCCATTTTCCATTTTCCATTTTCCTATTTCATGGTATATGTGACGTTGGGAAATTGACACGTACCTAGTCCAGTATCTGTGCGGCTTGGGACCACGAAAGTGAATCCACGGCCAACGACGTTAAGGGGCCGAATTCCTTCTCTCTCCACAAACAGTATAAATCCTTGGCGAGATATTCCCGCAAAAAGCACGGGGGTCATCGGTGTTTCGGTGTTTCGTTCACCTACTAGGTACCTAGGTACGCTGCTCGGCGGGCTTCTAGGTACGGCCTTACGAACCACACAGCCCACACAGCCCACACAGCTGATGGCTAGATTTTATAGCTTCATACCTACCTACCTACCTACCTACCTAGTAGCTTTGCGTGGTTTAGAATTGCCTTACGTTCCTGAGGCACGCGCCCGCCCATCTAGGGCTTACCCAGCTCTCGCCTGTGGAACTTGGCATTAGAAAATCGCAATCCTGCAATTCGTAATACACGACAAACGCCATAGGCGAATAAGATAACGCCAAACCTTTTCAGCCTTCGTTGGGTTCATACAAGGCCTTGGCATCAAAGGTGAGCATCTTGGCCGCCGAACCCCATTACCAATGCTCACGTCGCCTATGGTTGCTCTGACGGACACCTAAGGTGGAGGACACCCAGGACGCTGCGCTGAGCAGGTTGAATCCTTTACGACTCAAGGTGACAGCTGTGTCGGAATCTCCATAATTCTCCGACGGTGCTCGGCGCCAGTCAAGTTTTCCTAGGGACCCGGCAGGATGCTTCTTCTCACCTAGGTGGTAGGGTGGTAGGGTAGTAGATACGAGTTGCTTGTGGCTCGGCACTACCCGGCCGGGCGGCACGATAACCTCGGATTGCACCCACTGTTCCAAATATACCCTCCTTTCTGGTAGATCTGTTGCGTCTGCAAACGTGTCGCCCCAGATATAAGGCGTCAGGTACAGAACGTGGCCATGAATCGCATAGCCTAAATGGCTGTATTGTGTAGATCAATCTTGCGGACTTGCCAAACCATGAATTATGTGGTCTAGACGTCTGATGTCACTTTATCGGAAAATCTGTGTGGATACTTTCGTAAAATCCTACCTATATGTATGCCCAGGTGTTTGAATGGATGTGGATTTTCTCTCTCTCTCTGTGCATGGCGGTGGGCCTATATACCACCGATATCAACAATACTACTCGAAATCCTCCATCACATAAGGCATGATCGCTTAAGTAAGTGGCGCCGGTATTTGCGACCCTACAATTTCGTTGTTTAGATAAAGTTTGGTAGGCTGTTGGTTACGATCACATTTCACTTCCTCTTTTTTTTTCGACCCTCCTGACGTGTCAGATTTTCAGCGGACGAAGAACAGCTAGCAGGTTCAAACAGTCCTGAGAGAGCTGCCTGGCCGCCCTGGCCAATCTGCCAATTTGCCAATACTTTTTGTAACTGTTCCAATGGATAAGCACGGAGGTAATAGTGCCGGCTGACGACGGGATTTGCTTCGCGAATCTATCCATCTGATGGCCTTAACTAAGCAACCTTTTTTCTGCCTTCATCCACAAATCTGGGCTGAGTAAGAAGGTTCTTGGTCCTTTTTCCTTATCGGCGTGCATCAGCGTTGACATCCGCTTTGGGCGGAGGGGCGTCCTTTCGCGAATCAGGATGTTTGGAACTCATCCAAGGCACCGCTTTGGCAGGGTTTGGCTTCGGCACCGTCTCCCAAGACCCCCGTCCAACAAGATACGTACATATAAGCCTCTTGATGTTGTGCTCTAGTCTTCAGGTTCCAAGGCTGCCGTGGTTGTAGCGGCTGCGGTATTCGTTAGGGGTCCCCCTCTCTACCCCCCGCGGCGGTGGGGCAAGTCGCTACGCCACGCACGCGCTGACGTTCTTCGGAATAGCTAAGATCGCATTATTCCCCTTACACAGTTCATCCTGCCTAGCTGACAACAGACCTTATTATCAATTAAAACATGATTGGACGTCGTTTTCTCTCTTTTTCATCAGAGCTGGAAGTAGGGAGGGGGTTGTGTCGCTGCTGAGGTGGAGGCTCAAGTTGAGGTCGAGAGGGTCGAGAGCCCGTTTTCGTTTTCGACCAAACTCATCATAGACGGTGTGTAGTAAGCTCATGTAACCTTGCTTTCTTACCGGATGTGACACAAAATACTCCCGACTCTCATCAACGTCCTATGGTTTGAAGTATTTTTCTCGAGCGTCTTATATATTCCTCTCCAGAGTTCTGCTGGTTTGGGTATCAACTCCAGCGCCTATGAACAAGGGGCAATTGGTTTAAAGGATATTGTTATAAATAGAACCTTAGGTAAATAGTACCTATGGGACTTACGGTCGGTAACAAAATAAGAACATCGATCGTATCGGACGGATTGTATTGCGGCCCATCTACTGCCACTGCGATACCGCAAATAGCTTCGATACCTCTACCTCACTGTCTACGCCTAACAATCCTGTTTGAGGTACTTTTCACATAGCGATTCGCTTAGCTAGATAGGTACCTAGCATCTATCACCTCGGGACCTAGGCCAGTACTTGATTGACCATTCTTAATGAGCTTCGCCCTGAAATCTGTATCCAGAAACACGGAAACGAAAGAAGCCAGTGATTCATGATCATCATCATCCCATAGAGATCGTGGCCCTACTAGGTAGCCGACGTTTCATGTTGTAACTCAACAATAACTTGCTATCTCCTTGCCTTCCTGCCTGCTTACCTACCTACCTAGTACCTACACATGTACGTAGGTAGGTAGGTAGGTAAGGTACCAGCTTGTCACTGACCCCGCGTGGATGGAATATTCCTGGGTTGCATGGCGGGTACCTTTGCCCCCCTGGCAAGCACATGGAGGTGTCGGGGTGTCAGCCCGTTAGCGTTGGGTCCATAGAAGTATTATGTTGCTGCAAGCCTGATCCTTCAGAGTCCTATCCCATTCAAGTGATAGCGTAATGCTATTATTCTGTCCTGGGCGACTCACTGTGCTGCGTGCACGACACCGGATATAACCATCTGTACACCCAATATCTTTTCCGGGCAAACGACGCGGTTAAGGAAATGGAGTTTGCATTTTATCCCGAGATAATCGTCCTCCTTTAACTTCTAAGGTTATGTTTTAGTGTCACAACCTGCAGTCTTATACCCTCCTACCTAGTAGCATTGCAAGACGCCTCAAGCGAATATCCTACCCTCCCTATATTCCCTATCTACCTGATACTTGATACCTGCCTACCTAGGTACCCAATAACTACCTACCCACCAACCTACCAAGTAGTGACGAACCCGTAACTCGTACGATACGACCAGGGCTCATGTTCAGCACGTTTTCCATTGACGCTAAGGATACACCCTCTTCTACCGGTCATTCGTATGAGTTTCAGTACGGGAATCGCCCGAGACATCTGGCATGTAACCGGTGTCGAGCCTCCAAGGTAGGTCGTAGCCCTTCGAAATGGCGTTGTATCGGTACTAAATAGGGGTCTCGTACGACAGGTGAGGTGCGATGGGGGGCGACCTAAGTGCGAGCGATGTGTGCATCTGATGAAGTCTTGCACCTACACGACGGGCCGCAGACCACGCCGCTCCAAGACACAGGATAAGAGCAGAGCACCTGGTGACTTCATCATTGTGCCTGGCAAAGATGTCGACAACCCCCAGGACAAGGCTCGGCTGCAGAGTGTGGCGAGTCCGCGAGAAGTCAAAGAGTATGAAGACTCCGGTTCGGGGGGCTCCCCAGCCCCTTCGTTATCTCCTCCCAAAGACTCGGAACCCTCCTCGGCGAGTCTCTTCACCGATGATATGATGCTGTGGATGCACGAAGACATTCCCCCGGACTACATATTCTCGGATGAAGGCGTTCAGCTGAATCCCAGCTACGAATCTTCCATCAAAAGCAGCGACGGCACCAGTATAAATCTTGAATATGATTCTTCTCGGACGGGCTTCACCCCCAGCTCGCTCGAGGACGAGATGTTTATTGACCCAAGCTTGAAAGACTCTTCGTCGTGGACGATGCCCTCCATGGAGTATAGCACGCACACCTCTTCGTGCGACTCGGCCGCCGAAGATCTCAGTAACCTTTTTACCAACCAAGGATTAGACAGTCCTCAACTCGACAGCCATTACCTCTCAAACCTACCAAATATCACACCGACATCTTTATATCCGAGAACGAGCGACGCCAGCTCGGCCACGAACCCTTCCTCAGAAGCTGTCTGTACGTGTCTGCAACAGTTGACGTCGAGCCTCTTTAACCTGAACAGCTGGATGGGCATCAAGGCGTCCATGTGCGGACGGCGTGACTCGTTCAGCTCCATGGACATCGACACATTCCTCATGATGTACAAGAGCTCGATGCGGAACTGGGAGGGCGTGCAGCGATGTCGTTCCAAGTGTTTCCTTCGGCGGGAGTACTCCAGCCTTCTAGTGATGGGCGTCGAGCAGCTAGCCCGATTCCAGTCCGAGATCGTGGACAGCATCAGGAATGCCGAGAACACCGACGATGCGTCCTCGTCAGCTGCACAGTCGCGGTCGCACAGCGAGGCGCCGCAGGACCACGAACCGCCGGCCAGCAATGGCCCGCGTTCCGGTCTCAGCTCGCCGCGCTCGGCCCCGGAGCAGACGATCAGCATCGGCAAGTTCCTGGTGGACGACGTGTTCGACAAGGACATCATCATCAAGCACCTGCTGAAGGAGAGGACCCAGCATCTCAAGGGGTTCGTGGACTCGCTGCGGGCGAAGCTGCTGCAGGTCCGCGAAGACGATTGTTCTGCGAGGCTGGATATCATCTCGTCGACGCTTGCAAGACAGCGTGCGGTCAGGTGATGGAACTATGCCTCAGCGTTGAGTAAAACTTTCGTCTACTACCACGTCCACTCCACTTCCAGATCCGCCTCATGGGCAACTTACCTAGGTACCTAGTAGGTACCTAATACGCAACATAGCTCCCTCCGGCGATGACCGCTCCACGGGCACAGGAGCCCAACTCCCTGCGAAGGGACCCTGGAGCTCCTACACAGTCCCAAGGAGGTATAGATGTACACAATAAGTATATTATGTCGCCTGTGACCTCCGCGTCTTGAATAGCTGCGAAGTTATTGACCAGACGTGGGGTGAGAGATGGCCTAAGTTGTGAGGTCGGGCCCAACGAAGTTGCTACCACCGTGTCAACTCTCTACCACCCGCCTGCAGAAGGCGGTAGGATTTCTTTAGGTCACGCAACTCAAACTCGAGTAGTTGCGATAGCCATTGGAGTTAGGGGTAGTGTTGAACGGTCGTCATGGTATATGGGAAGGGGGTACGACCTTGGGTGGTGGTACGTGATTGTTCCGCGTCCACGCGGAATATAGCTCTCCTTGTTGATGGTCTCGCGTAACGGAATAGAGACCTGCGGGAGCATTGAGAGAATGCACCGATGACCCGGGACGTAGGGAGTAGTAAGACCCCTCGATTCTCGTCATTTTCATTAGTCCAGCTTACTTGGGGTTCGGCTTGGCTTATAGCGCGGCATACGGTCATGGTGTATGTTGTTTGAATAGTAGAGGGTTAGATAGAACCAGGTCCAGATACCTAAGATAGAAAAAAATGATGGTCGCCCTCGAGAAATCCTAGCCCTAGCTGCGGCAGACTTCGGTGACTTTATACCGGAACGTAGCGGACCCGCGCCACCGGGAAGGGATCTCGAACCCAGCCATTACGTAGTTGTCTCAGTGGAAGCTCCTTTCTTCAAATTCCAAGAAACGCAATTACTAATGGCTGACAAAAGGAAGGGATAAACTATTCGTGACCCGACACATAATATGATGGAGTGACGGGGGGACGTTGACTAGTACCGAACTCCATGCCATTAATACCTACCCTATTGGTTTATGTTGGCATCTATTGACTAATTACACAGCTCTGTAGGTGTTGTACCGGCTTCTAGATATCTTGGCTCTACGTTGACCTGCTTTCTTCCAAGCCGTGAACCCGGGTTTGTGGAAACCTCAAGGATAGCCCTGGGGTGAGTGATACCTGGCCGCTGGCACATCATACAGCTGGTAAGGCGCTAAGGTATTGGCACCGCAGTCCAACGCAGCGGGCCGGTCCATGGCGCTGGGATTGTCCAAACTATGATGCATGTACGAACGATCGAAGGGCGGGCGAGTGGAACTCCGACGCAAACGCCGCAACATGGCAGATGACGGGATAGGCGATGGCTAGGCGCCTGGGTGTTACTGTAGTGCCGCGGCTTATGCCTGATGATGTACAGGAATCCCCGGCCGCTGGCCATCTTTCCCGTGTCCCACCATTGTCATGTTGAGGATACGATGCCGCAAACCCTCGACGAAAACCATCGTAACGCCCGCGCTCTCGAGCTTACTTCGGCCAGAATTTGCAACAATAAAAGTATCCGGCTCCTGGATTCCAACGTAAACCGTATCTACGCAAGACCCCCCGACAACCTGCTACTGCAAGGCTCCATGATCGTGTACAGAGCCATGTTTGGCAGCAAGACGTCACCAATCTGGGCTTCCACGACGTCGTATTGGTCGGCCACCTTGATGAAGCAGCACTGCTCCGCATGGGTCCGACCCGGGTCCCCTGGCCTATCGCCGGATAACTCCAGCGAATAGCCTGTCGACAGGACCTTCCCACTTTCTTCGTCGACGAGACATGCGCCCGCGCAGAAC
This sequence comes from Hypoxylon rickii, assembly GCA_902806535.1. NCBI lineage: Eukaryota > Fungi > Ascomycota > Sordariomycetes > Xylariales > Hypoxylaceae > Hypoxylon > Hypoxylon rickii. The sequence goes on from CADCWY010000013.1 coordinate 569,920, forward strand.
TTATCAGGCTGGGGCGGCGACAGTTTCGCCATCTCGAGAGCATACTCCATGAAGGCTTTTTGATCGCCGGCCGCGATGGCTGGGTGAGCCCCCCATTGGAACTATCGTTGATCTTTTCGCAATAATTGAGGGGGAATTGGTCGGGTAAACCCCTCCTTGGCGAGGCGTTCGGCCTTATCTACGAGTTCGGAGAAGGCCGTCGGCGATTGATGTTCTAAGCACATCCTGCAGCCGATACTCGGCTGCGGCTGGCCTGCTCGCTGTGAGGATGCCTTTGGGCCGCCTCAATGCATGGCGCGGGGAAATGATTATCCTCCGGCCCATCATTGAGGCCAACAAGGTCTGACAACTATGCATTTGGCAGTCCCAGAGCGAACCACGTAGTACCCCCAGCAATAATACTACGTCGTCTCGAGGGGTTTCCCACCATTCATAGTGCTGTTATAAGAGACAATTCTCAACCAAAGCAGCTACTTTATACTATACCTAGGACCATATCGGCATTACGAGATTGCACCAGCCAGTTCCTCCAGCACGATGCGGAGACAACTTGGTAAGTCGGCCTCGAAAGCATAGTAGGAAGCGATGCTAAGTACAAATTAGCAAAGGCGGAGTTCCAGGCAGAAGAAGACGGCTATTTCCGGAGTCTCTAGTTTCGGGAGTCATGTTGGTGCATTGGACTCCGATACGGCTGGATAGCCACAGTTATTGACGACGGCACGAACAATACCAAAGGGACACTTGGTCTTAACCTCCTTTACTCGCCTTCTGAACCTAAAGTCGATCTGATTTTCGTCCACGGACTAGGTGGAGGGTCTCGAAAGACCTGGAGTAAGACTAGTTCGGTAAGTCACTACTGGCCTCAAGAATGGCTGCCCAGGGATCCCGCATTTAAGGGTGCGCGAATCCATAGTTTTGGATAAAATTCGGACTATATCAAGGGAAAGGATAACTGTCTCAACATACATCGCTTTGGAAAGTCCTTGCTGGGAGAGATGAGCACATCACCGCAACTAGCCAACACCAAAACGCAGTATGGGAGGCCTGGTTATTAAGAAAGCATATACCTTGGCAATGGAAGATGTACAGCATCGTGCCCTGGCAGAGCGAATTAGCGCAGCCTTCTTCCTCGCGACACCACACAGAGGTTCGGATTCGGCAAAGATGTTGAAGAATATCCTTCAATGCGCCTTCTCACCTCGAGCCTATACCCAGACAATGATTTAGCCACAGCCAAGGACGCTCATTTCGCTGGGACTCGTGAATGGCTTTCAACGAAGCCTTCCTATCTCGAATGGAGGGACTCTGAGGAGGCCCCAGGACCCTTTGGATTAACGGACTGCCCGCATCTGGCAAATCCGTCCTTGCCGGATACATGGTAAATCAGCTCCAGGACAATGCCACGGGATCATTTTTACAGCTATTTCTTCAAGTTCGCCAACAAGGTAAGGTCGCATCTGAGCAGCTGCTTGCGATCCCTCACCCCCCAAATGGCGCGCGCAGACTCTCAGGTAAGAGAGACACTCCTAAGTACGCTCGATAACACAGCTCTCAGCGACGAGGACGACCGTACACTACGGCGGAAACTATATACGTCGGGCGTCCTTCGAAAACGGTGTTCTCGGCACTATTGCGTTATTGATGCATTAGACGAATGCTCGACACTGGCATCCCTTTTCCACAGTATGCTGGCAAAGATCGACCCCTTCGTACAAGTGCGCATCCTGTTCACAAGCCGGTACACAATTGAGCTTGGGAAGTTATTCCGGGTACTTGGACGAGCAACATTCCAACTCCAACGAGCCTTGCCGACAGATACCCTTCCTGATATCAAGCTCGTGGCAGACGCAAAGAGCGTATCCTTGATTGTCAAAGACGGCGCGCATCGCGACTCCTTAGTCGAGCAAGTTATATCGAAATATCAGGGCTCCTTTCTGTGGGCGATTCTAGTTCTAAATGAATTATCGAACTCCTATAGTGAGGAGATGATATCAGATGCGCTGCAGAATGTGCCACAAGGAATGGAGGCCTTTTACAGGAGGGCTCTGGGTCAAATGTCCCAGGAAATTCGGGAAACGATAACGATAAGAGAACTCGAAGGTAAGGCGCCCTTAGTCTACTAGGTACCTACATGTAGACATTGAAGCCAAGATCGTCAAGCTAGACGAGACCATTGCGGCTCTTTGCGGCCAACTGGTACTTGTGGACAGGTGGGAAAGCCCAAATGGTCCATACCACCGCGCGGGAGTTTCTCGTCGGTGAAGATCTGGACTCCGTCTTCGCAGCAAATCTAATATAAACGCACCCCCGAATTTCTAAAGCGTGTCTAAGATATCTAACAGGCGGAGAGATGAAGCCCCCTAGACCAGCCCGGCATGACTCGACCAGTGATTCCGTCAGCTGGAGGGCTGCTTTCTCATCATACGCATGCGACTCAATCTCCTACCGCTTCTCCGAGGCCAACCCGAAAGATGCTGAGTTATTATCACTTATTGAAAGTTTCCTTAGGACTAATGTGCTTTTCTGGATCGAGGTCGTAGCACGCACCCGAAGCCTCGCTCCCTTGATACGGACCGCGAAACATTTCAGGATATATCTCCGGCGAGCCGCGGCAGAAGGCCTGTTACCCAGGAAAGAGACAGGGCCCGTTAGAGGCTGGGCTGCAGACCTTACACGAATCGCCGCGAAATTCTCAGGGGCACTTATTTCTTCTCTCTCAGCAATTTATTCCATTGTTCTCCCGTTTTGCCCCGTTGGATCTACAGCCTCGATGGTTCACAGGATTGTTGCTCGTGGACGGAAACTTTCCCTTCTTGGATTTTCGGATACTCAATGGGACGATCGAATTTCGTGTATGGATTTCCGTCATAGCCAGCCCAGTGTAATATGCCACGGAGATGACTTGTTCGCCATAGGCCTACAAGATGGTAAAATCACCATACGGCAACTTGTCAGGAGTATAAGAGATTGCAGCATGGAGAGAATGTCAGGTTCTTGCAATTCAAACACGGGACGGAATTATTCGCTTCTTGTGGCATGAAACACGTCAAGGTATGGAATGCGCGCAACGGCGCCTGCATCTACCTACTTCAAGCGCCGTATCGACCTATAAGCCTCGCTTCTGACAAAGACATCCTCATAGTCGCGTCCTATGAGAATTATCTCGCTTCGTGGGATCTGACTAATAACGCAGCAAAACAGCAAGACAGACCGTGGAATGACTTCGATTGGGATGACAAAGCTCCCTTTCGTGGCCCACCATGTGTCATATTCATTTTGCTCGAGCATGAAATGCTTGCCGTAGCGTATATTGGCCGGCCGATCATACTCTGGGATCTTGAAGACAACTGCTATGGTAGTACCGGAAAGAAGATACGGGACGGGGAAACATCTACTCACTTAATCACCGCAGCGGTCCTAAACCCAAACAAGACTCTTAATCTCCTCGTCGCTTCACGCTTGGATGGAGAGCTTGTTCTGATTGACCCATTCAGTGATGAGGAGCTCAAGAGGATTCGCGCAAACTGCCACACCCTTGCTGCAAGCCCCGACGGGCGCTTCCTCGGTGGCGGATCGGGGGCCGGAGTGATGAAAATCTTCGAGTTCGACACCCTGCGACTCATATATCGAGTTAAATCAACCGATTCTTTCATAAAGCAAATCGATTTCGGCAGAGACGGTCTACACTTCGCGGACATATGGGGCTCCCAGTGTAATGTATGGGACCCACCCGTCCTCTTTCGGGAAGTTCCCAGTGCCGATCGCAGCGACGGTACTGGGGATACCCCAACTGAAGCCATCGTCACGGATTCTGACGTAAAAATAAGCGCCTTGGCCGTGGATCTGCGGGGAAATGGTTTGTTCTGCGGAAAAGAGGATGGTTCGATTTGGGCATATGATCTGCAAACCGGAAAGCAGCAGCGAGTTCTCTATCGCCATAAGTGTCTAGTGAAGATACTGGAATGGTGGCCGCAGAAGTCAGTACTGACGGGCGCAGATGTAGGAGGTGTGGTGTTCGCTTGGGAATTGGATGAGCCCGTCAAAGGGGAATGGGTGCTTCGCAAGAAACTTTTCGAATATCGTCGGAGCGTTCGTTGGGCCGTCATGCAAGTCTTGGCCGATGCGACTTGCGACAAGTTCTTGATTTCCACGGGAGAGTCTGACCACCTTTGGAGCAGTACTACAGAGCAACCGGAAGAGCGGAAATTCTCAGGTTCGGAATGTGTCCGCAAATGGCTTCAACACCCGGTTGAACGGGAGCTTTTGCTGTGCATGGATCTCAACACAGTAGAGGTCTATCGCTGGAGCGATTGGTCGGAAGTCGCTACTATTTCGCTGAACATGAACGGCATCGGGCTGCAGCTCAAGAATGCGAGGTCTCGAGTAACCAAGAAAAGCCAACATATTTTCGTAGAGGCGTCAGAGGAGGATGGGTCAGCTGAGGCGCGAGGCCTATATCTCTTCGACGCTGCTTCTTTCTACCCCTGGAGGACCGCTGATTCAGCGCCTGGATCGACCACCATGCGTGAAGACGATTTAAACTCGTTCTCCGTATGCCAGGACGTCGGTGGGGAAATGCCTAGCGCTGACGCGGTCTTCGGTTCTGAATTAGGAACACTCAAGAACCATGTCGCACACGTTGTGGGATTCGATAACATGGGGAGATTGGTGTTCCTAGACAAGGATTCCTGGGTTTGCTCGGCAGATGTCGACAACGTGGTATCCTATGTTCGTCATTTCTTTGTTCCCTATGACTGGTTTGCTGGTAACCGAGATATACTTTGCTCTGTGGGAAAAGACGTTGTCTTCGCCAGAAACAACGATGCTATCATCGCGAAAGGCGGGATGGGTTTTGCGAAAAGGGTTTACGTGAGTGACGACATCGCCAACAGCGAAGGCAGAAAAGGTCGAGAACGTCCAGAACGCCTTGGATAGTTACATCAATAGTCGATAACAAATGGGTGCCTAGCGAATCAACCGAGCATAGTGGGGCTGTAGGGCCGTAGGGCCATAGGGCCAAGATCTCAAAAACAATCGATCTTCTCTCCTCATCGGAATGACCGAATAAATAGTTGAATAGTAGGTATGTAGGTCGTAGCTAAATATAACTAAATTCCGAACGTGAGCGATGATCAATCGAACGATTCTTGGATAACTGCTGAACAATAGCTGGGCAAGGAAGCCTAGTAGTCTCCAAGCTATCGCCAAACGGGTTGCCGAAGAAGCCCTAAAGTTCCAAGTTTCGCAGACTGAATGGGGCTTCTCGGTGTTATCGTTTGACTGCTGTTTAACCGTTGTCCATTTGTAATTACCTGCCTAGGGATCCAGCCATGATTTCTAATGATATAACTTAAATGGCTATTATCGTTTGATCATTAGGTAGATAGGTAGGTAGGTACCTATTCAGACGGATGTTGTTCGATTGATCAAGGTGCATCCGAAGGTTGGAAGACTTCTGGATGTTATGTTGGCATGGATTGACGAGAGATTGTTTAGGTGCCGCTGCTGAGCCGTTGCTCAAATCGCCGTATATGCATATGAGAGACGATAGTGATGTGGATTTATACATATATGGAAATAACCAGCATGCCCCTTTTTTTGATAAAAGAATTTATGGAGAATAGCTTCAGTCGTCATGGATCAACACAAGTTCCCACGATGTAACTCTTCTCGTCGACGCCGCGTCTTCTTGGCAAGTCAGCCAGTTGCATTAGCGCGTTTCTATTCTGGCCTTGCCGAGCCCTATGAGTATTAGGGTCAGCCAGCTGCATATATAGGTACATAGCAGATTGGTCTGACACAAACCAACAGGATTCACTGGGTACGCTATATCTCTATACGATTTCCAAGCCTCACTTCGTGATTTCCGTTGTACGTCAAAATGGATTCGCCTACGATGTGCGACATGTACGACGTGCACGACATGCCAAAATATTACCAGATGGAGTCGCTGCGCATGCGTCACGAAGCCTACATCCGACGATGCGGGGAGAATTGGGCCGGCATCTCTGACCAAAAAGAGCGAAAGAAGTTACAGAATAGATTGAACCAAAGAGCCCGTAAGTGTAACCGTAGCACCAACCTTTACCTTGAAGATTGTTCCGATCGTATAATGTATAATTCTGAACCAACGATTAGGTCGATCGAGGAAGACTCGATGTCGTGATCCGGGTGGAGCTACCAGCAACTCACAGCGCGGCATCATCGTCTATTCGCGAGATGACTTCGATTTTCGGTACATCACAGAAGAGACCATTGGACGGAAACTTATGGTACTGCGTTCCTTTTCCGAGCAAGCCCTGGCAAGTTACGCCGTGGGCCAACCAAGCGCGGACCATCTCTTAAAGATTATTCAAGTAAACATCATCGAAAGCCTAACGCGAAACGCTACTCTACTTGGATTTACTTTCAATTGGCTCATCTGCGCAGCCGTATCTCCCTTTTCCTCTTATGGGCCGAGGCAAAATCCTGGTCCAACCGTAGCTCCCTGTCCCGTCAACTTGGCCCCCACAAGGCTTCAGTTGCAGATCCGTCATCATCCGTGGGTCGATTTGTTTCCACTACCTAGAATGCGAGACAACTTCCTTATTGCAATTTCTGAGAAACTCTCTTCTTTCGAGGAGGAGCAGCTGTGGGACGATCTCCTCGAGTCCGACAGCGGAAAAGACTGGGCCGGCTTGATTGTCTGGGGAGAGCCGTGGGATATCAGGAACTGGGAAGTAACACTACCTTTTATTCAGAAATGGGGTTGGCTGTTAGAAGGCTGCGATGAGATCATGGAAGCAACCAACTACTGGCGATCACAAAGAGGGGAGAAGACTTTGAGTCTAGGGTTACAGCCGAAGACCCAAAGGCATTTATCAATTGCGATGAGGAACCTGATTGAGGAGAAGAGGCTTGTAGAAGAGTTATGAATCCAAGAATGCAAAGCCAGAGATGAAGGAGGCGAAGGCTGTATTTATATCAGCAGGGGACCGGAAACAAGTTTCCTAACAAGTTGTACCTATACACCTACCTACCTACCCACCTAGGTATTTTCAAGCGATAGACTACCCCTTCCAATGATTTGTTCTCTACAAGGGTCAGACTATGCCGACTTTCGCTTGTGTACAGTACATCAATGAGACGCAACCACCTATCATGATCTGACACTATTGGGGGCTATGATTGGCAAATAAAGATGGCTACATCCATGGATGTATTCCCTTGAGTGTTAGGCGGCTACGCTCCTGTTAATGATAGAAACAACACACCAGCTCGCCAGCTTCCAGCACGTTGATACATCCACAAAAAACTATTAGGTACTTCTGTGAAGTAATTAACTTTGAACCAGAGTTGCCGGTAAATAAATTATGGGTTCGTAGATCAGGAGCTTTGATTCTGTTTATTGCTAAATTCACTAAGGCTTTAGTCTTCCGGGGATTTGTAAACCCCGTCTGCTCTAGCTTGAGCCTTAGGTTCCTCGTGCAACCACGATGCTGTTTCTGCGTCGTCCAGGTTCGCCTCGTAGCGGAGACCACTCCCTATTAGTTTCAAAAAGGATGAGGATCCAGGTAGAATCGACTGGGTAGAGAACCATATAGCAAGTAGTTTCCATAGTTTCAAAGAGAGGGGTGCCAAAAGCAGAGGTCAAAGACTGCCCTCAGGTACAGTACAAAATGTTATGGATGGCAGGAATGCGTAGGTATATAGACTAGACGTTCCCTCTGAACCCTACCAGTCCACAGTCAACTCAATTCAAGTAACTCTTTCATCAGCTCGTATACCATATATTTGAGTAAGGGGCCTGTTTGATGGTGATAGCCTATCGCAGTATTACCCCCTTATTCAAAGTGCGGCGCGGTTGTCTCTAACGGGGCATCCCCACCGAATGTACCTTTTTGTACCTTCTTTCGAGGGAATAATCGAGAATAGTCGTCTGGTTTTGTAAGCAGGTCTGATTCACGATCAGGCTCCTTCCAAGTCGACGAACTTAACATCTTCGTAAAGATGAGTGAGATAGGTGTCGATATGACTTTCGTCAATGGCCATGTGTACCTAGGTAGGTATATAAGGGAGTCTTCCCTCCGTGATTCAGGATGTTAGCCAGCAGCATCGACACAGCATCGCCTCTACAACATACGACCAGCTCAAAATGCCTTCTCACATCGCCGTTGTCCCCGCCTCTTCGAGAGGAGGACAGGAAACTATTCGGTCTCTTCTAAACTCAGAGAGCAAGCCATTCGTCCGTGGCATATACCGAGACCCGTCCAAAGCACCAGCCGAGTTCACCCAGCAGCCGAACTTCGAAGCCATCAAGGGCGATGTGAGCGCGGGGACAGGTCTTGATTTTGGCAATTCCGACGCCGTCTTCTACGTGCCACCACCTACGTACGATGGGACGGACCAGGGCCAGTTCGCTACGAAAGCTGCCACGAATGTAGCCAACGCACTCCAAGGAACCACCAGCGTTAAAAGACTAGTCGTGCACTCCGCCGTGGGTGCTCAACACGATCATGGCATTGTAAGACTTCAGCATAGACGTCTGCGTTCTGGGGGCATTCGTGAACTAAAGGAAGCAATGTCAGGGTGTTCTCAAATTGAATCACATCACCGATACTATCCTTAAGTCGGCAGCACCTAAAGTGCTTATCGTGAAGCCCGGGTATTACTTTGAGGACTGGGCCGCATGCCTGAAATCTATGCAAGCAGATCCGCCCACCTTTCAATGGCCAATATCCCCGGCGGACCATCAGATTCCCATGGTAATCGCCAACCTATCACCGCCTACCTTTGAAGAACTTGCGCTAACCCGTCGCAGCTGAGCGTAAAGGACGTGGGGGAGTATTGCGCCAAGGCACTCCTCGATGAGTCGACCCACCCTCCCTACCGCATCGTAAATCTATTCGGCCCCCGGAATTATAGCGGGCTTGATCTCAAGGAGGCAATCGAAGAAATCACCGGAAAGAAAGGAACAATTATCACCATAGAAAAGGAGGGACTCCCGGAATACTACTCGAAGTTGCTACCAAAGGAGCACGTCCAGGAGTTCGCAGAGATGATGCTCGCGATCATGCCCGGCGGGATTATCGTGCCGGATTTTGACCACGGAGAGAATATCGTGAAGGGAAAGGTGGAGTTGGTTGACGCTCTGCGACGCATAGCTTCAAGCTAGCTAGGCGCTTAGTTACTTCTGGATAACACGAGCAATGTTAGGAATTGTGTCGATGTGTTTTGGGACCTCGACATTTGCCCTGATTTCAGAATAATCCTATTCGACAAGTGATGCCCTCCAGAAGTCCTCAAATGTCAGAGGCTGAAGCCCACGATTGAAGATCAGTCCTTAAGTGAGAAAAGTAGCTGGGAAATTATCGCGTAGTAAGAGGTGGTGCGTGTGTGTGGAAGACGATAACAACGCTTAACCACATTAAAATCCTACTATGGAGACCGCCCTTCTTATACATCTGATTGATCTGCTGGCAGTGTAGCTCCCAGTGGGCTTCTATGCCCACTATCAGGAGTGGCCTCGACATCAAATCTATAACCACCAAAACCCCAACACTATTAGGTATTTCCATATTGAGTGTATGGTGTTGATAATATCTGAATAAAAATAACTGAACGATAGCTACCTAGTACTTGGTACACGTTGCCGTAGACAGCTGCGGGACAGCTGCCGAACGAGGCTCGAACGACTATCCCGGGAGCCAACGGTGCCCAGGGGTCCATTCATACATAACTACTGGGTATTGAGAGACCTCCATGGTTCCATGGCTTATTCAGCGATTTGCTCAGCAAGGACTTAAAGCCCATCAGCCTATTGCCTACTGGGTAGTAGCTCTGGTTTAACTGTTTCTCAACGTTGTTCAGCCATTGTTCAACCGGCATTCAATTGCTGCTCAGTTTAGATCGTTGTTCAACTAGCATATGACCATTTTCAGCTGCCATTCTAAATTATAGACCAGCCAATTTACTTGACTGCTTAAGAGCCGAGAGACGGAATTGTCTGAAATTTTGACTGGAATGGTCTTTGGGTCTAGCTTTCACGCATAGCAATCATGCTGTTTTTACGTCTTCCAAGTTCACTTCATAACAGGACCGACAAAATACTCGGTATCCTAAACACGGAGGGTCGAAAATTCGGAGATGGAGACAGTGTCTGAAAGCATTGATATCAGCACCAACAAACAAGGACATACGTAAGGCGCACGTGCTTACCTCAGTTGAAGCAAGGCCGACGTTAGCTTCTTATTCCATTTAACTCGTAGTCGTCGTCACGACCATATTACAAGTCGCTACCTGGATGCAGGATAGTCGAGATACGGCGTTGGTGAAGTGGATACGAGGGCATAAAGTATGGTTCGCAACGACCCGTTCGTCGGGTGTGCTTTCTACCCGTAACGGGGAAAGGATCAAAGTGAGGAACCATAACGATGGTTTTCCTCGTTAATCCTAACAAGGACTAGGTACCTGGTAGGTAGGTAGGTAGTCATGGTCAGAATTCAAGCGTCAATGCTAAAATCTGCACCCACACAGGAACGAAGCAACTCACCTAGGTGGCCATGGCAGGTGGTTATTAAGATACAGTAAGCTATACGCTGTCGATAGTATGACCTTGATCATTAGTAGCCTTTTCTATCAAACTCATGAGCCTTTCTAACTGGCTTCTCGGTTCTGGAGCCCTCTCCACCTCTCTTAACCTAACGACAAACCGCCTCAACGCCTCATGAGTAAACCACATAATTTCGTGTTGGTCGTTTATTTCCATGTTTCCCCTGTTGTGAGTCGGGCTCGGCTTTAGTGGGATTGGTCCAACCACATCGGAAATCGAATCTAAGGTACTCTTTGCCGTACTCCTGTTTCGCTTATCACTCATTGTCCCCCATCGCGACCCCCCTCCCACGAGAATGGATTCACGTCGTGAACCTAGCCTAGCTTGCCATCCGCAAGCACTTAGGAACCACCCGATGTGCCTGAAGAGAGATGTATAGAGCGGCAAACTAGAACATATGATAGACATGCCGGTATGTATTTCTGTCCACATTTGGGTTTTTGTGTAGGAAGGCACACGATTACCAGAGGGATAGCCGAGGACAACTCGAGCGATGCCTGTTATTATAGTCCTACGTCCTAGTCAGCGCCAGGGTCCGCAAGTGTGTTGGCCGTACTCACAATCCGCCTAGTAAAAAAACGCCCATGACCGCAAGTCTCCGCTTCGGCGACATGTGCAACCTAACCAATACGCTTAAAGGCGAAATCAAGGCCAACACGTCCAAGAAGATTTCACATGACCCAGACACCACCCAAAACACATTGTAATCGAAGCAATATCTGGAATCGCCAAGGCTTTTGATCCAGATCCGTTCCAGTGGCCAGCAGCTTAGCAGTGCAGTGATACTGCATCCAATCCACCACATCATGGTCAGCGTGCCGGAAACATATAACTGGTACCGGAATATGGTGCTGATGTAGAAGATACGGTTGTACATGGTCAGGATCCCAAGTTTGGTGACGGCGGATACGCCAAAGTAAATGACAGTGGAGGCGAAATAGAGCCTCAGGAAGAGAATGTCCTCAGCGGTGTAATGATACGTGGGGTTGAGGCTTTCCGAAACCAAGAGGTCGTCGGCGCCGATCTTGTAACCTGTGAAGATGGGATAAATATGTGAATTGAATGCGAGTAGGCTCAGGCTAGGGCAGTCGTACCCCGTATAAGAAAAGCCACCGTAACAACGTTCCCTGCAACCGCGAACAGAATCAACCAATCGTCGAAATCTAAACCAACGCGAGTAACGGTACGAGTATAGAACCTCAGGGCAACGGATAGAACAGTAAGCGTGATAAAGAGTCCGCTCACGGCCAAGACGGCGTTGCCACTATTATCAGAGGTTGCCAATGTAGAAGACATCTTATGTGGTTGATTTTTGACCTTTTAAAAGCCTAAAAGGTCCTAAAAGAAAGGGATCATATCAAGAATACAGATAGCTAAGGTCCTTAAATAACAGTAGAGAGGTTGAAGAATATTTGGAAATCCCTTTTCCCATCTGGACCTTTTGCCAAAGATTAGATGTGCAGGATGATACCCGATTCATCGTAAAAAAGTCGTCTGTGGTCTGTGTTAATTGGCAACTGGGCATATGGATGTCTATTTAATATTTAATGTGGGCGGATAGATGCCTTATAGATAGCAGCGTGTTTCCTGGAGTCCCTAGAATCAATGTGAATTGTACCTAGTTCTATCAATTTGAGTCAGAAATTTCCATTTACCTAGTTGATTACCGGCTGATATCTGAGGGGTAATTTGGGAATTCTATGCTGTACGTACCTGGTACACATCCATGGATGGAATCAGCCTTAAGTAGGGGGGCCTCAACGCCTCAACGCCGAGACACCGCTTCTGCACACCTTCTGCTGTGTGACATCCATGATCGGAAGAAGAACGATCATATGCTATGTATACCGGTACTTCGATCTGTGTTCTTTCGGAATAGTCCAGGTACCTAGTACATAACCCAGTACAGTCGAATAGAATTTGTATTGGAGTATAGTAAAAGGGCAAATACCTACCAGGTAGGAAGCACATAGAGTCGTCACAGTTAAGTTCTTCGCTTTGATATTTCCGTTTAGTTGGAATCCCTACTATCTGCCTGCCCGAAGTACCTAGGTAGGTATGCTTCAGTTCATGAAACCCCTGCGACGAACCTTTGCCTATGTGCTCCAGCAAAGAGCTCAATAGCCAGACTACCTGGTACCTACTAGGTAATCACTTGCACTATCACACGTCCTGATACACGCAGTAGATTCCTACTTAGAACCTCATACCAACTAAGGGCGCTAATGCCTATCACACTATAAGAATAGAGGTAATTGCTAGTATTTCTATTTTGTTCTGAGAGGAAACCCTCTACGAATTGTTCAGGTATTCCCAAATTTAACTCGTAGAATATCAAAAAGGGTGGCGTGTTAGCCCAACATCAAGAGCGGAAAGGGATACGGAACACTATCCAGAGTAAAGTAAATTCCTCTTTATCAGTCACGAAGTTCCGGAGCCTAGGGTTGCAACAGGTAGTATGAAAGGTCACCTCAGTCCAATGTCTGGTTTCCGATCACCTTATTGCAAAGTTCCAAGCTTAAACTTGATAACTGCTGGAGGATTCGTACCCTAGCTAACGAGAAAAATGCTATTACTGAGTCCTGGCCTCGGGGGACCGAATGCCTACCTAGGTAGGTAGTAGTGTACGTCCTTTTATCATGCTAACAAAGAGGCTTCGCCACTCTCATATGCCTTGCGCTACTGTTGACCCGGGGAGGACACTCAACTGCCCAGAAGACCGCCTCCCCCTTCAGCGCTGCATCCCCAGGCACGTGGAAAAGATGGTGGAATATTCTACGATCATACATCCCAAGAAGTGGATCATGTCTATTGCCAGCTGCATAGCCAAGATCGGTCCTGCAGATTGAAATGCCAGGCCCGTATGATTGTCGGCTCCACCGGATACGCTGTTCACCAAGGCGGCCAGTTGTAGGTCGCCGCGTGGAACGGAATACGGCATAATGCACCTACAATGGTTTTGTTTCTTAGACCCTTTTAAGGGCCACTAAGGGGAGAACACTCCCAAATTCCGAGCTACCCCTGGATAGATAAATTCCTAGATACTTGGGCATGAATCCAAAACGATTAGGCGAATATAATCGCACACGGACAACTAAGATTCGCATTGTGATGGCACTCCAGGGAGGAAGGGCTCTCAGTATAAATACCTAGTATCTTAATAAGACTAACCCCTTCCTTCATATATCGCTATACCTCGTTTTGGGTTCTCCTATGCCTAGATACGTTCGTGGATACTTCACTTCAGCTCATTATAGAAAGAATTCAGATTGCATCTATGGCCATCAGACTAAGGGTATCCGTTCATTAATAGGGGTTATTATTGTATCGTAAAAAGGGGGTTATAGAGAAACACCCGCCCAAACAATAGCAAACAGACAGGTTTTAGTTCGCCTTCCCGCTAAAGAGCTTCGAAGCCTCGGTGGCGGCCAAAACTGCTTGCGGCGTGAAGTTGAACAAGTCATTCGCCGTGAGTATGTTGTGCGGTGCGAATTCGGTCTCATGATATAACACAGCATTGCCTTCTATTTGACGCATCTCTTCGGCAAATGCCTTGATCTCTTCTTGAAATACTTCGGCGGCGCCCCCTTGGATGAAAAGCGGTATTGTAGTCCGGAATGGGTGGTGCAATGGAGAAACGTACGGCCTGACGTCGTCCGACAAACCATCCTTGGGTATATAGGAATCGGCCCCGTATTGAAGTACACCTGGGGTTATACAATCGGTCCGTAATCGGCTGCATTGGCTATACTGGCCCACGACATCTTCTGTTATGTTCACCCATGGGGACCACAACATTGCACCGCCGGGAAGAGGAAGGTTTGCTACACCCGCCTCCAAATAACGCATTAGGGCAACAGCCACGTTGCCTCCAGCCGAGTCTCCCGACAGTATGATGTCCTGCGCATCGACACCAGCGTTAAGCAAATAGCTGTAGAACGTAATCGCATCCTGGATCGCTGCCGGGAAGCGCGTTGACTCAGAAATGGAGATTCGATACGGAGCTATGAGGAGTTTCTCCGGTTGTACATGGCTATTGATGATATTCGCGATCTCTTTTCCTCCCCAAAAGGGATCATAAGCGTAGATGAAACCTCCACTAGGAAAGTGGAGGACAACCTTGCCCTTATTCACGGCCGTGTCAGAGTTGGGATTCGGAAACCAAAGGCCGCCTAGAGGCGCGGGCTGGACTTCCTCAGTTGGGGCCAAAACGCCACGATAAATGCTGCCATCTTTAGGGGGTTCGGCGAGCGCGTATCTCTCCTTCGCTTTCTTGGCATCTAACCCCGGAGCACCCGTGATATGAGTTGCTTCTACCAGGTCGAAGAGATCACGGAATATCGCAACCGAAAGGCACGCCTTCAAGCTCCATGAGCGTAACGGGCGTAATCGAGTGGGGATGTAATAGATGAAACGGAAGGGAAATAGTATGATGGATTTCGTTACGCAGACGACAATGTAAGCCGCCTTAAACGGCTGTTTTGACCATACTGGAGCCATAACCAACTGAAATGAACATGAACATAGGCCCACAAGCTTTTCTGATAGGAAAACCCATGGCTATATATATTTAGTAAGGTGGGCAGATACTGGGTACATACCTAGGTACCTAGGATGCACAAGCCATGTCCTAATTAAAGGGGTTGATGAATATCAAGACAACTAGCTCCCGGACGGTTGACTCAAAAGCCAACGGCAAATACAACCGGCGATCCGGCTCGCCGACGCAGCAGATATCGAGCTTCGACCCATGAGCACAGCCTCTTTTCCAGGGCCCTGAGAAGATGTTGGGTTAAGCTTACCTATTCTCTGCCCTATATGCGGGCGACGGTGGGGAGCAGTACGAGTAACAGTGGGCCTCAATCCAACCTACATAGTCTTCGATATTCTGCAAGAATAGGATGTCCTTTTGTTTGTTCTAATACCTTTAGGTTATTAGGCGGTGACGCCAGGATCTGTTTACCGGTACCAAGGACTGACCCCTGTCGCCATTTTCTCATAGGCACAAAGTACGGATTCGTATCATTATCCCGGTATTAATAGTTGCATTCCGTTCCATATAATATACGTGCTTAAGTTGGCCAAGTCGACGTCTATTCCGTATGTCCAGGACGGTAGGCTCTTAACCTAGTAGACAAGTCCTATACCCAAGCAATATCTCCATGAACCGAGATAGGCAATAAGCAGTAAGAGCATCCGTATAGTAGATTTGAAAGGAGGTAACATCATAGATGTGCTTTCCTATGGCCTTCCACTTCACACGCTGCCCGTTGCCCGTTACCCGTTGCCCTCAACAGGCGAGTCCAAAGCCGGCGGCCGTGCTCCGCTGTCAATCTCCGATATGTGTCCATTCAGATAACCGAGTCTGGGACTCATAATGCAAGAAACATTGCCGCACCCACATCTTCTCCCCCCAGTTAGGCAACTCCGGTCGTGGCATATCACCAAGAAAGCGTTTCTTTCTTTTCCAGCAACACCGCAAGGACTTAATCTATCATCGGCTCCCGAGACGTACTGTCAGATATGACGCGAAATTCCCTTGATGTGCATCGCGAGTACACGGCACAACCAAACACACCTCTTCGTAAGCTACCTCGACGAGATCCACAATCAAGCGATATCGCCACCGAAGCCAGCAATGCGGCTGCCATGTTGGTTGGGATCGCCTACTAGGTATTCGGGAGCCGTGACTTTGTCCAGATCCTTCGTGACTAGTGGAATCTCGGCTCCGTCTACGGCGAGCCATTGCACCCAGGAAATGAGACGAGTAAGCTTGTAAGCAGGGTTAAGGATAATTGCGCGTGGTGGGTTCATACCGAGTATCTGGGTCTATGGATCTGATGACTTCATAACAATTTGTCGCTTTAGTTGTCCTACAATTACAACAACTCAACGTCCGTGCCTACCTACTAGGCACTAGGAACTGAGAATAAGTTGAGAGTGACGATGGTTTCTATTTACCTTATAATGCGACCAAGTCTTAGTCTAGGAGACAAGAAAACCAAAGAGTATTTCGGGGTGATCCGAATCTAGCAAATTAGATCCCCGTTGTGGCAGGGTTAGCCGCCCAGCTAGCGACGGGTGAAATCGCGATCCCCACGTTCTAAGATTCACTCCCTGCCTCAGATCAATGGTGAGACGTCGCCTACCCAAAACGGGCCTAAGGAAAGTTCTAACGAGCGAAGATGAGACGAGCGTCGCCGTGCCCGCCATCGTATTCAACGATCTAGAGCCCGAAGCTATGGAACACATCCCGTTCTCATGGCCATGGCGATCACCCGTCTAATAGCTCAGGCCCAGTACCTATATCCAGCTACAGAATCACATAAAGCCTCATCTATACCTATATCATTCCGTTTGAGTATCATTCTCTATTCTCTCATTCTCTCATTCTATCATCTCTTTCTTATTGGCTGTGCCATACCTTTTTGTAACCTCTGTTCTACTTCCTTCATCGCCAGCCGCAGGTCGTATTTCTTCTTTCCCTATTCAGCATTCACTCTTTATCAACCTCATCCACCATGAAGTTCCTCAACGTCTTCCTCCTCGCTGCTTCGGCATCCGCTATCGCGATTGATCGCGCGCACGCCGACGTAGCTCGATCTACAGACCTTCAAGAAGCCGCATCTCTGCTAGCAAGGCACCACGCCGGCCGCGTAGCAAACGGCCAGAGCAATAGAAATGGAAACAGCAACGGTAATGAAAACGGTAATGGGAATGGAAACGCCAGCAAGGCAAAGCAAGGAAACAATTCCAACAATTCCAATAATTCCAACGGGGGTGCTACCACGGGTAACACGGGCAACACCGGGAATACGGGAAGCGACACTAACAGTGGTACTGCAAACGGCAACACCCTCGTCCTGAAGGAAGTCAACGGCGTCCCAGGCAACGAGTGCCTCACGTTCCGCAATAACGGTAAGTCACACCACATCCCATCAAACACCAACCCAGCACCTCCAGGATATACCCACCCCCGCCGCCCGCACACATACTAACAACCACCGCAGGCGAGCTCGTCGACGCAGCCTGCGTCAACACGGCCGCGGACCGGCAGATAACGCCGACGACGCTCAACGGCGACCCGGCGCTGCGGGTGCAGCGCAGCTTCACGGCGGGGTTCCGGCCGGACCTCGTGGGGGTCGACGCGTGCGTCGGCTTCAACGGCACGCACTTCCGGGCCGAGGACTGCGTGGCCTCCAACATCGAGCTGGTGCAGTTCGACGGCACCGCGCTGCGCGCCCCCAGCGGCGCCTGTGCCAGCGGGCACGACGACGCGGCCCAGTTGGTGGTGGATACGACGGGCGGAAACTGCGCGTCGTTCGAGAGCACCGCTGTTACGCCTACGCCTCCTGAGTAAGGGGTGAGAGGGGAGATCCTGTGGCCGATGATGAGTTAGGTTCGTAGTTCTAGTGGTTATCTAATTCTATTCTTTGAATGATCCAATTTGATGTTACGCCCTCCGTTCGTCTCATTCCCGTGGGATTAGAGGTGCATCGACGATCTAAACATCGACATTCATGCACCCACGAAAACAATTGAAAGAGCCTCAAAGAGGTAGGTCGGAGGGTCGCGGGGTCGCGGGGGAGGGCGAATGAAAACGACAAAAATATCGATCGGCTGAGGAATCGAACCCCAAAGCCCATGGTGTTTGGAGATATATCTGAAACTGTTATTGTACACTTCGAATACCTCGAATAATCGTTGAGCCATACCAACCCGGCCGGCACCAGTAGGGTGCACCTGTCCCAACATCACATGGCGATGGCCGTTGCCGTGCCAAGAAGGGGTTTGGATCCTAATCCTCCTTCGGTTCGGACGAGATGCCCTTTACGGAGATCACCATATCCTTGTTTTCCCCCTTCTTGGCTTCGACGACGGCTCGAATTTCCTTATGGCCCCATAAGTCCTTCACGGTGAGCTCTCTTGTCCTTGCTAGGCTTTCCAACTCGTCCAGTCGCTCAAGCGTCTCCTGAAGGTGCTCGTCAAACCCTGGCTGGCTACACACGACGCGAAATGCATTCTGCATCGCGACGGAATCCGCCTGGACCATGGAATTCGAGTCGATGGTGACGATGTTGATATGGTCGAGGGCCCTGAGGAACTCCGCATTCGTCACAAGCTCCCTCGCCTCGTGGAGTGGAATCTGCGGAAGCCTGTCATCATAATTCTTATCCTTCATCATTTCCTTCTCCTTGGCGATGAGAGCCTTGGCCATGATCATGGCCGAGGCGCAGATGTCCTGATGGTTTTCGGCGCCAGGATCCATCTCTTTTCCAAGAATCCAGCACTGGTCTAGGAGCCAAAGTCTCTCCTTCTCGCATATGATATCGCACTTCTTGAGCATGTCAGGGGACTTAGCCACGTCGCTGAGGAACCTGAGGCGGCCACCAATCTTGCTGTACACCTGGTCCAACACTTCGGTAGAAACATTTTCATGAAACGCCCTAGCCCGGAACTCCCTCACTGCTTCCACGGCTGTCTTCTTTTCGATGTCGCGCACAGATATGGTCTGCAAACGCGTCGCCTGCCGCAAGAGACGTTCTCTGGTCCAGTGCTCATCGCTATTCAGGATAACGGTAACGAGCTTACTGGTTGCCCAGAGTTCAGCCCGCTGCTGAAGGAGTTCCAGGAGGTGTCTGCCATCATCGTCATCACGGAGAAAATGTATTCCGTTTATGATGAGAATAAGAGGTCTTCCAACCTCTCCTTGGCGTTTGAGCGCAATCTTCTCCATCTGGTTGAAAGCACGTTCGATATCAAGCAGTGGTGTAGTATCTCGAGGTCCTTTAAAGGAAAAGAGGCCCCCTATATAGTCTTCATGGAACTCGTAATCAAGAGCCTTTCCTAGACGTATTCGAAAGATTTCGAGATCGCCATGCGCCTCCAGCATAGCGATGCCTTCCCCGTTGATTCGGCTCATCGCCTTCAATATCATGGACGTTTTCCCTGCCCCCTTTTCGCCGGTGACCAGGTAATAGTGACCTTGGATGGTTCCGTCTACGATGCCATTGATGGTCGCTTGGTCAGTAAGAGGTATCCAGTCGTCATCTTCCATCGCGCCGTCGCCTTCTTGGCGACCCAGGGCCGCGCGCTCGAGAGTGGAAAAGCCAGGAGCAAAAGCGTTTTCCATCTTACTCAGAACTAATGACTTGTAATACCGGTGATAGGAATAGCCTGCTAGCCCAAGGATAGCAATGGAGCCCAGAGCGGTTGCAGCACCCTCCAACAGCTTGGACAGGGAATCCCGCCAGGCGCTGCCACGACCATGGCTTGCATGTTTGCGATGATGGCTTGAGGAGTCTGAATTTGGATTTGAATTGGATCCAGATATTCCAAGAATGGGAAGATTCTGTAATCTTGTTTCCCTACGGATTAACCGAGCCTAGACCACAGTGAGCGTGGCTTGTCAGCGGATGAGATAACAGATGTCCAGATTGACAATGTGTCTCACCAGGTGCCCCCTTGGTTGTCGAACCAGCCTGACCATTCCGGTGCGCCGGTTATGAGTGGTTTCAAGAACGGTGGTCTCCAACCGGCTTTAGAAAAGAATAAGGATCGTTGAACACTAAAGATTAGGGAAATACTGATTGAAGTACATGCGCCTTCAGGGGAGCAGAGGGGGAATCTTGGCAGGTTAAGCCCCCGGATACACGGCAAATCCTTGCTTATCCTTGTTGATATTAGGCGTGTTAGGCCTCCAAGTTGCTCCAAGTTGTTGCCAATAGCGCATCCGCCCTAAAACCTGTGGTCATCACGCTAAAACGATGTGCTGGAGTGAGTATCACACGCCAAAAATATGTCGAAAAGATCTCAAAGTTGTTAAAATCCAACCTCTTAGATTTACCTTCATGAAGATGCCTGTGTCCCTGTACAAGCAGCATCGGCATGTAACGGCCCCGTGAAGACAACGATAAGGTAGATTGTGAGGACCATAATTCTGAGACACAACATATGAACGAGAGTCCCGCGCGCGGTTTCTTGGTGTAAATTCGAAAGATCTCTAGGGCGGTAGAAGTTCACGATGGGGCCATCACTCGGCTACTCGTCGAAAGAGTGCTGATGATGGCATCAAAGTTGTAAGAATGGAATCTAGAACAGGAGAGGTTTGTCTCCGAAGGGGCCTCGTCCAGGTGGGTACTAGGTATCCAGTACCTGTAGCCGATATGGTCGAAAGATTCATTATCGGGGTGCAAACGCAGCATTACGGAACGCAAACACGACTACATGCATTGGGAGAAATTCTCAACCAGCATGATGTGTTAAAAGGTGCTTCTAACAATTTATATATACCTAGGTATCTTCGTTTTTGTTTTATCCTCAACGTACATACCCTACGTATCGTGGAATCGATGTATGTAACTTTTGCTTATCCACCTACTCAACCGGGGCACTGAAAACAAGCCCTATCGAGTCGGTATACAGCATGCCAGCGATGCTAGCAGACGTCAGAGTCGATATGATGCCGGACATCAGGGCCGAGATAGCCACTTTAGAGACGTCACCACCACGCTCTGGCGCGATCTGAGACAAGACACCGATCTGCGTTCCAAGAGAACCAATGTTGCCGAAGCCCTAAACATGTGTCAGAATCATCGTCAAGCTTTCACGTGGGAACAAGGAACTTGATAACTTACGCAAACCGCATAGGTGGCGATGAGCCGTGCCCGTTGGGTTAAGGCTCTATAACGTTCTTCGGTTTGAAGAGCGTGGAAGGCAGCGTATTCATTGATGATGATCTTGGTCCCGATAAGCTCTCCAACAGACAAGAGGTCTGGATTCGGCACACCAAGGAGCCAGGCGATAGGGTAAAAGCAGTAGCCAAGAATGAACTGGATGGTCAGCTCTGGGATACCCCAGTAACTACCCCACCAAGTGAGAAGGCCGTTGATAAGACCAACAAAGGCGATGATACAAAGAAGTGTGGCGATAATCATACCGCCAATCTTCAAACCAAGCCATGCGCCATTGGCGAAGGCGTGCAGTGCATTAGCTGCCCTGTGTTCTTCGTCCTCCGGGATGACGACACGGCCGGAGGTCAGCGTCTCCTCCGTCTCCGGGTACCGCATTTTAGACACAGCCAGAGACGCTGGGATGGACATGATGCAGGAAGAGACAAGCGCCTGCGGGCTGATGCCGAGCGTCATGTAGCCCACCAACACGGAACCAGCGATGGTAGCGAAACCACACGTCATAACTTGATGAAGTTCGGCTGTGGTCATGTGCGGCACGAATGGGCGCACCAACATGGCCGATTCACCCTGCCCGATGAAGGGAGTCGCGGCAGCAACGACGGCTTCGGCACCAGAAACACGCAAGGTCCAGAAGAAGAAGACGGCAAACTTGCCAACGAACCACTGAATGAGACCGACATGGTACCAAAGAGCGACGAAGGCGACGAAGAAGATGATGGGCGGCACGACGCCAGTCAAGAACCAGCTCAATTCATTCACCGATTCATCAGTGAGAAACGCAACACCCTGGCCGGCGAACCCTAGCAGATCTCGAGCCAAAGACGATATGAAATTGAATATGTCGAAACCAGCTTGGGTTCGCAAGACGAAGACAGCAATGACGAATTGCGTAAGCATTCCACCTTTAAGAGGAATGATAAGTTAGCCAAAGGCCCGACACAACCTAGGTTTGGCTTGAGGGCACGGCCGCGCACCAACTCTCACAAATATGCCGCAAAGGAATAGGGCCACAGATTCAAATTACTTACCGATGACGGTGTGCCAAGGGATCTTTCTCCAGTCCCTGGACGTTGCGGTTAAGACGGCGATCATCACAACGAACCCAAGTAAAGCCTGCGCGCGGCGAGCGCGGGTGTTCTCGACAGATTCCTCAGACACCATAGAGCCGATCAAAAAGACCGCAACGGTAACGATAGCAGCAAGCGGCCGGTGAAGTTTCTTGGGAATCATTTCATAGACCCGGAAGGCCGTGTGGTGCCAGACGAATTTCACGGGTTTCATCGCGTACTTGATGGGGATCCAGAGGAAGATGAGACGAAGTGTGATGGCCAGATACAGCAGAAACGGAATCAGCCAGTTCTTTTCGTTGCGGAAACGAACCAGGCCGTAGATCCACCATCTAGATAAGCTGCGTTAGCACCGCGACTTTGCGCGCGACCGTGACATGTCATCCAGACGCCGCGGCAGACTTACGCCGTGAAGACGGCCCAGATAAAGAGGTGAACAAATGCTCTGTATCTTCGGTAGAGTCTCGAGATAAGACCCCTCCTCTCCTCGCTCTCCTCGCCGCGAATACGGCCAACATTCCCACTCTCCTCGTCGGTAACCGATTTCTCAGCAGCGGCATAGTCTCGTGGCTTTTCCTCCAGGCTCTCCTCGGGTGTCGAGGCCGAATATACGACATCGTCCGGACGGTGGACAGGGTTCGAGTCTAGCGCCCCGTGGTGCAGATGAGCGTGATAATGCTCATTCGCATAATCCAGAGCAGGGTCGGGGTTGGGTGTTACGCCTTCTTGGGCCGAAGAATTGTGGCCGGCGAGGCCCTTGAACTCAGGAGAACCCATCAAAGCGGTATTTTCAGTTAGGAGCAGCCCCTAGCAAATATTTCCGTTCTCTCTTCCTCTCTTTCGCGTCGGTTTGGACTCGAGTCCGTGAGATTGGGCTCACGTCCAACCGAATGTGGGGTGGAAAAACCACGTTATGTTCGGATGAACCTAACAAGCGAGTAGAAACATGAAGAAGGAAGCGGGATGACCAACATATACCAAGAAGATACAGAGCTGTAGGCGTGATACAAGGGCTAGAAAGCACCAGGGAATCCGGATCTAGTTCTCCAGACGTAAGGTCATGGACAGATTGGAGAGGCACAAGGAATTTTAATACTTTTCCAAGGTCAGACTCGGTGGGCAAATCGCGAGCCGCGGCGATCGCAGGGTCTAGATGGAACCCGGTTGACACTAGAGCTATGGAGGCTTTCTAGAAGGGGAAGGCAACCCTATCTACCAACCCAGTCGACGCGGGCAAAGTTAAGTAAGTACCTGGATAGGTACCTAATAGACAAAGGACCTGTTAGCAGAACGCCTCCCAACGCCCCATGATTCCATCCACTTTCATAGATACACAGGAAATCCTGATTTGGGAGGTTGTGAGTGGTCAATTAAAATGACAGTGTCCGTCGCCACAAGCCAAGCTGACGAAAGCGGGACGGCTCTCGTACCTAGATCAGAACATGGCAGTGTGGTGACGGAAAACAGCGAGAGTTTGTAATACTCCCGCACCCTTACATGCCTCGGTAACGAGTCTTACCACACTTTGCTTGGGGATGTTGATGTCTACTGTCGAATTCTGCTTTCGAGTAGCAGGGCAAAGCTCATCAAGTGAGTACGTCAATACTTCCATGCTGTGGTTTTACGAAGGGGGGTCCAAATAGGGCCGGCATTCCTTCGCACCAACTAATGAGCACAAAAGACTGTTCACTTTTTTCCTGTCTTTAGCGGCAAGCCAAGCTTCTAAAGTCATCCTCCTGATTGGACAATCTGCTCTTGATAACGAGAGCTCTGATGTAACCTTCTTATGAGCCGTTACTAACAGAGAGGCCGGGGATAAGCTAGGATAGGTGATCCTTCGTTCGTCTCGGTACGTACCCGTAGCACATTGTACCAGTGGACGCATCCGACGCGGCACAATCGACACGACGTTACTTCGGCCTATCATCTGTACATGGCACCCCAGTACATGGGAAGTATTGCGGTTGTAATAAACCGGACGAAGCACCGAGGTAGCGCTTATCGAGCTTAGTACGAACATAAAACTACTTGATATCAATCTACTGTTATCATTGATATTCTTCCACCTCACAAGTTTTCCATTCCAGAGAAGTTGTTTGTCGTGGAGTCTCCTCCACCTGCTTCCGAGATCTGTGCAACACTCCACATATACAAAAGATGGGTCAGGCAAATAGACTGGCAAGAGTGGGGGGAATCACAAAGCATCCTGTGGAGGGATCGAGAATCAAAGAAGTTAAAAAGCAAACGTCGTTTGCCAATGTCACTCGACATATATAAGTGTGCAGATCTAACACGTAAGACCTATCTACAGATACTTGGCACCGAAGCACTAGATTATCAGCGTCTAACGGATCATCTACAAGTCGTTATCAGCGCAAGGAAAAAGCAGATATCGTGGCAGGTACCTGGGCGATACAGTCGGAGTACCTGGATAGCTGGGCACTAGATACATGTATGTATGCAGGATGAAACAGCATGGAGGAGATGAACGAGCGCGGCCACCCCGACTACGATCTACCCGAAACGGAATCATGCGTCTTGGATTGCACCCCACCAAACAGCCCCCAGCTTCTTCTGCCCGATCTCCATGGCCTCTATTACTTATATCTACCTCCTCCCGTGGCATCCATTGAGAACAAAGCCTACTGAGAAGTCAGAAGCATCATAATCGACACTGTATGATGCGTATACTCATCAAGGTGAAGGACAGCCCTTGGACATGTCAATCTCGTGAGGTATTTGCAGTACCCAGTATCTAGGTACCCAGTACCTATCTAGACTCTCACATCATGGAAACATCGTCGTAGTGTCTCTTTAAGTAAGTGGCCAGCCCACGAAGCCCACGTGTCTTGGCACAGGTTGATAAGAGGATGAGAATCAACGCTGAAAGCAACCGCCCCAGCTGAAATCAGCCTCCTTGCATACCTCCATCCAGTTAGGATGGTTATGCTTTTGCGAGCAGATAGCTACCCGGGTCCGTGGTATGTTTGAGTTCTCGATCCGCCTTGCGATGCACAACCTGTCTCTCTTTCATTTCATTTGAGACTCCAAATACAGCATGCTCATGATAAAAGTCCACCAGTAGAACTCGATGCTATTTCCCATAGTATCGCATGGAACACAGACTAGTCTAGGATGATAATCTTGTCACCTTCCTAAAAAGGGGTATTGGCACGCGCCCAATCGTGGAGATCCTATATCCTGTGTTCTATTAGCTGACTGCTCGAAACCCAAGAAGAAATCGCGACTAGCTTAATCAGTTAGTATCGCCCGGTATCATGAGATCTAGTTTTTTCACACTGATGAAGTGGTAAAGTCAGCTTCACCAGAGCCTTATTGCCGAGCAAGATACCGAATCTGCGAGGTGTTCAAGCACCCTCCTATAAAATCTGAACGCTATAGGTCTTAGCACCAAGAATCCTTCGATATGCCTACCCAGTATCTATCTGCTAAACCCAGTTATGAGATAAAGGGAGTCCGTGAGGACGATACCAGAGCCAACTATTTCCAACGTTGATGTCATGCAAGCACCTAGGGAAACTCGTTTGCTTATATTCCACACGCTCGACACTGCACATCGAGGATGCCCCGCTTTGTACCGAAAGCATCAATAGCAAGCATGGCATTGGCGAAGACATAGTAGGTATTACTTCACCGGTACCTAGCCAAAGCCTACAACAAGCAAGTGCTTACCTACACTTTTGATTTTCAATAGGTATCTGCGATGTTATTGTCAGAGTCATTGACATTCCAGACGAGAATTGACATAAACACCAGACTGAAGGTCGTCATCACTCACTTCATAGACTACTACCTACTAAGTACGCAGACCTTCCAAATACATTACCTCCACACAGGACTATCATTCCAGGACTCGTTGGCACCGTCCCTTCCAAGCTCAGCCTTATTGATTGGGTCCAAGTCACTCACGTCTGTATTTGGCAGAGACGTGGACTTCGGCCAAATAGCTGGAATGCCAAGTCCCAAAGTGACTGCAACAGCTGCAACCAAAAGTAAGGCCGCTGAGAACAAAAATATAATCCATTTGTGTTCCTCTATGACGAGTCGTGTGGTTAGAGATTGCAAATCCCACAATGAGCAAAGAGTCACTTACCTCTACTATTGCTGGTAGCGTACAACGCGACAACGACCATAACGAACAAGGGGATGTTCATTAGCCCGTAGACCAAGGCCCTGCTGGAGTCTTTGACGAAGAGACTTCGATGATATGCCATGCTCGGGACGTATATCCCATTGCAAGCCTCGAGTAGTAGAAATGCCAGGTACAATTGAAGCTCTTGGCTGGAGAATGCGGCGACCAAGAAGCTTAAAGCACTCAGGAAAAGGGCCATTACTAAGAGCATCGTTGGTATGAAAGGACCGAGGGTTGAATGAGCTCCCATGAAGGTAGGTCTTGCGTCATCGGTAAGGAAGCTGAATAGTATCGCGCCTAGGACCATGATAGCCATGAAAGTGGCGAAGACGACACCATATGGCGTGGTCTCCTCACTCCCGAGATACTCCTTATTGTGTGCCTCCTGCAACGTCCCAGGCCAGAAAAAGGTAAAGACGAAAATGGCTCCTTCAAAACAGCAGGACGCCAAACTAAGCACCAATACCCTTGTGTCCATCAGTGTCGCAGTTATCCCTTTTCCGTCACAATGAATCGTGTCAATAGAGACATCGTCGTACGTATATGAGCTAGTAGCAACAGCGACCCCGTTATTCTCATTCCATGTCCAGAGTATTAGTATAGCAGCACCAACATCTAGAACCTAAGCAGAGTTAGCAGAAATAGAAGGAATCTGCGGCCGAATCTATGGTAGACTCACCGCTCCCACAATGGAAGGGTCCGTCTTCGACCCCAACGCCAGAACGACGCAATGCCCGAGGACCCCAGCGACGATGGCGGTCATGCAGTTGTACTTTGTCATAATCCCAAACATGGCGCTCAAGGAAAATGAGCTCCGATCCAGTTCGCGCGCGTTATACTCAGTTACCATCCAGCTTTCGAACGCAGTCCAGAGCAGATTCAAGCCTATACCGCCTAGAACTCTCCCGGCTATCAGGATCCCAATTGCGTCAAACATTACGGAGATGGACGCCAAGGAGTGAATGCCACAGAATAGCAAGCACGCCGCTCTTCTACCGAACATGTCGGCCATGCAACCCGTGAAGAAAGCCGAAACGGCCGCTGTGATGTACATGGTCATGTACAGAGCAGCCACAGTCTGTTCGTCAAGTCCTTTCTCATCCCGGAACAGCGAGTACATGTACGGGCCCTAACAAAACGTAAGTCTGATGATCAACCACATCAGCGAAGCACTTTTATCTCACCTGAAGCCACTCGGATCCCATAACTACCAGGTAAACGCGTAGAAACGTCCGCCGAAATACCTTAGCGTCAGCATCGTGAGTACTTGTTTCCTTCTCCGGTCTTGCCGCCAGGAAGGGTCGTAAGAAAACTCGGTGCCCGGAGACGAAGGCCACTATGGGCATAAGGACGAGAAGGCCAATCCAGTAGATACTCATATTCATGTTGGGCAATGCTGGTGGTATGATATTGAACACCGGCATCCAAGAGCAACCAAGGAATTACGAACCATGACCGTCCTGAACATGATTTATGATTAATTGTCGACTGCCGACTGGGTAGGTACGTAGATGCTGGTTATTTAGAGAGGAAGGGAGAAAGCTCTTGGCTTCTAATTGATATACAGCCCCTGAAACAAGATCCCTAAAGACCATTTGGCATTGCAACTTGCATGCCTTGCTCAAGTCGCGCATTTGCACCCATCAGTCTCTCCAGATGGTGAAAATTAACGGCCAAGGATACGTCAATTTAACGTTGTCCATCACGATAGCTGGAGGAAGTGATGGACTAAGACCGTTGACGAAGCTTCAGATAGAGACCTCGCGAGACTAGATTCGCCAAACGCGTGATGAAAAGACCTCATGAATTAAAACAATTTGGTGCCAGGGAGAGTGACGCGGAGCCTTGGAAAGGGAACCACCCAAACCTAAGATATGTTCTAATATAGAAGCCCACGCCATTCCAATGCTCCAGCCCTGTGAGAGCCGAAAAGCACGTACGGCCTCGCCTCGGAACGCAGGCAATATGCCACGAGAGATGGCGACAAACATAACTCAGTAGGCATCAATTGTCGGAAATCGTCGGAAATCCTTTCATTCACACTAATACACGCCCGCGCCTAGCTTCACCACTTGTAGTAGAATAATTCGGCTCTTGATCTTCAATTGGCCACAATACGCCAGACACCGTAGGCACCATATCCATGCCACCTATCTGAAATCCCCTGAGGGCGCGTATTAGCTTGATTTCCTCGCGATTTCTTCTCTCTCATCTTCCCATTCGTCATCATCCATTTGTTCATTAAGAGCCTCCTCCGCATCCCCCGCGAGCCCTTCACTATCTATCTCGTATTCGTCCTCCATCATCTCGTCGAATAGGTCACTGTTGTTGCCATCCATCTCCACGTCCTCATCCTCATCCTCATCCCCTTCACCATCCTTATTGTTCTTGGCACCACTAGCAGCACGCTCTTTCTGCTTCTTTTCAACGTTTGCCTTTTGCTGTTTCCTCCGCGTCTCCTTCTCCTGTCTGCGCTGCTCCCACCGGCTTTCGAGCTCCTGCACCTCCTTTCGCGACTTGTGGATATGTTCGTGCCACATGGTCTTGCCGGAGCATAGCCCCTCTTCGACCTTGGTCATGCGCAGTTTCATGCGCGGTCCAAGCTCGACGAGCTTCACGCGCCGTCTTTCTACCTTCTCTTCGGATTCGGCGGTCTTATCTTCGTTCTCTGCCTTCGCGGCGCGGGCCTTGCTTGTGAGGACTCTGCGGGGGGCATCCTCTAGAACCTCGACCTCAGCGTCGGTGTCCATCTCGCTTCCACTGGTGCCACCATCAGTCATGTAGCCCTCGCCATTCTCGCCGCCAATCATGTATTCAGAAATATCCTCCAGCTTTCCAAGATTCGGGACACCACCTTTCCGATTCTTGGTGCCAAAGAGTTTCTCCGCGGCGTCTAGTCTTCGTAGGGGTTTCGATACCCCAGCAGGTTTTGTAGAAATAGCGTAATGTCGAAAGTTGAGAACAAACGAGCCGTCGTCCCCGTCTTTTGGGGGTTCTCTATTTAAAAGTAGAACTCTTCGTATAGATTTCAAGGGCGTAGTCTGCGGGTTGATGCGAGGGAACAGCGATTGGAATACAGTGGTGGTGAGAGTCTCGAGGTGCTTAGGAACTTTCGAGTTGGCATCCGCGCCGGGGGTAGAGATGTTGTTCATGATCAGTAGCGGAGGTGTGATGTACTCCTTGCCTCCACCAACCGGATGTCTTTGAGCCTTTCGTATATCCTTACAGAGCGAGTATTTCTCGACACGGAAGTGCAGGGTCGGGCCGCGAGGCGTCGTAGCTATGCGCAAATTCGTGTTGCCGGATTCGGACCGCGAGAACAGCAGAAGATGGGTGACACCAAGAGGGCCGGTCATGGTGACATAGTCTCTTAGACGATTCGCGCGACGCTCTTTTAAGCGACTAGCAGTGCCTGGCTCCATGACCTGACGAACATCTTTTGCTAACTGACTGACACTAGATCCAACCTCGCCGGCGCCGATGCGAATGACCATGCTCTTGGGATCTTGAACAGCTTGGCGTCCGGCGAGCGGAGCCTTATGCTTGGGGTTGTTTGCGCCCACATGGGTGCGCTTC